>JAPCWY010000011.1:21407500-22007500 GCA_028455895.1 Rhodomyrtus tomentosa
GAACCGAATCCTTAGAGGAGTTTGAAGGGATTTATGCTGATTAAATTGGAAGGTAAATGATTCCTAAACTTTTTCTAGGAAGTTATGACACTACTGGATACGTTTGGATGATATATTAATGAATTTAGGAGCCTCTTGCATTGATTGTTCATTGTCTATTGAGATAATTGAGGTGCGAGTCATGTGTGCTCCTGATGATGAGAAATTATAACTCTCATGGCTAAGTTGTTGTTGTGTGCATTCGGTTAACCTAGATGCTGATTTGGTTATGTGATATTTGGCCTTGAATGGCGACTGTTTGAGAAATATGAATGAATTGGCAAGAGAACAAACCGTTAGATTGACTGTCTTGTTGTATATTTGATATAACCTTGTGGGCAATTGGCATTGACATCTCGCATGATAATGATTCATTACTTGGCTGATAAAAATGGTATTCGATCATGAAGTTCTTTAAGAGGAGAGTTTGATTTGTGAGCCTCAAGGCTTGTGACACCCTAACAAGGCATAACGCGGGGTTAGCTCATATCTTGATGTGTCATAACGTGGGATAAGTCTAGTATGTGTTGACACGAGCCTAGTTATAGCATTTGAAACCTGAGGCGTTTTAACACGGGTTTGTCAATTTTATGATCTGAGGCATATTGACACAGGCCAAGCCTGTATTGACATGGGCACGGATATTGAAAAGAGAATCGATATCCTGATGCGTCAGAATGCGGGATAGTCTTGATACGTGTTGTCACGTCCCGCGCTCTAAGCACGAGCACGCGACTCCTTGCAAGCAAACCACATAATCTCTTGCAGTCCCAAGATCCACAATCTAAGCCGAGAGGTATAACAAATATATATCAAGCACGCGGAAGCGATAAATAAACAACTCCTCCGTACAAAATATAAGTTAAGTGAAACTTGGATAGCATAAGTACTGTCACACATAATAACCATCTATTCATACAGATAAGGAGCTACTAATATCCGCTAACAAACTGGGCAATGGGATAGTACACAAAAGAGTCCCTCACAACATCCAAAAGAAACAGGGTCGGGTCGCCTCCAAAAGCTCAAGCCAACGAACTGGAATCCTAAGATGAGCTGCTGGAATCCTTGGTGTCCTTGGCATCCTCCATCGGTTCATACTCGGAGAAGGTCTCTGATGGAACTTCAATAGTATCCTCCATGGTCTCCTCCGCCGATGGCTCCGCGAGGTCCTCCTTAGTCGCCTCAAGCATGATGACCTCATCCTCAGTGAAATCTAAAGTCGGGGTCCTCTCCGGTCCATTCATAGAACCGACCATCGTTCCCTCGGTCTGATCCTGGTCCTTATCGGGATGGCACCAATCAGGGATCACTCCCTAGGGCACTTCAAGGAGCTTCAGCGGCCCAATCGACTAGTTCCCGATCTTCCCAAACCACGCCTCGTACCTATGAGGCTTTCAGTCTGTACTACTCTCGTCAACCCACACCACTGTACACTTCTTCACATAAATTGTCCCCTAACCATCAGGGAACTCATCAAAATATACTGTCATCTTCTTAAGGTCTCCAAAGTGAATAGGCCACATAGTCAAGGCCTAGAATCTATAAAAATAAGGGTCACCAAAAGGGTGAGATACACATCTCAGTAAAAGAGTCCTAACCTTAGGTTAGGTCGACCGTCCACTCAGACAATCATCTACCCCAAAATTCCAAACTTATAAATACACGGGCACACAAAATTAAAGATGACGACACACAGATGAAAGGCATGCAGCTATGACATCATATCACACGCAGATGATCGTGCACACCTCGTCCTGCCACTTCACCACAACCATCTCTTCCTGCCTACCTTGGTCTCATGCCCGCGATTCAGGCCTTCCTCATGCCCACGATTAGATCGCATCAGGCTTTTCTTTTCTCATGCCCGCGATTAGATCGCATCAGGCTTTTCTCCACCTCGCGTCTCATACGCCTCAAGGCCTTACCTCGTCTCCGCCATGCCACAACCGCAGTTCATGCATACAAGGTCAAGCGCATCTCGTACATAAATATCTCATGCATAAACAAGACATCCATGGCATGCAAAATGAGTCAATACACATACAAATGTGACCAATCATTCAAGAGACATGCATTTGCAACTATTTAAATCATCTATACCCGCTTAACATTCACAAAGACCAATCACACTAACCTCCTCAAGAAATCATCTCAATCTCGTCCGACTCGCCCAATCGAGTCCAATCTTCCTATCCTAAGTTTAGGATTCCCTTACCTCGAGTTTGATACCACAAAAATTCTCTTCTTGGTTCTCAAAGATTCGGCCTCCAATGGTCCAAGACCAATCTCACCGCGCAACCTAGAATTTCCAATCAATTCGTCAATTTCCTTTGTTCAATTCCTCAATCAATGAACTGTAGCCTCCATAACGTAATCCTCATCATCTTAGCATGTCTAAATCACCAATTTGAGGCTCTAAACAAATGGCCATTAGCCTCTAAAGGTTCGGCCTTACACAGAACCAAACCGGTTCTTCTCGATTCTGTGCAAACCAAGCTTGTCCAGCCCTAAATCAACTCCCAATCCATCATTTTATCATTATCCTACCTCTTAACATGTCTATCTAAGGGTCTAAGGATCTCACCATGAGTTTGGAGTCGAGTTGTCGCCGAAATTTCGTCAAAAGTCGCCGGATCCTCCAAGGTCAGTAAACTGGCAAATTCTATCCTACATTCACAAGACACATTTGGGGTCAAAATTTCATCAAATGATTCCCAACTTTTTACCATAGATTGATACACATGTCTCCTAGACCTCCATAAAATTTGACCTCAAAATTCCAACATTTCGGCCTCCTAAGAGGTCAGAAACTCGGCCTACCTCAGTTTGAGTCAGATTCCGTCGACTCCCGGAAAAATACTTGGCCAGAGCTCCTCGATGGTCCAAATGGATCGCTTCCAGTTCGAGGAGATCGGCAAGACATGGAGCTAGGTTGGTGTGGTCAATCAGAGTCCAGGTGGTGGTCGGAAGGCCACGTCGGAACAACCGAACGGCAAGGATAGGGGCGGTCGGCGACGGCAGAAGGAGAAAGAAGAAGAAGAAGAAAAAGTTGGCGTGAGTTACGGGGGTTCTATGGCACTCGGTCGTCCATTTCTATGGTCTCATAATCCAGTACATGTGTCGAGTCTGATTCATATCTTTGCAGCATCGACACATGGAATACATTATGCACTTAGTATAAATTAGGCGGCAGGGCAAGCCTGTAGGCTATGGTTCTAATCCGCTCCAATATCTCAAATGAGCCTACATACCTTGGGCTAAGCTTCCCCTTCTTTCCAAAATGCGATAATCCTCTCATCGGTGACACCTTGAGGAATACCTGATCGCCCACTTGAAATTCCAGGGGTTTACGCCGCTTATTTGCATAGCTCTTCTGACGACTCTGTGCTGTCCTCAGTTTATCCCGAATTATTTTTACTACTTCCACCGATTGCTCTACCAATTATGGGCCTGTGATACTTCTTTCTCCAACCTCATCCCAGCAAATCAGGGTTCTCCATCCTCATCCCAGCAAATCGAGGTTCTGTAAGCTCTTCCATAAAGTGCTTCAAATGGTGTCATCTGGATACTCTGTTGGTAGTTATTGTTATAGGCAAACTCTACCAAATGCAGCTGGTCTTCCCATCCACCTTTGAAATCAATGACGCATGTTCGCAGCATATCCTCAAGCGTCTATATCGTCCTTTCCAACTGCTCATCCGTCTATGGATGGTATGCCGTGCTAAACTGCAATTGAGTTCCCAT
Source organism: Rhodomyrtus tomentosa (assembly GCA_028455895.1). Taxonomy (NCBI): domain Eukaryota; kingdom Viridiplantae; phylum Streptophyta; class Magnoliopsida; order Myrtales; family Myrtaceae; genus Rhodomyrtus; species Rhodomyrtus tomentosa. The sequence goes on from JAPCWY010000011.1 coordinate 21,411,287, forward strand.
GGCTTCTTGCAGACTCTTCCAAAAAATTATCGTGAATTTGGGATATCTATCCGAGGTGTTCGTCACAAGCACTCCGTGCAGCCTCACTATTTGTCTCATGTACAGCTCTGCATACCTATCCATAGCGAAGTCCTTTCGCATCGGGATGAAATGAGCGGACTTGGTTAATCTGTCCACGACTACCCATATAGAGTCGTGACCTCTCTGGCTCCTTGGGAGTCCCATCACAAAATCCATAGTCAATGCTTCCACTTCCATTCTGAAATCTTCAGTGGCTGTAATAGTCCTCTGGGCTTACAATGCTGCACTTTCACTCGCTGGCACGTCAAACACTTAGCTACATACCTTGCTACGTCCACCTTCATCCCGTTCCACCAATAGTGTTGTCGCAAATTCTGATACATTTTCGTACTCCCAAGTTGGATGCTATAATTGCTCCTGTGAACCTCTAACAAAATCCTTTCCCTAAGTCCTTCATCCTTTGGCACGCACAGTCGTCCTCGGAATTTCAGGATTCCGTCCTCCGACACCTGAAATTCTAGTTTTCTTTTCGTCGCATCCATCTCGAGGATCTTCTGGATCTCTAGGTCCGTAGACTGTAAGGCCTTTATTCCATCTTGAACCTCAGTTTCCACCATCAATGTAGCTATCAAGCTAGACAACTGACAGACATCTAGTCTAAACTCAGAATCTCTTAAATCTTCAATCATCGACCAACCTTTCACTAGCAGAAGGCGATGCTTGACTTTCGACTCAGCGCATCTGCTACTCGGTTTGCTTTCCCAAGGTGATATAGGATATCACAATCGTAATCTTTGAGTAGCTCCATCCACCTACGCTGTCTCATATTCAATTCTTTCTGGGAAAATAGGTACTTTAAGCTCTGGTGGTCGGTATAGATCCGAAACTTCTCGCCATATAGGTACTGTCTCCAAATCTTCAGAGCAAATATAATCGCCGCTAACTCCAAGTCATGAGTTCGGTAGTTCATTTCATATGGCCTCAATTGTCTGGATGCGTAGGCTGCTACTCTTCCATGCTGCATCAGCACACAGCCTAGTTCTTTCAGTAAAGCATCGCTGTAAATCTCGTAACCTCCTGGTCCTGATGGAATTGTTAGCATTGGCGCGGTTGTCAATCTATGCTTGAGCTCTTGAAAACTCCTCTTGCATTTGTCTGTCCATTCAAACCTTGTTTCTTTCTTCGTCAACCGCATCAATGGGATGGCTATGGATGAGAATCTCTCCACAAAACGTCTGTAGTATCCTGCTAGTCCCAAGAAACTTCTGACTTCAATGACCATAGTAGGCCTAGGCCAATTAGTTACAGCCTCTATTTTCGCAGGATCCACTGTGATTCATTCACCCGATACCACATGACCAAGAAATGCTACCATGTTCAGCCAAAACTCACATTTACTCAATTTCGCATAGAACGCATGCTCCCTCAGAGTCTGTAGCACAATCTTTAGGTGCTCCTCATGTTCTGCATCACTCCTCGAGTAAATCAAGATATTGTCAAAGAAGACTATGATGAATCTGTCAAGAAATTCCTTAAATACTGGATGCATCAAGTCCATAAAAGTAGTTGGAGCGTTGGTCAATCCAAACGGCATCACCGTAAACTCATAATGATCATACCTCGTCCTAAAGGCAGTCTTGGGTATGTCTTCCTTCTTGATCTTCAGCTGGTGATACCCTGTTCTCAAGTCAATCTTTGAAAATATTGTCACTCCTTGCAACTGATCAAACAAATCGTCAATCCTCAACAGTGGGTACTTATTCTTTACTGTCACTTAGTTCAGCTGCCGATAGTCGATGCATAGACGCAAAGACCCATCCTTCTTTCTTATGAACAGCATTGGCGCTCCCTACGGCAAAGCACTTGGTCAGATAAATCCCTTATCTAGCAGCTCTTGCATCTGTACCTTTAACTCCTTCAATTCTGACATGGACATCCTGTAAGGTGCTTTCGAGATCGGTTCTGTCCCAGGGGCTAACTCGATTACAAATTCTATTTCTCGTTCTGGTGATAACCCTGGCAACTCTTAGGGAAACACGTTAGGAAATTCGCGTGCTACTGAGATACTCTCTAACTTTGGCTCTTCAGTAGTTGTGTCCATTATTGCCATTAAGTATGCTTGACACCCTTCAGGCATCAACTTAGTCACCTCCAGAGATGAGACTAAGGGAATTGAGATTCATCCTCGACTTTCTACCAATTCAAAGCTAGGGCGGCCTCTCGGATAAAACCGAATTATCTTCCTACTACAGTCCACTACTGCCTCTTGTTTACCCAACCAATCCATTTCTATGATTACATCAAAATCGTACATGGGTATAGCTAGGTCAATACTCTCTTTACTCCCTCTAATTACAATCTCACAACCAGCACAGCCCATTGAAATCAATATATTATCATTTAACGGTGTGGCAACATGCAGAATTATGTTTAACGGTCTCAATTTCATTCCCACTAATTCAGCAAACTGTGCAGACACGAATGAATGTGTGGCATCGGGTCAAACAATGCATATGCAGTTTGGTTGTACAAGTAAACCATACATGTGACCACACCTGGTGCTTCCTCTGCCTCCCTACGGGCTACTACATACACTTTGCCCTATGCCGGTGGTCGATTCTACTCGATATGAGGAGTAGCAGTCGACGGTCTAGCCCGCGGTCTCTGCTCTTGAGGTCGATTTGTCGGAGCTTGACTCGGACACGTCCTCATCTGGTGGTCCAGCTGACCACACTTAAAACAAGCCTCGGTCCTTACCGGACATGGCCCATTTCCATGCCTCCTGCCACAAAGGCGGCAGCTCTAGTTTGTGGGATTCGACAACTTCACGATATTTTTCCTCACGGGAGGTACGAAATGCCTATTGCCCGCCATCGGCCTCTTACCTATCTGGCGGTTATCTCTGAATGATGTGAACCGCGACCCAGTTACGGTGTTTCTCTCTTTCAAGTCCCATTCTATCATCTGGCCCCTTTCGTATATCTCCTTATGATTCCTCAAATTTAGGGCAATCATTTGCCTACGGAGCTCAGGTCTCAAACCATCCCTAAACCTCCTTGCTTTCGCTTGGAGATCCTCTACAGATCGAAGTGCGTACCTCGACAGCCTCGAGAACTCGGCCTCGTAATGATCTATCGTCAGCTGATTCTCGCGCAACTGGAGGAATTCCACCTGCTTCCTTTCCCTGGCCGTCTCAGAGAAGTACTTGTCATTGAACGCCATCTTAAAGGCATCCTAGTTCATGGTCGTTCCTTCAAGGAAGACTCCATCCTTGGTGGCGGCCCACCAATCATTCGCTCTACCCTCCAGCTGGTATAATGCTAACAATACCTTCTCCTCATCTGTGCACCTCAACACCCCAAAAGCTTTCTCTAGCTTCTCACTTCACTTGGGTGCTAGCTCGGGTTCTCCAGTCCCATCGAATTGAGTCGGCTTCAACTTTATGAACTGCTCCACTAGTTGGCCCATCTGTCTGGCCATGACGATTTCTTCTTGGGCATTCACAGCTTCATTGCCCTGGCTATGTTCATTCTGGCTTCCATTGCCACCATTATTGCCGTTGTTGGCATTGACGGTAGTTATGGCAGCTCCTACTGCCTGGGCCATGGTAGTGTCCCGATCTTGGGTCTACCTGTCAATAAAATTACCGATTATCTCTAGTGCCTTCAGCGCGCCATCCATCCTTGGACTTCTGCTACAGACGGCCTCGAACTAGAGGCTCCGCCTCTTGATCTTCTAGATGGGTTGCTCATCCTTGCTTCTTTCTATTGAACCTAGTTCATCACAAGTTCAGCAAAGAGTTAGTAACTCACCCATTCACCCAAATCCAGAGCTACTAACTAACCCTTAACAGAAGCAGTTATAAACTAACAGTACTTCATACCACAAACTCCAGAAACACTTTAACAAATAGCCCATGGCCATTTCTCAGTTCCATTCACTCTAGTGATTCACTAAAACCGATCACTTTTATTCATCAAATAGGCCAAGGTCCAGAAATGACCTTCAATCCTAAGTAGGGAACTCAACTCTCTCATGCCTTACCACAACCCTGCCAAGATCAAACACCAGCCATAAGTACCAGATCACACATTATGCACCCCAGGCCTTATCTTAACTAGTCTCCTAAGGTCTCGCTATTCATCCTTGTCCCAACTTAATCATCCTTATTACTCAATCCTCAACTAATTTTGGATCGAGCTGACCTTACTCTGATACCAAATCGGACGGGGACGTCACGCCCCGCGCCTCGGGCACGAGCACGCGACTCCCTGCAAGTAAATCACATAATCTCTCGCGGTCCCAAGATCCATAATCTAAGCCAAGAGATATAACAAATATATATCAAGCACGCATAAGCGGTAAATAAACAACTCCTCCATACAAAATATAAGTTAAGTGGGACCTAGATATCATAAATACTGTCACACATAATAACCATATGTTCATACAGATAAGGAGCTACTAAAATTCGCTAACAAACTGGGCAACGGGGTAGTACACAAAAGAGTCCCTCACAACATCCAAAAGAAACAAGGTCAGGTCGGCTCCAAAAGCTCAAGCCAACGAACTGGAATCCTAAGATGAGCTACTGGAATCCTTAATGTCATCCGCATCCTCCGTCGACTCATACTCGGAGAAGCTTTCTGATGGAACCTTAATGGTATCCTCCATGGTCTCCTCCGCCGATTGCTCCACGAGGTCCTCCTCAGTCGCCTCAAGCACGATGACCTCATCTTTAGTGAAATCTAAAGTCGGGGTCCTCTCCAGTCCGTTTCTGGAACCGACCACCGATCCCTTGGCCTAATCCCGGTCCTTATCAAGGCGGTACTAATCAGAGGTCACTCCCTAGGGCACCTCAGAGGGCTTCACCGGCCCAGTCGACTCATTCCCGACCTTCCTAAACCACGTCTCGTACCTATGAGGCTTCTAGTTCATACTACCCTCGTCGACCCACACCACTGTACACTTCCTCACGTAAATGGTCCCCTGACCATCAGGGAACTCATCAAAGTATGTTGTCATCTCCTTAGGATCTCCAAAGCGAATAGGCCACATAGTCAAGGCCTAGGATCTGTAAAAATAAGAGTCCCCAAAGGGGTGAGATACACATCTCAGTAAAAGAGTCTTAATCCTAGGTTAGGTCGACCATCCTCTCAGGCAGCATCTACCCCAAAATTCCAAACTTATAAACGCACAAGCACACACAATTAAAGATGACAACACACATATGATAGGCATACAGCTATGACATTATATCACACTTAGATGATCGTGCACACCTCGTCCTGCCACTTCACCACAACCATCTCTTCCTGCCTACCTCGGTCTCATGCCCACGATTAGATCGCATCAGGCTAATCTCATGCCCGCGATTAGATCGCATCAGGCTTTTCTCCACCCCGCGTCTCATACGCCTCGGGGTCTTACCTCGTCTCCGCCATGCCATAACCGCAGTTCATGTATACAAGGTCAAGCGCATCTCATGCATAAATATCTCATACATAAACAAGACATCCATGGCATGCGAAACGAGTCAATACACATACAAATGTGATCAATCATTCAAGAGACATGCATTTGCAACTATTTAAATCATCTATACCCTCTTGACATTCACAAAGACCAATCACACTAAGCTCCTCAAGAAATCATCTCAATCTCGTCCGACTCACCCAATCGAGTCCAATCTTCCTATCCTAAATTTAGGATTCCCTTACCTCAAGTTTGATACCACAAAAATTCTCTTCTTGGTCCTTAAAGATTCGGCCTCCAATGGTCCAAGACCAATCTCACCGAGCAACCTAGAATTTCCAATCAATTTGTCAATTTCCTTTATCTCATTCCTCAATCCATGAACCGTAGCCTCCATAACATAATCCTCATCATCTTAGCATGTCTAAATCATCAATTTGAGGCTCTAAAAAAATGGTCATTAGCCTCCAAAGGTTCGGCCTTGCACAGAATCGAACCGGTTCTTATTGGTTCTGTGCAAACCGAACTTGTCCAGCCCTAAATCAACTCACAATCTATCATTTAATCATTATCATACCTCTTAACATGTCTTCTAAGGGTCTAAGGTTCTCACCGTGAGTTTAGAGTTGAGTTGTCGCTGGAATTTCGTCAAAAGTCGCCGGATCCTCCAAGGTCAGTAAACCGGCAGATTCTGTCCTACATTCACAAGATCCATTTGGGGTCAAAACTTCATCAAATCATTCCTAAATTTTTACCACAGATTGATACACATGTCTCCTAGACCTCCATAAAATTTGACCTCAAAATTCCAACGTTTCAACCTCTTAAGAGGTCAGAAACTCAGCCTACCTCAGTTTGAGTCAAATTCCGTCGACTACCGGGTTAACGCTTGGCTGGAGCTCCTCGGTGGTCCAAATGGCTCATTTCCAGTTCGAAGAGGTCGGCAAAACGTGGAGGTAGGTTGGTGTGATCGGTCGGAGTCCAGGTGGTGGCCGGAAGGCGGCGTCGGAATGGCCGAACAGCATGGTCAAGGGCGGTCGACGATGGCAGAAGGAGAAAGAAGAAGAAGAAAAAGTTGGTGTGAGTTATGGGGGTTCTATGGCCGGTCAAGTGAGGTGAGAGAGAGAAAAAAAGCCTTATATTCAATTGACAAGTCAAAGGGAAGAATGGTAGGTGGTGTATAGTAGATTTGACCACTTTTTTGCCCATCTCTTGACACTTGTTCCACATGTCATTCAACTTGATCCAATGGCCAATATTCACTCACCTTTTTCGGCAGCCTTGAGGGGGGATAAGACCAAAATGTCCTTCCTTCATTGCATGGGCAAAGCTTAAGCTTGAGGGGCAAAAGGGTAATTTCACCCCCGACGTTCAGAACGTCGTTTTTCTCGTTTCAATATCTTCAATAAGGCGACGGCCAATCCGAATATAACGTTGAAATTCTTGATTCTCCATTTTTAATTTTCAAGACTCGTTTCTGATAGTTTTCTCTATCAGACGTGATTCCAGCCTATCCCGAACCGACGGACGGCTTTTGCAGACATTATGCGTATTGACCCCGTGATTCATATCAGGTCTTGGGCTCGTCAATTCATGGCGGCTTTGGTTGTTATGTAATTGTGAGGGTCTATCACTAATCCATATGGTCTCGATCGTCACTATCTGATTTAGGAAAATTTTGCAAATCATACGTTGGTTAAGTGACATCACCTGCGCTCCAATTGTATGACACTCGCAAGGCATTCCTTAATCATTTTTAGATCGGCCTTTTGTGGTTCTAAATATCCCCTCGACAATATTTATGGTCAAAGCGTCATTTCCTATTCGAGTTGCCTAGGTCCACGTACCTCGTCTCGCGTTAGCCTTTCCCTTTTGGTCAGCCCACTTGAATTGATTAGATTCAAGCAGGATACGACTAAAATACATCTCTAGATTTAATTCTCATTAATGAGTCTGAAATTGACTGGAAATCAGAATGTCACTCGTGTTGACACAAGTATCGAAATGGCCTTTGAAACTTGAGGCGTCAGAACGCGGATTGCCAATCGAGACCTTGATTTGCCTGATGCGTATTAACGCGGGCTTAGCCATTGGAATTGCATTTGCGATTAGCCTGATGGCTGTCAACGCGGGCTTGGCCATTGAAATTAGAAGTTGTGAAAATTGAGAATACACCCTCGCTTATGGATTGAATATTGTGCTAGTACAAAGCTTGGTTGTGATGATAAGATTGTCCTTGAATGCCAATTATGTCGAGGTGCTTTGATGTTGGATTGTCATATGTTGTTTTACCTGAAGAGTCCCTGCCCATTGTGTTTGAATTGTTGTTTGGGGGGACTGACGGCCTGGTCTAAGTTTAGGTTTCACTTACTGAGATTTATATCTCACACCAGTAGGGGATTAATTTTTTTCAGGTCCCAAGCGATGAACTCTCAAGGTTGCCAAGGATTAGTGTATATGAGGTAGAATTTGTAAAGAAATGGGTTTACCGTTTTGGTGGTTTAAGAATTTCATGTTGTATTAAAGATAGAATCATAATCTCTAAGTCGTATTAAGAGTTTATGAAAAAGAAGTACTCGTTGTCCTAAGTCATCTCACTATGGAATTGTATGGAGCAGTTTTATGGCTTCTGTGATCTTGTTTCCTTTTCAATTTACGATACGATTGGCTGAGAGATCTTGGGAGATTATTGAAGATTAATGGCCTGGTGGGATGTATGCGTGCTCGATGGTTTCAGGGCGTGACACTTTCCCAGCCATTGAGAAAAGTTTTTCTTTTCATCCCTCAAGCTTATTATAGACTCGAGCTAAAATCCAAGAAAATAGTTTTTTCTTGGTTTGCCCCCAATCCGAAGGTAATCCAAGGTGCTTCCCTATCTGGAAAATCTCCAGTACTCTAAATTCCCTTGCTAACGGTTGCTTTAATGTAAGTGGATAATTGCTACTAAAAAGGATACCTGACTTATTTAGGTTGATAGCTTGTCATGATGCATAACACTATTGATGAAGGGTTCGTGCTAGAGTCTGACACTCTGAAAGTGTTGCATTCACAAAAAAGATGGAAGTATCCGTAAAAAGAAGATGCGGCTGCTTTGGACAATGGTGGTTAAGTTTAATAACCAAAGAAGCTGCCATCCTATATAGCCACAGCTATCATAGAAGAAAATACATTAGAAACCAGGATAAAAAGGTACGACGAAAGTGGATCACCTTGACGAATTCCTCTAGATGGGTAGAAAGAGGGTAGTGGAGTGCCGTTGAGCTTGACACTGTAAGAAACAATTCGAATGGGATACATGATCCAAGATACCCATTGCCTGGCAAAACCCATTTTGAGGAGACAATCCTCTAGAAAATCCCATTTAATTCGATCATAAGATTTTCGTATATCAAGTTTGAGAACAACCTGAAATCTTCGGTGCGGATGGCGAGTACGAATCCGGTGGAGGACTTCCTGGACTATCAGTATATTATCTTGAATTTGTCATCCTGCTATGAATGCGCTTTGTTCCTTTGCCGCTATAGTTGGCAATAATGGTTTCAAACGGTTGGCGAGGACCTTGAAACAAATTTTGTAGGAATTGTTGCAGAGACTGATAGGCCGATATTGATCAAGACTCTCGAGATGAGGTACCTTGGGCACTAGTATAATATGAGTATGATTCAAGGAGCCTGACAAGATACCTGTGTTGAGGAATTCTTGAACCATTTGAAGAAGTTCATGCTGAATATTCTCCCAATGATATGGATAGACGGGGCCACTCAAGCCATCTGGGCTGGCGCTTTGGATTTATCTAATTGGAAGACTCCTGTCCTGACGTCCTCCATTGTAGCTGATTGCGTTGGCGAAGAGTTCATGGAGGAAGTGATGGTATTTCGACAGTGACGCAATATGACCTTTTCTGTGCAAAATTCGAGAGAGATCAAAGTACCAAAAAAGAAGAAAAAAAAAGACCATTGGATAAAATTAGCAGAATGCCCTCATTTCTTGTGAAATTTCCTCAAAGTTACAAACTTAACCCGGTGTTAGAGGAAGATGATTTTGGATTTTTCCGAACGGGATTCTCTGGGAAAAAGTTCACGATCCACGAGCCTTCCAACGATCGCAAATTCAAAACGTAACTCAAAAAAAATGAGTGGCAACACATCACAACAGAGAAGTCTATGGTTACTATCACCTTTGGTAATGAAATCTTGACGCTTTTATTGACGATGGTGCTGATCAATCAAACGAGATGCTATAGTAGCACCTTTGGTCTTGAATTCCCAATAGATGTTCTCAAGGTGTGGCGTCGCCGGTAGTAGTCCCACACATCTGCAAATTAACCACATGTTCCCAATTGGTGATATTTCATTCAATTTGACTAATGAAAAAAACTAACTTGACTTTTTTGTTATTGTTTTCTCTCTCCTAGGTGATATACTACATGATGTTAAGATTAACTAAAGTAATAAAACAATGTTATCTTGATCAAATTCTCAATTTTAAGACTTAAACTTCAGTTAACTAAGAGAGTCTAGATCAACCATGGAAGGATTTGATCACCCCAATTTGACAAGCTTTAGTTTGACTTTTTAAAAAATTTTAAAACTCAATTGCACTTCTGCGACGAATTTTAAGAGTTTTACTACGCTTATCTTCATAAATAATGAATCTTGTATGGCTCAACACGGCTCTCGCACGCACCTCCATTCTTAGTCTCATCGTTGATCTCACTTTTCACATCACCGTTTGCGTAGAAATGAATTACTTGCCGCGATGATGCCAAAGGAAATAACTTCCTTTAGTATCTCATGACTCGTGACTTCCATCAGTGGTGCAGTTGAAGTCTTGATAAGCATTTTACATTAATTTTGATAAATTTGAAGATTTAATTGTAGTGTTTTAAAATTTTGAGGATTTCCAATGTAGTTGCCACTGGACTTATTGAATTTTCTAGAGAGAAGCCATGATGATCATGCATGCATGCAAAATGGGGTCCACATGTACCATTTTTGTCTGATAGAGCGATATAATCGTCAAGAAAAAGCTATGCACGCTGCTCAGGCCAGAAGATGCAATAATTTGACTAGACACGACACACGCGAGACGTTGACCGCAATGTGGGACTTTTCTTGTTTTCTAATTTTTCTTTTCTTTTCTATTCAACCATTGCGTAAAGATTCAATCGGCATTTTAACACTGAATCTCAACCGTTAGATTATCTTACTTTTTCCAGCAAAAAGTGGATATCAAGTGGGCCCCATCAATTTTGTCTTTTGACTCCTTTTTCAAAAAAAGTAGAAGTCATCACGGGGTCTTCTCTTCTCCTCTTCTTGGATGCTGCAAAATTCGACAGTCCCGGTCTCTAACGCGTAATCAAACCTCCATCCAGTCTTTCAGCGAGAATCGCTTCATTCCAAATCTCGGACTAGATTCGGATTTGGTACTCCTTGTTACTTTCGTAGGGAATCTCAGCCGTTGATTTTCAACCATTGTTTTTCTGGCGAAAAGATGCGTGCCCTCTCCATCTGCAAGGAAGGTATCGTCTCTGCTAAGCCATTAGTAAGTCTTCTTCATCTTTCGTTGTTCTTCCTCTGTTTCACTCTTCTTCTTCTTATTCTTCTTCAGTGTTTGCTGCTATTTATCATCTGTCATCACACGTCTATCTGTCTCTCTGTTTTCTCGCTCTCTGCTTCTCGAAAAAACAAAAAAAAAATCAAAGAAAAATGTCGATCGATTCCGTCATCTCTATCGCGTGGGATGTCTTGAAGTGGGTAGTTATTCCCATCAAGCGTCAATTCGGATACGTGATGTCCTCCGAGAGATACGTCCAGGATCTTCAGAAGGAAGTCGGGAAGCTGGCCTACGAGGTTGAGAGGGTCCACAATGCCGTGGGAGTGGCCAGAAACAATCTTCAGAATGTCTACAGTCAGGTTAATGATTGGCAGGCATGTGCTGAGAAGGCCTTCAAGGACGCGCAAGACCTGTTGGGCGACTCCGAAATGGCGAGCAAGACTTGCTGCTACGGGACTCTTCCTCAACCCGATTGTCGCTATCGGTTCAGCAGGAAGGCCAAAGACAAGATCCAAGTCATTCAGCGACTTACTCGAGAAGGCAATGAGTTCAAGGACATCTCCAGGGAATGTCGCTGCTCCGACTCTGGCCAGGAGAGAAGGGAAAGACGTCGTCCAATTGACCACCGCGACGGCCTCCACTACTTTTGCCTCTACGTTGACAAAGCCAGAGGATGGCGGCGTCTTCGAATCCAGAGCTTCGATCATACGGGACGTCACGGATGCTCTTGCCAACAACCGCTATGGTGTGGTGGGGGTTCATGGGATGGGCGGGGTCGGGAAGTCCATCCTTTTGGTTGATGCCGAAAGGCGAATAAGGGAAGAGAGGTCATTCGATCTGGTCGCTAAGGCCGACGTGTCAGAAAATCCAGACATCAAGAGGATTCAAGAAGAGATTGCGCACGCGTTGGGACTAAGTGAAATAGAGAAGAAAGAGTCCATTAACCTGCGAGCGGAACTTCTTCGCAGGAGGTTGGAAGAAGAGGAGAGGAACAAAAAGAAGGTCCCATAGTACTGGACAACCTCTGGGAGGGGTTGGCCTTGAAATCGGTCGTCATTCCTTGCGGACATGACAACAAAGCCATAGGATGCAAGTTGTTGTTGACGTCGAGAGATCGAGATGTCTTGCGAAGGGAAATGGGCTGCGACAGGGACTTCCTTCTTGTTGGCCTGAAGGAAGAAGAGGCAAGAAGATTGTTTGAGAGGATGGTGGGAGACAAAGTTCATGACGACGATTTCAAACCCTTGGTGGATGAAGCACTTTACGAATGTGCCGGTTTGCCTTTCCTGATTCTCGCAATGGCCAAACGTTTTAAAGACGTCGATTTATGTGAATGGAATGATGCTTTGAAGCAAATCGAGATGTGTAAAAACGAAGGAATTGGTGAGGTGATAAATAAAATGTTGCAATTGAGTTATGATCATTTGAAAGGTGAGGAGGTGAAGTCATTGTTACGACTCTGTGTTGTCTATGGCGTCTCTAAGCCCTCTGTTGAAAACTTGGTGAGGTACGCCATCGGATTGGGTTTATGTGGAGAATACAGTCGGATGGAAGATGCTAGAAATAAATTGAGCTCCCTGATCCATACTCTTCAAGCCTCTTCCCTTTTATTGGACAATGGAAATGCTGATATTTTAAAGATGCATGACTTGGTTCGTCAGTTTGTTGTCTCGATCACTTCAAGAGATCATCCTCTTGTCGTGCTGAAAGATAAGGATAAGTCAGTAACCAAGTTGTCGAGGGACAAGCGCAAAAGTCGTAAGGCTATATGCTTTCCCTATGTTGACATGAAGTAACTTCCAGAAGAATTAGATTGCCCTGAACTGCACATATTCTTGCTGTTCACGAACGATAAATCTCGTATGATCCCAGATTCATATTTCAACTCTATGAGAAAAGTGATGGTCTTAAACCTTACCGGCACACGTCTCATTCTTCCATCTTCATTATTTCGGTTCTTGGAGAATTTACACACTCTGTGCCTTGATGGTTGTTTGTTAGATGATGTAGCTATTGTTGGCGAGTTAAAAGGGCTAGAAATTCTCAGCTTTGTGAACTCCAAAATACAGCGATTGCCAAAAGAAATAGGGCAATTGGTAAAGCTGAGATTGTTAGACTTAAGTTGCTCCCTACTTGTATAATTGAACCGGGTGTGCTTGGAAGCTTGATCAATTTGGAGGAGTTGTATGTGGAGTATAGCTTTCATCAATGGAATGCGGTGGAGCAAACTCCACCAACTAATGCCAGTTTGATTGAGTTGAATAACATGAAGAATCTTTGCACTCTGCATGTATCCATTCCAGATCCGATTATGCTCCCATAAGATCTAAACCTCAAGAACTTAACTAAGTACCGAATCCAAATAGGTAATGCTTGGCGCTGGCCAAGCGAGTACAAAGGATCAAGGACATTGGAACTCAAGTTGAACCCGATAAGTGAAGTTCTTGGGAAAGGTTGCATACAATCCATTTTAGGCAAAACTCACAATCTGTTTTTGGATGGGTTGAACGGAATTGAGCAGAGTACCTGTGAATTATCCCCAAAAGGTTTTCCAAAATTAAAGCACCTACACATCCAGAATAGTCCCTCCATTCGTTACATCATTGGATGGCCTTCCGATGCTACTTTTAAGAGATTAGAGTCGTTAATTCTCCATAATCTCATCAACTTGGAGAAGATATGCCTCAGCCATATCTCCTCCGAATCCTTCAGTGCACTAAAAGTAGTACGCGTCATGAAGTGTGACTTGCCAAATATCAACTTTTCCACTGCTGGGACAGCTCCTTCGAGTGGTGCATCAGAAGGCCAAGTGGCATTATTCAACGGGCAACAGGTAACTTTCTATCAACAGAATACAGTACATATTAGTCTTTCCTTCCTTTGCTAACTAGAAGAAAACATGATTGTAATGCTTGTTCATTTTGTTATTTTCGGTTCATCTTTGTTTTCAAATATTTCTTTTTGCAATTTTGGTATGACCTTTGCAAGCTGAGGATGCACTCACAAACGATTCTTGACAAAAGAAAAGGAGATTTGAGGAATCTCTTTGAACCAAGTATAAAACGACCACGATCGATAATGTTTCCATGAGGTTCCTCGTACCTATTTATTTTTCATTATCACAATTTAGAAAAAGAAAATTGATTTCAAGGTTGATGGATGATTAGCCACCTGTTTTGTCTCAATCTCTCCGCCATTTTCTTCCATTTTGTAACTTAAATAGCCGCCTCCAAGTGATTCAACAATCGCTATAAAAAAGGGCACACGTTTATGTAAGTGCAAAAATGCAAAAAAAATCGATGGAGGAGAGACAAAAGTGATTATATGTTTCCTTAGGCACTGGCCATGCATATTATTTGAACTTTTGGGCCAACATTTGAGGTTGAAAGTATCGTTAGGTTTGCTTTATTGTATTTAACTTTCTGACCTCAGTATTACTGCTAACCAGGTTTTCTGTTCAGAAAACTTCTTCAGATGGAATAAAACTGGCTCGCTAATTAAATTAAGCTCTGCAATGCAAGAATGAATATGATCTTCTCTAGTTCTTAGTGATTATGTAGGGTAAAAAAAATACTTTTTCTGAACCTTTGAGGTGTCATTTGTCTAATGGTAAATGCCTCATCGTATACTCCTTCCCCTGCTCCCTGGCTCTCTTCTATATGTAGATCTTGGAACTTCATGAATGTGCCAAATACACAATCACCAATTCCATGAGTAGATATTGTAGGTTGCATTTCCTAGCTTGGAGAGCCTAGATGTCGGTGGCATGGATAACATCGAGCTGATATGGGATCATCAAGTTGCTGAGGATTCTTCTCACAATTTAAAATCACTTTGTGTGCATGAATGCAGTAAGCTAAAGTGTCTATGGGACAAGGAAATCCATTGTCAAGATAAGTTCAAGTGTCTAAGTTCTGTTAGCATTTCCAGATGCGAGAGCCTCACCTCTCCATTTCCTGCCTCGGTAGCTGGAGATCTAATCCAACTTGAGGAGTTGAAGATTGATAAAAGTGGCATTGTGGAACTCATTGAGAAGGATGGACTAGAAGAATTGACCATCAACGTGAAAGCCATAGAAGGCCCAAGTCATGAGTTACCCATTTCAAGATATTTTGGGCATCTTAAAAGTCTAGATGTCTCTCATTGTGACGGGTTATAAAAAATTTTCCTTCCTACAATAGCTGGAAATTTGGTGGAACTCACAAAATTGAGGATAAGTAATTGTAAAATGTTGACAGAAATAATTAGTGATGGGGGAGGTAAGGAGGGGCATGTAGTGGCTTTCAATCAATTGAAGTATATGGAGCTTGAAGGGTTGACAAGGTTGAGGTGTTTCAGCTCTGGTAAGTACACTTTGATGTTCCCTCTCTTGGAAGATGTCATTGTGACCGGATGTTTCAACATGAAGTTCTACTCTAAGGGACCAATAGAGACGCCGAAGTTGGAGAGAGTACAAGTATCGGAAGAAACATGGTTTTGGAAGGGAAACCTCAACATCACCATCCAAAATGTGTTTGAAGAAATGGTATGCATCGGTTTCCAATTCTATCCAATTTGATGGTTTTGATCACCTTTAAGTAAGTGCTTTTTGCTAATTAGAAGTTTATGTTTAATGATGCATTTTCTGACAGGCTACGATTGCTAGAGTAAACTTCGTGCAGCTGTCTGAGTTCCCTAGGCTGATTGGAAAATGGCACAGCGAATTTATTCCCCTCAAGTCGCATTGGCAATTAGAATCGCTGGTGGTTGATAAATGTCCATCATTTATAAATGCTATGTCATCAAGATTAATGTTGGCCTCAGACAATATGGGATCATTGCAAGTGCATGATTGCGAATCGCTAGAATTAGTATTCGATCTTGAAGGGTTGGAGGCTGTGGAAAGCACTTGGGTGTTGCCTCGATTACAGTTTTTGCACTTGGTCAATCTACCAAAGTTGAGAGGACTATGGGATAAAGATCTTCAAAAGATGTTGCTCTTCGGTTCTCCAAGTTCTCTGACTCTTTATAATTGCGGCAAATTGAGACATGCTTTTGCTCCATCGATGGCTCGATGCCTCGCCAATCTTACACAGTTGGAGATAAAGGAGTGTGGTCAGATGGAACGAGTGATAAAGGGAGAAGTGCGAGAAAGTGCAGTGGACGAAATTACATTCCCAATTCTATGGGTGATAAAGCTGGAGTACTTGCCCAAATTGACTAGTTTCCTTTCGGGGAAGAATCATATGCTGAATTGTCCCGTATTATATGAGTTGAGCATTGCCCACTGCCCCAAGATGAGAAGTTTGACTTGGCAATCTAAGATTGACCAAGGCAACCATTCACTTTTTACTCCACAGATCAGTTCTTTTTTCTTTCTAGGAGGAAATGCGTCTGTATTTCCTTATTTCAATTCTTTTTGTTTTTAAGTACAAAAATGAAGCGGTAAGGACCGTAAGGTGATTCATCTTGTCAACCATCAGTATACTCGGACTCAGTCATCTGCTGTCAAATGAAAGAAAACGTTAATCCCTCCTTGTTTTTATCAATAAGAAACACCCAAATTGTCAGCCTATGTGAGAACCGTGCAGTTTTGAAAATTTCTTCTTTGAAGTAATTCAATATAATCACATTCATTGTGTCATTTTTCTTTTCCAATGTGGCAGGTACAGTTTCCTTTGCTCAAATTGATGGCCCTTTCCCACATGGACAGCTTAACCAAAATATGGATCGATGATTCTCGAAAAACTCTCGGTTTCGAACGTTTAGGCAAAGTGGTGGTTCAAAACTGTAAGAGCCTTGAATATCTATTTCCGCATTGGGTGGCTAGTAGTCTACGCAGACTTGAGGAACTTCGAGTGGAGTTTTGTGTGATCGAGGAAATAGTGAATGGAGATGACACTGCACTCTCCACTCCAGGTCAAGTTCTTTTCCCAAAACTGAACTCTTTGGTGTTACATAGTATGCCACGACTCAAAAGCTTCTACCCCAACTTGCCTACTTTGAATTGGTCCCTCTTGAAGAGATTGCGAGTGACTCACTGTGACAAACTGAACAAGTGGACTCAGAGAGACGACCGACAGAACCTTTCAGGCGAATAAGCACACTCTTCATTTGAGAGGGTATGATTACAAATGCTCTTCCTTAGTTTCTACTTATGTTCTTGAGCACACTTCCACTGTATAGTCCTGTGATACTATGATACTATAGAAAGCGTGATATCCCTTCCCTATCGGTGTTTGAACAGCATAAGATGTCCCTAATACAATAAGAATACTTTTCATTTGTGGACACCAATTTGATATTCCATTACCGAGATTTACAAAAATAGTAACAGATTGTAGCTTGCAAAATTAGAGGTTCCCAATCTAATCTAATTATGTCATGTATTCTGCTGCTCCTTAGAGAAGTGAATGAGGACCTATCATGTGGCCCTGTCCATTGTGGACACATTGTCTTACCATTGAACTTTTATTTCTTTCTTTCTTTTTTCTTTTTCTTTTTTTATGACCGAGGTGTCCGGGGCAGCTTACGCGCACCTCGACTATTCTTCGGGGGAACTAGCACGACAACCACCAGCCGTAACCCCCACTTAAGTCACGGAGCGCGAATTGGAAGATTTGAACTAGGGACCTAACAAGGAATGATCCATCTCTTAACCAACTCGGTCATGCGTGAATGGGTTCTCTTTTTTGTTTTCTGCAAACTCCAAAAAAGTTAAATTCAAACAATTTTGCTTTGCAAAACAAGTAAACTTAGAATCATAACTCACTTTATTCGACTTTGATCTTTAGTTCACCCACTACATTTCATGTCCACTGCATAGCCATGTCAAGTTATGATTCTGTAGAAAACTCGAAACTCTTGACCTATCGGTTTATACAGAACGTAAGATTTTTCTAATATCTTAAGCACCCTTTTAAATTTGTGGAACCCCCCATATGTTTTAGTAACATTGTGAGTGCATTCCGTTGCATAAAATTGCAAAGAATGACATATTTTTTTGACACAGAGATCGTACCAGCCTCTTACTTAAAAAATTGTCTTCAAGTTTTTCCATGTTGATGGTTATAGTTGCATTCGGTTACAGTTGTATTTTGTAGCATGATTTCCAAAGCTTGAAATTTGTAGGCAGGGCTCTTGAAATTGAATGAACTATAAGAACATGGCCACCTTTCATGTGAATCATCCGACTTAAGTTTACCGTTTACAGCACATGACCAATTACTGAATCACTATTGGATTTACTTCTCTCGTTGTATTGGAAATTTCAACAGGAGTTCCAAACTTAGGGAGACTTTCACTAGTCGCTGAAGATATTCAGATAGTACAAGATGGAAAGTTTCCTCATTACATCTTTGGCAAGCTAAAAGCACTAACATTGAAGTTCTTTCATGATGAAAAGGCTGCCTTTCCTGCCAGATCCTTTCTAGAGGGATTTCAAAATCTACAAAGCCTTGAGATCTTCTGTAGTTCCTTTGAAGAAATATTCCCTAATGAAGGGCTTTTTTATGACAAAAGACCTTCGGTGCTTGAAAATTTAAGGAAACTTAAGTTAAGCCACCTACACAACCTAAAGCGTGTGTGGAGGGAAGACAAATTAGTTTCAAAAGTTCTCTAGAGTATCAAATCTTTTAAGGTTTGCGATTGTCCCGGCTTGACTACATTATTTCCAACAGTGACAACTTTCAAGAATTTGACAAAGTTAGTGGTGAAGAATTCTTGTGGATTAGTACATCTAGTAACAGTTTCCGCGGTCGCAAATTTGGTGCATCTCACTTACATGTCTTTAATAGGATGTGAAAGAATGAAAGAAGTGGTGGCAAATGATGGAAACGGAAAAGGAAAAGTGATTTCTTTTAGGAAGCTGGAAACGTTAGGTCTCCGACATCTGCCAAGCCTAGTATGCTTCTCCTCCACAAGTTGCATCTTCAGGTTTCCATCCTTGAATTATTTTGAAGTGGAAGATTGCCCGAAAATGAAGATATTTTCTACGGGTCCCGTGAGCACACCCAAACAACTTCTCACGACACTGTTCAGATACAACTGCAAAGTGCAGTCGGAAGGTGATCTCCATACAGCCATACAAAAGTTTTCAGCATAAACGAGTGTTGGAAATGGTACAGAGATCTAGAAGTTACAAAGGCACAGTCAAATGGTACAGAGATCTGGATGTAGTTAATGTTGTACTTTATTCCTATAAACTTTCAATGGCAATCACTTACTTGAACCTCTTTTAAATCGAATACAGGAGGCTGATGAATATACTCCGGCAGGTGCAGATACAGCAATTTCAATACTTCTTTCTCATTTCTTCCTTCAGTCAGGCAACTGAAGTTTATGGCAGTTCCTATGCACATTAATAAGCACGGAGTTTGGGGAGAGACCAAAATTCGAACAGCTCATCACGAAATTTTCAAGGTGTGAATCTGATTCTACAAGCTAACTCTACCCTTGACTGTGTTGTTCTCTTGTTTGATTCGAATTCCGTACGGGAACTCTCTACGTCGTTAGGCTAAGAGAGACCCTGCTAATTCATCCTTGTAATGTTTCTGTGTCTCTGGCTCACCATTTGCGCATATGTATATGCGTTGTGGGATCTCGTAAAAGTCAAGCAAATGGATTTGGTTGTGCTGAAAATTACTTTGATGTGCTTTTTATAGGCCTCAAGAAGTAGACCATTTCCTTACCAAAAAAAAAAAAGTAGACCATTCGCAAGAGGAGTATATTTCTAGAAAGTGAAAGCTTTCTGCTCATGTTCTGTTTGCAACTGATGCAGGTAAGCTGAATGAACCTGGTGCAGGCAGATCTCTCGAGCTGATCAAAAAATTTAATGCAAACTCTTTCTTCCAAATTTCTATCAGGCGAATATACTGGTTGTTTTCTTGTTTCTGATGACAAAACTGCCAAAGAACCAGACAGTTCCCGTTTCATCCTAAAGAGGCACATCAAGAAAAGCCTACAGATCGGGCCTCTCGTATTTCAAGACAAATCATGGCCAGCGAAGCTCATCAGCCACGTATGCAATACGTTACAGCAGAGGAAGCATCCGCTTTCGCTCACTTTTGTTGAGGACAGAAGTTCAGAATTGCTAGGACAAAATCTGCTTCCAATTGGGCAGATTGGATAAAAGCATGAGTTATGAATGGAATGGTCCTGAAAATGTGTGAAACATGTCGTTGATCCTAGTCTTGATAGTGACCATGTGGGCAGTGCACGGCAGCAAGAGTCTTGAGTGATGAGACGGAGGAAGCTGATTGCTTTAAGTACAGGTCGGGCGGCCTCATTTCCTCACTCCTCCCATGGCAGATTTTCCTTGTTGAACCGCTCTCTATATTTCGAAGCACGGCAGGAAATTTAAATTCATTTAAGCAAGAATCAAAGGACGTAAAAGCCGTCCTGCATGTCTGTTTTCATCAAAATATTCAGTTTTCTCTGTGGTTCTAATTTTGACATCTCCTTAACAGACCAAAGAAGAGTTGTATAAGCCAGCAATGACCTAAAAGTAGCTCCATAAGAGGGCCCAATTCCTAAACTTAGGAAATCAATCACTAGCCAAGGAAAATAACTTAACCTGTGTTTGGTGGTCAATATAAAAATTATCTTATGGGAAGGTAGGATAAAATGAATAGGATTTCTTATCTTCATAACGTGAAAGTTATTTTTTTCGAATAACAAATCTCTTAAAAATAAAATTAAAATAATAATTAAATATGAATTATATTTTTATTCTAATGTTAAAAAATAAAAAATAAAATTTAAAATTTAAAATAATTTCTTATTTATTCCTATATATATTTATAAATTTATTTTCTTTTTACTTTACAATATATATTATACATACTTACACTCTCTTTATATATTCATTGCATTACAAATTAAAGGATTTTTTATTGGATGAGCTCAAAGAAGATTTTTTGTTGTATAGATTGTTATATAATAATAATTTTATTAAGAAATGATGGAACAAAATAAAAATAACGAAAAAAGGGATACAAAATAAAAATTAAGTAAATAAAAATAAGTCGAAGAACCCAAATTTTAAATGAACAAATTTGAACTTGAAATGATATTTCGAATTCTTGAAGAATGTGGGGCAATGAAATTTCTAAAAAAAAATAGAAATCTTCGTTTCCTATGTATCTTAAGTTCATATTAAAGTTTCACCACTTCTTTATAATATTTCAGTTGAGAGTTAAAACTTCTTCATCATAGATTTTTGGTTCTCATCAAAAGTATATGAAAATGGAAAGGGAGTCAAAACTCATTTTTCTCTGTAGCTTTGTGGTTCATGTTGAAATTTAACAAAAGTAATGAGAGACAAAATTTTTCATAGTTCAAAATGTGAATGATCATATTGTATCTCTTTCTAGAGTTGGTAGTGAATTATGAGAGATACTTATAATCTCAATTTGCGTATTTTCATATTTATTTACATCTATATATGTAAATGCCAACTAATAAATATAATAAGATGTGAATATATTCAGCTTTACTACTGTGATTCGGCAAATAGTGAATAGGATATGGCAAGATTCTTGGATTTTCATATCCAATCCTATCATGTCTAAAAATCCAGACGACCAAACGCAGCCTTAGGGATTAATGTCATTAAAGGCAATTTAAAAAAAAAAATCATGGATGGGGTTAGATGCGGACTTTTAGGCCCGGCCACAAAAGCCACAATGGTCGTGTAGGGGCAAGCAATGTCCATTTTGGTAGGTGGCTCAAATAATAGTTGTAATCTAAATTAGTTCGTAACCTAATTAAAAAAAAAGTAGGTAACTCTCTCAAATCAAGATCGATAATTTCACATGAGCCGTTAACTTTGTGGTGTTGTTAAATTATGGTGAGAGGAGAAGAAACACTTTTGTAGACAATTATTGACATCTAAATTTTGGCTATCCATTTAGGATTAATTGCATAAAAAGTAGAAATTAATCTTAGTCTCTTGCAAAAAAATATTTAAATCATTTCTCATATAATTTTTATATAGGTTAGTTTAATATTTTGCATTCGTACATTTGTATTTAATTGGACCGGCAGCGAAAACGGACCTGAAATAGAGGCACAGACGGACCCATAACTCATCAGAGAATTCGGCCAAGGCATGGGAGTACTAGCCAAAAATTACAAAGGGCTTAGGGCCTATACTTAGCTTAATTCATTCATCAAACTCCAATTAGGAAAAATGCCTTTTTAATTAAAGCCTAATTAATCAAGAAAAAGGCATGATTAAGCCTGTGAGAGAGCAAACAAATCCACAAGGGGAAGAATAAATTCGACCAGCCCATGTACAGGGCTTGGACGAATTACACATAGAGCATGCTCAAATAATGCAGTTTGGCCCTTCAGGGGCTTAAATTGAGACAATATTTCGATCCCAAGTCAATTTTACAAATATTGAAAACTTGAGGCCACTGATCTAAACGGCATTGTCTATATAAAAGATGTAATGCATCATGGTCCAAGGTGGGCACCATTATTCATAGAGAGAGAGAACGCTGTCGGTCACAACCAAGACCCGATGGCCCTATCACCAGAGCCCCTGCCATGCCTGTCTTCAAAAACCACTGCTGTTGTCAACACTAGCCAGGCGTCCCAACTCTTGCCTGCAGCTGTTAAGCCATAATGCATCCATCGTTGCCGTCCTAACGGGACAAGAGCCCCTACAGTCATTGCCTGACCAAGCTGTCCCTAAGAACTATCACTGATGATGATAGCTTGCCGGTGATCCGCAATGTGCAGCCCTGATAAGCAACTATCCCAGTCCCCTTGGCATCGCCGATTGCTCCCCTAGTATCCCGGCAAAGCCAACAGAACTAGGAGTCGTTCCTCCCTCTCTGTTCAGAAGAAAATAGAGCAACCTTGCATTGTCTTCTGCAAATCAGTAGCCGTGGCGACTTGTCGCCCTTGACGGCATTCCCTGTTGATCCAATGTGGTCCCCGATGAGTCCTTATCACTACTCTGCCGATTGGGGATAAGTTTATTATCAATGCCATAACTTTTGTACAATATTCACTTGAGTGTCATAACTTTCAAAATATTTAATTAAGTGTCATAACTTTTAAATATGGTTCACTTGAGTTCCATTGTTGACGTGGACACCGGAAAAGCTAACGCGGTGCCGACGAACTGATTTTTTTGAAAATTTAATGTACACATGAAAATTTTTAGTAATTTTTTTTTTTGCAGATTGTATTTTTCTGGTTTGTTAAATCATTTCAATTTTTTTTTTTTAAAAAGGGAGAAATATTGATTTCTCGGTGGTGACTGATGAGGCTTTCGTCGGCCTTCACCAACCAGCCTAGGGACCAAGGTCAGCTCGCCTTCGCCGACGAGGCCATGACGGCCGTCGTAGCCTTGGCAGCGCTATGCAAGGGCCGCGCCCTCGCCCAGATCTAGCAAGGGATCTCTCTTTTTCCAGATCCCCAGTCTTGAAAATACTGCCGATCCGTCTTGACGATCCGAAAGAGATGACGGCATATTTTGACGAATTCCTAGATAGACGATGTGTGGTTTATGTTAGGAAGAGTACGGTAGTGTAGGTGGAAGAAGGGGAGGAAGACTTGAAGCCACATCGCTTCGAGGCCTGGTTCAAGAAAGTTGGAGAAGTTACCACTAGTCCAATAAAGCTCTCAAGGTTCCAAGATGTGTAGTTCCACGTGGTGCCATCCTTCTCGTGATAAGATCGAGGTAGAGGGTTCCGTGGTAGGCTCGAGGAATATTCTGGAGGAGACCCCGGCTAGAGAGGAGAGCATCAAAGTGATCGAGATTTCTGATTCGGAGGATGAGACGGAAGAGGACTCCATAGAAGTTCAATCAAAAACTTTCTCGAACTATGATCGCGCTGAGGACATGAGTCGAGCCGAAGATACTAGTACTACTTAGTGGGCTCGAGATCGTACGACCGCTGGAGTTGTCTTTTTGGCAGTGACGTGTCTTTTTTTTTTGTGGGGTTTAATGGCTGACTTTTGTTCGCCCTTTTGTCTTCCTCGACCTTAACTAGTAGCATTAGCTAGTTCCTGGCCTCGTTTGTATAAACGCGTCCTCTTGAAATGTAAATTACCATTTCCTTTGTCCCGTGTCTCATTCTTTGTTTTGTTTTGAATTATCTTACATGGGTTTATGTATTTTTTTTTCTTTTACTCTTCCGCATGTGAGTCTCATTTATTTGTCGCCGTAAGGAAGTGTATCCTGGGATAGAATTTACGGCTGAAGCGGATGAGCGCACACGTAAGGTGAGCAAGGCACGACTGGAAGCCTCGGCGGCAAGGACAGTGAACCCAAGAGAAGCGCCTTCAGCTCTTGAATTCGAAGCGTCTAAAGGCCTCGTGCACGAGGATCTCTACCCACTGGCCCACGCCAACGATCCGCAGAGGAGCTGGATCAGAGCTGGCTCAACAAGGGCTTTAAGTCGTACGGCTATGGTCGCTATGGGTCGAACGATTTAGAGGAGGGGGGACTCGCAGACCTGAGCGGTGTCGCCCTCGACTCCCCCTCCTCCTCCTCCTCCACCTTCAGCGACTGTAACAACAACAGATCTGATGAGTTCCCCATCGCCTCCTCCCAGAGCCGCCGCCTCCTCATCACTTGCGCCTCCGACAACTCCGACTCCGACGACCTCATCCGCCAGCTCGTCAGCAACCTCGACTCCTATAGCCTTGACGAGTAGAAATCGGCAGTGGAAAACGTTTCGAGCGAGAGAGAGAGAAAGTAGGTTCTTCACTATCTTCATTCTTCAGTTTGCAGTGAAAGTGATGAAGATCGTGGGCTACACGTGAAGGAGGAACAGAAATGGAGGAAATAGTGCCGGGTCATTATTGAAACAAAGCTGGCCCACTACTAAAACAATACTGGTATTGTACTGAAACAGTACAGGATCGGGCCAGAAAATTTCTCAATTTTTCTGACCGAGCGGGGGCAGACCCATTTGACAGCCCTAATGATGAGGGTTATGATAATTACCTCATATATCTGCATGAATGAGAGAAAGAATATCCGAGGCTCGAGATAAATTACCAGGAAAAGGAGCTCGTGTTCAATTGGCAAAAGGACAACTATCACAGGAGAGATGTGGAAAAGTGGCAGAATGACCAAATCGTTGATGAAATAAAATAACATTATCATCAGTAGAAGCATTGCATAATGATGCATTATTGACTAAAAACCATGACAAATCAAGAACTACCGGAAATTTGGTCAAAAAATGGAGAGCCCTTCAAAGATTTTATCCAAGCAAGTGTGCCAGTCCAAATGACCTGAAATAAGAAAGTATCAGTATTAAAAAGAATACGACAAGAATTATGTTCGTAGGATTTGGAAACTGATATGAGATTGGATTGAAACTAAGGGACATAAAGGACATTATGGAGTGTGATGGTAGGACTAAGAGCAAAATAACTCTCATCGCAAATAATGTGATCACTGCCACTTGAATCAACAATCTGTGTCATGGGACATAGTACTAAGACAGTATGAAGTACATGAGAATCCTGGCATTGATGCTTTTAGAATTTGTTGGCATTGATCCTGTGTCGAACGATGTTCCCCAGCCACCTCCCTTTTTCCTTTGTATCAAGGTTTCCTGTGAAACTTCCATCATGTCTCCACAATTTGATGAAGGTGTCTGCAGTACTTGCAATACAATTTTGATTTTTCCGGATGATTACCCTTAGATGGGTTGAAGAAATAAATCTCGCTTGAATTGGTCCCACCCGCCTTCAATGCACCTGCATTGAAGCTGCTATGTTGGACTTGTTCAGTGGATTCAATCCTCCAGCCTTCTAAATAGGGGCCAAAGTCCGGTAACACGGCTCTTCCGAAGAAATATTGAAGACTAGGCTCAACTCATAAACTCCAACAGACCCAAAGGGAGAGTTGGGCGGCAACAATTCCAAAGATGGTAGTCCAAGAGTGGCTGGTGCTCATTGCAATGGTCCCGTTAGAGTGGCAAGTGCTGCTCTCGACCATCTTGGCGTGTCCCAACCCTGCTAGTCATGGGCTCTCTTCTTGAATAGGGAGAAGGAAGATTCGACCAAGTGGCGGAATGGGATCCGTGGTGAGGATAAGTAAACGAAACCCTAAAAAGTTCTCATTCAAAGTAAGTAAGAAACGAGTTACCTTCTCTTCTTGATTTACCATACTGTTGAAGTGTCAAGTTCGTTCCATAAGGCGGACAACCCGTTGAAGCAGGCAGTGATCGAAAGGTCTCTCAGCTTGAATTCAGACAACACCTATGTTAGGTTGAAAATTTTGACGCGGTCGAGCTTCCCATATATTTCCTTCATCATGTCCCATGACGATTTCGGATCGTAGTTAGAGGGAGACATGCTGCCACTTTAGGACTAAAACAGTTCCGAATCCCAGCAAGGGAGAGCTGACTGCGCTTGCGGTGGTGACACTATAGCCAGTCATCGGCCAAGACGGGGATGGTTCCATCCAAGAACCCATCCTTGTCCTTGGTAATGAGCGCTTGCCGGAAATTGCGCACCCATGTCGTATAGTTTTCTACTCCAACAAGGGGCAAGGTGATGGTCTAAAGCTCAAGTTCGTCAGCCGGCGACGTGTAGAGGGCATCACTAGGCTCAAGACGGCCCCCATTCCCCGGGATGGCCCACGTTACAAAGCCGAGTCGATAAACCAGATAGGGATTGCTTCCTGACCAGGTGGACCAATTTGTTGCCCCAAGCGTTTTGGCTCGAATCTATCAGAATGATTTGGATTTGCTTCTCCTCTAGAAGCATGGATTGAAGCCCACGGTTGGCTGGATCCATCGGCCCAGGTTATGAAATCCACTGGAAGGTCGGCCATTGGGCTTGACCCGTGACTTGCACAAAAGGCTGGGCTGATCCATCAAGTTAGATTGAAGACAGATCACCCTGGCTAGCATTAATTGGATCCGAAACTCTAGTGGGTTATTGGAGCGCAGATCAACCAAAATCTGGTATCGCAGCTAGTCATCAAGGGTCGTTGGAGCGCAGATCAACCAAAATCTGGCGTTGAAATACGCAATTTCTACTCAGAACAGAAGGAATGAAGGCCGAGAAGGATAATGTAGGCGTATTCCTTCCTTCACCTGCGGAGAAAAAAAAAAAAACCTTCTTTATTAATGGACTCCTCCTATTCGTGTAACTTTCACTGAAGCATTCTGTATTGTCTTCTCTCTCTATGTGCAGTGAGGGACAATCAGTGGCCCCCAATGTGGCCGTGAAACGTGAATGAATTCCATCTCCTACGACTCATCTCAATGAATGAAGCATAAGCATCCTTATATATGGAAAACTAGGTCAAGTTAGGGGCATTAACTTATGATTTATAAAATAGTCCCATCTCGCAAGATGCTCTCCAATTAAATCACTAAAAGACCTAATCACGCTCAATTGAGATGGCAAGATCCTCCTATTTCATTCATGCTAGGCTGCATTTGCTTCTCGCCGATTCGATTCACGGGATCGTTTTTGGTTTTATTAAGATATGATGAATGTTGAAGCTAATTAAAACTACATAAAAAAATTAATATTTTTGTTTAGGGGCTGCAGTTGGTCCCTAATTTTTATGCAATAAATGCTTAAATAACTAGCCAAATTTGAGGTGTCAACACCAGACATGAGGCCCTGAGCTGCGAGTTCATTGTCGTTGTGAATCAACCGTTACCATGCATCCCACCAAGCAACAACCGTGGGTTAGCCTAGTCTACCGCCAGTCGTTCACAAATCGAACCAATTTTGTCAAGTTCAAATTTGGGAAGTGAATATTGCATATTACGTAATTTTGATTAATTTAAAATGTCTTGTTGCCTATTTGGCTGCATATCTTATCTAACGAAAAGTGTAGGCATGAAAATTACGAAAAATATTTCCTAATCCGCAATCGCACACGTGAAATTAATTTTATTTATAAGGCTGTAAATAGAATTAAAGGCCCCATCGTTCTATAAGACGTTTAATCAATAAGTAATTCGAAAGCAATCACGAGAATATTTAGATTAATTTATCTTCTTTCGTTGTTTAAATTTATTTGATTGTGGATTATTATGTTTTGCATATTTGATAGCATGTTTAAAATTCTAAGATATATTGCAATAGATAATTGCTGCATATAGATTAGATTGGGCCTCACTACACTACAAGTGTCAAAACTTATGTATGTCGTTCATCTTAGTGCCAAAATTTTCAAAACGATCACTTAAGTATCATTTTTTTTAAAATAATCACTTCAGTACCAAAACTTCTAAAACAATCACTTAAACTCTAAATTTTTGAGAAATGCTCACTTTAGTTCTAACTCTGGCAATCCACATTAGCTCAAATATTAATAAAAAAATATACTACATTGGATTTCAAGTGAGTCACGATAGCTCAAATCAGAGAAGTGAGCATTTTAAAAAATATTTGACACCTAAGTAATAATTTCGAAAGTTTTGGTACTAAATTAAGCATTATATACAAGTTTTGACTCTTGTAGTGTACTTTAGCCGATTAGATTGCATATCATTATAGTTAGATTGCATAAAATCGCAATCTCGTAATGGAATCATATAGATGACTTGCATGTTTTATTGATTTCCAGAATAATTTAATTGGATTGCATTCTAATATATAATTTGCATATTTAGGTAAACTTGCATGTTTAGAATTTTCTATTTTAGATAGGGTAATATTAGGATAGGTTTCAGGCATAATCTATGTTAGATAACCACTTAACTTCTTTGATATGTTACTTCCCTCCTTGTATATGAAATCACAAGTATTTTAGCAAGAAAAGCTTTATTTTGTGGGTTATCATCTTATAGAGATCTTACAATTTTTTTCACAAAGTATCTACTTTCATTTATTGAGCGACACGATGAAGCACACTATCATCAATTCATTGTTGAAGAAATCTAATCATTTTCCTATTCATTCGCTCTCACTCTTTATATTTCTTATCTATTTTAGTCTCATCACCATCAACGAGATCATACAAATCTTTGCAATATGATATGTCTTCCATCTGAGGCCTTCAAATGGAGTAATTCGAAGTATTAACCTAAGCATCATGCCGCTATTTGCTTCTTCCATTCAACACTAGAATCTCAATGCTAGCCCTGATATTATTTTTTTGGGGAAATTTGGGCAACAATTCACCAAGAACGAACCCAATCCGGGATCAACATCTTTCCCAAAACTAAACCAATCAAAATCAAATTATGTCCAACAACAACAGGTGGTATATCTAGCAATTCAACCTCAAAATAGGTAAATATAATACTGAAATGATAAGGAAACAAAGGCAACAACAATACCAAGATTTTACATGAAAACCCCAATAAAGGAAAAATCATGAGTGACCTAAGAATTTCACTATTATCAAGTTCAATATGGTACTCAAAAAATTCTTATCTAGCCATATACTAGAAGTTCAATATCAACAATACAATCGTATTTTATCATCACAAATGTGGATTAACACAAATAAAACAAAAAAAAAAACTCTAACTGTGATTGGAGAATTTGGAGAAGGTTCTCATTAAACGAAACTAATTAACTCGTAGCCATGGATCTCGCGATTAACGTACTAGAATTTGAGTCAATTCTGGTAATGTTTGTCCTTCAAATCGGACCGCAAAACTGCGGCTGTCTCTCCCCTGTTTTTGTCGGTGTTCACGGTGAAAAGCACTCACTCTTTTTCCCTCCTCTTGGGCACACTCACGAGCGCTCCTCTCTTTCTTTCCATCTTTTTGCGTTTTGACTTTTCGTTTTTTTATTTATTTTGTTAGCTGGGCCCCACATTGGAGGATCCATCCAAAAATAATTATTTAATCAGTCACGACTCACGAGTACACCACACATGGGCGGATCCATCCAAAAAAAACTATTTAATCGATCACAATAGTACGATACTTTTTTTGAAACATTCATTAAAAACGTCAAGCCACGTGGCTTTCGAGCACTTAGTGCTGCCTTTTTGAAAAACTGTGGTGGTCAAGTGAGCTGTTTTTAGAAGTTAAGGCATTCAGTTTAAGACCATTAAGTAGCCGCCGTGCGAAAATATGACCCTTCTGGTGTCCTAATCTCCATATAAAATAGAACTTGCAGAGAGAGGAAAAGGCAGCTCTCAATTAACTTGAATAGTCATCCGAGCAATCCTAATCTACAAGAAACTTTACTGATCCATCAGGTTTTGGTCATGTATTCTTCTGTTGAACACGTGACCACAAATTGGTCAGAAAATAGCCGCCAAATTCCCACCATGGTTTTACCAATCAATTCCTAGTTCTCTTGAAAGGAAGAGTCTGTTGATGTAGTGAATGACAGCTTCTGAAGCAAAATATGTAATCTCGCAAGTAAGTCTTCACAGAGTTCTCTGTGAGAATAAGATGGTGTTGAGAAGAAAGCCCACCATTATCGAAACAAGTCAAATAAACTCAAGCCGAAGAAGTTCATTCCATCACATCTCAGAAAACCATCACACTGCTCCTCAGCGATAAGCAATCTACAGTGCATGTTGCCTTCATTGATTGAATACATCCCTGCTTTACAAGATACTTTTAGATGGTGTTACCTAGTTGTACAAAATATAATCGCGCGTTCCCTCGTGAGAAATTGGCAACTGATGCAAGGATTAATCCATAATTAGCTACATTAATATACGATTGTTGAACTTGTTTTATAGCAACGCGTCTTATAGGAGCTTCCAATGGTTATCCACACTTTCACATCACATGCCTTCTTGCACTTTCCAAATAAAAACATCTTTCAATTCTCGCCGGAGCTTTCCTGCAAATAATGCACGGCAGAATTTTGAAGCTGATCGCGCTTCTCTTCTGTATCGACATTTACTCCTTTAAGCATTTAATAATTCAGCAGCGTAGATGATATGTTAGCACTGAATCCATGTACCCATTTTCCTTCCTCAACCCAGAAAGTGTTATGTGAAATAGCAGAATGGTTCCAAAATCAACAGATTGGCATCGACATAATTGATGTTAGAAACAGAGGAGCTAACCAGCACCCCACAAAACATGGTCGAAGTATCTTTGGGCATGTTTAATATAAGATAGTGCTATGAATACATAAAATCTCACCATCCTCATTGACTTTCTTCAACATCTTTTCCCTCGTGGGAAGGGCATACAACCCAGCAGGTACAGCTTTCCTAATAGCCCGCCCATGGTGAGCAGCAAGAGCCTGTGCGTAAGCCTTGGATACTGCATTCTTGAAGGAGTCCTCACTACCGAAGAAAAAAATAATAATAATAAGCCATAAATATCGCTCCCATAACGACATGTGAAAGCAATGTCAAGCACATTGCCCGAAACAAGCAAATGAGGATTAGCCAACAGATCCGAAGCATTCTAAACTCACTACTTAGCTTTAACGACAAATCAACATCCTTCTGTATCTCATGTCTCCTTGGTCATCCTCTCATTGCGGCATCCCTTCTGCAGAACTACATCCCGTAGAGGCATATCGACCAGACACATCCCGTGTGTAACCCACTTTATACGTCCCTCCCGACCCATCCTTGATCGATGCAGCACCAACTTTCTTTTAAAGATATGCAGTATCCAACTTGGTTCTAAAATCAATATATTTACTTTTAAATGAGGGTCACGGCTATTGGTTGTCGTGCTAATCCCCCCAAGAAATAGTCGAGGTGCGCGCAAGCTAGTTCGGACAACTCAATCATAAAAAAATAAAATAAAAACAATTTCATCTAGTCTAGGGAAAAAGTTTATCGATTTTCCACGGTATCTTGCTCAACAGTATCTTGCTCCAGAGTACTTTGAGACCACTGCTAAGTGGGAGACGACCCACTTAATATCATTAGCAATCCAGGAAACACGCATTTGCTACTTGATAGTTGAATTGTGCACAGATAGACTCTGAGGACATTTTAGATCCTACTCTCGATCAGACTCTGAACTAAGGTCTGAATTAATTTGTTTAAATTCTGCATTATCTTTTAAACAAGGTTCAAAATCACCTATACATCCCTCTGGAGACGATGAAGAAGAAGTAGCACAGAAGATAAAGCTGAACGTGAATTACATACTCTGATTCGATCATCTGTTCAAAGAGTGCCCTGACCATCTCCAGGCCACGATTTACCCTCAGGAGATTTCTCGAATGGCTACCTGCTTTCCTGACGCAGTTCCTTTCCATATCGTGCTCCAGCAAAGCCTGCAAGGTCACAATTGACTTGGATGCATCTGCCAGATCATGGCCTGTTTTCCCCACGGGAGAAAAAAAAAATTAAAGAGAAAAAAGAAAAAGAACAATTGCAACCTCAATGGAATAGCACCCATGCAAGTCAAAGCCCCTCGGTAAGTAGTAAATACCTTGGGGACGAAGTCCATCTCGGCGAACTTGAAAGCGATGACGAGGTAGCCGAGGAGGGGGAACACGAGGGTGCAGGCGTGAGAGAAAGGCGCCACCTCGACGTCCGCTGTCTGGGAGTTCACCACCGCTGCGAGCTCCTTGAATGACTGAGCGATCTTCCTCAGTGGCTTGCCCTCGTCGTCTGCTGGCTCGGCCATCGATCGGGAATCGGAATCAGGCAGTCCGGTTAAGCTATATTTCTTTTATTCGGCTTAATAAGCGAGCTCATGCATGGGGAGAAGTTGGTTCGGACATTGCGTCCCTCGTGATAATGTCTTTTGACGACCAAAAAGACCGAGCCATTCACGCATCATCCGGGCAAGGGATCCGGGATCCGTAAAACATATTCTTTTGGAAACCACCAACGGTGGGGGCGGCCCCTGATCGCGACGTTCTCTAGACTAGCCGAGTCTCCACGGTGAAGAATCTCGAGAAATTAGTCGCGTTCACAAGGGGATCTAAATTTGAAATAGATAGCTTGTTTCCACGCGGATGTTAAAGCGGAGTTTAGTTGAGCCAAGGAATGTGTGCTTGCGTTGTGAGTGTGTGTGTGTTTTTTTTTTGTTTTTTTTCTCTTTTTTGCTTTTTATTTGGAATCCAATTCACAGTGCTCCTTCGAACAATAAAATAAAATAAAAAATTCACAGTGCTTAGGCACCAAAATCAATTCGTGATCCACCTCGCCCGATCAAATTGACTTTTGATGTGATGCCAAGTATTTTTTACTGTCCCCATTGCTTTTATTTTTCGTTACCTGCCTCCCACTGTGAAGCACGGGTTCGCCTCTCAGAGAAGATTTTTTATAGTCGGACATGACTGCGCACGCTTGGACACAAGGTCAAAGCAGTTTCTAGCTCCGACATTTGGTCAACTGAACGGATACACGAGGGAAACACGAGGCCCCGGTAAGGTGAGTCAAAATAAAAAAAGAAAGTCGAAATTTTCCTGACCCAACTCCATCTCTCGCGTTCTCTACCTTTTGCTCTCTTCGCTCTGTCGCAACTCTCCTCTCTCTCTCTCTCTCTCTCTCTCTCTCGCTCGCAAGCTACTCTCGGCTCTCTCAAGACTCGCCGCCGCTGGACCTTCGGCGGGAAAGTGAGGGAAAACGGAGATGGGTGTTTGACGAAGGCCTTCTTAGGGTTCAAGTGAGGCTTTCGTCGCGGGAAAAGGGACTGCCTTTTGTGTTTAATCATGGAAATAGGAAATGCACGCAGGGAGAGAGAGAGAGGTGCCATACTGTTACATGACAGAGGGGAAGAGAGGGGGGAGGGGAGAAGAAGCGGCGAAGATCGAGGATAAAGAAGATTGATTGGGAAAGAGAGAAAATGCTTTTTAAGTAAGCGTGAGTTACAACGAAAAGTGAGAGAAAAAAGGCCGAAAAAAGCTTAAATTTTTATTTCGGTAAGAAGGGAATAACAATTGGAATTTTTCTCCTATCAAGCGTGAAACTTTAAGATCAAAATAATCATTTTAGATAATATATTAGAACCAATCTCAATATAAAATTTTATTTTTATTTGTCAAATCATAAAAATAATAATTTATTATGTATAATAAAAAATATTTATTTAATATATAATGTGTTTCAATATGTTGAAATTCTATATTTTTTCAAAGAAAATACGCATCGATGTGTCGTGTCGTGTCGTGTCGTGTTTCGTATCGTGTCGGTACTATATAGTCCGCCTTTCTTAGCTTTCTGTAATTGCACTCGTTTTGCTTAGGACGACAAATACTTGCCGGACTTGTCCGATATATTACAATCGTTGATTTTATAATATTCATGAATTTTGACGACTGGCCAAGGTGACACCGCTCATGCTGGAGAAGCTTGTCCGATGTATTACAGTCGTTGATTTTATAATATTCATGAAATTTCTACTTGCCCTCGATCCAAATTCTATTCAACATTTTCTTGGAATTTGTGCAAATAAGAATATTTTTATGTGAGTAATCTATCTATTCAGTAGTGCAAAATATTAACTTAGTGGAGCCTAAGTGGCCACGTTTTTTATTCTTACGGATAATTGGACAAATCTAAGTGCACGCATGACAACACTTTTTGATGCATAAATTCATTTAGTAACTCAATTTTTGACATAGACATCCATTTAGCTACGTAACTTTATTTTTCTACTTATGAAATATTTTTTTGCTCCAAAAATAATTTTGGAGCCACTTGAAAGAGTAAAAAAAAATTACTTCTTTATATAAAAAAAAGAAATAAAAAATAATCAATTTCTGATCAAAAATTGACTTTTAGATCAGAAGTTTTGCTATGTTGGCTCAATTATCATAGCAAGGAGAAGTAGGAGTGTCAAAATTGAATCGCAAATCGAACCAAGAATCGAACCGAACTGAAATTTTCTATATTTTTAGTTTAGTTCGGTTAGTGAAAAAAGCCACAATTTTCTTATTGATTCAGTTTTTATTGGTTCAGTTCGGTTCAATAACCGAACCGAACTATTTATATAAGATTTTAATACTCACGGTTCAGGTTTGCTTCTCAAACTCAAAAACGCGAACCCTAAATTGGATAGCCACTCTATTGCTTTTTCTGTCTCTCTCGTTTGGGCAATCTTCTGGTAATACCATCTCGATTTTGTCCAAGACTCTTGCATCTCTCTAGCTTCGTTCATCTCGTGGGGAATCTCCAACTTCTTATCGTGCCTTTGTAGGTCTCCGAAGCTACTTCTACTGTTGTCGCCGCTAATTTCTGATGTTAAGGGATTCTTGGCTTCGACCATCTCAGTTCTCAGCGATTTTCTAGGGTTTTAGCCTTTTAGCGGAGCATGATTACGCGTTGCCGAAGTGAGGTGCGCCTGATCGAGAAGTGCGTCAAGTTCGAGGCTGTTGGCATCGATCTTTTCAAAGGTGAGCGTAGAGCCCGTAAGTTCCTCAAGCTCCAGGTCTGCCACCGGTCTTGAAAAATCTGGAGTTCCATTGTATTGAAACAACATTCACTCATAGATAGCTCAATTGGTTAGGGCCCACTTGAAATTATGTGATTAGATGCACTGATCTCAGGTTCGATTCTTCGTATAAGCACCTGTGATTTAAGTGGGAGGTCATGGCGGTGGATTGCTGTATTAGTTTTCCCCAAAGAACAGTCGAGATTCGCGCAAGCTGACTCGAACACCTTGGTTATAAAAAAAAAATTATCTTGAAACGACTGTTGTCATCGAAAAAAAAATGTTTCGTGTGTGGTTGGATCAGGGAATGCTTTCTGGGTGATTATGCAAATGCTTCTTTCTTGATGATCGACGAATAGGGTAATAACTATTAGCTTCTCTTTTTGGTCTAACTACTGCTTTTGTTCTCTGAACATAAGTGAATCTTATATTTATAACTGCCTTGTGTGGGATCCATGTCTACTTAGCACATTGTGCAAGTTAGGGTTTATTTCGGTTATATCCCTTTTGTTTTTAGCATATTCCTATTTAAAATGTTTGCCTTTAACAGCAAGCTATTCACTTTTCTTGTTGCATGTGGAAAAGTTTGCATGTATGTTTATTATTATATTCTTTTGTAGTTTCATCTCACGTGAATAAGTTAATAATATTTTTATGTGGCTTTTGACTTGTTTTATTGATAGATGGATTCTATGAGTCAAAATGCTGGCACGTAGAAATGAGATCGACAAGATCCGGTGTGTAGGATCACTTTAAAAAGATAGACCATAGCCAAGGTAAAGCCGAATATCTATATTGTAAGACTCTTATTGGTTTTAAGCATGAGACAACTGCGATGCGTACCCTTTTAAGCAGATATAAGCAATATACTCATGAGAACGTGGAGAAAAGACAAAAGGATGCATCGGGGTCAACCTGTTGGATTAAGTAGTTCATCTAGTCCATGAAAATTCGACCAAGTTGTAAGTCGAAAAGGCCTAGCTGCCATGTTCATCATTGCCAACTTGCCTCTCAAGTTTGTAGAAAATGAGGCATTTCGGAAATTCGTGAGGAGAATCTAGCCGAACTTTTTAATCCCCTCAAGAAACACCTTGAGGCAAGCTTGTTATGACTTATTTTTGGAGGAAAGATTCAAATTTAAAATATATTTTTCTGATACATCTCCAAGAGTATGTCTTACAACCGACACATGGACCTCATGTCAAAACTTGAGTCATGTGTGTCTCATTACACATTTTGTAGACATTGAATGGAAGTTGCAATTTATTTTTGAATTTTTGTCAAATTTCAGGGCATTCGGGTGAGATTATAGGAAAAGCGGTGCAGAAATGTATGTTTGGTTGGGGATTAAAAAATATTTACCTCGTGTCAAAACTTGAGTTATATGTGTCCCATCACTTATTTTGTAGACACTTAATGAAAGTGTACAAATATGAAAATATTTAAGACTAAATTAGTTCAATTAAAAGGTTAAAACTAAATTAATAGCAGTGCAATAGATTTAGGAATTTTTTTATTCTTTTTCCTATAATCTAGGGATGCATTTGATTTGTTTTTTGATTCATTAAAGATTATAGTCCATCATTCAAAAAGCAAACTTGATTTCAACTGGAGGTGTACCATACATGGTGGGTATGTGAGAATTGTTCAATAGATGAATTACTTCAAATTTTGAAGGAAATTTGACTACTAGCCTGAAGATTTCAAGAAATTGCAGACGTGGCAATTTGACGTACTCCACATGGTTTACAAAATGAACCAATTCATGCTTAACTTATGAGGTGCTACATGCAGCGAAAAGTGACAGAGGGTTAATCTTCGTTAAGTTCACATTTTTTCTGCTGTATCCATAAGTACCACCTTATTGAATTAAATGCATTTGCAACACCGATTAAACTCATTGATCTCACATCAATGTTATTGTTTAGTATTTTTTTTTTCACCTCGCCGGCTTTGCTTTTGGCAGGAAACCAACTAAAGTAAGAAGGAAGGAAAATAATAAAAAAAAGAGAGAAAGAAAACAACAAAAATTAATAAAGAAAGATTAATAAAAATAGTATTAGTATATTATTAAAACCAACTGTCCATTTCAATAATTTTCGATCAAAATTTATCGAATTTTTTGAGTTGAAAAAAGTACAAAAATCTTAGGACTTCCTTACCAAAAAAAAAAAATCTTAGGACTTGGTTGATAAAAAATACATTTAAGGTTGAATTTCGTTTTTTTTTATTTAAAAAAATTCCTTTTCTTTCTTTTTGTCATTTTCTTTCTTCTTGGCCTTTGGTCGGCGACGGGCCGCAATTGCAAATTGCCGGTCTCGATAAACACGTTGAGAAATCGGTTTGACGGAGCGTCACTTCAGCAACGCGTGGCTCATCTAAGAGAGCTCCTCCGCAGGATAAAAACGTGGAAAAGGAAATCAACAAGTAGTCTATTTGACTTGTCCATCTTTGTTTGTCGGTAGAAAGAGACAAATTGAAACCGAACCTGGTCAATATAAGTAGACACTGGAACAAAGATTGAGAGAGAGAGAGAGAGAGAGAGAGAGAGAGAGAATGGTGAACACAATCAAGCTCTACAAGTCCTTGTTGCCAGCGGCAATGAAGCTTGCCGGCGTGAGACCTCAAAAGATCGAGATCGAGCCCGGAACCATCATGAACTTCTGGGCTCCAACCCGACCCCAAAGCAACGACAACAAGAACGCTGTCGTCTTCCTTCACGGTTTCGTCGGCGACGGCATGCTGACATGGCAGTCCCAGGTCCTCGCACTTGCGGGGAAGTACGACATCTACGTGCCGGACCTCCTCTTCTTCGGCGGCTCCACCACAGGCAGCTGCCGCCGGACAGTGGACTTCCAGGCGGAGTGCGTGGCGAAGGGGCTGGAGGCGCTCGGGCTGCAGCGGTGCACGGTGGTGGGGTTCAGCTACGGCGGAATGGTGGCATTCAAAATGGCCGAGTCGCGGCCCGAGCTGGTGGAGTCGGTGGTGGCGTCATGTTCCGTGCCGGCGATCACGGAGTCGATGGGCAAGCAGTGCTTGGAGAAAATGGGGTTTCCGACGTGGTCGGACTTTTTGTTGCCTAATTCAGCAAATTCTATGAAGAAGATGTTTGACGTTGCGAGCTACGAGTTGCCTAGAATCCCTATTCGGCTTTTCAAGGACGGCTTAGAGGTATGAGCTCCATAAGTCTTGTACGTAACCCAGGCACACAAACACATTAGAGCTCATTCCTTCCTTACCCACGCACTCGACTGAATGGAATGTCCACGCTTTCGTACTATACCAAAAATGAGAAATCTGAACGATATTATTCTGATAATTTGTAAATTTTATAGATTGAGTGCTTTAACAAGAGACTATTGAAGTTTAAAGCTTGAATTTGTATTTTCAGCTCATCTTTTTTTTTTTTAGTAGACATCTGTCTTTTACTCTTGATTTCCATAGAAGAAGAAATAAGTAAGATAATTGAGAAAAACAAATTAACTAAAATGTTAATATCGGCAAAAATAAATACCACCAGTACATTAAAAATAAAAATGCTGATGAAAGTGTACATAGAACTAATTATATGTTTAAGAAAACTAAACTCAATTAAATAAAAAATAAAATTGAATAACAAAAAACTTATATGACAAAAAGTTGGATACTAACTATGAAGTTTGTAATAGTAAATTAATGCAAAAGAAATTGATCGATTGATGATGATGATGATAGTAATAATAATAAAAAATCACCTTCGATCGCAATTAGTTATTTCCTTTTGCGAGTTGAGGACAGCATTTCCTTTTATGATGTTTACTAATCATTTTTTTTATAGTAGTCAACCCTTACATATCTTATTTCGTCACCAATTTTGAAATTCTTAAAATTTTTGTTTATGGAGATGTTTTTCCGTTTTGTTTATTTGTGTTTATTATTTTCCCTAAAATATCTTACTTAGTTAAATTCATATAGTGGAATAATTTATTTCCATGTGTGATTATTTCAGTTAATTAATTTTCTCCCATTTTCTATATTTCCGTTCTTTTATGAAAGTTAAGGGTAAAGAGAGGTTTCCTAAAAAAAATGAGAAAAACTATGCTTTTATCCCTTAAAAGCAATGTGTAAGGGATTTGGATTGCATAATATTGGAGTTTTGGTGACATGTGTGACATTACTCAAATCAGGCTGTTTAAATGAAAATGGACGGCTTAATTTGAGAGGATTGGATCCAAAAATTTTTAAACCCGAAAAAAATTCCCGCCTAATTTTTTTTCTTCTCTTTTAACACATGACGTGAATAAAATCTAAGCTGTATATTCTTATTTGGATGGCATGATTTGAGTAATACCACGTATGTCACGAAAAATCTAATGTTATGCTATCCGAATCTATGTGTAATGCCAGTATTAAAGGGAGAAGTAGCTGTGAGGTGACGACTTTAACAAAATGAAAGGTTAAGAGGTACCGTATGCTTGTTGAAAGTTCGGGCAACAAACGGTACTATCTTCAAAGTTCAAAGGATTTCGTGAAACAGTCCTTGCTAAACGTGGTAGAAATTTAATAATATTTTAATTAGTTTTTTAAATATATTTTTCCCCTTTTCCCTTTGTGGCCGGCCACCATGCAAGATCCTCGTGGCAGTGGGCGAGGCCAGCCTCGCTAGGTCACCAGCGGCCTTAGCTGAGGCCTTTCGAGTTTGGGCTTACCCAAATCTAGGTGAGCTCGTAGTTGCGATAGCCTCACCCATTGGCTAGCCATCTCCTATGATCCTTGCTAGCCACAGGAGAAAGGAAAAAAATAAAAAGAAAATAGATAAGATACAAAAATACAAAAATATTATAAAATTTAGTCAAGTTAGTACCGGCTGGCTAAATGGATTGAGTTGTCACAAATATAAAATATTTATAATTAAATTAACATAATTATAATAGGTTTAAGACTTTTGAGGTAATTTTTCAGACTTACTAGAGTGTTTAGACATATATAAATAAGTAAATTTTGCTACCGTAACAGTCTTTAGATGATTAAGAGAATAACAATATGTTGAGTGAAAAATTCTTAAACGAGTGGACTTTATAATAATTTTTAATTGTTATTATTTGATTTTTATCATTCAAAATAAGACCTAATCACCCAAAAATTATTATATAATTAATTTTCATAAATTTAATATGTGAACCTGGAAAAAAGAACTCGTAGAAGCACGAGATAATGGGCCCAACTTCTGATCCAAGAAGAAGGACGGCCATAATATTGATGTGGAAAGCTACTGTGCACATAAAGCTAGTGCATTGGCACAAAGCACATGGCAAAAATCTCTCTTTAAAAAAAAAAAAAAGAGAGGCAGAAATTGAGTGTTCTGATAAAACGTAAACAGATAAGCAGTGTCTTAGCCCTAACCCGGGAATTACTTCATATTGAAGTAACGTAGAATAAATAACACAAAAATAACAAACTCCCAGAAATTACTGCACGTTGAAGTAAAGGAAATGACCACTCAATCAAGTAAAGGACCAAAAATTGATATGAGCGTACAAAGCGCGCTTTGCACTAGTTCTTGTGACGGCCCTGCTTATTGGATTTCTTCCGGACGCTTTAGAAAGTTTTCAGCCGCCTTCTGTGTCCACGTCAATCCTCTCCAGTGAATCGCTGCTCGGGTTCTTTGAGATGCTTCTGTCCGGGAACATGAAGATAGTTGTAAATTCGTGGGATAAAAACACGACAAGCCTCGTTATCTCGTGCGATGCTTACTTGAGTTTTGTAACCTTTTTTGAATCATCTTGGTGTCACGATTTCTAAAAAATGATCGCTTAAGTATTATAAATTTCAATTAATCATTATCACTATAGATTCCCTTAGCCAAGTTTACCCAGTCAAGATATTCCATCAAGCTTTAGAGATGTTCTGACCATTTCTAATTATTGTGGTATCCCTGACAATCTAGACGCGAATGCCATAATAGCAACATATGAAGAAGAGAGACTTTGACGTGACTTTAAAAGGCAATTCACAACTTTTTAAAAAACCTTAGATATGACACTTGTGACGACGTTTATAAAAAAAATTATAACACTCAAGTGATTGAAGAAAAAGTAATATACTATTCGAGTGATTTAAAAAAATGACAAATAAGCGAGCATAGTAGGAAAATTATGATACACAGTGAGTGCAAAACCCCATAAATTTGTGCTTATGGGAGTAACAAAAATTACTACTCAATAGGCAACGGAAAAAACAATGTAGCCTGCCAGATTTCTGCTTATCCGCACGCTTCCAAAGTGTTTTTTTTTTGTAATTTATTTTCAGAAAATGCATCCATATCGGATTCAATTTTGACTTATAATATTATCATTTATCATGATTGGATTATAGGTCATTTTTGACCACAGAAAGGAGAGAGCTGAACTGCTGGAGGCTGCGATGATTCCTGACAAGGACTTCACTTTGCCAGAGTACTCCCAGGTTTAATTTAATCTAAAGAAGTTCTCTCTTTCTTTTCCTAAACCAGAAAAGTGTATTCATATGAATACATCATACCTTTTACAGATGAAATTCAACGAGTTTATGAAAGTCAGGCGTATTGAGCTTAGCACCGTTACTCGTCCAGAGAGGAAGGGAGATAGGGATGAACATGAGAAAATTGACTAAAACTTATTATATGACGATCAATTTAATTATAAATATTTCAATAATATCAATTTTTTCACTTCAATTATGTCAATTTAGTCGTGAACTTTTTGACAATTTGTCAGTTTAGTCATAAACCTTTTAATTATGTCAATTTACCCTAAACTTTTTGAAATTTTGCCAATTTAGTCCTAAACATTTTTAAAATTTATTAATTTAATCATAAACATATATCGGTAGAAATGACAATGTTAGAAAGTCTAACCCAAAAACTTAAGTTATTAAGTGGAGGGAGACCACAAATATATAAAGAGCACAAAGATCCATTCTTAAGCGATGTGGGACTTACAAAGTCAACACCTCCTCTCACGTGCAAACCGTGGAATTGCAATTTGGGCAAACGTACATTCGCGAAATGGCAAACACTGGCTCTAATACCATATTAGAAAGTCCAAACCAAAAACTTAAGTTATTATGCGAAGGAAGACCACAATTATATAAAGAGCACAAAGATACATTTTTAAGCGATGTGGGACTTACAAAGTCAACAGACAACGCTAATAAATTATCAAAAAGTTTAAGACTAAATCGATTAATCGTCAAAAGTTTTATGACTAAATTGGCACCATTAAAATGTTTAGAATTGAGAAAAAGATTGCGATTACATTGCTATAATTAAAAGGTTTATGACTTAATTGACAGCCGTACAATAAGTTTAGGATGTTTTGGATAATTATCCCGGTGAACTTTTGTGACATAATTTGAAAATTGCTTTATTTTGCAATAGAAACGAATTAAAGTAAAGACAAAAAAAGCACAAGAATATTGAAAGTTCACTCATATTCCATGTCGCATGGAGCTTACAAAAAATTATTCGGCAGAAATGTGTGGAATCATCTAATTATGTTACGTAAAATAATATAAAATGAGAATCGAGAGCGGTTGTTTCTTGATGTATATACTACTAATTGAGTTTGTATATTATAGAATACCGCTTTGAATAATTACCCAAAAATGCGTAAATACGGTTGTCACTCTATGTCACGTCCCGAACCCGTCGAGCACGCGGACATCCCTGCAAGCAAACAACACATCTCTCATGGTCCCAAGATCCACAAACAAGTCGAGAGATAAATATATACATATACAACAAGCATGCGGAAGCAGTACACAAATAAATCCCCGTACAAAAATATAAGTTATGTGAAGCCTGGATAGCATAACAACTGTCATACGTATTAATATATTGTTCTTACAAGTATCGAACTACTAGAATCCGCTATGCAAGGGGCGATGAGGTAAGCACATAAAAAAAAAAGACCATCATCAACATCCAAAATAGCCATGGTCGGGAGTCGCGTCACAAGATCGAGCCAATAAATTGGGATACCTAAGATGTGCTGCTGGAGTCCCTTGTATCATCTGCATACTCCGTCGGCTCATACTCTAAGAACGTCTCGAAACGGATCTCGATGGAATCTTTCATGGTCGCCTCATGCGACGGCTCTGCGAGATCCTCCTCGGTCGCCTCCACAATGATCACCTCGTCCTTAGTAAATTCTAAGGTCGGGGTCTTCTCTGGTCCATTCCTAGAACCAACTACAGACCCTTCTGGCAGCTTCTCCTCCCCAGCGGTCTGGCACCAATCAAGGATAACTCCTTGGGGTACCTCGTGGGGCTTCAACGGCCCAATCGACTCATCTCCGACTTCTTAAACCATGCCTCGAACCTATGAGACTTCTAGTCCGGACTACCCTCGTCAACCCATACAACCGTACACTTCCTCACATAAATGTTCCCCTAACTATCTAGAAACTCTTCAAAATATGTCGTCATCTCATTGGGATTCCCAAAACGAATAGGCCACAAAAAATAAAGGTCAATTTTTGATAAAATATAACTTAGAAAAAAAATTCAACTTTGATGAGATACTAAAAACAAAAGACATACTGGGGATGCCAATTACTACTAATATCAAGGAATTGAGAGGCTTCCAAGGGTGGGTGGCCTATAAGCCCTTCCCACGTGTCAAGGTGAATAAATGAATAATGCAGCCTCGACAAAAGGG
Organism: Rhodomyrtus tomentosa; assembly: GCA_028455895.1. NCBI lineage: Eukaryota > Viridiplantae > Streptophyta > Magnoliopsida > Myrtales > Myrtaceae > Rhodomyrtus > Rhodomyrtus tomentosa. Next base: position 21,455,273 of record JAPCWY010000011.1, read on the forward strand.
GAGCACGCTGAGCAAGTACGGGCCCGCTCCGCGTTCCGGGGCATCATTGGAATGCAGCATCAACCAAGCGTGGAGGTCCGAACCGACTAATTTCGTGATTCATTGGTAAATCCACTTTGATTCTCGATTAACCAATAATGTGGGACCATTAATATGGAAGCGGAGACTGGAAGCTCTGCGGTTGTTCTCGAGGGTATACTATCTTTCTTTGTCGTGGCCTAAAAGCATGCAGTGGGAACAAGTTTTTCCTTTCACGAAAGGGCGGTAGATGATACATTTTGATTGATCCATAACCGCCGATCGGCGAAAATGAAAGGGTTTTGACTTCGCCCTTCCCTCTGCGAAAGAATTCGTTCGAAATCAAACGGAGTAATTGAAGCATCATATTATGATATATAATATCCATCCCTATTGAATTGCGGATCCAGAAATAATAGAATTATTTCTGATGGATCAAATGTAGAACCAAACGTGAAAGTCGTTTTCCATTGTAAAAATAAGGGTCCCTTAAGGGGTGAGATACACATCTCAGTAAAAGAGTCCTAATTCTAGATTAGGCCGACCGTCCACTTAAGCAGTCATCTACCCAAACTTTCCAAACTCATAATCACACAGGTACATACAAATAAATATAGTGACACACAGATGATGGGCATGCAACTATGACATTTTGTCACACTCAGATGATTATGCACACCTCATCCTGCCATTTCACCACAACCACCTCTTCCTGCCTGCCTCATTTTCCAGCTCGCGATTAGATCGTATCAGGCTCGGTCCGCGTTAACGCATCAGACCGTCATTAGCAACCCGCGTAAACACATCAGGTTCCAATAAATCTCCAGGCCAAATCATCACCTCATATCTCCGTTCCGCGAATAGATCGCATTAGGACCGTCTCCATCTCAACCCCGCGATTACATCGCATCAGGGTATCCATCTCTTGCCTCGCGTCTCATACGCCTCAAGGCCTCGCCATATCATGTTCATGCCATGCTTATCAATTCAATTTATAAATAAAATAACAGGTGCAACTCATGCACAATTTGAATACTCATGGCATGTGACAATCAATGACATTCAACATGGCATATGATTTAAACACAAGCAATGTCACACGTAGACCGCCTATAACTACTTAGGATATACTAAGAACTATCCCTTTGGAAGGTTCTCATAAATCTATAAAATTAATCCTCGACTCACCCAATTGAGTCTAATCTTCCTATCTTGAGTTTAGGATTCCCTTACCTTGCGTTTGATAACATAAATTTCTTCTTGCAAGTGCCTCAAAGTCTCGGCCAAATAATCCAAAGATTCAATTCATCGCGCAACCTAGAATATTCAACAAATTCATCAATTTCCTTGTCCAATTCCTTAATCCATGAACCATAATCGTCCATAACACAACTCTCATCATCTTAACATTTCTTAAACATCAAGTTGGGACTTAAAATCATCTGCTCTTACTCCCAACAGAACCGATCTTGCACAGAACTAAATCGGTTCTCCTCGATTTTGTGCAAGCCGTGTACTACCGGTCCTAAATTAACTCTAATTCCATCATTTACTCACTATCCTACCTTTTAACATATCTATCTAAGGGTTTATGAGGCTCACTGTGAGTTTGAGGTCGAATGGTCGCCGGAATCCCGTTGAAAGTCGCCGGATCTCCAAGGTTAGTTTTCTGGCAGTTTTATGTCCAAGTTTACAAGACCCGTTTGAGGTAAAAAATTCATCAAATCACTCTCAACTTTTTATCACAGATTCATACAGATGTCCTATAGATCTCCATAAAATTTGACCTCAAAACTCCAACATTTAGGCCTCCAAAAGGGTCAGAAACCTCACCTACCTCAAGTTGAGCTTGATTCTGTCGGCTTTCGAGAAAACTCTTGGCTGGAGCTTCTCGGTGGTCCAAATTCCGTGCTTCCACTTCGAGGAAGTCAGCAAGACGTAGAGCTAGGTTGACATGGACAGTGCGCCGGTAGGTGGTCCTCGAAAGGTGGCTTTGGAACGGCCGAACAACAGCTCCAAAAACTGATCGGCGGCACAGAGAAGAAAAAAGAAGAAGAAGATGAAGATTTTTGGTGGTGATGAGGTGTATGGCCGGTCATGAGAGAGGAGAGAGAGAGGAAAAAACTTATATCTAAGGTTCATGGTCAATGGTTGAATGGTAGGTGGTGTAAAGTAGATTTGACTATTGTTTTGCCCATCCATTGACACTTGTCCTCAATGTCATTCAAGCTTGATCCAATGGCCCATATTCATCCTAGTTTTCGGCAGTTATGGGGGAAAGGATAAATTCCAAGATATCCTTCCTTCATTGCATGGGCAAGGCTTAAGCTTAAGGGGCAAAATGGTAATCTCATCCCGACGTTCGAAACGTCGTTTTTCTTGTTCCAAAATTCTTCGATAGGGCGACGGCTAATCCGAATAATGTTGAAATTCTTGATTCTCAATTTCAAATTTTTCAAGACTCATTTCTGATGGTTTTCTCTATCAGATGTGGTTCTAGCATATCTCGAACCGACATGCAGCTTTGGCGGACTTTATGCGTATTGACCTTATGATTCTCATCACATTTAGGACTCGTCAATTCGTGGCGACTTTGGTTGTCATGTAATTGTAAGGGTCTATCACTAGTTCTTATAGTCTCGATCTTCACTGTCCGATTTAGGAAAAATTTTGTAAATCATACGTTGGTTAAGCGGCATCACCCGCGTTCCAATCGTATAACACTCGTAAGGCATTCCCTAATCATTCTTGGATCGGCCTTTTGTGGCTCTAAATATTCCCTCGATAATCCTTATGGTCAAAGCGCCATTTCTTATTTGAATTTCCTAGGTCCATGTACCATGTCTCGCGTTAGTCTTTTCCTTTTAGTCAGTCTACTCGAATTAATCAAATTCGAGCGAGATATGACTAAAATACATCTCTAGATTCATTTCTCATTAATGAGTATGAAATTGATTGGAAATCAGAATATCACACTCTAGCTTCCTTTATATGATCAACCGACTAAATGTGATATGTAACTTTTTCAATTCTTTGTTAGTCTCTATCTTGAGGTATTCTTTGATATCATGGTATACTTGTCTGATAGATATGCTAACGATAATTGACGGCGGTTTTGTAGAGGGTCCATCTGATCTGGGGCAAAGGCGATAAGATCCTTAGTATGGGACTAGCCAAGGAATTGAAAGAGTACGTCCATCTTTATTTTATTTTGGCAAAATGACACAAATAGTCCCTAAATATTGGTAGAATGTGCAACCTGATCTCTGGACTTTTAATTTGTTCAATTTAGTCCCCGAACTTTGACAAAATACACAATTTAATTCCTAAACTTTTGACTTGTTCAATTCAGTCCATGAATTTTTAGTAAATGTTCAATTTAGTCCCTGAGCTATATGAAAATGTTCAACGTTGTCCTTGATCTTAAATTAACAAAAAGACTATATTGAACATTTTCCTATAATTCAAGGACTAGATTGAACATGCACTAAAAATTCATGGATTGAATTGAACAAGTTAAAAGTTTAGGGACCAAATTGCACATTCTGTCAAAGCTCATAGATTAAATTGAACAAATTAAAAGTTCAGGGACCATATTGCACATTCTGTCAAAGTTAAGGGACCATTTATGTAAATATCCTTTTTATTTTTTCCCTCATCAGGTAGATTATCAATCATTTTATGCTTGCTAAAATTTTTACTGTGTTTTATTTCTGTAATTTCTTTCTCTTAATGGACGACGCCTGAGGAATTTTCGTACTTTTTTTTTTCTTCTAAATATGGTTGTTAGCTATATGGATTTCCAATAGTATGTGAAACACAAATAGTCTTAAGATTACACAAGCAGTTTTGAATAAAAATATAGACATACTTATATAAGGAACTGGCCTAATAATGTTTAATCAAATTATCGCAGTGAAACTATCTTAAACTTGGGTTGTCCGGCTAAATTTGCAAAACAAGTCTCTAGATAATGCCCTTGCCCATGCTCCGATTGGGTTGAATCTTTGAAGTTTTTGCAAATTTTTACTAATTACTAAAATCTTATATCACTCGTTACACAACCTTATTCTATGATGTTACTGATGGGACTCCTGGTTGTCATTGGTACATGTTGACTCCACTCGATTACTTTGCCCGTAAACAAATGATATTCAAGCTTGAATTTGACTTATTCAATTACTTTTTTCGGCAGAAATTTGGGAAACAAAGCAACATTGGAGTGCATCGAGAAAGCGGGCCATATTGTTATGTTGGAGCGACCCTTCGTCTACAACGAATGTTTGAAGAGAATTCTTGCCTCCATTTACGAGAAGAGGACTCGAGTTTAGCTACGATTGAACCATGTTTATATGCAAAGCCAATTATTTGTTGAGAGTACGAAAACCTGTTATAAAGTGCTTGGATTATACTCACGCATGAGATGAGGAATCTATGTTTAAAATTTGCGAATTGTTATGCGAGTGAATTACAAGTAGTTTTTGACTCCCAATTTAAGAATGCATGAAGTGCATGATATGTGCACGATTGGTAGATAATTGGGGTATAATGATCTGTCGCGCCTATCCGACCGAGTTTGAAATTTACGTACATGACTACTAGAAATACTTCTCGGAACTTGGCGAATATTTTGACGTATTTCTAGAGCACGACGTCCCCATTAATTAAATTAATTGCTCGCTATTAGGTGAATCGAATTTGGCTCTCCATATCTCCAAAAGATAAATCTAACACATATAATTTGTTCCGATGGAAAAAAAAAAATCTGCCTTTTTATGGATGGTTATGAAGGGAACATATTTTAATAACATACACATATACACAGTGAAATACACTAGATTGTGTTGTGGAAACCTTCTCTTTGAATATTTGATTCTGACAAAACTATCCATAATCTAGTAGGAATCCATGTAATATTTGTAATGTTTTATTGCGGGATGAATATGTAAACAGAAGTCTGTATTGTTCCCTTTATGGCATTAAGACTAAAGAAGGAGTGGTCGTATAATTGCTTTTGAAGAAGTTCAGACGGAGTTGCTTTTGAAGACGTTCAGACGGAGTTTGTGACATTCTGATTTCCAGTCAATTTCAGATTCATTAATGAGAAATGAATCTAGAGATGTATTTTAGTCATATCTCGCTTGAATCTGATCAATTCGAGTAGACTGGCCAAAAGGAAAAGGCTAAAGCGAGACATGGTATGTGGACCTAGGGAATTCGAATAGGAAATGATGCTTTGACCATAAGGATTGTCGATGGGATATTTAGAGCCACAAAAGGCTAATCCAAGAACGATTAGGGAATGCCTTGTGAGTGTCATACGATTAGAGCGCGGGTGATGCCGCTTAACCAACGTATGATTTGTAAAATTTTTCCTAAATCGGACAGTGAAGTTCGTGACCAAAGGGACTAGTGATAAACCATCACAATTACATAACAACCAAAGTCGCCATGAATTGACGAGCCCCAAAAGTGATGAGAATCACAAGGTTGATACGCGTAAAGTTCGTAAAAGCCGCCCGCTGATTCGGGATAGGCTGGAACCACGTCTGATAGAGGAAATAATCAGAAACGAGTCTTGAAAGATTATAAATGGAGAATCAAGAATTCCAACGTTATTCAGATTGGTCGTATCTCTATCGAAGAATTTTGGAGCGAGAAAAACGACGTTCTGAATGTCGAGGGTAAAATTACTTTTTCGCCCCTCAAGCTTAGAACTTTGCCATGCATTTGAAGAAGGACATTTTGGACTTTATATACCCCTCAAGGCTGCCAAATTCAAGAAGAGAGGAGAGTCATTGGATCAAAGTTTGAATGATAAGTGGACAAGTGTCACAAGATCAAGCAAAGAGTGGTCAAATCCACTATTCCAAACCTACCATTCAACCATTTGACCAAGGCTTTGAATATAGTCTTCTCTCACACTCTCTCTCTCCTCTCATTCGGCCATTGCACCCCAAAGAACCGAGGACCATCTTCTTTTTCTTCCTCCATCTCTGCATCGCCGGCGACAGCTTCTGAGTTCTCTGTTCAGCGCCGTCAACGACCTCTTCCGGCTACCACCTAGACTTCGGCCGGCCATACCAACCTAGATTTACGTCTTGCCGACCTCCTCGAAGTGGAAGCACGGCATTTGGACTACCGAGGAGCTCCGGCCAAGAGTTTTCCTGAGAGCCAACAGAATTTGATCCAACCTGAGGTAGGTCCTGTTTCTAACCCCCTAGGAGGCTGAAATATTGGATTTTTGAAGTCAAATTTTATGGATATCTAATAGACATGTATATGAATCTGTGGTAAAAAGTTGAGAGTGATTTGATGAAGTTTTGACCTCGAATCGATCTTGTGAACTTGGAACAGAAAACTGTCGGATTCTGACCTTAGACGATCCGGCGATTTTCGACCAATTTTCGGTGATGATTCAACCTCAAACTCATGGTGAGCCCCATAAACCCTTAGATAGGCATGTTAAGAGGTAGGATGATGATTAAATGATGGATTTAGAGTTGGATTAGGGCTGATTGTGCCTGGTTTGCACAAAATCGAGAAGAATCGGTTCGGTTCTATGCAAGGCTGGGGCTGTTGGGATGATGATGGATGGGTTATGAGTCCCAAATTGATAATGGTTGCGCGGTGAGTTCGGTCGTGGACCATAGGGGGCCGAACCTTTGAGGATCAAGAAGAGAATTTTTTTGGTATCAAACGCAAGGTAAGGGAATCCTAAACTCAGGATAGGAAGATTGGACTCAATTGGGTGAGTCGAGGATTAGTTTGATCGATTTATGAGAATTTCTAAAGGATGGCTCTTGATATATCCTAAGTGGTCATAAGAGGGTTATGTGTGTTATCGTTTGTGTTTAAATCATCAGCCATGTGTGTGTGTCACTTGATAGCCTTGCATGCCATGAGTCTTTGAATTGTGCCTGAATTGTACATGTTGTCATGTATGGAAAATAAATTGACAATCATGGCATGAGTATGACATGGCGAGGCCCTGAGGCGTATGAGACACGGGGTGGGAGATGGATACTCTGATGCGATGTAATCGTGGGGTGGAGTTGATGTTGTGTGGCACCTTGATGCGATTTAATCGTGAGATTGAGATGATCACGGTCTTGATGCGAATTATTCGTGGGATGGAGGTATGTGATGATGACATTGGCTTGGAAATTCATTGGAACCTGATGCGTTTACGCGGGTTGCCAATGACGGTCTGATGCGTTTACGCGTACCGAGCCTGATGTTATCTAATCGCGGGCTGGAGGATGAGATAGGCATGAAGAGGTGGTAGTGGTGACATGGAAGGATGGGGTGTGCATGATCATCTGAGTGTGACATGGTATCATAGTTGTATGCCCATCATTTGTGTGTCGCTATCTTTATTTGTATATGCCTGCATGCTTATGAGTTTGGAATTTTGGGATAGATGACTGCCTGAACGGACGATCAGCCTGACCTAGGGTTATGACTCTTTTATTGAGATGTGTATCTCACCCCTTTGAGGACCCACATTTTTACAGATCCTAGGCCTTAGTTATGTGGCCTGTTCGTTTTGGGGATCCCAAGGAGATGACGGCATATTTTGACGAGTTTCTGGATAGGCAAGGGAATATTTATGTGAGAAAGTGTACAGTTGTATGGGTCGACGAGGGTAGTTCGGACTGGAAGTCTTATAGGTTCGAGGCATAGTTTAAGAAGGTCGGAGACGAGTCGATTGGGCCGCTGAAGCCCCACAAGGTACCCTAGGGAGTTATACCCGATTGGTGCCAGACTGTTGGGGAGCAGGAGTTACCAGAGGGGTCTGTAGTTGGTTCTAGGAACGGGCCGAAGAAGACCCCGATGCTGGACTTTACTGTGGAGGAGGACGAAGTCATTGTCCTGGAGGCGACTGAGGAGGATCTTGCAGAGCCGTCCCATGAGAAGACCATGGAGGACACCGTTGAGGTTCCATCAGAGACCTTCTCCAAGTATGAGCCGACAGAGGATGCCGAGGACACCGAGGATTCCAACAGTTCATCTTAGGTGTCCTAGTTTCTTGGCTTCATCTTAGGTGTCCAAGAATAAATCTTATGATTTATTTGAATCTATTCTACTTTGAAAACTGAAGATTTGGTTGTATGACAAACTAAATCAGAAGGGTTCAGATTCCGCTTCAAGGTTATCGCATCTTCTCAGATACAGTCTCGTTCAATCACGATTAATAACGTCCAATCAAGGATTGAAGAGTGATCTTTTGACAGATTATCAAATGGCTAGCTTGGAGATAAAGGAGTATAAAAGAAGAACCATGATGACCTGCGATGGAGTCGAGAACAAGAAATTTCAAAGTGCCAGAGTTGTTCAGATTCATAAATTTATTCTGAGAGTTCTCAATTTATTTCATTGTGAGGATTTGTAAAAGCAACTGAGTGCTTCTTGTTACTTGTAACCTTTATCGAATCATTCTAGTGAAATCCAGTCAATCAGCTGTCATTGTGGGAGAGCGGATGTAGGCCTAATAAGCTAAACCACTATAAATTCAACGTGCATTATTCTCTCTTTAAACTCTTATTTTGTGTTTAGATTATCTTCATGTTATCTTACTATTTTCGTTCCTGATCGAGAATCAAAATTGTTTAATTCCACAATAAATTTCAATTAGACTCACAAGTACTTATTCACCGCCCTCTAGGTGGTATTGTTAGATCCAACAATTGGTATCAAAGCATGTTACTCTTATTTATGTAGTGTTTTTGACTTCTAAGTTAACGATCTATCATGTCCAGCAATAACTCCTCAGGACTAGGTGACTCACATTTTGCCAACAAACTACCATATTTTGATGGAAAAGATTTATAACATGTAGAGCAACAAAATGAAGTGGTTCTTCAAGGCTTATGATGATTTAATGTGGGATGCTGTCACTAATGACGTTGTACCTGCTACTACTGCAAATGCATCATCAAGAAATGAAACAACTCCCCCTCCAACGATGTTTGATACAGAAAGAGCTAAAAGACGAGGCTTGGACTCCAAAGCTGTTATCGCATTATTTTGTGCTTTTTCAACTCCTCTATACAACCGTGTCTCAGAAGAAAAATCTGCAAAAGCAATATAGGATATACTTTATATTACTTTTCAAAGAACCAACAAAGTGAAAGAAACAAAACTTAGTATTCTGCTGAGTGATTATGAAGCATTTCAGATGAAACCAGATTAATCTATTGTTGATATGATTGACAGGTTTCAAAGTCTAACAAGTGGTCTTGCAAGACAAGGTGCTCATATTACGGAATCAATGCAAGTCAAATAGATACTTAGAGGTCTCACAGATGATTGGAACCACAACAAACCCTTTATCCTAGAATGTCAAACAATCAGATCACTCTCTATAGATAAGCTTGTTGGGACACTGCAATCTTATGAGACAGAATGTGCCAACAAGAAAGGAGATCCAAAATGTAAGAAATCAATTGCTTTAAAAATTGAAATTGTTCAAAGTTTGCCTGATACAGATGAAGAAGATGAAGATGATAAAGCTATTAAGCAATGATGGATCGAAAGGGCAAAAACTTTAAGGGAAAGAAATCATTCAAGAATAATGATCAAAAGATATTAAGCAATGATGCTCAAGAAAGCAAAGATGCGATATGTTTTCATTACAAGAAGGCATGACACATCAATCCAAATAGTCTCTTTCTAAAAAGGGGGCAAAATCAAGTATGAGAAGTACAAAAAGGCTTTAAGGGCAGAGACATTAAGCAATCATGATGATAATGAAGATGACTATGCAAACATCTGCCTAATGGCCAATTCAGAATCAAAATCAGAATCAAATTCATATTAGCAACTGATGTTTCAAAGAGAAAGAACAACAAATGGTTTCTAGATAGTAGATGCTCAAGCCACACGATTGGTGATTTAGAAATGTTTGTCTCTTTATCATAATACAATGGTAGAAGTGTGTCTTTTGAAGGTAGTCATAAAGGAAAGGTTATTAGAAGAGGGACAGTGAAAATTGAAAATATGACATTGAATGATGTCTCATTAGTCAAAGGACTAAACTACAATCTCATCTCTGTAAGTCAACTCTGTGATACTGGCTATGAAATCTATTTTCAAAATTTAAAGTGCACAGGTATGAACAAAGATAAAAAGCAAAACTTTACTGGTCGAAGGCATGGAAATATCTATCTTCTGGATGTTGATTTTGAAGATGTAAAATGTCTCATCACGATTAAGGATGAATCTGACTCATGACACAGAAAGTTAGACCATATCAGTTTGAAGCATATTTTAAAACTTTCTACAAAGAAACTTGTTCGAGGGCTACCACAAAGAAAGTTTGAAAAAGCAGGGCGTTGTCATGCATTCACATTAGGTAAGCAAATAAGAAGTTTGTTTAAATCTATAAATCAAGTTTCTCTGCAGCTACTTCATATGGACATTTTTGGTCCAACAGAACCTTAAGTCTTTGAGGTAAAAAATACTGTCTTGTTGTTGTTGATGATTTTTTAGATTTACATGGGTATTATTTCTTGCTCATAAAAGTGATGCTTTTACATTTTTTTTCAAAGTTTGCTAAAAGAGTTCAAAATAAGAAAGGCTATATAATTTCTTGCACAAAAAAGATCATGGGGAGAATTTGAAAATCAAAGTTTTTCAGATTTTTGTGATGCATTTGGAATTCAACACAATTTTTCTACTCCTTATGCTCCTCAAATGAATGGGGTAGTAGAGAGGAAAAATCATTTTTTGCAAGAAATGGCTAGAACTCTTCTAATTAAAAGCAAAATAGCTTCTCATTTTTGGGCAGAAGCAGTTTCAACAGCTTGTTATATTTTAAATCATATTTCACTTAGACAATGCTTGAGAAAACTCCTTATGAACTTTTCAAAGGAAGAAAACCTGATGTGCATACTTTTGTGTATTTGGCTGTAAATGTTTTATTCTAAAGAATGCTAACGATCGAATTGGTAAGTTTGATGAGAAATCAGATGAAGGCATTTTTCTAGGCTATTCAACTACAAGCAAAACCTACAGGGTCTACAACAAGAATTCTCGAGTTATTGAAGAATAAATGAATATTAAGTTTGATGTAAGTCTTCAGAATGATGAACCTGAATCTAGTCAAGCTCCAATTCTTCCACAAATTTCAGATTCACAAAAAGAATTTGAAGAGAAGCAAGGTTCAGAAGAAAATATTGATATAGAAGCTATTCAGAAGAAAGTTCATCTGAATGAAGAAAGTTCAGAAGCAGTGCATAATGAATCTGAGGAATCCTCAGAAGATCGATTCAACTAAACTGGAAACACATATCCAGTCATCCATAGGAACTTATCATGAGAAGTCTAGATGATGGTATCAAGACAAGATCAAAGTTCAAACAAGCAATGAGCAATATAGCTCTTGCCTCTGAGTTGGAACCTAAAGGGATTGAAGAAGCTCTAGTAGATGAAAATTGGATTAATGCAATGCAAGAAGTGCTACATCAGTTCAAAGTCAACAATGTCTAGGAACTTGTTTCTAGACCCAAGAATCGTTCAATAATTAGAACAATATGGGTGTACATAAACAAAATGGATGATAAAGGGAAGGATGTTAGAAACAAAGCAAGACTAGTGGCAAAAGGCTATTATCAAGAATAAGGAATAGACTATGATGAAACTTACACACCAGCAGCCAGGTTAGAAGCCAACAAGCTACTTCTTGCTTATGCTTGTCACAATGATTTTAAACTTTTTCAGATGGATGTGAAAAGTGCATACCTAAATAGCTTCATCAAAGAAGAAATTTATGTTGAGCAACCTCTTGGTTTTGAAGAACCTAGAGGAAAAGATCTAGTTTATTCTATGAGAAAAACACTTTATGGATTGAAGCAAGCACCTTGTGCTTGATATGAAAGATTAAGTAAGGTAATGTAGATACTACTCTCTTTATTCTTAAGTAAGGTAAATATAGTTTACTTGTTCAGATTTATGTAGATGATAGAATCTTTGTTTCCTCTAATGAATATCTTTGCAAGAATTTCGCTAAAGTGATGCAGGACGAATTCGAAATGAGTATGATGGGAGAATTAAGATTCTTTCTTGGACTTCCGATTCATCAATCAAAAAATGAAATTTTTATTCATCAAGAAAAATATGCATTGGAGATTACCAAGAAGTTTGGCTTGGAAAACAACAAGAAGACAGAAACTCCTATGTCTCATTCCTCCAAACTCAATAAAGATGAAGATGGAAAAAAAGTTGATCCTAAGCTATATCGTAGCATGATTGGATCATTACTTTATCTCACTGCTTCTAGATCAGATATTCTATTCAGTATTTGTTTGTGTGCCAGATTTCAATCAAATCCAAAGGAATCACATCTCTCATCTATCAAAAGGATTATCAAATATGTTGGAACTTATCCCAGTTATGGTCCATGATATTTTTAAAGCTCTAATTTTTATTCTGAGGGGATATTCAGATATAGATATTGCAGGTTGCAAAATTGACAGAAAGAGTACATTTGGAACTTGTCAACTTATGGAAAATATGCTCATATCATGATATTCCAAAAAGCAGAGCATAGTTGCACTTAGTACAGCTAAAGTAGAATATGTATCTCTTGGAAGTTGTTGTGCTCAGATTCTCAAGTTGAAGCAACAACTAAAAGATTATGGTGCTGAAGATACAAATGTGGAGATCAAATGTGATAATACAAGCACCATAAATCTTACCAAGAATCTCATTCTACACTCGAGCAAAACAGAGATCAAACATCACTTCATACGTGACCATGTTCAGAATGGTGATGTCCATATTTAATATGTTAATACGAAGAATCAACTTTGCAGTTTTTTTTTGGTAAGGTAAATATGTATTGACTTTTTAAAAGGTTGGGTGCAAAAAGGAACCAGACACAAAAATCATGAACCAATAATGACACCGTAAATGCCAAGATGGGTTCAACGGTGAACCGGTTGCAAGATACGAAACTTGAGCAATAATAGCTGAACAAAATGGCCAGAAAAAACCAATCGGGAGATACGGTCAAACATCACAGCCAAGCTATGATCAAAAGGAAACAACAACCTAAGAATTGTGAAAGGAAAATACAAGCAGCCATATGGACAAGAGATAACCGAGAGGTCCCTAAAAAGAGGAAAGGACAACCCAGCCGCAAATTTGAAGAGGAGCCTGGTCGTGCAGCAACACTTTAGGGGATCCTGCTTCGTGGGGGACGATTGCCAGCATCTGTGTATGGTCTACTTCATAGCATATAAAGTGGTCTTCAAACAGCAATCGAATAGCAGCAGGAACAGTCAAAGTTAACAGCATATGTGGAACAAGAGACGACCGAACAACAGTAGAAGGAAGTAATAGAGAAGTGGCAGCTTGGGACCGAACAGCCTAAGTCGCGACGGAAAGAAAGCAGCTTGTTCTTGGAGCACCAAGGGACTGCCGAACTGCTGCCTGGAAGACTGACTTGTACTGGGACCTGGTAGAGCTTAAAAAGGGCAGAATAGCTGCCAAAAAGTCGGCACAAAGTAGCCATAAAAATAGGCGGCCAATGATACAAATATTATACCAGCTTAATAGGACAAGGGAAGGACTAAAACAAGAAAAAGAAAGCAAGCCAAGCAAACCAGCTAGTAGACAACATCTAGCGGCACAACTAATGCAACAACTGAAAGGCATGAGGTTTTGGAACATAATCAGCATAATAAAAATCAAAGTAGTGAACTAGTAGCATAACCCAAAGGAAGCTGGGATCCTTTGGAACACCTGCATATAAAACTCATATCCAGCAATAAAAAGCTTAGTGCTCTGGTGAATAAGCAAGGATAGTAGACACGCAGCATCCAGGAAAGGGGAAGCTTCGGCAAGTGGGTTCCATAGGTGGGGAAATACAGCCAATACAGCAAAGGAACTAGATATAGTAGTTTGAACATAATAATTAAGAGATATCCTAGCTGCGATCTTCAAAAATAGTAGAGGAAAAGCCCCAACTTCGTTGTAAACGCCGGTTGCGGGGAGTATCCATAACACTTCCAAAGGATGAAGCTTTATTAAACCTTTGGATAAAGAAACCTTCAATTTTATAAGAAATGAATTAACTATCACTAACCCTTTGTCTTGAGTATGTTTTTAGAACAGTTTCAAAAGGAACCATTCAGAAAGAACCGTTCAGAACAAACGTTTAGAAGGAAATGTTCAAAAGGAACTGTTCAGAAGAAAACGTACAGAATCAAACCTTCAGAAGACGTTCAGAAGCAAACCTTTAGAAGGAACATTTAAAAAGGCCAGTTCACAAATCAAAGGTCATTTTATTTTTCGAAAACTTTTAAGATAAGTTTCGCTAAATTCTCTAAATTATGTTTGATCGATCCGATTGATATATTAAAAACACATTCTTTTATTTGGGTATTCGAAATTAATTTTCTTTCTAAAAATAACTATTTTATAGTTTTTTTCCCATAAAACTACGAACCGTCACCTTTGGCTATAACTTTCTAAAAGATTTCTCGCGCTTCTTACGAACCCTAAACTTCTCTTCGAATCTCCTTCGCTCTCAAATTTTGCATTGTCTACTCTTTTCTTCCAAAGTGTCGAGCTTTCTCACCCAAATGGCTCCAAAATCAGCCTCCGCTTCAAGGAAGCCTACTCTTACATTAAAAAACAAACTCCTTTCTCGAGATACAACCCCTGTTGAAGTCTTAGATTTTGAACTTGACGAGCAAAGGGAAGCCATTCGAAGAGACACAAGGTTTGTCTATCCCTGAATTTGAAGAAAAAGAGGCTCTTGCTTTTGTTGTTAAGCCTTTCTATGATAATCTCGTGACCCTCCTCTGGAATTTTGGTATGTTGAGGCTTAATGGGACGTCTTTTCTGGTCGAACGAGGGCCTTTACCAAGACTAGTTACCCGAGTCATAACGGAGGTATATATGGTCGACCTTCAGTGTGCTCTAGTGACATGTGATGCGTGTACATGCCAATGAGTCGCCACCAATCATTTCGTGGATGGTACGATTGAATACCCCATCGAACAGCTGTGAGCTTTTATTCGATTATGTGAGAACTAGAGAAATGGGATTAATGACTTAATTAGCCAACTATCAGAGTCGACGCCCTTTTGGTACTTAAGTTGATCGAATTATCTAACCCTAAGATTTCATGCAGATGAATGGGGTACGAACCATAAATCTAGGAGTTCAATCAGATAGGAGTGACTACCCTATCACTCATAGTCAATAAAGAAGGTGCGCAAATCAAGCATTCAAGATATGCAGATAAATCACATGAATACAACATGGTATCCCTAATAAGGTCCTATTAGCCTAGAGAAGTGATAATCACGGCTCATGAATAATTTAGACATGATTTGCTCATGACGGGCAAAATCGTAATTTTGAAGAAGTTTGGGACAATTTGCCTAAAAAGGGTAAAATTATCGTTTCAGAAGAAATCTAGAGTCGATAGAAGTCAGAAATAGGTTTGATCATCTCATCAGTCCATTTCTTATTTTTTTTTGGCAATTTTCAGAATTTTTTGGAATTTTGGAAATGATTTACCCTATGAGGGGTAAAATCATCATTTCAAAATAATATGAGAAGTGAAAATCCCAAATGAAAGGATTGGTCAATGACTAGACCCAAATCCTAATTTTGAGCAATTTTCATAATTCTTTGTAATAGAAAATACGATTTACCCTTTGAGGGGTAAAATCGTCATTTCGGGAAAAGTATGATATTCGAGAACCCAAGCGGAAGAATTGGCCACATAACCGACTCGAATCCTTATTTCGGCATTTTTGACCTATCTCATGTGCAATACAGGGTCGAATTACCGTGAAGTATCGGGAAGAACGAAGGAGAAATCCCAGAAATATGATTGACTAGGTATCTGTGGTCATTCCTCAATTTTGAGAATTTCTAGAGTGTTTCGAAATTTTCCAACATTTTTTAGAATTTTCTAGGATTTTTCTATTTTTTATTAAAAAATTATTCGGACCAGTAGATCCGATCCACACGGATTAGACACCCGGCCCAGACCCTGATCCAGGCTAACAAGCTTCTGAAACTATGCCGTATCGTATTTTTATTTTGTTTTTCTATTATTCAGACTTAATTCGACGGTTCCTATTGAACCACGTGGCTCTCCATAGCCACTAGATTAGTCAACTAAAATCTACGGTCCATATCAAAAGTCAACTAAATCTCATCCGTCAGGTCTGATTACTTAAATGTACGACCATGATTAAAAGACTAGACTCGATCCAAACCGTTCATTTTCACTGACCTAAACGACGCCGCTCAACTACTAACCTAAACAACACTGTTTTCATATTTTTTTGATTTTTTGATTATAAACCAATTTCCTAATATTTTTAATTACTAATCGGATGGTCATTAAAAATGGGACTCGATTAACCCTAGTCGTAAGATCAAATCTGACTCAGTCGAGCCAACTTGACACCTACGTAGACCTATCACAAAACGACACCTCAGCTCTTTGACTCTTTAACTCGCCACATCAGCATTGTCTTCAACCTCTCGACCCCGACGAAATGGACGATCGATGACTAAACCTAGATCGATTGACATAAAAATAATGTCATTCGACTCGTCTACTCCTCTAGTTTCACATGTCAGAATCAGAGCATTTCATGTGACATTCTGAATTTTCGACTGTTTCGAGATGTATGAATGAAAAGATACCTATCAATGTCGATTTTTTATCTTGCTCGGACCTGATCAATTCGAGTTAACTGACTAGAAAGGGAAAGGCTAACACATGACAAGTACGTAGACCTAGGAACTCGAATAAAGAATGACATTTTGACCAAAAGGATTGTTGAGGGAATATTTAGAGCCAATAAAGGCCGATCTAGGAATGGTTAAGGAAGACATTGCTAGCGTTATACGATTGGAGTGCGGGTGATTCCGCTTAACCGACGTATGATTTGTAAACCTTTCCTAAATCGAATTCTTACGATCGTGACCATCGAAACTAGTGATAAATCCTCGCAATTACAAGACAACCAAAGTCGCTATGACTTGAGTAAGTCTAAGTGTGATGAGAATCACTGAGTCGATGCGTGTGAACGTCTGCTAAAAGTCGTCCGTCAGTTTGAGATAGGCTGGAATTATGATTAATGAAAAACGGACCATGAATTAGATCGCGGAATGGATATTGGACAAAGAAGAATTCCAACAATTCAAAAGGAATTGAATGTCGCTTCATCGAGAGTAATTTATATTGGAAAAGTAATGTGACATTCTGATTCTCCAGTCATTTTTAGACTCATTAATGAGAAGTATATCTAGCGATGTATTTCAATAATATCTCGCTCGAATCTGATTAATTCGAGTAAACTGACTAAAAGGGAAAGGCTAACGTGAGACGATATACGTGGACCTAGGGAATTCGAATAGAAAATGACGCTTTGACCAAAAGGATTGTCGAGGGGACATTTAGAACCACAAAAGACCGATTCAAGGACAATTAAGGAATGCTTTGCTAATGTTATACGATTGGAACGCGAGTGATGCCGCTTAACCAATGTATGATTTGCAAAATTTTCCTGAATCAGACAGTGACGATCGAGACCTTAGGAACTAGTGATAGACCCTCACAATTACATGACAACTAAAGTCGCCATGAATTGACGAGCCCTAAATGTGATATGAATCACAGGGTTGATACGCATAACGTCTGCAATAGCTGCCGGTCGGTTCAGGATAGGCTGAAACCACATCTGATAGAGAAAACCATTAGAAACGAGTCTTCAAAATTGAAAATGGAGAATCAAGAATTTCAACGTTATGATCGGATTGGCCGTCGCTCTATCGAAGAATATTGGAATGAGAAAAACAACGTTCTGGACGTCGGGGATAAAATTACCATTTTACCCCTCAAGCTTAAGTCTTGCCTATGCAAATAAGGAAGGACATTTTGGTCTTTATCCCTATCCCATAGCTGCCAAAAAGTGGGCGAATATTGGCCATTGGATCAAGCATGAATGACATGTGGGACAAGTGTCAAGAGATGGATTAAAAAGTGGTCAAGTCCACTATTTCCTACCTACCATTCTTCCCATTGACTTGAGAGTTGTATATAGTCTTTTTTCACTCTCTCTCACCTCACTTTGGCCTATCATAACCCCATCAACCACCGAAATCTCCATCTTCTTCTTCCTTCTTCACTGCCGTCGCCCGACTGCCTCTGCCGTTGCTGTTCGCCGCCACCTTTCGGCCACCACCTGGACTCCGGCCGACCACACCCTCTTAGTTCAACCTCCTGCAGACCTCCTTGAAGTGGAAGCATGACGTTTGGACCATTGAGGAACTCCGGCCAAGCTTTTTCCTAGAAGCCGACGGAATCGAACTCAATCTGAGGTAGGTGAAGTTTCTGACCCTTTAGGAGGCCGAAATGTTGGAGTCTTGAGACCAAATTTGGTGAAAATTTGGGGGACTTGTATATCAATCTGTGGTAAAAAGTTGGGCCTGTCCCAAATGGGTCTTGTGAACCTTGGACCGAAAATTGCTGGTTGCTGACTTGGAAGATTCGGCGACTCTTGACGGGATTCCGGTGACGACGCAACTTCAAACTCACGGTGAGACCTTTAGACCCTTGGATAGACATGTTAAGAGGTAGGGTAGTGATTAAATGATGGATTGGGAGTTGATTTAGGGCTGGACAAGCTCGGTTTGCACAGAACCGAGAAGAATTGGTTCGGTTCTGTGCAAGGCCGAACCTATGGAGGTCGATGACCATTGGTTTAGAGCCTCAAATTGGTGATTAAGGCATGCTAGGATGATGTGGATAATGTATGGAGGTTTGTGGTTCATGGATATGTAAATTGGACGAAGAAATTGATGAATTGATTGGAAATTCTAGGTTGCGCGGTGAATTCGGCCTTGGACCTTTGAAACTGAAATTTGTGAGGACTCAAGAGGAGAATATTTGTGGCATCAAACGCATGTTAAGGGAATCCTAAACTTAAGATAGGAAGATTGGACTCAATTGGGTGAGTCGGGCGATAGTTTGATTGATTTGTGAGGGATTTCAAGATGATTGAGACTTGTGTATGCTAGAAGAGTTTAGATGATTCAATTGTTTGATTATGCTTGTGCCCTGAGTAAATTGCCACATTTGATTGTGCATTTGAATCGCCTTGCATGCCATAGATGCATTGTTAATGCATGAGTTGCACTTGACCTTGTGTGCATGAGTTGTGATTGTGGCATGGCGGAGGCGAGGTGAGACCTTGATGCGTACGAGACGCGGGGTGATATGGTTGATACCCTGAGGCGCCGAGGCGCGAGGTAGAGGTTGTTTGGCTCCTTGATGCGATCTAATCGCGGGATTGAGATGGCCATGGTCCTGATGCGATCTAATCGCGGGACGGAGATATGAGGTGCCGATATTAGCTTGGAGAATCATTGAAAACTGATGCGTTTGCACGGTTGTCAATGAAGGTCTGATGTGTTTATGCGGATCGAGCCTGATGCGTTCCAATCGTGGGCATGAGAATAGCTTGATGTGATCTAATCGCGGGCATGAGATTGAGGCAGGTTGAAAATGGTGGATATGGTGAAGTGGTAGGACGAGTGTGCATGATCATTTGAGTGTGTATGATGCCATAGCTGCATGCCTGCCATCTGTATGCTGTCATCTCTATTTGTATTTACTTGATATGTCTGTAAGCTTGGATGTTTGGGGTTTGCGACTGCCTGAGTGGACGGTCGGCCTAACCTAGGGTTAAGACCCACCTTACTGAGATGTGTATCTTACCCCGATGGGGATTAACATTTTCTTCAGGTTCCAAGCGATGGAGCATCAGTAAGTTCAACGATTGGCATTCGTTGGAGTAATAAATGAATGAGTATAAGATATTCTATGAACTTAGGGATTGTATTCCATTTTGTAATTGTAAAATGGAACCACTACTATTTGTCTCTAGTCATTTGTTTTATTGAATGGAGTAGAGATGACTGAAGCTTCCGCTTGTAATTGGATTACGAGTATTGTGGGTCGAAAGATCCTGGAAGACTTCCATAAAGGAACGACTTGGTGGGATGCTCGTACGCTCACCGGGTTCGGGGCGTGACAAGTAAAATTTGGACTGAAAGTGAAAAATTACCCTTTTGCCCGTCAAGGACATTCTTTCTCTTAAAAATAAGCAAGAGCATAATAGTCATTTCATTCTTATCATAGTGGCCGAAAATTTGAGGGTAGTTTAGTCAATAAATATTGAGATATTATGAAGAAAAGCCAAGTGTCATCAAATGAGAGGCCTTATCCATTTAGACCATAGATTAGATGTCTAATACATTAATTACTAGTCAAATCTCACATACCATTCCACTCTCTCTCCTTGACTTAGAGACAAAGGAAAAGCAAGAATACCTCTCTTCTCTCATCATTCGGCCACCACCACCCCATCTCTCACACCCCTATGTTTTCTCTCTTCCTCTTTCTCGCCGACCAGCTCGTGACCAGTTCCGACCTGTCCCACTGTTCCGGCTATAACTCTATCGCCCGATATCGGATTGAGGTAAAACTATCACCACATGAACGTTTATTGTCTTATATTTTCATAGATATATGTAAGCTTGATTTGACCCATTAGATCTTCCCGTAGCTTAGTTTGAGTGGACGAAAGTCAAGATAAGGTAAATTCTAACCAAGTTGGAGGAAGGTATTCGTTTAGCCACTTTAAGGCTTCAAACGACTTCAAACTTTTGGTAAGGACCTCTCAACTTACAGTACTAAAGTTGAGGGAGCTAAGGTTGCAATTTTATGAGAGTTTTGATGGTTTTTCATGATTGAAATTGGTTGGTTTTACAAGAGCAGATTTTGTTCTCTTCGTCCGGCAGAGGATCTTGAGCTTTTGAGGTCCCCTGAGGTGTCGCCTTGCCCCAAAACTTATTGGTAAGATACCCTAAGACATGATACTACATATTATCAAAGGATAGATGAGTTGGATCAGAGTTTTGATGTCCAGTTTGCATGAAATTTGTTGGAACAGAACCTGCCTTGTACCGAATAGAATAGGATCCGAAGATTGTTGCGGTTTTCGAAGGAGTTTGTTGCTTAAAATAGCTTCATAAGAAGACATCTAACCTTTTGTTAGGATGATGAGTCACTAAAGGATGGCTTTTTGGTGAAAATTAAAGCTTTTAAAGGGTTGTTTTGAGGGTCGAACTGTGAGAGACCCGAGAGATACCAAATCTATTTTCTAGGCACACCGATTTAAAAACGACCCGTTCTAATTCATCCGATATCCAAATTGAGTACCGTGTTTGCCCACATGTCCGTAAGATCTTGAAGTTTAAGACTGTAGAATATTTTCTAAAAAAGTCAGTAAAAAATATCAGGTTTCGTGAGACTGAACCTGGTTGTGGGGACTCAAATTTGGGCAGTTTTGATGAATTGAGATTTTGGATGATTTGCCTTGATATAATGACTCTTTAGCATGCCTAAAAATATTGAATTAAAGATGTGCATGCTTGATGATGAGGAGCCATGAGTGAATTTTTGATGTGCATCGACTTATTTGGTTCAATTGAGTACTTTGATACTTGTTGGTGCATTTGATGGTTCAATTGCCTGATGTGGGATGACATGTGCTGTTAGTAGCCGAATGGCATGTTTGAATTGATGAACCTAACGTGCTTGAATGGTGTGCCTGGAATGGCGATGGAATGAATCTGCTTTGAATGTGAAAATGAGATTAATGAGAAGGTTCACAATTATGTTTTATGGCCAATGCATTGTGCCGTGGGTGTTTGATCCCGATTGACCTGACGACGTCTTGCGGCTAGAGAGTTCTACCTTGACTGAATCATCTTGAAGGCTGTAAGAATCGAGAGTCAAGTAGTGACCGAATCATCTCTAGATCCGGACACGAGAATCGTATAGTCGACCAAATTATCTCGATGTCACGAAGTGTCAAGAGTCGCTTTAGAAATCGAATCATCTAACAGCGAGAGTCATGATGATCGAATCATCTCGATAAGACGTTGAGAGTCATGTGATTGACTGAATCATTTCACAGCCCAAGGAGGGCGGCCTTTGATGGGCGTAAAGAAGATAAAAGATTGAAACATGATCGTGATGTGTTTTCGAGTCCGTATGATTGAAATGCTTGAATTGGCTGAAATGCCTAGAGTGCATGGAATGTCTATTATGCCTGTATAGCTTGAGAAATTCGAATTGGAAAGTGAAAGTGGATAGGACATGGACCTGATTGCCTGATATGCTTGAGTTGCCTTGTTATGCCAATTGCTTGAATGTCATGTATGAAAAGCGTTTTCCAAAACTTGCATATTTTCAAACGAGCTTGGAGGTACCAATAGCCTAGCTTAGGGTTAGGGTTAACTTACTGAGATTGTTATCTCACCCCGTCGTTGTATCAACATTTTCAGATGCAAAGCCCTGAAGGTGCCCTGATGAAGAAGAAGAGGAAGAGGAGGAAGATGAAGACGAGTCCGTTTAGTTATGGATTTCTTTTTGGGAATTCTCTTTTTGTGGTCCTATAGTGCCTTCCTCCGCACCTTACTCCCTTTTGTTGTAATAGACCTTTTATTTTGTTAGGCGATATATGTTGTTGTTTTTTTTTAAATCCTATGTCACCTTATGTTTGTTTTTATGTCTGGGGTTTCGTTTTTGCTTCCGCATGTGCTTACCATATCACGCTCCACGAGTTTAGCCGTTGGATCCTAGGTTATCTTATTTGTATTGACGGCTGTGTGGGATATTGGCGTGCCCGCCGAGGTTGGGACGTGACATCCCCGCTTGTTTTATAGCAGAGCAAGGTTATCTCGATTCAATCTTTTCGATGTTTGGAGTGATAAGGAGTGGTGACTATAGGATGGTTAGGTAGTGAGACTCTAGGGGGATTCACTAGAGTTAGGCACGGATTGCATGACATATGAATTGACATTTGTGATTGGCATTGGCTAGTGATTTCAAAGTCAAGCATGGTTGGTTGCTAGCTATTTGATATGCTTGAAAGCTGGTTGCGATTTTACTAATGCGCAGATGCCTCTAGACCTGAGGGATGAGTGAAATCTCGCTGTTGTAATGCCTTTGATTGTTTGAGTTGCGATGAATGGCTAGCTGTGATTGTTGATGTGACAAGTAGGCTGGAGTTGTTAGACTTAAGTGAGTGACTTAGGTCTCTAATTCCTGAAGAGAATTATAGTGGTCCAAGTATTGGGGAAGCTAGCGAGATGAGCAACCGAGGTAGAAACACTAGAGGAACGCCTAGCTCGAGAGCGCCAATGAATGAGGATCCAATAGTTGATCGAGTCTTAAGGGCGTTAGGGCAAATTGGGGAATTGTTGGGAAGGGAAACTCAGGAAAGAGCTGCCGCAGCTATCCGGCAATCTGAGGAAAGAGTTGATGTCATTGCCCAAGCTGCTGAAGCTGCAGTAGTTGCTGTGAACTAAGCAAATGAGAATAATGGCCAAGGAATTGTCAGAGGCAGTATGCAAGGCCCTGAGAATAGGCAAATGGGTCAGTTGGTGGAATAATTTCTGTCACGCCTCGAACCCGTCGAGCACACGAACATCCCTACAAGCAAACAACACATTTCTCGTGGTCCCAAGATCCACAAAAAAATCGAGAGATAATATATATACATTAAGCATGCGGAAGCGGTACTCAAATAAATCCTAGTACAAAATATAAGTTAAGTGGACCTAGATAGCACGATAACTTTCATACATCATATCCTACTGTTCGTACAAATACCGACTACTACAATTTGCTAGGCAAGGGGCGATGACATCAAAAAGAAAGGTGTGACCATCATCCACATCCAAAATAGCCATGGTCGGGGGTCACCATCACAAAATCGAGCCAATAAACTAGGACACCTAAGATGAGCTGCTGGAGTCCCCTGTATCCTCTGCATCCTCTGTCGGCTCATACTTCGAGAAGGTCTCTGATTGGACCTTGATGGAATCCTCCATGGTCGCCTTATGTGACGGCTCTACGAGATCCTCCTCGGTAGCCTCCGCGACAATCACCTCGTCCTCAGTGAACTCCAAGGTCAGGGTCTTCTCCGGTCCATTTCTAGACCCAACTAAAGACCCTTCTGGCAGCTCCTGCTCCCCGGTTGCCTGACACCAATCAGGGATAACTCTCTAGGGTAGCTCGTAGGGCTTCAGCGGCCCAATCGACTCATCTCCGATCTTCTTAAACCATGTCTCGAACCTATGAGGCTTCTAGTCCGGACTACCCTCGTCAACCCATACAACCGTACATTTCCTCACATAAATGTTTCCTTGACTATTCGGAAACTCGTCAAAATATGTTGTCATCTCCTTGGGATCCCCAAAACGAATAGGCCACATACATAAGGCCCAAGATCTGTATACATAAGGGTACCCAAAGGGGTAAGATACACATCTCAGTAAAGGAGTCCTAATCCTAGGTAAAGCTGATCGTCCACTCAAGTAGTTATCTATTCCAAAATTCCAAACTCATAATCATACATACACATACAAATAAAGATAGTGACACACAGATGATGGGCATGCAACTATGATTGCATGTCGCACTCAGATGATCATGCACACCTCATCTTGCCATTTCACCACAACCACCTCTTCCTGCCCTCCTCATTCTCCAGCCGCGATTAGATTGCATCACGCTCGGTCCGCGTAAATGCATCAGACCGTCATTGGCAACCCGCATAAACGCATCAGGTTCCAATGAATCTTCAGGCCAATATCATACCTCATACCTCCGTCCCGCGATTAGATCGCATCAGGACCATGGCCATTTCAACCCCGCGATTAGATCGTATCAGGGCACCACACAACAACTCCACCCCGCGATTACATCGCATCAGGGTATCCATCTCCCGCATCGCGTCTCATATGCCTTAGGGTCTCACCATGTCATGCTCATGCCATGATTTTCAATTCGTTTTCCATACATGACGACATGTGCAATTTAGGCACAATTCAAAGACTCATGGCATGCAAGGCAATTAATTGACACACACACATGGCGGATAATTCAAGCACAAGCAATGGCACACACCCTTATACAATTTTAGGACAAGAACAATCCTCTTGAAAACTCTCACCAATCATTCAATTTACCGCTTGACTCGCCCAATCGAGTCCAATCTTCCTATCCTAAGTTTAGGATTCCCTAACCTTGCATTTGACACCACAATAATTCTCCTCTTGAGCCCTCACCAATTCGGTTCCAAGGGTCCAACGTCGGACTCACCACGTAAGCTAGAATTTCCAATCAATTCGTCAATTTTCTTTGCCCAATTCCTCAATTCATGAACCACAATTATCTATAACAGAACCCTCGTCATCTTAACATGTTTTAAACATCAATTTGAGACTCAAAATCATCTGCTCTTTACTCTAACAGAACCGGTCTTGCACAGAACCAAACTGGTTCATTTCGATTCTGTGCAAACCGTACACAATCCATCCCAAATCAACTTCGAATCCATCATCTACTCACTATCTTACCTCTTAACATGTCTATCTAAGGGTCTAGGGGTCTCACTGAAGGTTTGAAGTCGAATCGTCGCCGAAAACATGTCAAAAGTCACCGGTTCTCCCAAGGTCAGAATTCGACAGTTTCTGTTCCAAGTTCAAAGACCTATTTGAGGTCAAAACTTCATCAAATCAAGCCTAACTTTTTACCACAGATTGATATACATGTCTTCTAGATCTCCACAAAATTTAACCTCAAAACACCAACATTTCGGCCATCAAAAGGGTTAGAAATAGAACTTACCTCAGATTGGATCATATTCTATGGGCTCTTGGGAAAACACTTGGCCGGAGCTCCTCGGTGGTCGAAATGGCTCGCTTCCAGTTCAAGGAGGTTGGAAAGACGTAGAGCTAGGTTGGTATGGTCAGTCGGTGGTCAAGCGGTGGCTTGGAGAGGTCGTCGGAATGGCCGAACGGGAGTGGCTGGCTGGTCGTCGAGCGACAAAACAGGAGGAAGAGGAAGATGAAGATTGGGGTGAGTTCTTGGGGTTATGGCCTGTCATGTGAGAGGAGAGAGAGAGGAAAATGCTATATACAAGACTCATGGTTAAAGGGGTTGAATGGTAGGTGTATAAAGGTGGACATGACTACTCAAAGCTTGATCTTGTGATACTTGTCCCTAGTGTCACTCAAAGGTGATCCAATGGCCAATATTCCTTCAAATTTTCGGTTGCCTTGGGGTGTTTAAAGACCAAATTGCCCTTCTTCAAATGCATGGGCAAGGCTTTAAGCTCGAGGGCAAAAGAGTAATTTTACTCCTGACGTTCAGAATGTCGTTTTTCTTGCTCCAAAATTATTCTATAGGGCGACGACCAATCCGAATAACGTTGAAATTCTTGATTTTCCATTTCAAATATTTCAAGACTCGTTTCTGATGATTTTCTCTATCAGACGTGGTTTCATCTTATCTCGAACCAACATGTGACTTTTGTGAACTTCATGCGTATTGACCTTGTATTCTCATCACATTTAGGGCTCGTCAATTCGTGGTGGCTTTGGTTATCATGTAATTATGAGGGTTTATCACTAGTCCCTTTGGTCTCGATCGTCACTATCCGATAAAGGAAAATTTTGTAAATCATACGTTGGTTAAGCGGCATCACTCGCGCTCCAATCGTATGACACTCGCAAGGCATTCTTTAATTATTCTTAGATCGGCCTCTTTGTGGTTCTAAATATCTCCTGGACAATCCTTTTGGTCAAAGCGCCATTTCTTATCCGAATTCCCTAGGTCCACATACCTTGTCTCGCGTTAGCCTTTTCCTTTTTGGTCAGTCTACTCGAATTGATCAGATTCAAGCGAGATACGATTGAAATACATCTCTAGATTTACTTCTCATTAATGAGTCTGAAATTAATTGGAAATCAGAATGTCACAACTCTTCCCCGTTACAAAAATTTCGTCCCCGAAATTTACATTACACTTAATTACTCAAATAAATGGGGGTGTTGTCGCCTCATCGTCTCTTCAATTTCCCATGTGATACCTTCAGTTCCATAGTGCTCCCACACTACTTTGACTAGTGGAATATTCTTATTCCTTAGGATTTGCTCCTTCCGGTCTTCGATCCTTATCGGCTTCTCCACGTAAGACACTCTATTGTCCACTTCTATGGCTTCGTAGTCTAACCTATGTGTCGGATCTGGTTCATACTTTCGCAGCATCGACACATGGAACACATTATGCACCTGGGACAGATTATACGGTAGGGCAAGCCTGTAGGCTAAGGTTTCAATCCGTTCCAGTATCTCAAATGGGCCTACATACCTTGGGCTCAGCTTACCATTCTTTTCGAATCGCGATAGTACTCTCATCGGCGACACCTTGAGGAAGACATGATCGCCCACTTGAAACTCCAAGGGCTTGCGCCGTTTATCCGCATAGCTCTTTTGACGACTCTGTACCGTCCTCAGTCTATCCCGGATTATTTTCACTGCTTCCATTGATTGCTTTACCAATTCTGGGCCTGTAATACTCCTTTATCCAACCTCATCCCAGCAAATCGGGGTTCTGCAGGCTCGTTCATAGAGTGCTTCAAATGGTACCATCTAGATGCTCTGCTGATAACTATTATTATAAGCAAACTCTACCAAATGCAGTTGGTCTTCCTATCCACCTTTAAAATCAATGACGCATGCTCGTAGCATATCCTCAAGCGTCTGTATTGTCCTTTCCGACTGTCCGCTCGTTTGTGGATGGTACGCCGTATTAAACTGCAGTCGGGTTCCCATAGCATCTTGCAGACTCTTTCAAACTTTTGCTGTAAATTTGGGATCTCTATTCGAGGTAATCATCACAGGCACTCTGTGCAGCCTCACTATCTGCCTCATGTACAACTTTGCATACTTATCCATAGCAAAGTCCTTTCGCACCGGAATGAAATGTGCGAACTTGATCAATTTGTCCACGACTACCCATATGGAGTCGTGACCTCTTTGGCTCCTTGGGAGTCCCATCACAAAATCCATAGTCACATGCTCCCACTTCCATTTTGGAATCTCCAGTGGCTGTAAAAGTTCTCTAGGCTTATAGTGTTACTCTTTCACTTGCTGGTACGTCAAACACTTAGCCACATGCTTTGCTACGTCTACTTTCATCCTGTTCCATCAATAGTACTGTCCGTAAGATGGATTTTAAAATGACCCGTTCTAATTCATCCGATATCCAAATTGAGTATCGTTTTCATCCACATGTCCGTAAGATCTTGAAGTTTCAATTTTTTTTCTCAAAAATTCAGTAGAAAAATGTCAGGTTTCGTGAGACTGAACCTGATCGTGGGGGTTCAAATTTGGGCAATTTTGATGAATTGAGATTTTGGATAATTTTCCTTGATAGAATGACTCTTTAACATGCCTAAAAATATTGAATTAAAGCTATGCATGCTTGATGATGAGGTGCCATGAGTGAACTATTGATGTGTATAGGCTTATTTGATTCAATCGAGTACTTTGATGCTTGTTGGTGCATTCGATAGTTCAATTGCCTGATGTTGGATGACATGTGCTGTTAGTGGCCGAATGACATGTTTGAATTAATGAACCTAATGTGCTTGAATGGTGTGCCTGGAATGGCGATGGAATGAATCTACTTGAGAATGTGAAAATGAGATTAATAAGAAGGTTCACAATTATATTTAATGGCCAATGCATTGCGCCGCGGGTGTTTGTTCCTGATTAACCTGATGAGGTCTTGCTACTAGAGAGTCCTACCTTGACCGAATCATCTCGAAGGCTGTAAGAATCGAGAGTCCGGTAGTGACCGAATCATCTCTAGGTCCGGAGCGAGAGTCCTATAGTTGATCGAATCATCTCGATGGCGTGGAGTGTCGAGAGTCGCTGTCATACCCCGAACCCGACGAGCACGCGAACATCCCTGTCCATGCCGTTCATTCATTAACGCTCCGGGATCCAACAACTAATAACATACAACTCCTTTAAACAAATGCACGCAAAAGCAATGCCACCTCTCTTTATATAAATACAGCCATATACCGATAACTCAGGACATATACAGCTATCACACTTGGAAATTTTCTCATTAAGCAAATACTAAAAGATCAATTCTCAGTTCACCAATCGGAAGTACAAACCCAATATCATCATAAGACAAATCCAATCTAATGTAATTGATCAACTATCTCCTTAGACGCCAATCTTTGGCAAGCTCGTGCTACCTTCACTTGGAACCTGTAAAATATAAGCCCCACTAGGGTGAGATATATATCTTAGTAAGGTGGGTTCTAACTCTAGATTAGACCGACCGTCCACTCAGGCAGTCCTCCAATCCTCAATCTTTTCAAACTCATAACTTACAGGCAGATAGAGCACCATTCATGGAGGCAATGACTCATAAACGACAGGCATACAAAATTAACCATGTCACATTCAGATGATAATGCACTGGTATACTCAGCTTGCCACTTTACCACATCCATCAACCTTTGCCGCCTCATTCTTTAGCCCACGATTAGATCGCATCAGGCTCGGCCCGCGTAAGTGCATCAGACCGTCATCGGTGACCCGCGTAAACGCATTAGGTCCTGGTTCATCTGCAGGTAAGGTTTATGAGCTCATACTCTGTCCCGCGATTAGATTGCATTAGGACTGTGGCTATCTCAGTCCCGCGACTTCGTCGCATCAGGGCACCATCTAACCACTCTTCATCCCGCGATCTCATCGTATCAGGGTCTCAACCTTCCGCTCCGCGTCGCACACGCCTCAGAGCCATGCCATGCCATGCTCATGCCACATCATATTATATGCTTAATTATCAAATCAATTTCACACTCACTGGCAGACGCACATTCAAATGCGTTTCATAATTTTCGTGGCATACAATTCAATTCAAAGAGTTTACAAGCATGACAAACAACTCAGGCATTGGTAATGTCACACAATCATTCCTTAACGCCTAAGGACATATCAAGCTATCACGTTTGGGGATTTTCTCATAACTCAATCTAATAAATCTTCGACTCATCCAATTGAGTCCAATCTTCCTAGCATAAGGTTAGGAATTCCCTTACCTTCGCTTAGCAACACAAATTACTCCTCTTTGAGCCTCCTAGGATTCGGCCAACCCAAGTCCAAAGCCGATTTGTTGCGCAACCTAGGATAGTCAATCGGTTTGTCAAATTCCAAGTCCAATTCCTCAATTCATCCCTCCAAATTACCCATAACATACTACTCATCATTTCTTCACATCACACACACCAAATTGCAACACAAATCCAGCATGTCCAGTCAACCATAGAATCGGTTTGGCTCGGCTTTGAACCGGTTCCATTCAGTTCTGTTTATGTCGGGTCCAACCAGTCCTAATTTACCTCAAATCCATCAATTTTACACTATCCTACCTCTTATAACATCTACCTAAGGGTTTAGGAAGCACATCGGTTGCTGCAAGCTAAATGGTCGCGGGAAAGTCGTTCGAAGTCGCTGGAACGCCAAGGACCAGAATACCGGCAGATTCTGTCCAATATATATAAGGGCGGTTCGTGGTAAAAAACTTATCAAATAAATCTCCAATTTTTACCATAGATTTATATATGTGTCTACTTGATCTCCACCAAATTTGAGCTCAAGACTCCAAGAATTCGGCCATCAAAGAGACTAAGAACAGAACCTACCTCTGGCTGGTTCCTATTCTGTCGACCTGTGGAAGAATGCTTGTCCCGAATTCCACAGTGCTCCAAATACCTTGATTCTTGTTGGAGGGCGTCGGTAAGACGTGGATCTACGTCTGGGTAGTCGGAGGTGCCAGTCGTGCTGGCCGAACGGCGGTGCCAGGGCTGGTTAGGCGAGAATAGAACTGGAGAAGAAGGAGGAGGAGGTTGCTCGGTTCTTTGGGGTGAGGCTCTGCCTAATGGGGGGTTTTGAGGAGAGAGAGAATTGTTATAACTCAAATTTGGTCAAATGAGTTGATTGGTAGGTGAGCATTTAGTGTGAGATGACCTTAGCCCTTGGATCCTTGACACTTGGCACTTGCTCTTTCCCATGAGAGCCAATGACTCCTTTTTGCTCTTGAATTTTTGACAGCTTAGGGGGTGTCTATTGTCCAAATTGCCCTCCTTGAGTTGTATAAGTAAAGCTTCAAGATTGAGGGGCAAAACGGTCATTTCACCCCCGACGTTCCAAACGTCGTTTTTTCTCGTTCCAAGATTATTCGATAGGGCGACGACTAATCCAAATGATGTTGGAATTCCTGATTTTCCATTTCAAACTTTTCAGGACTCGTTTCTAATAGTTTTCTCTATCAGACGTGATTTCAGCCTATCCCGAACTGACGGGCGGCTTAGACGGACATTACTCGTATCGACCCCGTGATTCATATCGCGTTTAGGGCTCGTCAATTCATGATGGCTTTGGTTGTCATGTAATTGTGAGGGTTTATCACTAGCTCCTAAGGTCTCGATCTTCACCGTCCGATTTAGGATAATTTTGCAAATTATACGTTGGTTAAGCGGCATCACGCGCGCTCCAATCATATGACACTCGCAAGGCATCCCTTAATCGTTCTTGGATCGGCTTTTTTGTGGCTCTAAATATCCCCTCGACAATCCTTATGGTCAAAGCGCAATTTCCTATCCGAGTTCCCCAAGTCCACGTACCTCGTCTCGCGTTATCCTTTCCCTTTTGGTCAGTCTACTCGAATTAATCAGGTTCGAGCGGAATACGACTAAAATCCATCTCTAGATACACACTTCTCATTAATGAGCCTGAAATTGACTGAAAATCATAATGTCACAACTCTTCTCCCCCTTAAAGAAATTTCGTCCTCAAAATTCACAACCTTCTATTCCATCCAATCCCTCGGGGGTATAGGCGTCTCGCCGCATCCTCACTTTTCCGAATAATCCTTTCCATGGCTTGACGATCTTGTTCGTCCTTCTCAACTCAAGGCCATCCTCCTCTAGGACTTGCTTCTTATAGTCCTCAATCTATTGGGCTTCTCTCCATTCTCTTTTGGTTTTCACATCATTGGCCAACAGTTCTTCCTCGAGCGTTCACTCTAATTCTTTCATTTATCTATAACCATCCTTACCAAGCCCTCACTAGTATGCACTCTTTCTATCCACACCATTAGGTGTATCATTCCTTTCGAACCTTTTCTTATGCCAATAGAGATTTCAGAGTTTTATCAAATTGCCCTCCATTATCCAAACCGGGTTATAGTCCTCTCGACTCCTTAAACAGTTACATGGCTACTTTCATTGCAATCCATTCTCGACTCCATCCGACAATTCCCTTGGATCAAAATGATCCTTCAACTTTCGTCAACACGTCTAGTACTCGATTGCAAGATAGACGAGCTTCAACCTTTAACCTTATCACCAATATATATATATATATATATATATATATATATATCTTGGCACGTCTTTGTGCCACCCTAGGAAATACCATAATTCTCCTTTCGAATTTTAATGAGGTCATCTCCTTAAGTTTCCTTTCAATACTGGACTCGTACTTCCGTTCATAGGCCTCAAAGGTTCCATCCATTCCTAAGATCTGTCCAGTATTGATGTTCGATTGTAGTAACACCTCAATTTCCTTCTAGCTCTCAGGCTAGATATTTCTAATAGCCATCGCGCTAGTCCATTAGCGAACTTCCCATTTAGGAGTTGAATTTCTTATTACTTGAGGGAAGATCTGTCCCTTCATCGCCAATTAAACCGTGCTCAATTCCCAACTGTAGGCATCCGCTAATTGATTCACCCTTCCTTATATGTATGAATATTGCTATATCACACTTGGGCGGTCACTTTATTCTACATGCCTCGCCTTCAATTCCCTTTGTACAGCCCATGCTCTCAATCCCTCATGGTTCACATAACTTCAAGATCATTCCTTGCACAAGCAACGCTCCTGTATCTGCAAGTAGTTTCATACTTCGGCGTTGCCTCTTATTCAAATCCCCTCGGGAAACTGTTACTTTATACTCTTGTGGTAGGTGTTGCCTTGCAGCGTCCTCTCACTCAAGCAACATTTCCCAACTTTATCACGAGGACATTCACAAATCAATTCCAATCACGCCCTAAGCATTCCAACTCTTATGGCATTATCATTACGATGTACAAGCAACATCCACTTTAAATTGCCTTGTTATATCTTCAAGTTTCATTCTGCGTCATGTCGCTACAACCTTTATAAGCTTTTCAATCTTCAACTTGACTTGCCATAAACCACACAGTCATTAACTCAATTCGAGTTCTTGAAAACTCCTTTCACGTTCATCCGCCCACTTGCGTTACATCTGGCCCTTAATCCATTTTATCAATGGAACAGTTCTTGAGGGAAATCTTTCAATGGTCCGTCTGTAACAATTCACTAATCTTAGTAAATCTCATCTCCCCACAACTCGCATCAACTATTGTCGATTCATCACTCATTTCAATCCTCAAAGGATTTATCACTTATTCTAATGCATGAATCTCACTTCATCAGGTTCACAACCTGCGCTCTTCACATTTTGTGGGCAATAGACATTTCCTCAGAGCCCATATGTCACTCTCATAACCGTTCATGTTTCTCATGGTTCCTTACATGAGCCCAACCATTGCCTCTTGAGATGACAATAACCAACTCAATCATTCCTTGGGCACTTAATTCGACCCTTATCAACTTCTTTCTACTAAGTGTCGAATCTTTCCAACTATCCGCGCACTTTTCTCTTGAGCTCGAACCTTAGCTCTCTATCGTCACTGGTCTCCTCTAGGACCACACGCCATTTCGTTTATCCTTGTCACTCTTCTCCTAGAGAAGCATCAGTACTTTAGCCTCTGAGTTCTATACTCGCTAAGGCGACCTTATCCAATTTTGTTTGTTCCACTACACGTCGATATTATCCTGGAATTCGATATTGTCTTCAAGACTGTCTCTTCGATTTCACTTCCAAGAGTCGCTCAAGTTCCGTGTCTTCTTTTTCGGTACAGACGCCCCTTCATCATACTAAAACAATTTAGAACTCTTCTTCCTTTTACAAAAGGGTCTCTTACTCTACGGAAGAAACTACACAACTCCGTGACATTTTCTCGCTTCCAATTCACCTTGACCTTTCCATTCCATAGGACGACAACCTTGGAGTCTGCGCAACAGCGACACCTTTACTCCAGGATTCAAATGCCACCATGCTTTCACATTCTCTTTTCCACAACTCAGTCACCTCCTGTGATAATATATATTCGTCCTTGAGTCTTCACCAGTTCACTTGTCAAATGGTCAATTTGATTTCCTTAAATCACTTTGCAGGTATTCTCTAAGCGCTTTTTTCGCTTACTAAATCATTCACTGGAATCATAACCAGTCAGGGCTATCAAGTTCGTTCACTTTTCCCTACGTCAGTGACCATTTCGTGGTCCAATCGCCCTTTAAGATCAATGCCCTATTCCTTAGAGAATAGCAACTCATGATTTCATTTCTCATGATTCCTATCATCCTTTAAGAGCAATGCCCTATTCTTTATGGAACAACAACTCATGACTGCATTTCTCATGATTTCAATCCAATCAACCGATCCCAGGAAATCATTAACTTCAGGCAATCTAGCATGTCGATTCTTCTTCGACCTTGTTCATAACAGAAAAGACTTATTACTCACTTTCCACTATGGGCCTTCGCCCAAGTAATCAACCATTTCCCATAGGCACGCTCCATATTCATAATGAATATTTCTTTGCACGTAACCCATGAGCAGGAGTTCTCTTACTCACAAATCTTTTGATCATTCTCTTCCTTAACTGAGTCCTATCACTATTCTTCAAAATCAGGAATAACATCCAGCCATAAGGTTCTCAAGTTCCCATTCACTCAAGGACTTACTCATCTTATTCAAGGGTCCTTGACCACCCTTACCAAATATTTAGGCGACCGTGAGAACTCCGTCTCACACCGGTCGATCACCTCATGATCCTTGCAAAAGTATTAGGATCCAAACAATCCTTGCTCTCAAGCAATCCCGGGATGGGACTTTCCATCAATCGACTCAACAGAAGTTGTCTAGGCAGATCTCATGCCTCCGAAGAAATCCTTCTACTGGTGATCTTTCACCAATTCTCAATAGCCTCTTAGGGCTAGTACTGCCAGGGTCACTTTCTTTCTTGAGTGCACCCAAAATCTCTAAGGTTTTCTCACAAAACCCTCAATCCAGAGGGAGATAATTTCGAATCTCATCCCTCTACTTGACACAATGAACTTCAGCCTTATACATAATTTCACAAGCTTTTCCAAGCTCTTCCAAGCTCTCATGGTCCTACCCACACATTCAATTTCGAAAAGACTTATTCAGATTCATTTTTTTCGTGACTTCCATCATTTAACTCATCAGCATGAGCATTTATCGCCACAGTGATTTAGAGAATCATTGCAGCTCCTCTTCGAGCTTGCTTAATCCATCAATTCCTCATTTTCACTTAAAGTCTTTACGACCCATTCAGCTCTTGGGTCTCGTATGATCAACCGATCGAGCCATATTCTCTTTTAGTACTTGTACTCAAATCGTCCGTAGCTACTCAATTTCATGATCCATCTCAATCATTGGATCTTATCATACCACGTATCCTCGAGCCCAATGATCTTCCACGACCATACCTTGGTTGTCAACCTCATTAAGTTCTCATGATCCATCTTAGTCCTTAAATCTACTCGTATCTCACATACAGAAGCCAAGTACTGCTCTAGCGACCATATCTTGGTCCTTTAGCCTTATCAAGTTCTCATGTCACTAGAACCACTATGATTCCCTCCAAGAATCCAATACTCAAGTCGTCCACTCAAGTCTATCAATCTCAGGCTGCTCATCTCAATATTTTTCACCATCCATCAGTGGTTCCCAAACAACTCTCTAATGATTCTCAAGCAATTCCCAATTAATTGCCGAATATTCAAGGATCTCAAATCATCCTTGGTCGGCAATCCTTCCTCAAGCCAGCCTCAACGATGCAACTTCTCAACTGACAGCCATTACTAGGCTAGCCTTAACTAGGCCACTGTCAATAAGACATTTAAGACAACGATTCACTGAGTCATAAACTGATACTCTAGGCCTAAAGGCATCTGCCTCTCTAGCACAGTCACAACGGATTGTCTCATCTCAACATGCCTCGATTCCTCGGGTATAAACCCATACGTCATCTAACTTCTCAGTCACACTTTGGCCAAGCCAATCACATGAGGCAAATAATCAAACATGCCCAACAGGCCCATCACAACTATCACTTTTCTTTTCCAAGGGCATCCGCCGCGAAGCACGAAGCCTTTCAATCATGCCTCTCATAGGCACCATTACACCGGTCATGCCACTTTCAATCATTCTCGATGAGAATCAATCCTGTGCCATACATCCCTTATCCACCATTGGACTTAACCTGATACCTAGGCTTCCCCTTTCAAGTTATGACTTGGGTCATTCCTACCTTTGCCATCTTAGAAGCCTGCCAGGAGCCGCTCTTTGTTTGGACCTCTCTGTCTCACGATCACTCCTCGCCCTCATTAGACTTGACAAATGCAGGTTGTCCCAAGCCATACATCTATAGAGAAAGCCCGTTTCACATGTCCCATACTATGTTTCATCACAGTTTATAGGTATCCCATCAACTTGTCCCATACCAAGCGATGGTTTATTAAGTCCAACAGCGATAAGTCGCTGCATGCACCTTCATCGACTTTCTTTTCAAAGCCACAAACATAAGCGTAGCATGACCGTCCTCACTACTTGTCATAACAAAATCGCCTTCGGATCAATTCCTATCCATTCAAGAGTTCTAATTCTACCAATGACCATCACATCTGGCAGATCAATTGCATATATTCCATTATCTATCTCAAGTCCAGTCAGCATTTAAATCAACTCCTCATGCATTTGATCACAACTGATCTTCAGTTCAAACACTCCTTGTATTCATCCCAACTCATATCATCCAACGTTGCCAATAACAGTCGATAACTAAAACCATCAAAATCTCATGCAATTCAAGTCTGAATCCATTAATATCAGTCGTCTCTTTATAATTCATGCTCCTCAAGTTGGGTCATTTACAAATCAAGATCACAATCATACACCTCAATTGACCCTTCATTCATAAGAAATTCCCTATTATCCTTAAGTACAATTACTGCCTCAAAGTCCACGCTCATGACTCTCCAATCCTAGCTTTGCTTCTACTTAAATCTTAATCGCCACTTAACTCAAGATCATCCATTAGAGTCATCTCTA
Organism: Rhodomyrtus tomentosa; assembly: GCA_028455895.1. Classification (NCBI taxonomy): domain Eukaryota; kingdom Viridiplantae; phylum Streptophyta; class Magnoliopsida; order Myrtales; family Myrtaceae; genus Rhodomyrtus; species Rhodomyrtus tomentosa. Next base: position 21,492,510 of record JAPCWY010000011.1, read on the forward strand.
GGACCATTCAAGTGTACACAAATTCAAGCCTACGTCCTCGAAACTCAACAATCCATGCCTATACCTATAGGCCTCAATACCTAATTGTCCTTAAGTCATCGCCCCTTATCACTCCAAGTCTCAATCACATTGGATAGAGCTGAACCTGGCTCTTATACCAAATCGAATAGGGATGTCACATCCTGAACCCGGCGAGCACGCGAACATCCCTGTCCATGCCGTTTATTCATTAACGCTCCAGTATCCAACGGCTAATAACATACAACTCCTTTAAACAAATGCGTGCAGAAGCGATGCTACCTCCCTTTATATAAATACAACCACATACCGATGACTTAGGACATATGCAGCTATCACACTTGGAAATTTTCTCATTAAGCAAATACTAAAAGATCAATTCTCAATTCACCAATCAGAAGTACAAACCCAATATCATCATAGGACAAATCCAATTTAATGCAATTGATCAACTATCTCCTCAGACACCAATCCTTGGCAAGCTTGTGCTACCTTCACCTGGAACCTGTAAAATGTAAGCCCCCACTAGGTTGAGATATAAATCTCAGTAAGGTGGGTCCTAACCCTAGGTTAGGCCGACCGTCCACTCAGACAGTGCTTCAATCCTCTATCTTTTCAAATTCGTAACTTACAGGCGGATAGGGCACCATTCAAGGAGGCAATGACACAGAAACGACAGGCATGCAAAAATGAACTCATGTCACATTCAGATGATAATGCACTGGTATACTCAGCTTGCCACTTCACCACATCCATCAACCTCTACCTGGCTCATTCTCTAGCTCGCGATTAGATCGTATCAGGCTCGGTCCGCGTAAATGCATCAGACCTCATCGGTGGCCCGCATAAACGCATCAGGTCCTGGTCCATCTCCAGGCAAGGTTTATGAGCTCATACTCTGTCCCGCGATTAGATCGCATCAGGATTGTGGCTATCTCAGCCCCGCAACTTCGTCGCATCAAGGTGCCATCTAACCATTCTTCATCCCGCGACCTCGTCGCATCAGGGTCTCAACCTTCTGCCCCGCGTCTTACACACCTCAAGGCCATTCCATGCCATGCTCATGCCACATCATATTATATGATTAATTATCAAATCAATTTCACACTCACTGGCTGGCGCGCATTCAAATGCGTTTCATAATTTTCGTGACATGCATTTCAATTCAAAGGGTTTACAAGCATGGCAATCAACTCAGGCATTGTTAATGTCACACAATCATTCCTTAAAGCCTAAGGACATATCAAGCTATCACGTTTAGGGATTTTCTCATAACTAAATTCAATAAATCTTCGACTCACCCAATTGAGTCAATCTTCCTAGCATAAGGTTAGGAATTCCCTTACCTTCGTTTAGCAACACAAATTACTCCTCTTTGAGCCTCCTAGGATTCGGCCAACCCAAGTCCAAAGCCGATTTGTCACGCAACCTAGGATAGTAAATCGGTTTGTCAAATTCCAAGTCCAATTCCTCAATTCATCCCTCCAAATTACCCATAACATACTCCTCATCATTTCTTCACATCACACACTCCAAATTGCAACACAAATCCAGCATGTCCAGCTACCTACAGAATCGATTTGGCCCGGCTTTGAACCGGTTCCATTCGATTCTATTCATGCCGGGTCCAATTGGTCCTAATCTATCTTAAATCCATCAATTTTACACTATCCTACCTCTTATAACATCTACCTAAGGGTTTGGGAAGCTCACCGATTGTTTCAAGCCAAATGGTCGCTGGAAAGTCGTCCGAAGTCGCCGGAAGGCCAAGGACCAGAATACCGGCAGATTCTGTCCAATATATACAAGGGCGATTCATGGTAAAAAGCTTATCAAATAAATCCCCAATTTTTACCACAGATTGCTTTATGTTTCTACTTGATCTCCATCAAATTTGAGCTCAAGACTCCAAGAATTCGGCCATAAAAGAGACTAAGAATAGAACCTACCTCTGGTTGGTTCCTATTCTGTCGGCCTGTGGGAGAATGCTTGCCCCAAATTCCACAGTGCTCCAAACGCCTTGATTCTTGTTGGAGAGCGTCGGCAAGACGTGGATCTACGTCTGGGTGGTTGACCGGCAGCAGCTGGTGGTTGGAGGTGCCGGGGCTAATCGGGCGAGAACAAAATTGGAGAAGAAGAAGGATGAGGTTGCTCGGTTCTTTGGGGTGAGGCTCTGCCGAATGGGGGTTTTGAGGAGAAAGAGAATTGTTATAGCTCAAATTTGGTTAAACAAGTTGATTGGTAGGTGAGCATTTAGTGTGAGATGACCTTAGCCCTTGGATCCTTGACACTTGGCACTTGTTCTTTCCCATGAGATCCAATGGCTCCTTTTTGCTCTTGAATTTTCGGCAGCTTAAGAGGTGTCCATTGTCCAAATTGCGCTTCTTGAGTTGTATAAGCAAAGCTTCAAGATTGAGGGGCAAAATGGTCATTTTACCCCGACGTTTCAAACGTCATTTTTTATCGTTTTAGGATTATTCGATAAGGCGACGGCCACTCCAAATGACATTGGAATTCTTGATTTTCCATTTTAAACTTTTCAAGACTCGTTTTTAATAGTTTTCTCTATTAGACGTAATTCCAGCCTATCCCGAACTGACGGGCGGCTTTTACGGACGTTACGTGTATCGACCTCGTGATTCATATCACGTTTAGGGCTCGTCAATTCATGGTGGCTTTGGTTGTCATGCAATTGTGTGAGTTTATCACTAGCTTTTAAGGTCTCGATCTTCACCATCCGATTTAGGAAAATTTTACAAGTCATATGTTGGTTAAGCGGTATCACCCGCGCTCCAATCGTATAACACTCGCAAGGCATCCCTTAATCGTTCTTGGATCGAGCTTTTTGTGGCTCTAAATATCTCCTCGACAATTTTATGGTCATAGCGCCATTTCTTATCCGAGTTCCCTAGGTCCACGTACCTCGTCTCGCATTAGCCTTTCCCTTTTGGTCAGTCTACTCGAATTGATCAGGTTCGAGCGGAATACTACTGAAATCCATCTCTAGATACACACTTCTCATTACTGAACCTGAAATTGACTGAAAATCAAAATGTCACAGTTGCTATAGAGACGGAATCATCTCGCAGCGAGAGTCAAGATGACCGAATCATCTCGATAAGAGGTCAAGAGTCATATGATTGACTGAGTCATCTCGCGGCCCAAGGAGGGCGGCCCTTGATGGGCGTAAAGAAGATGAAAGATTGAAATATGATCGTGATGTGTTTTTGAGTCTGTATGATTAAAATGCTTGAATTGGCTAGAATGGCTTGAGAAATTTGAATTAGGAAGTGAAAGTGGATAGGACATGGACCTGATTACATGATATACCTGAGTTGCCTTGTTATGCCAATTGCGTGAATGTCATGTATGAAAAGCGTTTTTTGAAACTTGCATATTTTCAAATGAGCTTTGAGGTACCAATAGCCTAACTTAGGGTTAGGGTTAACTTACTGAGACTGTTATCTCACTCCGTCGTAGGACCAATATTTTCAAACGTAAAGCCCTAAAGGTGCCCCGAAGAAGAAAAAGAAGAGGAAGAAGAGGAAGATGAAGATGAGTCCGTCTAGTTGTGGATTTCTTTTTGGGAATTCTCTTTTTGTGATCCTATAGTGCCTTCCTCTGCACCCTACTCCCTTTTGTTGTAATAGACCTTTCATTTTGTAAGGCGATATGTGTTGTTGTTTTTTCTTTTTTAAATCCTATGTCACCTTATATTTGTTTTTATGTTTAGAATTTTATTTTTTCTTCCACACGTGCTTACCATATCACGCTCCATGAGTTTAGCCGTTGGATCCTATGTTATCTTATTTGTATTGACGGTCGTGTGGGATGTTGGCATGCCTGCCAGGGTTGGGGCATGACATTTCATCCATAGAATGAAACATAGGCAACCTCGAACTAGGCCGGCTATGGTGATTTTAAACATGCGATTCAGAACATATCAAGCAAATTTATTCACAGAGAAGGTTATACTAGAGTTCAGAATACTTACCTCAAGCTCCGATTGAGCTCACATGACCTAGAATTGGCTAGGCGTGTTTGAACAATGTTCGACAATAGAGGTTGAGTTTGGAGACTCGATTCGAAGTATTCAGGCAAAGTCGATGCAAAATGAAGATGCGATGATGCTCAGTGATCCTCGAGGAGTAAAACGCCTACCCTAACCTGAAAAATTGTGGTTGGAATCGAGTTCCGCCATTAATGCACAGTAAGAAAGCTCAAAGATAGAACTCACCTTTTTCGGGATTATAGGCGGCGTAACCGGTGGTGATCGACTCTTGCTACTTTAGGCGAGCTTTTGATGGCCTTCTTTGGTTTTGGTTTAGCCGGAAACAGCCTAACTAGTGCCTTGGATTCGAGCTCCAATTCTAGACGACAGGGGTCAGGGAATGAGCTCTTTCTCCCCAATTCTCTCTCTCTCTCTCTCTCTCTCTCTCTCTCTCTCTCTCTCTCTCTCTCTCTCTCTCTCTCTCTCTCCCTCCCTCCCTCTCTCTCTCTTTTTGTCTCTATTCTATTATCTCTGGAGAACATAATGAACAACCCTCTCTTCGAAAGTCCCTCCCGAAGGCTATGTCCCATTTTCAGGTTTTGGCGCCTGTTCGGGGGAACGCTCACTAACTCGAATCGCACGTGAGGTCACATGATTTTAGGTCTAAACGGTGTCGGGAACAGAGAGGATTTCGTCTAGCCCCGTTAGCTTGTCCGGAATGTACCAATTTCGTGCAAATTTGGAATGGTTTTAGTTTACATTCGGCCATGCTTGGCTGTTTGCATAAATTTGCCTTGTCATCTCAGCTCTGGTGACCATTGATTTTGAAATTTGTCTTGATTGGTTCGGTCCAATGAAAGCTTTAATGCCTATCCCTTAAATGCTTCATTCATGGTCGAATTAGTTTTCGATTTCACCTCTGAAATTCAGCTTGGGATTCCCAAATCAAGCGGGAGAGTATTTGGGGAAGATGATACAATTTACCTGGTTCGATTGGTCGGACCGGTTCGAACTGGTTCAGCTCGATTTTACCCAAAATTAATCATAATTCATGGGAAATTTTTACAATTAAACCTCAAAATCAAACTTAGGACATAATATTGTCTAAAAATATGGTTTTGCCCAAAATTTCATGTCAATTTATATGAAAATCCCAAATTTATTCTTAATTGAAATTCGAGAAATTATGCAATTGATGGCTCACAGGGTCAAATTAAATCAAAACACCCATGCTAATCGATTTAGAATGGCGAAAAACGTTGGATAATGGTTCCAATTTGTGATGGAGGTCCTTGAATTAAAAGTAATTTCAATTAAGCCCAAATTCAAGGACTAAATTGCAATTAAGCGTGCAATTTTATCCAATTCGTGTAATTGTGCAATTTGCATGAATAATTGGACTAAATTACAATGAAGGACAATTAGATTGAATGACAAAACTCTCAAACTGCCAAAAATTACAAATTAAAAGACTCCATTGACTTTTTTTTTACCAAATTCACTTTATGTGTAACAAAGGAACACATAAAATTGAACTTGAATTTGGACTTTTTGTAAGGTCAATAAGACAAGGGAATTAAAATAAAAATACTAATCATTTTTTCATATTTTTGTGACCTCAAATGTTTTGTTTCTTGATTTTTCATGTATTTTCTTGTTTTCCAAAAATACCAAAAAATGCGAAAAATATGAAAAATTATTTTTTGGTCAAAAATGGTTCCTTGTGCTCGGCCAAGGCTACCAAAGTTGATTTTGTAATTTTTTTTAACTTTTTATGAATGTTTTATAAATTTTCAAAAGATGAACTGGAAAAGACTAATTGAAAATCATGTGTCAACAAATAGCATTAAGGCAGTTGAAGGAAATGAAGAAACCCTTAAACTATTGCTGGATATTCACAAGTTTGCTAGTGAAATTGAACATCTAGAGTTTGCAAATTTGCCAGCACAATGTGTTACGCTCCGAGCACGAGCACGCGACTCCTTGCAAGCAAACAAAATATCTCTCGTGGTCCCAAGATCCACAACTAAGTTGAGAGACATGATATACATTTACTAAGCATGTGGAAGCGATATTGAAATAACTTCTCCGTACAAATAGTGAAATGGGACCTGGATAGCGTAAATACTGTCACACGTAAAGCCCAACTATTCATACAGAAATATAACTACTAAATCCGCTAATAAGAGGGTGATAGGGTAAGTACACAAAAGTCCACCAATTGACATCCAAAATAAACATGATCGGGGTCGCCATCAAAAGATCATGCTAACCAACTGGAATCCTAAGATGAGCTGCTAGAGTGCTCGGTGTCCTCGGCATCCTCCGTCGGCTCATACTTTGAGAAGGTCTCTGAGCGAACCTCGATAGTATCGTCCATGGTCGCCTTGGTAGATGGCTCCGCGAGATCCTCCCCAGTCGTCTCCAACACAATGACCTCATTTTTAGTGAACTCCAAAGTCGAGGTCCTCTCCGGTCCATTCCTCGAACCTACAACCGATCCCTCGGTCTGGTCCTGGTTCTGGTCCTTCTCGGGATGGCACCAATCAGGGATCACTCTCTGGGGCACTTCATGAGGCTTCAGCGGCCCAGTCGACTCATCCCCGACCTTCCTAAACCAGGCCTAGTACCTATGAGGCTTCCAGTTCGGACTAGCTTCGTCAACCCACACCACAGTACACTTCCTTACGTACATGGTTCCCTGCCCATCCGAGAACTCATCAAAATATACGGTCATCTCCTTAGGGTCTCCAAATTGAATAGGCCACATCGTCAAGGCCTAAGATCTGTAAAAATAAGGATCCCCAAAGGGGTGAGATTTACATTTCAGTAAGGTGGGTCCTAACCTTAGGTTAGGCCGACCGTCCACTCAGGCAGTCGCAAACCCCAAACATTCAAACTCATTAACATATCAGGCAAATACAAATAGAGATGATAGCACACAAATGGCAGGCATGCAGCTATGGCATCATACACACTCAAATGATCATGCACTCTCGTCTTGTCACTTCACCACAGCTACCATTTTCAACCCGCCTCAATCTTATGCCCGCGATTAGATCGCATCAAGCTATCCTCAAGCCCGCGATTAGATCGCATCAGGCTTTTCTCATGCTCACGATTAGATCGCATCAGGCTATTCTCCACCCTGCGTCTCATACGCCTTAGGGTTTCGCCATGTCATGCTCATACCATGATTCTCAATTCACTTCACATACAAAACAATAGGTGCAACTCAAGCATAATCCGAATACTCATGGCATGGAGGACAATCAAATGATTCTTAAACATGGCTAACAATTCAACCACAAGCATTAGCACACATAAATCCCCTATACGCTCTTAGGATATACCAAGAACAATCCCCTTGGAAAACTCTCACAAATCATTCAAATTAACGCCCGACTCACTCAATTGAGTCCAATCTTCCTATCCTAAGTTTAGGATTCCCTTACCTTGAGTTTGAAGCCGCAAAATTCTCTTCTTGAGCCCTCAAATATTTGGCCCTCAATGGTCCAAGACTAGTCTCATCGCACAACCTAGGAAATTCCAACCATTTGTCAATTTTCATGTCCAATTCATTAATCCATGAACCACAAACCTCCATTAACACATCCTCATCATTCTAGCATGTCTAAATCACCAATTTGAGACTCAAAACCCATAGCCATCAGCCTCCACAAATTCGGTCTTGCACAGAACCGAACCGACTAATTTCAGTTCTGTGCAAACTGAGCACAACTAGCCCTAAATCTCCACCAAATCCATCATTTAATCACTATCATACCTCTTAACATGTCTCTCTAAGGGTCTAAGGGTCTCACCGAGAGTTTGAGGTCTCGTGGTCACCGGAATCCCGTCAAAAGTTGCCAGTTCCTCAAGGTCAGTAAACCGGCAGATTCTATCCTACATTCACAAGACCTATTTGGGGTCAAACTTTTATCAGATCAAGCTCAAATTTTTACCACAGAGAGATATACATGTTCCCTAGATCTCCATAAACTTTGCCGCAAGATTCCAATATTTCGATATCCTAAGGGGTCTGAAACTCGGCCTACCTCAGTTTGAGTTAGATTTCAACGGCTTCCGGAGAAATGCTTGGCCGGATCTCCTCGGTGGTCCAATCACCGTGCTTCCACTTCGAGGAGGTTGGCAAGATGTCGAACTATGCTTGTATGGTCGACTCACCGGCTAGTGGTGGTCGGAGGAGGGCGTCGACGGCGGCGAACAGCAATCCCAGAAGCTGTCGTCGAGCTGCAGAAGGAAGAAGAAAAGAAGAAGAGGTTTTCGGTGGTGGGGCATGAATGGCCGGTCAATGTGAGGTAAGAGAGAGAGAAAAGAATCTATATCCAATCCCACAAGTCAATGGTTGAATGGTAGGTGGTGTATAGTGGACATGACTACTCTTTAGTTCATCCTTTGACACATGTCCAAGTGTCATTCAAGCTTGATCCAATGGCCACCATTCCTTCACTTTTTCAGCAGTCTTGGGGAGTGTATGAAGATCAAAATGTCCTTCCTTATTTGCATGGGCAAGGCTTAAGCCTGAGGGGCAAAGTGGTAATTTTATCCCGACATCCGGAACGTCATTTTTCCCGTTCCAATTTTCTTCGATAGGACGACGACCAATTCGAATATAACGTTGAAATTCTTGATTCTCCATTTTTAATTTTCAAGACTCGTTTCTGATTATTTTTTCTATCAGACGTGGTTCCAGCCTATCCCGAACCGACAGGTGGCTTTTGCAAGCGTTACGCGTATCGACCCTGTGATTCATATTACATTTGGGGTTCGTCAATTCATGGCGACTTTGGTTGTCATGTAATTGCGAGAGTTTATCACCAGTTCCTATGGTCTCGATCGTCACTGTCCGATTAAGGTAAATTTTGCAAATTATATGTTGGTTAAGCGGCATCACTCGCGCTCCGATCACATAATACTAGCAAATGCATTCCTTAATCGTTCTTAGATCGGCCTTTTTATGGTTCTAAATATCCCCTCGATAATCCTTATGGTCAAAGCGCCATTTCTTATCCGAGTCTCCTAGGGCCATGTACCTTGTCTCGCGTTAACCTTTCTCTTTTGGTCAGCCTACTCGACTTGATTAGATTCGAGCGAGATACGACTGAAATGCATCTCTAGATTTATTTCTCATTAATGAGTCTGAAATTGACTGGAAATCAGAATGTCACACAATGTGTTAAGCCTATTATTGTACAATTCTCCTAAGGGTAAGAGAAAGTTGAGGGTACCGACGCGTCAACTCCTAAAAGGACTCCTTCTAAAGGAGTGGAGATTAGAAGTGGAAGAAGTGCAAGTGCCTTTAAAGGAAAGGCTAATGATGATGATGATGTTCTAATTAATGACTTTAAGAAGGTCATAGGTTTCAATGTGGATAAGAATTTTCAGGATCCCCTATTTCTCAATGAAAAAACACAAAGAAATATTTGAGGTTCTGAAGCAAAGAGGTGTGATACCTCACAGAGTGTTTGATTTGAAATATTGTGACAGGGTCAGGATTTCAATTCGTAAGCATCTTAAACAGATCAAACTGGAAGACTTTGCAATCTAGAGAAGAAATATATTTCCTGATCTGGTTGCTTATTTCTACTCCAACTTTCATTTTTGAAACTTTAACTCTTTTTTCTTTACTGTTGGTAGAAAACAATATTATGTGCATGTCCACGAACTTGCTTTCTTAGTGGGTGTTGATAAGATGGACTTCACACCTTTGGATGTTTCATCTGAGGAAGCTTACTATTTCCTCATTGGGAAGGAGAGTTTTTCAAGAGAATCAAAAGCTCATATAGTTTACAATGACTTTCCACTAAAATATACTATTAGGCATAAAGTTATTATTGAAAGCTTAAGACCCAAAGCAGCATCAAAGATTGATATTTCAAAGTATCAAGCAAATTTGATGTGGGGCATGTTGAAAGGAAAGAAGATATCCTTTGCACACACTATTCTACTTCACATGTACAGGACAATGTAGAAGACTAAGGGACAACTCCCTTATGCAGGATTGATCTACAGGATTATAAGCTTTCTCCATATCCAGATCCCTGCTATCTTCGAATGAAAGTTAGATGATGATTGCTGGAGAGTCAATGCTTAATAAGATGGGGTTTAAGATGACTATAAGTGGGTGGAAAAATAGGAACTTGAAAGTAGTTCCTGTAGAGCTTGAAGAAAGAACAAAACAAAGAGCCTCCAAGAAAAGAAAGACCATGACCAGCAAAGTATAGAAATTGGAAACTTCAGATGAAGTGGATGTTTTAGAAAAAAGAAGATGATGTTGAGATGTCATATTTAGAAGCTGCAGTTTCACTCCCCTTTACAGATGAAGAATATAAAGAAGAAACAGTTGGGGAAGCTATGAGTCAACCTGATGACAAAGAAGAGGGCCTCGATGAGACTCAAGAGATAGAAACAGCAGAGCACGAAGTTGAGATTGCCAGGAAGAGTACATCCAAATGTGGATTACAGAATCTACTAAAAGAGAAAAGATGGAGAGAAGATATGATGAACAAATTGTTAAATTCTATGAGGAAGATGAGCTATAGAAAGCTTAACTTATTGAAGATGAACATATGGTAGAAGCCGATGAAACTTTCAATGAAATGTTTGCATAACATCTCCCTAAACTAATTCAAAAGGAGAATTAAAGTTCACCAATAGTCCCTATTCCTGCTAAAAAATCGGTTGTATCTCCAGTTCAGGTTGAGTCAATTACTTAGAAGGAGCAAGTTCATATCGAAAAAGTGGATATTGGTGTAACAAAAGAAATTGCTACAAGAGAGAAGGCAAAATGAAAGGAAGTTATTTCTCGGGGGGGGGGGGGTAACTTAACAGATTCTGATGTCATCATGGAGGAGATTGAAATCTCTAAACTGGCCTTGAAGCACTCAAACAAACAATCTCAAACTGATGGGGAGAAAAAGCTGAGAAAAGTGCTAGAGTCCGCGATGAAAGAAAGAGCATCAACTGCCACTCCAACCAAAAAGATGGATCCTATTGAGACAATCAATACTTTCATTGCAAAGCTATTAGAAACAAAAACATCTAAGTCTGGATTACAAAAACAGAGGGAAAAACTACAACAGCTCATGGTGTAGAGAATGGACACAATGGAAAGAATGATTGAGCAGAAGATGAAGGGTTTCGAACAACAAATAGATAACTAGATGAAGGGTTTCGCACAAAAAATAGATAACCTTGAGAAATATCTCGATCTTTATGGAAAGATATTATGACATTCTGAATTTCCTGTCATTTTGAGGCTGTTGAATGAGAATGTATCTTCGATACATTTCAGCTTTATCTCACTCAGATCTGATCAATCTCGGATAAACTGACAAAAAAGGAAAGGCTAACGTATGACAAGCTACATAGACCTAGGAAACTCGAAAAAGGAAATGATGTTTTGACAATAAGAATTGTCGAGGGAACATTTAGAATCAATAAGGCCAATCAAATAATGATTAAGGAATACAATGCTAGCGTTATACGATTGGGTTGCGGGTGATGCCGCTTAACCAATGCATAATTTGCAAATATCCTCGAATCGAGCTATGACGATCGAAGCCGCCGAAACTTGTGATGAACCCTCGCAATTATATGACAATCAAAGCTGTCATAACTTGAGTTTTCCTAAGTGTGATGAGAATCATAGAGTCGATATGCGTAACGTGGGCAAAAGCCGCCCGTTAATTCGGGACAAACAAGAGTTACGATCGACGGATGAATGATCATGAAATGGAAGCTCAAAGTTGACAATTGCACATTGAGAATTTCAATTCTAGATAAGAATTTGATGTCGTTTCGCCAATGGTAATAACAAATTGGAAAAGTAAAGTTTTGGATTACAAGTACAAAATTACTATTTTGCCCCTCAACCATTTGCCTTGCCTTAAGGATTCAAGAAGGACAAAATGGTCATTCTATCTACACCATGTAGCTGCCAAAATGTATGTGTATAGAGTCAAAGATTGGTCAAAGCTTGAGTTGTATTAGTGGTCAAGTGCCACATGTCACCCAATGAAGCCCCCAAGCATTTATTACCCTCACCTAATTCTATCTTGTCAAATTAACCCAAATTATTTATGTAAGACATTCATTCTCATCAACCGTTTATAGCTCCTCCATTAATTCCCTTGCATTTTCCTCTTCATTTTGCTTCCACCGAAAATTGCCTGGAAAGATAGGTTTCTGCACTGCCGTTCGGTCTTCTCGCCGGCCCTCTTCTGATGTCGCCTAGCCTTGGTCTGACCACCAGGAGCAAGATCAATAAGTCCCTGACATGTTTCAAATGGAAGTTCGATGTTTCGTTGAGTGGTGTTTCCCGACCAGCCCTTAGACCAAAATCAAACAAAAATTGAGCGTGCTAAGGTAAGGTCTTCGTTCTACCTCTTAGAGACTCCGATTGACCTCAAATTTTTTAGGATATCTTCATAACATCTAGTACTAAGGTTGGATGGTCTGTGCTTACAAGTTTGATGGTGTTAAATTAGGTTTTTATGGTGATTATGGGTGATCAAAATTGGACAGATTCTAACCTTGTGGAAGCCGGACTGTTCCGAGGTCTTTGGAGTGTTGTTCCACTTCAAATTTCTTAGTGAGCTCTCTAAACTCGTAAACATGTTGTTTGTAAATAATTAAGGCATGGAATTGAAGTATGGCTTGATTGTGCTAGTCGAACCGAAAACTAATTCTGTTTTGTGGATGAACCCTTGCTAGCCGGTTCTGTTAGAGGCTGATTGAGGAGTATTTGGACTTCAAATTGATTTATAATGTCCTATAAGATGTGATGTGAGGTGTTAATGGGAAGTGTGTGAAGCAGATTGGGGTTTAGAATTGAATTATGGGCAAAAATTGATGCATGAACCCCTAGGTTGAGTTTTACCTTGTATGTGGCTGTGTGAACCGAACCCATTGGGGGTTTGTGGAAGTGTGATTATGTGTTCAATTGATCAATAAGGTGTCATGAATTGCTAATGGTATGGCTAAGGAAAGATTGGGTTCATGGAAGTGAGCATTTCATGTTTTTTTTTTATTCAAGAAAGGTAAATTTTTATAGGTTGACGAGGGATTTGCGAGGATTATATACTTATGACATTGAGGAGAGTCGCTTGGTGTGAAATTTTGCTACTTGATCAAGGTAAGTGTTTCCTAAACATTTATCTAAATGCTAGGACACTGCTGGACGATTTATTGAGAAAAATATTGAGGATACCAATTGGCCTGTGGCCTCAGTGGTATAAGATAGTGGTGGACTTGATTAAGAATGAGAATGTCGATTGGATTGTGGCCCTAGTGGCATTGAATGGTTGTAAGCCTTAAAACTACCAATTGACCTGTAGTCCAGTGGTACTAAGACATCGATTGGCTTGTGGCTCTAGTGATGTCAGATGGCCGGAGTGCCAGAGGAGTACGTGGGTGAATGAGAAAGTGGTGGTAGTTGTGTATCGATGCATGTGCTTGCACATTGAGCTTGAGACCCTGATGTTGAATCATTGATGCCTTATGTCATTGCATTATTGATTACATGCATTTTGGTGGCATTTATGTGTGGTCTGGGGGGACTGGTATTGAGGTTTAGGATTAAATTTCACTTTATGAGATGTCGATCTTACCCTGTAGTGGGAACCATTTTCAGACCTCAACCCTTAGCTATGCTGCCAATCCAACTGGGCAATCCAAAGGAGATGACCGTCCTTTTTGATGAATTTCCCGCTAGGAAGGGTATTATATATGTTATGAAGCGCACCACTATTTTGGTAGACGAGGGTAAACTGGAGTTACAGCCCCACCGCTTCGAAGCATGGTTTCACCGACTGGGGACCATTTGCTTGATAGGACCGCTACTGCCTGAAGAAGTTCCATCAGAGGTGGTTTCGAATTGGTGTCACTTGTCCTGACCGGAGATCGAGGTGGAGAACCCAGCATCAGTGGGATTTTCGAGGAACATACCTGAAAAGTCAAAATCTCCACCACCTTCTGAGGAGTACATGAACTACATTGAGATCTCTATCAATGCAATCGAGGCCACCGACGATGATGAAGAAGTAGAAGCTAAAGAGGAGACTGAGGAAGACACTAAAGAGTCATCAGATGAGGTGCCATCTGAGACATTTTCTGAGTACAAACCTGAGGACGAGGAGGATGATGGAAGCGACGGGTCAAGCGATTTTTCTGAGTAGTTGGACCTGAAGAGTCAAAATCTCCACCACCTTACGAGGAATACATGAACTACATTGAGATGAGACCACCGACGCGATCGAGACCACTGATGAGGACGAAGAAGTTGAAGCTGAAGAGGAGACTTAGGAAGAGACTGAAGAGTCATCAAACCAGGTGCCATATGAGACATTTTCAAAGTGCAAACCCGAGGACGAGGAGGATGATGGAAGCGACGGGTCAAGCGATTTTTATGAGGAGTTGGACTTGAAGATGGGGGTGTAAGAAAGAGGGATTAGGAAAATTTTGATGTTAGACTTTAGGGTAAGGCTAAGTGGTAACCTTGAACTTAGGCGTTAGTTCCTTTTTCCTACCTAGGTGTGCAGCCTTATCTTTTTGTCTTTTCCCTTCTGTTGTTTGTACTGGATAATTGTGGGATGTTTATATATGGTGTGCTTTTAACTCATCCCATTTCCTTTTTATTTCTTATTGTAAAGAGATGTTATCTCTTCTTTCATGTGCCCATTTTATATCATACTAGACCATGTGAGGTTCCTGGGTAATTACTGACCTAAAGGTAGATGTGATGAGCTCCAAGGGATGCGGGGCATTACATCCTCGCCGCAGTGGTATCAGAGCCAGGTTCGCTTTGTTATAAAAGATTGGGGATTGGAGTAATAAGGAGTAAATGAATTCGGGTGAGTTAGGTTAGTAAGACCCTAGGAGAAATTGTTAGAGTCAAGCATTAATGCATAGCATATGATTGGCGCATGTGATTGGCATCTTGAATCGGCATAGTTAAGGTGAATGTTGGTATGATGAATGAATTATTACCTTTGATTATGCTCAGTTGCATATGAATCTGAACTCAAGGTATGGATTCGTATTCCTGACTGATGAGCTCATGAAAATGCTTGAGTGACTGGTTATTGTCTATAATTGTTGTTTGTTGTGTAGTAGAGAATTATTGAGATTTGAGTAAGTGAATGAAGTCTCTAATGCCGTGGTGGAATTATAGTGCCTAAGGTAAGCTAAGTTGAGCAAGTATGAGCAATAAACCTGTAAGGCTGAGAAGCAGAGCTTTGAGCTCTAGGGCACCAGCAGCTGAGGATCCGAGAATGGATAGCGTCTTGAGAGCTTTGGAACAAATTGACGAGCTGATGGGAAAGGAAGCTCAAGGTAGAGCGGCTGCTGCTCTTAGACAAGCAGAAGATAGTGTTGAGATTATAGCTTAGGCTGCTGAAGCTGCGGTGGCAGCTGTGAATATGGTAAACGGAAATAATGCCCAGGGTGCTGACGTTGGGAACGCTCAAGGTGATGTTAATGTTAATAGACTAATAGGTCAATTGATTGAGCGGTTTTTTAAACTGAAACCGATCTAGTTTGATAGCACTAGAGATCCTGAGTTGGCACCAAGGTGGATTGAGAAACTCGAAAAAGCTTTTGGAGTGTTGAGATGCACCGATGAAGATAAAGTGTTGCTAGTTGTGTATCAGCTGGAGAGCACTGCACATGATTGGTAGAGTGCCTCAAAAGAAGGAGTATTTCCTGAAGGTACGGCCTTAACTTGAGCTGCCTTTACTGCTGCTTTCAATGACAAGTACTTTTCTGAAACGACACGTGAGAGAAAGCGAGTGGAATTTTAGCAGTTGCGATAAAACCAGCTGATTGTGGATCAATATGAAGCTGAGTTCGCAAGATTGTCGAGGTATGTACCAAGGTTAGTTGAGGACCGGCTTGAAAAAGCGTAAAGGTTTCGAGATGGTTTAAGACCAGAGATTCGCAGCAGGATAATAACTGTGAATTTGAGGACATACATGGAGATTTATGAGAGGAGTCAAATGATCGAAAGAGATATTAAAGAAAGGGGCGTCGCGTCTGGATCGCGATTTACTCCTATGAGAGATAATTTGTAGTTGGAAATAAGGCCGATGGTGAACAACAGACAATTTGTCCCTCCGATTTGCAGAAATATCGAAAAATCAACGAACCAGTTCAACTGGTATTGCCTTAATTGAGGAAGGAGGCATGGAAGTGGTCCTTGTCCGACTAGGATAGGAGCATGTTATAAGTGTTGACAGTTGGGCCACCGGATGAAGAATTGTCCGAATCAAGCTCTAGGGAACCGAGCTCAAGGACAAAGACCACAAGCTAGACAGCTTGCCGTAACTCCATAGAATGAGTAGAATCGACCACCAGCCCAAGGGAGAGTGTATGTTGTGGCACGTAGAGAGGCGGAGGAAGCGTCTAGCGTAGTCACAGGTACGATCTATTTATGTGATCAAGCTGCTTATACTTTATTTGATCCCGGGGCTTCGCATTCCTTTATATTTGCTTAGTTTGCTGATCTAGTGGGAGTAGAGTTGAAACCATGGAATGTACTGTTGCATGTCGCTACACCATTAAATGATAATGTGCTAGTTTCACTAGGCAGTGCGGACTGTAAGATAGTGATTGGGGGAAGCGAAGAAAAGATAGATTTGGTTGTGTTGCCCATGTATGATTTTGATGTGATTATTGGCATTGATTGGTTGGGGAAACAAAGGGCTGTAGCTGATTGTGGTGATAGAGTAATTCGATTTTCCCTAGTTTTGAATTTGCAGGAAGTCGGGGAGGAACCTTGATTCCTTTTGTTTCGCCGCTTGAGGCGACTGAGTTGTTGAACGAAGGGTGTCAAGCTTATTTAGCAGTTGCAGTTGACACAACGGTTGAGAAACCAAAGTTGGAAAGTATAGTGGTGGTACGTGAGTTTCCTGATGTCTTTCCTAAGGTATTGCCAGGATTACCACCTAAGAGAAAAATTGAGCTAGTGATTGAGTTGACACCTGGAACAGAGCCAATCTCGAAGGCTTCGTATAGGATGTCCTTGTTTGAGTTGAAAGAGTTAAAAGTACAAATGTATAAATTGCTGGATAAGGGATTCATTAGATCGAGCGCGTCGTCGTGGGGAGCACCGGTACTGTTTGTAAGGAAGAAGGATGGATCTTTATGTTTATGTATAGATTATAGACAACAGAACCAAGTAACTATTAAGAACAAGTATCCCTTACTAAGGATAGATGTTTTGTTTGATCAGCTGCAAGGAGCATTGGTGTTTTCTAAAATAGACTTGAGGACTGGTTATCACCAGTTAAAGATTAAAAAGGAGGATATACCAAAGACGAGATACAAACACTATGAATTTACGGTGATGCCTTTTGGTTTGACTAATACTCCTGCTGCATTTTTGGATTTGATGCATCGAGTGTTTAAGGATGACATCTTGATTTATTCAAGGAGCAGTGATGAGCATGAAGAACATCTGAGAGTAGTTCTGCTAACCTTGAGAAAGCATTTGCTTTACGCCAAGTTTAGTCAATGCGAATTTTGGTTGAGTAGAGTAGCTTTCCTTGGTCATGTGATTTCTGAAGAAGGAATTTCTATGGATCCTTCAAAGATTGAGGAGTGATGAAATGGCCTAGACCCATGACTGTTACAGAGGTTAGAAGTTTTCTGGAATTGATCGGCTACTATAGGCGATTCATAGAGAAGTTTTCGTCTATAGCTATTACGTTGACGAAGCTAACGAAGAAGGACGTGAAGTTCAAATGGACTAAAAAGTGTGAGTAAGTTTCGAAATGCTTAAACACCGATTGATGACGGCACCAGTATTAACTATTCCTTCTGGATCTGGAGGTTATGAAATATATAGTGATGCTTTGCTAAAAGGATTAGGGTATGTATTAATGCAACATGGAAAAGTGGTTGCTTATGCCTCACGACAGTTGATACCTCATGAGATGAATTATCCGACGCATGATCTGGAATTAGCTGCTATCATCTTCGCTCTAAAGATCTGGAAACACTATTTATGTGGCGAAAGATTTCAGATTTATACAGATCACCAGAGCTTGAAGTACCTGTTTTCTCAGAAAGAATTGAATATGAAACAGCGTCAATGGATGGAGTTACTCAAGGACTATGATTGCGAAATTTCGTATCATCTTGGAAAGGCGAATAAAGTTGTGGATGCGCTTAGTCGGAAATCAAGTATTGCGCTCTTATTGGTTAAAGGATGGTCTTTGTTAGCGGGATTAAGAGATTCTGAGTTTAAACTGGAAGTTTGCATATTGTCAAGTTTAGTGGCAACCTTGAGAGTTGAGCCTGAAATTCAAGAGATTCAAAATATTCTCGAGTTGGATGCGACGAAAAGGATCTAGAGATTCAAAAGACTCTACAGTCTACGGATCTAGAGATTCAAAAGATTCTCGAGTTGGACGCGACGAAAAGGAAATATAAGTTTTAAGTGTCAGAAGGTGGAATTCTGAAGTTTCATGGACGTTTGTGTGTACCTAGCGATGAAGAACTTAAGGAAAAGATTTTATCGAAAGCTCACAAAAGCAACTACAATATCCATCCAGGTAGCACAAAGATGTATCAGAATCTACGATAGCACTAAGCATGTGGCGAAGTGTTTGACTTGTCAGTAGGTGAAAGCTCAGCATTGTAAACTTGGATGATTGTTGCAACCTCTAGAAATTCCTGAGTGGAAATGGGAATATGTGACGATGAATTTTGTGATAGGACTACCAAGAAGTCAGAAGGGTCGTGACTCAATTTGGGTAATTGTGGATAGATTGACAAAGTCGGCACATTTTATACCTATGCGAAAGGATTTTGCAATGGATAAGTACGCAAAATTATATATGCGTCAGATTGTGCGATTGCATGGAGTTCCAGTTACGATTACGTCGGATCAAGCTTCCAAGTTTATAGCAAACTTTTGGAAGAGTCTTCAGGAGGTTTTGGGAACTAGATTGCAATTCAGCATGGCATATCATCTGTAGACTGATGGACAGTCAGAAAGGACGATTCAAACGCTTGATGATATGTTGTGAGCCTGCATCATAGATTTTAAAGGTAGTTGGGAGGATCAACTATATCTAGTGGAGTTTGTATACAATAATAGCTACCGGCAAAGTATTGGTGTGGCACCGTTTGCAGCACTTTATGGTAGAGCTTGCATAACGCTTGTTTGTTAGGATGAAGTTGGAGAAAGGAGTATAACATGCCCTGAATTAGTGGAACAGTCTGTTAAGGCGATTAAAGTTATTAGAAAAAGGCTGAGAACAACATTGTGTCGACAAAAGAGCTATGCTGATAGAAGACACAAACATTTGGAATTTCAAGTTGGCGATCATGTTTTCTTAAAGGTATCACCAATGTGTGGATTGTTTCGATTTGGGAAAAAGGGAAAACTGAGTCCGAGATATGTAGGTCCTTTTGAAATTCTGGAGCGAATTGAGACTTTAGCTTACAGACTCGCCCTACCGTCGAATTTGTCGCAGGTGCACAATGTGTTTCATGTGTCCATGTTAAGAAAGTATGAGCCAGACTCATGTTTTGGATTTTGAGACTATCGACATAGGTGATAAGATATCATATGTGGAAAAGCCTACCAGAATTGAGGATCGAAAGGAGCAAGTCTTAAGGAATAAGACGATTCCGTTAGTGAAAGTGATCTGGGAGCATCACGAAACTAAAGGAGCTACGTGGGAAAGCGAAGAAGTTATGAGACTCAATATCCCCATTTGTTTAAATAGTTGGGTTTATTGTAAATTTCGAGGACGAAATTTATGTAAGGGGGGAAGAATTATGACGTTCTGAATTTCCTACCATTTTGAGGCTGTTGAATGAAAATGTATCTTCGATGTATTTTAGCTTTGTCTCGCTCAGATCTAATCAATCTTGGGTAAACTAACCAAAAGGGGAAGGCTAACGCATGACAACCTACGTGGACCTAGGAAACTCGAAAGAGGTAATGGCGTTTGACCAAAAGGATTATCGATGGAACATTTAGAGCCAATAAGGCCGATCAGATAACGATTAAGGAATACAATGCTAGCGTTATACGATTGGATCGCGAGTGTTGCCGCTTAACCAATGTATAATTTGCACATCCCCTTGAATCGAGCTATGACGATCAAAGCCACCGGAACTAGCGATGAACCCTCACAATTACATGACAATCAAAGCTGTCATAATTTGAGTTTTCCTAAGTGTGATGAGAATCATAGAGTCGATTTACGTAACATCTGCAAAAGCCGCCAGTTAGTTTAGGACAAACTAGAGTTACGATCGACGGACGAATGATCATGAAATGGAAGCTCAAAGTTGGCAATTGAACATTGAGAATTTCAATTCTAAACAAGAATTTGACATTGTTTCGCCAGTGGTAATATCAAATTGGAAAAGTGAAGTTTTTGACTGAAAGTGCAAAATTACCATTTTGCCCCTCGACCATTTGCCTTGCATTAAGGATTCAAGAAGGACAAAATGGTGATTCTATCTACACCATATAGCTTCCAAAATTTATATGTATAGAGTTAAAAATGGGTCAAAGCTGGAATTGTATTAATGGGCAAGTGTCACAAGTCACCCAATGAAGCCCCCAAGCATTTATTACCCTCACCTAATTCTATCTTGTCAAATTAACTCAAATTATTTATGTGAGACATTCATTTGGAAGCCCTCATCAGCCGTGTATAGCTGCTCCATCAATTCCCTTGCATTTTCCTCTTCATTTTGCTTCCACCAAAAATTGTCTAGAAAGATAGGTTGCTGCCCTGCAGTTCGGTCTTCTCACCGGCCCTCTTTCGGTGCCACCTGACAGTGCTTCAATTACCAGGAGCAAGATCAACATGTCCCTGACACATTTCAAGTGGTAGCTCGACGTTTCGTTGAGTGATTTTTCCCGACTAGCCCTTAGACCAAAATTGGACAGAAATCACGCGAGCTGAGGTAAGGTCTTCGTTCTAGCTCTAGGAGACTCCAATTGACCTCAAATGTTTTAGAAAATCTTCATAACATATAGTACTAAGGTTGGATGGTCTGTGGTTGTAAGTTTGATAATGTTAAATTAGGTTTTTATTGCTGATTATGGGTGATCAAAATTAGACAAATTCTGACCGTATGGAAGTCGAACTGTTCCGAGGACTTTGGAGTGTCGTTTCACTTTAAATTTCTTGGTGAGCTGAGGTAAGGTTTGTGGAACTGTGATTATGCGTTCAATTGATCAATAAGGTGTCGTGAATTGCCAATTGTCACGCCTCGCGCCCTTGAGCACGATCGCGCAACTCCCTTGATGGTACTCTCGAGGCCCAGGACTCACTTGTCGAGAGATACATAATGTAAGCAAACATGCGAAAACGCAAATAAACCACTCCACCGTACCAACATCGATGGGGACCCGGATAACGAGAACATAATATATATACATCCACATCATGAGTTCATACAAAAGAGCAGGTAAGCTAACCCTGCAGAAGGTTCGGGGCTAACGGGACTTTACCAAAAGACAACACATTTCGAAGTTCCCAAAAGAAAACAGACCAACAAGGGTCATCATCAAAAGACTACTTAGTAAGTTCAAGAAACCCCTAGGCCGAACCACTAGAATCGTCGGTCTCCTTCGTTTCGTCGTTTGGCTCATAGTTCGAGAAAGTCTCGTAGCGTACATCTACTGTGTCATCCATCATATCATCCTCCAACTCGTCCTCCGAGGCATCGATCTCAATCACCTCATCAGTGTCTTCCAGAGTAGGGGTTTTCTCAGGTACGTTCCCCAACCCAGCTACAGACCCCTCTACTTCTACTGAATCCCGAATAAGGTGACACCAACTAGGGATGGCTCCTCAAGGCACATTCGTGGACTTTAACGGGCCAGTAGTGACCTCACCTACTCTACGAAATCAGGCCTCGAACTTATGTGGTTTCCAGTACTTACCTGCCTTATCGACCTACGCAACTGTACATTTTCTCACAAACACGGCACCTTGACCATCAGGAAATTCATCAAAATAGTGGTCATTTCTTTTGGATTGCCTAGACGTGTCGGTAGAATCTTCAAAATTTTGAGTCTGAAAAAGTAAGTCCCACGACGGGGTGAGATTGACATCTCAGTAAGATAAGTCCTAACCCTAGGTCAGGGTGACGGTACACCCATATGAATGCAGACAATGAGCAAGAACACGCACGACAACATAAGGCAACCATCAGCCATAAAATGCCATACGAAATCAGATAGATGATAATCAAGCAAGCATATCAAAATAACCCATCACTCAAGTCAAGCATTGTAACATAAGGTCAAGTCGCTCAGTTCATCCTCCATAATTGTTTCATGATTCTCGTCCGCGTCAAAACGCCTCAGGCTCGGTCCGGGTCATTACGCCTCAGACCATCATAAATACAAACTCGCGTTAAACGCATAAGGTTTTCATTGCCTTTCAAGGCCCGTGTCAACACATATAGATTCTCGTCCCGCGTCTCAATGCATCAGGACATCAACCATCACAACTCCGCGTCTCAACACATCAGGGTATCAAAGTTTTCAAACATGCCCAATTTCTCTCCATTTCAAGACTTCATGATCAAGTACAAGCTCATGCATTGAGCTAACAATCTACGGCATGCGAGACAATCAAATTCATCACTCACATTTGGCATTCGATACAAAGCATATGCATTTAAATAAGCGTACTCGCATTCGCCAAACCGCAATAGTTGACATTGAACAATCACACCAAAAATTCACTAAAGCTCAACCAATTCGAAACCATGTCAGCCAGTAGAGGCCTATCCTCCTAGCCAAGGTTTAGAGACTCCTTACCTTAAGCTTAATTTAGCAAAATTCTCTTCCCAAGCACTTCAAGTATTCGGCCTTGAGGATCCAAAATAGGGCAGCTGTATATCCTAATAGAATTCAACCCATTTCGTAAATCTTCTCGCTCAATTCACCAAACCACAGAGCATAAACCTTAATGACATATCAATTGACATCCTAGTATGTCCCAATGAAGAATTTAGGACTCGGCGACTCCACGAATAGCCCTTAAAGGTTCAAGTTTAGCAACCGAGACAGGGGACTTTTTCGGTTCTGTTTTGTACCCGACTAATCATTCATAAATCATCTTTAAACTTCAATTTATCAACTCATTCTCTTGTTAACATATAGTTTTATGTGTCTAAGGATCTCACCGAAAAATTGGAGGTGTGGCAACGTTGGAAAGTCCACGAAATAGCCTCGGTTTCCTTCGATCCTTGCCGGTCAAATTCTGTCCTCCAAACACAACACCATTTCAGCATCAAAACTCCATCAAACTTAGCCAAAATTTTCACCTCAGTTCAATATACAAGTGTCCTGTATGTCTAACAAATTTGGTCAGAAGTTTGAAACAAATTGAAGTCCTATGGAGGTCAAACAAAGACTTACCTCTTGTTGCGATGAAATCCGTCGGCTTTCAGGGAAACGGCTGGCTAGAGATCTACTGGGGTCTAAATGATGAGCTACCACTTGGAGATGGTCAGTAAGAGGTAGGGCTAAGGGTTGGTGGTCGGCGCAAGGTGGGGTGGAGGTCGGGGGTGGCAGTCAAGAACGGTGAAGTGGCGGCGGCGGTTTGGTCGGGCAGGAGCTCTCGACAAGGAAAAGAAGAAGATGATGAAGAAGAAGATGTGTGGCAATGGAGGAGGGTCTTTGGCTGAGCCAAGGGAGGGGAGGTATACACCAATTTTGATGGTCAAACCCCTAAAGAATGGTAGGTTAAAGTGTTTAATTAATGTCAATTGGCCATCCATTGACACTTGTCCTCTTGTCAATCAAGTTGCTCATCCAACGGCTATTATTCCAACTTTTTTTCGATAGCCTTGGGCTAGGATCAATGCGACATTCTGATTTCCAATCAATTTCAAATTCATTAATGAGAAATGAATCTAGAGATGTATTTCAGTCATTTCTCGCTCGAATCTGATCAATTCGAGTAGACTGACCAAAAGGGAAAGGCTAACGCGAGACAAGGTATGTGGACCTAGGGAATTCAGATAAGAAATGATGCTTTAATCATAAGGATTGTCGAGGAGATATTTAGAGCCACAAAAGGCCAATCCAAGAACGATTAGGGAATGCCTTGCGAGTGTCATACGATTGAAGAGCGGGTGATGCCGCTTAACCAACGTATGATTTGCAAAATTTTTCCTAAATCGGACAGTGAAGATCGAGATCATAGGAACTAGTGATAGACCCTCATAATTACATGACAACCAAAGCCGCCATGAATTGACGAGACCTAAATGCGATGAGAATCACAGGGTTGATACGCATAAAGTCCGCAAAAGTCGTTCGTTGGTTCGAGATAGGCTGGAACCACGTCTGACAGAGAAAACCATCAGAAACGAGTCTTGAAAAATTTGAAACGAAAAGTCAAGAATTCCAATATTATTCGGATTGATCGTCGCCCTCTCGAAGAATTTTGGATTGAGGAAAACAACGTTCTAGACGTCGGGAGTAAAATTACCCTTTTACCCCTCAAGCTTAAAGCCTTGCCCATGCATTTGAGGAAGAGCAATTTGGTCATTAAATCCTCCCAAGGTTGCCGAACATAAGGAGAATTATGGGCCATTGGATCATGTTGATTGACATTGAGGACAAGTGTCACAAGATTAATTAAAGAGTAGTCTTGTCCAACTTTATACACCAACCATTCAACCCATTGACCATGAGAGTTGTCTATAGAAAATCTCACTCTCTCTCCTCACTCATGACTAGCCATTTTCCCCTCCAAAGCATCGAAGACCTTCTTCTTCTTCTTCCTTTATTCTGCTGCTCAGCGATAGTTTCTGGAGTCCCTATTCGCCGCCATCGACGTCACATTCCAGCCACCACTTGGATACCAACCGGCCATACCAACCTAGCTCTATGTCTTGCCGACCTCTTCGAAGTGGAAGCATGACATTTGGACCACCGAGGAGCTCCGGCCAAGAGTTTTCCCGGAAGTCGACAGAATCGAGCTCAACCTGAGTTAGGTGAGGTTTCTGACCCTTTTGGAGGCCGAAATGTTGGATTTTTTAGGTCAAATTTTATGGAGGTCTAGAGGACATTTGTATGAATCTTTTACAAAAAGTTGAGAGTGATTTGATGAATTTTTGATCTCAAACGGGTCTTGTAAACTTGGACAGAAAATTGCCGGAAAACTGACCTTGGAGATCCGGCGACTTTCAATGAGATTCCGGAAACCATTTGACCTCAAACTCATGGTGAGCCTCATAAACTCTTAGATAGACATGTTAAAAGGTAGGATGGTGATTAGATGATGGAATTAGAGTTAATTTAGGGCCAGTAGTGTACGGCTTACATAGAATCGAGAAGAACCGGTTTGGTTCTGTGCAAGACCGGTTCTTTTGGGAGAAGATCAGATGATTTTGAGTCCCAAATTGATGTTTAAGACATGTTAAGATGATGAGAGTTGTGTTATAGAGGATTATGGTTCATGAATTGGGAAATTGGACAAGGAAATTGATGAATTGGTTGAATATTCTAGGTTGCGCGGTGAATTGAACCTTTGGATTGTTTGGCCGAGACTTTGAGGCACTTGCAAGAAGAAATTTGTGTTATCAAAGGCAAGGTAAGGGAATCCTAAACTTAGGATAGGAAGATTAGACTCAATTGGGTGAGTCGAGGATTAATTTGATCGATTTATGAGAATCTTCCAAAGGGATAGCTCTTAATATGTCCTTAGTGATTATAGGAGGTCTATATGTGACATTGCTTGTGTTTAAATCATATGCCATATCGAATGTCATTGATTGTCTTGTATGCCATGAGTATTCAAATTGTGAATGAGTTGCACCTGTTGTTTTATTTGTGAATTTAATTGAGAAGCATGGCATGAACATGATATGGCGAGGCCTTGAGGCGTATGAGACACGGGGCGGGAGATGAATACCCTGATGCGATGTAATCGCGGGGTGGAGTTGATGTTGTGTGGTGCCTTGATGCAATCTAATCACGGAGTTGAGATGGCCGTGGTCCTAATGCGATTTATTCGCGGGACGAAGGTATGAGGTAATGATATTGGCCTGGAGATTCATTGGAACCTGATGCGTTTACGCTGGTTACCAATGACGGTCTGATGTGTTTACGCGAATCGAGCCTGATGCGATCTAATCGCGGGCTGGAGAATGAGGCAGGTAGGAAGAGGTGGTTGTAGTGAAATGGCAGGATGAAGTGTGCATGATCATTTGAGTGTGACATGGTGTCATAGTTGCATGCCCATCATTTGTGTGTCACTATCTTTATTTGTATGTGCCTATGTGATTATGAGTTTGGAAAGTTGGGGTAGATGACTGCTTGAGCAGACGGTCAGCCTAACCTAGGGTTAGGACTCTTTTACTGAGATGTGTATCTTACTCCTTTGGGAACCCTTATTTTTACTGATCCTAAGCCTTAGGTATATGGTATATTCGTTTTGGGGATCCCAAGGAGATGACGGTATATTTTGACGAGTTTCCGAATAGTCAGGGGAACATTTATGTGAGGAAGTGTACGATTGTATGGGTTGATGAGGGTTGTCCGGATTGGAAGCCTCATAGGTTCGAGGCATGTTTTAAGAAGATCGAAGATGAGTCGATTAGACCGCTGAAGCCCCTCGAGGTACCCTAGGAAGTTATCCATGATTGGTGCTAGACTGCTGAGGAGCAGGAGCTGCTAGAGGGATCGGTAGTCGGATCTAGGAACGGGCCAGAGAAGACCCCGACGCTGGACTTTACTATGGAGGAGGATGAGGTCATTGTCCTGGAGGCGACCAAGAAGGATCTCGCGGAGCCGTCCCATGAGGAGACCGTGGAGAATACCATTGAGGTTCCATCAGGGACCTTCTCCGAATATGAGCCGACGGAGGATGCCGAGGACATTGAGGATTCAAGCAGCTTATCTTAGGATTCTAGTTCGTTGACTTGAGCCCTTTTTGGAGGCAACCCGACTCTGTTTTTTTTGGATGTTGTGAGGGGCTCTTTTGTGTACTATCTCGTTACCCAGTTTGTTAGCGGATTTTAGTAGCTCCTTATCTATATGAATATATGGTTATTATGTGTGACAGTACTGATGCTATCCAGGTCCCACTTAACTTATATTTTTGTACGGGGATTTATTTGAGTATCTCTTTCACATGCTTGTTGAGCATATATATATAAATTATCTCTCCACTTGTTTGTAGATCTCGGGACCACGAGAGATTATGTAGTTTGCTTGTAGGGAGTCGGGTGCTTGTGCCTGGGGCACGAGGCATTACAATCAATGACCAAAATGCCCTCATTCATTTATTAAAACAAAGCTAACATTGAGGGGGCAAAATGGTAATTTTTTCATTGTCGTTCGGAACGTCATTTTTTCAGTTCAAATTTCCTTCGATGAGACGACGTCCAATTTGATTATAATGTTAAAATTCTTGGTTTCCCATTTTCCAATTTCGAGACTCGTCTCTGGGCTATTTTTCTACCAGATGTAATTTTAGATTATCCCAAACTAACGGGCAGTGTGATATTCTGGTCTTCCAGTCATTTTCAAACTTATTAATGAGAAGTATACCTAGTGATATGTTTCAGTAATATCTCGTTTGAATCTGATCAATTCGAGTAGACTGATCAAAAGAGAAAGGCTAATGCGAGACGAGGTACGTGGACCTAGGAAATTCGAATAGGAAATGGGGCTTTGACTATAAGGGTTGTCGATGGGACATTTAGAACCATAAAAAGCCGATCCAAGAACGATTAAGGGATGCATTGCTAATGTTATATGATTGGAGCGTGGGTGATACCGCTTAATCAATATATAATTTATAAAATTTTCCTAGATCGAGCGGTGACGATCGAGACCAAAAGGACTAGAAATAGAGCCTCATAATTACATGACAACCAAAGTCACCAGGAATTGACGAACCCTAAATGTGATATGAATCGCAGGGTCGATACGCGTAAAATCTGCAAAAATCGCCCGTTAGTTCGGGATAGGCTAGAGCACGTCTGACAGAGAAAACCATCAGAAACGAGTATCAAAAGTTGAAAAATGGACAATCAAGAATTCCAACATTATTTTCGGATTGACCGTCGCCTTATCGAAGAATATTGAAAAGAGAAAAATGACGTTTCGGACGTCGGGGGTAAAATTACCATTTTGCCCCTCATGTTTAAACCTTGCCCATGTAATGAAGGAAGGGCATTTTAGTTTTTATCCCTCCCCCTAGGCTGCCGAACAAGGTGAGTGAATATTGGACATTGGATCAAGTTGGAATGACAAGTGGGACAAGTGTCAAGAGATGGCTTAAAGAGTAGTCAAGTCCACTATTCCATACCTACCATTCAACCCCTTTGACTCAAGCCTTGTATATAATAATTTTCACTCTCTCCTCACCCATGACCGGCCATACACTCCCTCAAGCTCACCGAAACCTCTCCTCTTCATCTTCTTCCTTTTGCTCACTGGCCGACCAGTTCTGGAGCTGCGGTTCGCCGCCATCGACGCCATCCTCCGGCCACCACCTAGACTCCGACCGACCACACCAACCTAGCCCCACGTCTTGTCGACCTCCTCGAAGTGAAACGCGGCGTTTGGACCACCGAGGAGCTCCAGCTAAGCATTTCCCCGAAAGCCGATGAAAACTAACCCAATCTGAGGTAGGTTCTGTTTCTGACCCTTTAGGAGGCTGAAATGTTGGAATCTTGAGGTCAAATTTTGTGGATATCTAGGAGACTTGTATATCAAGCTATGGTAAAAAGTTGAGCTTGATTTGATGAAGTTTTGACCTCGAATCGATCTTGTAAACCTTGGACAGAATCGGCTAATTACTGATCTTGGACGATCCGGCAACTTTCGACGGGATTCCGGCAACGACGCAACTTCAATCTAACGGTGAGACCCTTAGACCCGTAGATACACATGTTAAGAGGAAGGATAGTGCTTAAATGATGGATTTGGAGGAGATTTAAGACTAGGTGTGCCCGATTTGGACAGAACCGAGAAGGATCGGTTCGAGTCTGTGCAAATCGAATCGGTGGGGGCTGATGATGGTTAGTTTAGAGCCTCACATTGGTAATTAAGGCATGCTAAGATGATGGGGATTGTGTTATGGAGGTTTGTGGTTTGTGGATTGGTGACTTGGACATGGAAATTGACGGATTGGTTGGATTTTATTTGGTTACGCGGTGAGTTCGGTCTTGGGCCATTGAGGGCCG
Source organism: Rhodomyrtus tomentosa (assembly GCA_028455895.1). Lineage (NCBI taxonomy): Eukaryota > Viridiplantae > Streptophyta > Magnoliopsida > Myrtales > Myrtaceae > Rhodomyrtus > Rhodomyrtus tomentosa. The sequence continues at coordinate 21,521,740 of JAPCWY010000011.1, forward strand.
AATCTTTGAGGGTCGGAAAGAGAAATTTGTGACAACAAATTCAAAGTAAGGGAATTCCTATACTTATGCTAGGAAGATATGACTCAATTGGGTGAGTCGAGAAATAATTCAATTAGTCCTTGAGTAATTCCAAGGTGGTTGGTTGTTGTATGAGTCCTAGAATAATTTAGATGATTTGAAGGCGTGTTAATGCTTGTGCTTGAATTATCCACCATGTTTGAGTGTCAGTCGATTGCCTTGCATGCCATGAGTGTTCGGATTGTGCATGAGTTGCACCTGTTGTTTTGTATATGAAATGAATTGAGAATCATGGCGTGAGTATGACATGGCGAGACCCTGAGGCGTATGAGACGCGGGGTGATGTGGTGGATATCCTGAGGCGTTGGGGCGCGTAGTAGAGGTTGTGTGGCGCCCTGATGCGATCTAATCGCGGGGTTGAGTTGGCCACTGTCCTGGTGCGATCTAATCGCGGGACGGAGATATGAGGTGTCGGCACTAGCCTGGAGAATCATTGAAACCTGATGCATTTACGCGGGCTGTCAATGAAGGTCTGATACGTTTACGTGGACCGAGGCTGATGAGATCTAATGGCGGGCATGAGAAGAGCCTGATGCGATCTAATCGCGAGAAGGAGAATAGCCTAATGCAATCTAATCGCGAGCATGAGAAGAGCCTGATGCGATCTAATCGCGAGCAGGAGAATAGCCTAACGCAATCTAATCGCGGGCATAAGAATGAGGCAGGAAGGAAAGGATGGTTGTGGTGAGCTGGCAGGATGAGTCGTGCATGAACATCTGAGTGTGTTATGATACCATATTTGCATGCCTGTCACTTGTGTGTGGTTATCTATATTTGAATTGACTGATATGTCTATGAGTTTGAATCATTGGGTATGTGACTGCCTGAGTGGACGGTCGGCCTAACCTAGGGTTAGGACCCACCTTACTGAAATGTGAATCTCACCCCGTTGTGGGCAACATTTTTCAGGTCCCCGATGAAAAAAATCGAGTTTGCCATGGATTGGTATTTGAAGAAGTCACTAGAGGGAAAAAAAAATGAAGATCTCTCTTTTGTGACCTTAGAGTTGAAAAGTTGATATCTTGAGGATTTAGATTTGTAATAAATGAAGTATGATTGACCTTTATTAAAGGTGTGTACTAGTGTCATAGGTCATCGGGTGTTGCTTTATTTATAAATTGGTGTTGGCATCGCTTCCGCATGCATGTTTTTTTCAGCGTATAGGACATTGGCCGATGGATCCTAGAGCTTTCATAAACGGACGGCTTGGTGGGATGCTCGTGTGCTCGTCGAGTTTGGGGCTTGACATCCCCGTTTGTTTGGTATCAAAGCAAGGTCAGCTCGATCTAATATGATTGAGACTTGGAGTGATAAGGAGCGATAACTTGAGAACAATTAGGTAGTGAGACCTTTAGAGATAAGCTTGGATTGCTGAATCTTGAGAACTATAGGCTTGAACTGTTGTAGTATTCTAATGGTCCTAGTGATGATTTCAGGGATGATCTTGAATGGTTTTATGAATAAGGCTCACAAGGAAGTGAATAGAAATTGAGGAGTCATAAGCTTGGATTTGAGGTTGCTAGAGAATAACTTATAAATGAAGGGTCAATAGAAGTGTATAATTGTGATCTTGGTTTGTCAATGACCCAACTTGAAGAGTACGAGTTATAAAGGGACGACCGATATTAGTGGATTCAGGCTTGAATTGCACGATATCTTGATGGTTTAGCTATCAATTGCTATTGTCAGCCTTGTATGAAATGAGGTGAGATGTATACAAGGTATATTGAGTTAAAGGCCAGTTGTGATCGAATGCTTGGGGATTTGATTTAGTTAGCGACTCCACTTGAGGTATATGATTAAATATAGATAATGGATCGGTGGAATTAGAACTTTTCTATGGATAGGAATTGATTTGAAGGCGATTTTGATATGACAAGTGGTGAGGACAGTCATGATGTGCATGTATTTGTGGCTTTGAAATGAAAGTTGATGAGGGTGCATGCATGAACTTATCGCTGTTGGACTTAATAAACCGTCGCTTGGTATAGGACAAGTTGATGGGATACTTATAAGTTGTAATGAAACATGGTATGGGACATGTGGAACGGGGCTTTCTCCGTAGATATATGATTTGGGACAATCTGCAATGGTCAAGTCTGATGAGGGCGGGAAGTGATCGCCGGGACAGAGAGGTCCGGACAAGGAGCGGCTCTTGGCAAGCTTCTAAGATGGCAAGAGGCAGGAATGACCCAAGTCATAACTTGAAAGGAAAAGTCTAGGTATCAGGTTGAGTCCAATTATGGATAAGAGATTTATGGCACGAGATTGATCCTCATCAAGAATGATCGAAAGTGGCATGACATGTGTAATGGCGCCTATGAGTGGCATAGTTAAAAGCTTCGTGCTTGACAGTGGATGCCCTTTTTAAAAAGAAAAGTGATGTTTGATGGGCTTGATAGACGTGTTCTATGACTGGCACCATGTGATTAGTTTGGCTAAGGTCCAACTGAAAGATTAGACAACCTGAGGGGTATATACCCGTTGAACTGAGGCATGCTAAGAATGAGATAGTCAGTTGTGATTAAGCTCAAGTGGTGGATGCCTTTGGGCTTAAAGTATGAGTTATTGACTCAGTGAATTGCTGCCTTGAGTGCTTGTTTGATCGTTGCCTAGTGGAGGCTAGCCTAGTAATGGCTGTTAGTGGAGAAGTTACCTCGTTAAGGCTGGCTTGATGAATGATTGCGGATTAAGGATGAATTGAGTTCCTTGAATATTTGGCAATTAGTTAAGAATTTCCTACGTGTCATTAGAGAGTTGTTTGAGAACCACTGATGATTGATAGTGATGAATGATGAGATGAGCAGCCTGAGACTACCGGACTTGAGTAGATGACTTAACCTTCTAATTCCTGGAGGGAATTATAATGGTTCAAGTAACATGAGAACTTAATGAGATTGAACGACCAAGGTGTGGTCATATAAGAGCATCGGGCTCGAGTATACATGGTATGGAAGATTTGAGAACTGATATGGATCATGAGAATTGAGTAAAGATGGGCGATTAGAGTATGAGTACTAAAAAAGAAAATGGCTCAATCGGTTAATCGTACAAGACCCAAGAGCTGAATGGGTTGTGAGAACTTTAATTGGAAATGAGGAAATTTGTTGGTTAAGCAAGCTCGGAGAGGAGCTACCACGATTCTCTAAGTCACTGTGGTGATAAATGCTTATGCTGATGAGTTAAGTGATAGAAGTCACGAGAAAGGTGACTCTGAGTTATTTCATTAACGAGCAAAGTGAATGTGTGGGAGGGACCATGAGAGTTTTGAAAAGCTTATGAAGCTATGAATAAGAATGAAATTGACTGAGTTTGATGGAGTGATGAAATTTGAAATTGTCTCCCTCTGGATCAAGGATCTTGATAAGAAAACCTAGAAGGTTTTGGGTACATTGAAGAAAGAAAGTGACCCTGACAGTTATTAGCCCTAAGAGGCTATTGATAATTGGCAAAAGGTCGCTAGAGGAAGGGCTTCCTTGAAGGCATGAGATCTGCCTAGACTATCCCTGTTGAGCTATCCAACGGAAAGTATCCTTTTGAGATAGCTCGAAAGCAAAGGTTGTATGGATCTTGATCATTTTGCAAGGATCATAGGACGATCGACCAGTGTGAGACAAAGTTCTCAAGGTCGTTTAAGCATATGGTAAAGGTAGTCAAGGACCCTTCAATAAGATAAGTAAATCCCTGAGTGAATTGGAAGTTGAAACCTTATGGCTGGTTGTTATTCTTGATTTTGAGGAATGGTGATGGGACTCAGCAAAAGAGGAGAATGATCGAAAGACTTATAAATAAGAGAACTCCTGCTCATGGATTACGAGCAAAGAGATGTTCGTTATGAATATGGAACGTGCCTACGGGAAATGGCTAATTACCCGGGCATAATACACATGGCGGAAAATGGGTAGTCCGTCTTTTTTGTTATGGAAGAGGTCGAGGAAGAATCAGCATGCTAGTTTGCTTGGAATTAATGATTTCTTAGGATCGGTTGATTGAATTAGAACCATGAGAAATGAAATCATGAGTTACTGTTTCCTAAAGAATAAGGCATTGTTCTTAAAGGGAGATTGAACCATGAAATGGTCGTTGGCGAAAAGAAAAGTGAACGGACTTGATAGTCTCGACTGGTTGTGATTCTAGTGAATGATTTAGTAAATGAAAAGAGCGCTTAGAGAATACTTGCAAAGTGATTTGAGGTAGTCGAATTGAGCATTCGACAAGTGAACTAGTGGAGAACCAGGGACGAACAGATATTATCACTTGAGGTGACTGAGTTATGAGAAATAGAATGTGAAAGCCTAGTGGCATTTGAATCCTAGAGTAAAGGTATCATCGTCGATGCAGACTCCAAGGTTGCCGTCCTATGGAATAGGAAGGACAAGGTGAATTTGAAGTGAGAAAATGCCACAGAGTTGTGTAGTTTCTTGCTTAGGGTAAGAGACCCTATTGTAAAAGGAAGAAAAACTCTAAATTGTCTTAGTATTATGATTGAGCGTTTGTACCGAGAAAGAGGACGCAAAACTTGATTGACTCTTGGAAGTAAAATCCGAGAGATAGACTTGTAGACAATGTTGAATTTCAGGATGATGTTGACATTCAGTGGAACGAATGAAATTGGGATAAGGTAGCCTTAGTGAGTTATGAAACTCAGAGACTAAAGCACTAACACTTCTCGAGAGAAGAGTGACAAGAATAAGTAAAATGCCGTGCGGTCCTAGAGGAGACCAGTGACGACAGAGAGCCAAGGTTTGAGCTCTCAAGTGAAAAGTGCGAAGAATCGTTGAGAAGATTCGACACCTGGTGGAAGTAAGTTGATAGTCGTTGAACTAAGTGCCAAAGGAATGATTGAGTTGGTCGTCACCGTCTTGAGAGACGATGGTTGAACTCATGTAATGAGCCATGAGAAACATGAACAACTTTTGAGAGTGTCCTATGGACTCTAAGGAGGTGCTTGATATATGCTAAATGTGAAGAGCACGGGCTATGGATCTGATAAGGTAGGATTTCTCGGTTGTGAAATCTCTGAGAAATGAAATCTCTGTAGAGTCTTGGAGGAGTGCAATGAGTGATAAATCGACTAGAGTTGATGTTGGTTGCTAGAAGTTGAAAGTTCTTGGAATTGACGAATGGTAATAGACGGATCATGGAAAGATTCCTTACAAGAGCTGTCCCATTAGTAAAATGGATGAAGGACGAAATGTAGAACTAAATGGGCCAATAAATATGAAAAGAGTTTTTGATGACTCAAGTTAAGCTGATGACTACGTTGTTTATGACAATTCCAATTGGAAATTGGAACGCATATGAGGGTCGCAATGACGTGACAAGAATGAAACTTGAGGCGTAGCATGACTAACGAAAGCTGACTGTGTGAATGCGCTGTGATAATAAGAACATAGGAGTGGGAATGCCTAGTGCATGATTAGAGTGGACTTGCGAATATCCTCGCGAAAAAATTTGAGAAACAATGTCTAGGTAGAATAAGATTTTGAGTCTATACCTACCGCAAGAAAATAAGGTTGTAATTTCTAGTGAGGAATCGAACAAGAGGAAACGCTGATGTATGAAACTCCTTGTGGGTATGAGAGCATTGCTTGTATGAAGAAAAATCTCGAAGTTAGGCGAACTACAAGAGGCTGAGTGCATTGTTTGTCTAAAGAGGATTGATGGAAAGTTACGTGGAACGAAAGGATTACCCAAGTGTTATAACGACAATACCCCCATCGCTGAGGAAGGGTGAATTATTTAGTGGATGCTTATCATTGAGAATTGAGCGGCGCGTAATTGGCAATAGAGGGACAGATCTTCCCTTAAGAAATAAGAGATTCAGCTTCTAAATTGGAGTTTGCCAATGGACTAGTCTGACGATTACCTGAAGCATCAAGTCTAAAGGTCAAAAAAGGAATTGAGATGTTGTCATGATCGAACATAGATACTTGAGGGGTTATAGGAATGGATGGAACCCTTGAGACCCCAGAGACGGAAGTACGAGTCCAGTATTATGGGGAAACTTAAGGAGACGACCTCATCAAAATTCGAGGGGAGGATTATGGTGTTTCTAGGGATGGCACAAAGATGTACCAAGATACATATATATACTATCGGCTATAAGGGTTGAAAGTTGAAATTAATCTACCATATGGTCGAGCACTAGACATGTCGAGAAAAGAGAAGGACATGACCACGAAAGTTGAAGGATCACTTGATCCAAGGGAATTTTCGGAAGGAATTGAGAATGCATTACTACGGAAATGATCATGCAATAGTTTAAGGGATCGAGAGGGCCATAACTCGACTTGGTTAATGGAGGGCAGGTTGATAAAGCCCTTGAATCTCTGTTGGTATGAAAGGAAGTTTGAAAGGAGTGATATGTCGAATGGTATGGACAAATGTTACGAATACCAAAAGAGAATGGAGAGAAGCCAATTGGATTGAGGACTAAAGGAGACAAGTCCCAAGGGAAAAACGGTTTTGGGCTGGAAAGAAAGAGTAAAATCGTCAAGTCGTGAAAGGAATTATTCGGAAGAGTGAGGATGTGATGAGGCGCCGATAACCCAAAGGATTAGATGGTTAGAAGATTGCGAATTTCGAGGACGAAATTTCTTTAAGAGGTGAAAAGTTGTGACATTCTGGTTTTCTAGTCATTTTCAAACTCATTAATGAGAAGTATACCAAGCGATGTGTTTCAGTAATATCTCGCTTGAATCTGATCAATTCGAGTAGACTGACCAAATAGGAAAGGCTAATGCGAGACGAGATACGTGGACCTAGGGAATTCGAATAGGAAATGGCGCTTTGACCATAAGGGTTGTCGAGGGGATATTTAGAATCATAAAAGGCCGATCCAAGAACGATTAAGGGATATATTGCTAGTGTTATATGATTGGAGCACGGGTGATGCCGCTTAACCAATATATAATTTGCAAAATTTCCCTATATCGAACGGTGACGATAGAGACCAAAGAGACTAAAGATAGACCCTCACAATTACATGACAACCAAAGTCGCCACGAATTGACTGACCCTAAATGTGATATGAATCACAAAGTCGATACGCGTAATGTCTGCAAAAGCCCCACGTCGGTTCGGGATAGGCTGGAACACGTCGGTTCGGGAGAGGCTGTAACACGTCTGATAGAGAAAACCATTAGAAACGAGTCTCGAAAATTGAAAATGGAGAATCAAGAATTTCAACGTTATTTTCGGATTGATCGTGGCCCTATCGAAGGATATTGGAACGAGAAAAACGACGTTTCGGATGTCGGGGGTAAAATTACCATTTTGCCCCTCATGTTTAAACCTTGCCCATGCAATGAAGGAAGGGCATTTTAGTCTTTATCCCTCCCCCTAGGCTGCCAAAAATGGTGAGCAAATATTGGCCGTTGGATCAAGTTTTAATGACAAGTGGGACAAGTGTCAAGAGATGGCTTAAAGAGTAGTCAAGTTCACTATTCCATACCTACCATTCAACCCCTTTGACTCAAGCCTTGTATATAACAATTTTCACTCTCTCTCGTCACCCATGACTAGCCATACACTCCCTCAAGCTCACTGAAACCTCTCCTCTATATCTTCTTCCTGCTGCTCGCCCCTCGACCAGTTCTGGAGCTGCGGTTCGCCACCATCGACGCCATCCTCCGGCCACCACCTAGACTCCGGCCGATCGCACCAACCTAGCCCCACGTCTTGCCGACCTCCTCAAAGTGGAAGCGTGGCATTTAGACCACCGAGGAGCTCCGGCTAAGCATTTCCCCGGAAGCCGACGAAAACTGACCCAATCTGAGGTAGGTTCTATTTCTGACCCTTTATGAGGCCAAAATGTTGGAATCTTGAGGTCAAATTTTGTAGAGATCTAGGGGTCTTGCATATCAAGCTTTGGTAAAAAGTTGAGCTTGATTTGATGAAGTTTTGCCCTCGAATCGGTCTTATAAACCTTGGATAGAATCCGCCGGTTACTGACCTTGGACGATCCGGCGACTTTTGATAGGATTTCGGCAATGACGCAACTTCAAACTCACGGTGAGACCCTTAGACCCCTAGATAGACATGTTAAGAGGTAGGATAGTGCTTAAATGATGGATTTGGAGGAGATTTAGGACCGGTTGTGCTCAGTTTGAATAGAACCAAGAAGGACCGGTTCGAGTTTGTGCAAACCGAATCGGTGGGGGCTGATTATGGTTGGTTTAGAGCCTCACATTGGTAATTAAGGCATGCTAAGATGATGTGAATTGTGTTATGGAGGTTTGTGGTTTGTGGATTGGTGAATTGGACATTGAAATTGACGGATTGGTTGGATTTTTTTAGGTTGCGCGGTGAGTTCGGTCTTGGGCCATTGAGGGCCGAACCTTTGAGGGCTCAAGAAGAGAAATTTGTGACAATAAATTCAAGGTAAGGGAATTCCTAACCTTATGCTAGGAAGATTGGACTCAAATGGGTGAGTCGAGAAATAATTTAATTAGTCCTTGAGCAATTCCAAGGTGGTTGGTTGTTGTATGTGTCCTAGAATGATTTAGAGGATTTGAAGGCGTGCTAATGCTTGTGCTTGAATTATCCGCCATGTCTTAGTGTCACTCGAATGCCTTGCATGTCATGAGTGTTCGGATTGTGCTTGAGCTGCACCTGTTATTTTGTATATGAAATGAATTGAGAATCATGGCATAAGCATGACATGGCGAGACCCTGAAGCGTATGAGACGCAGGGTGATGTGGTGGATACCCTGAGGCGCTGAGTCGCAGGGTAGAAGTTGTGTGGTGCCCTGATGCGATCTAATCGCGGGGCTGAGTTGGCCACGGTCCTAATGCGATTTAATCGCAGGACGGAGATGTGAGGTGTCGGCACTAGCCTGGAGAATCATTAAAACCTAATGCGTTTACGCGAGTTGTCAATGACTGTCTGATGTGTTTGCGCGGACTGAGTCTGATGCGATCTAATCGCGGGCATGAGAAGAGCCTAACGCAATCTAATCGCGAGCATGAGAATAGCCTGATGTGATCTAATCGCAGGCATGAGAATGAGGCAGGAAAGAAATGATGGTTGTAGTGAGGTAGCAATATGAGTCGTGCATGAACCCATCTGAGTGTGTTATGATACCATATTTGCATGCCTGTCACCTGTGTGTGGTTATCTATATTTGAATTGACTGATATGTCTATGAGTTTGAATCATTGGGTATGTAACTGCCTGAGTGGACGGTCAGCCTAACTTAGGGTTAGCACCCACCTTACTGAGATGTGAATCTCACCCTATTGTGGGCAACATTTTTCAAGTCCCTAATGAAAAAAACCGGGTTTGCCATGGATTGGCATTTGAAGAAGTCACTAGATGGAAAAAAAATGAAGATCTCTCTTTTGTGACCTTAGAGTTGAAAAGTTGATATCTTGAGGATTTAGATTTGTAATAAATGAAGTATGATTGACCTTTATTAAAGGTGTGTCCTTGTGTCCTAGGTCATCGAGTGTTGCTTTATTTGTAAATTGGTGTTGGCATCGCTTCCGCATGCATGTTTCTTTCTGCGGATAGGACATTGGCCGATGGATCTTGGAGCTTTCATAAAGGAATGGCTTGGTGGGATGGTCGTGTGCACGCCGGGTTTGGGGCGTGACAGGCGGCTCTTGCAGATGTTACGCGTATCGACTATATGATTCTTATCACACTTAGGGCTTGTCAGTTCATGGCAACTTTGGTTGTCATGTAATTGCGATGGTCTATTATTAATTCTAATGGTCTCGATCGTCATTGTTCGATTTTGGAAAATTTTGCAAATTATACATTGGTTAAGTGGCATCACTCGTGCTCCAATCATATAACGCTAGCAATGCATTTCTTAATTGTCCTTAGATCGGCCTTTAATGACTCTAAATGTCCCCTCGACAATCCTTATGGTCAAAGTGTCATTTCCTATTTGAGTTTCCTACTTCCACGTACCTTGTCTCGCATAAACCTTTCTTTTTTGGTCAGTTAACTCGAGATTGATCAGATACGAGCGAGATAAAACTGAAATACATCGTTAGATACATTCTCATTGATAAGTCTCGAAATGACAGGAAAAACCAGAATGTCACATCAATGGTATGGCTAAGAAAAGATTGAGTTAATGAAAGTGAGCATTTCATGATTTTTTTTTATTCAAGAATGGTAAATCTTTATAGGTTGACGAGGAATTCGTGGGGATTATATACTTGTGACATTGAGGAGAGTCGCTTGGTGTGAAATTTTGCTACTTGATCAAGGTAAATGTTTCCTAAAACTTTATCTGAATTCTAGAACACTACTAGACGATTTATTGAATGAATTGAATTACTGGTGAATTTTATGAATTGAATTGTGTGTGTCATGACGGTATTGTGAAATCAATGAGAAAGATATTGAGGATATCGATTGGCCTGTGGCCCTAATGGTATCGGATGGTGGTGGACTCATTTAAGAATGAGAATGCCGATTGGCCTGTGGCCCCAGTGACATTGAATGGCTGTGAGCCTTGAAAGTACCGATTGGCCTGTGGCCCCAATGGTACTAAGACATCGATTGGCCTATGGCCCTAGTGATGTCAAATGGCAAGAGTGCCAGAGGAGTACGTAGGTGAATGAGAAAGTTGTGGCAATTGTGTATCGATGCATGTGCTTGCGCATTAAGCTTGGGACCCTAATGTTGAATGCGATTGATTGTACTATTTTTTTTTCCAAGTGTGGTTGTTGATATTGCTATTGGTTGATGTCGTATTTGAATCATTGATGCCTTATGCCATTGCATTATTGATTACCTGCATTTTGGTGGCATTTATGTGTGGTCTAGGGGGACCGGTATTGAGGTATAGGGTTAGGTTTTACTTTATGAGATATCGATCTCACCCTGTAGTGAGACACCATTTTCAGACCCCAAGCCTTAGTTATGCTGCCAATCCGACTAGGCGATCCAAAAGAGATGACCGCCCCTTTTGATAAATTTCCCATTAGGAAGGATATTGTATATGTCAGGAAGCGCACCACTGTCTGGGTAGACGAGGGGAAACTGGAGTTACAGCCCCACCGCTTTGAAGCATGGTTCCATCGATTAGGGAACATTAGCTTGATAAGACCTCTACTGCTTGATGACATTCTATCGGAGGTGGTTCCAAATTGGTGTTAGCCGTCTCGACCGAAGATCGAGGTGGAGAACCCAATATCAGTGGGAGTTTCGAGGAACATACCTGAAGAGTCGAAATCTCCACCACCTTCTGAGGAGTACATGAACTACATTGAGATCTTTGCTGATGCGATCAAGGCCACCGACGAGGACGAAGAAGTAGAAGCTGAATAGGAGACTAAGGAAGACACTGAATAGTAATCAGAGGATGTGCCATCTAAGACATTTTCTGAGTACAAACCCGAGGATTTGGACAAACTTGAGGATGATGGAAGTGACGGGTCAAGCGATTCTTCTAAGTAGTTAGACCTGAAGATGGGAGTGTAAGAAAGAGGGATTAGTAAAATTTTAATGTTAGACTTTGGGGTAAGACTTAGTGGTAACCTTGAACTTAGGCCTTACTTCCTTTTTCCTACACAGGTGTGCCGCTTTATCTTTTTTTATTTTCTCTTATGTTGTTTGTAATGGATAGTTGCAGGAAGTATATATATGGTGTGCTTTTAACTCATCCCATTTCTTTTTTATTTCTTATTATACGGAGATGTTATCTCGTCTTCCGTGTGCGCATTTCATATCATACTAAGCTGTGTGAGGTTTCTGGGCAATTACTGGCATGAAGGTAGATGTGATGAGCTCCAAGGGACGCGAGGCGTTACAGATATTCTGTGCTGAAATGGCAAGTATCCAGATATACATCCTGATTCGTGATGAGAAGATTGTCAATGAATTTCCACATCTTCAAGATGTTTGAGATGATGCACTCAAATTTGGAGCTTAATACACCAAGGATTCCACAAAGGAGGCTGAGCATGGAGATGTTCTATCTTCTTCAAAATCACCTCCACCACCTTCTGCTTAATGTTGAATTTTCAACTAGTTCTTGTTTTTGATGTTTTTTTATTAATTTTGAACTATGTCTGTGTAACACTTTCAGTATGGGATGACATATTAATGCAACGAGTTTCATTTCCTGCTCATTGTTAATGACAAAAAGGGGGAGAAAAGGCTCTATTTTCTATTTTTATTTTGTTTGCAGGGTGAACGAAAAAGTTAGTCTGAAAACATAATTCAAGACATTTTGATGATATTACTATGCTCTATATTTATAGGCTATTCCATTCTCTATAAAATTGTGAAATCTTTCTATTCAAGACATTTTGGTAATATCATACATCTATATTTACAAACTATTTCATTCTTTATAAACTTGAGAAATCTTTCTATTCAAATTTTCTTCTAAACAAATTCTCGTTTTACAATAATCATTTTGATATTAGGGAAGTTTTGTCATCATCAAACAGGGGAGATTGTTGTGGAAACCTTCTATCTAAATATTTTGATTTTGACAAAACTATCTATAATCTAGTAGAAATCTGTGTAATATTTGTAATGTTTTATTGCAGGATGAATGTGTAAATAGAAGTTTGTATTGTTCCATTTCTAGCATTAAGACTCAAGAAGGAGTAGTCATATAGTTGCTTCTGAAGAAGTTCAGATGGAGTTGCTTCTGAAGAAGTTCAAACGGAGTTGCTTCTGAAGACGTTCAGACGAAGTTGCTTCTAAGGACATTCAGATGAAGCTGCCTCTGATGTTCAGATGGAACATAATCTCTTGTTTGAATTCTTATTCGTCTAAAGAGCTCTATGATGTGTCAGAAGGACCTTATTGAGACTTAGTATTACCATTCAAAGTTATCTATTTAGATTTAGATTGTCTTTCTTCTGAAGACTGCTTTTGAACACTGCTCAAATTTTGCGTTTATCAACAGACAGGTTCTGAAGATCCACGCATGGCAGGTTTTCGATTAAGACAAGTTTCTTTATGGAAGTTTATGATATTTGATTGACAAGATATTCTTTCAAACAAATCAGGAGGAAATCTACGATTATATATTACTTTCCAAGAATAAATCTTATGATTTATTTGAATCTACTTTACTTTTGGAAACTGAAACGGTTATCGTATCTTCTTAGATACAGTTTCGTTCAATCACAATTGATGATGTCCAGTCAAGGATTGAAGAATGATCCTTTGACAGATTATCCAACGGCTAGTTTGGAGACAAATGAGTATAAAAGAAGAACCATGATGACTAGGGAGGGAGTCGAGAATTAGAATTTCAAAGTGCCATAGTTGTTCAGATTCACAAATTTATTATGAGAGTTCTCAATTTCTTTTACTGTGAGGATTTGTAAAAGCAACTATGTAACATTTTGATTTTCAGTCAATTTCAAACTCATTAATGAAAAATGAATCTAGAGATATATTTCAGTCATATCTCGCTCGAACTTGATCAATTCTAGTAGGCTGACCAAAAAGGAAAAGGTTGACGCGAGACATGGTACGTGGACCTTGAGAATTCGGATAAGAAATGGCGCTTTGACCATAAGGATTGTCGAGGGGATATTTAGAGTCATAAAAGGCTAATCTAAGAACGATTAAGGAATGCCTTGCGAATGTCATACGATTGGAGCGCGGGTGATGCCGCTTAACCAACATATGATTTCCAAAATTTTCCTAAATTGGACAGTGACGATCGAGACCAAAGGGACTAGTGATAGACCCTTACAATTACATGAAAACCAAGGCCTCCACCAATTGACGAGTCCTAAATGTGATGAGAATCACAAGGTCGATACGCGTAAAGTCCGTAATTGCCGTCCGTCAGTTCGGGATAGGCTGGAACCACGTCTGATAGAGGAAACCACCAGAAACGATTCTTGAAAAATTTGAAATGGAGAATCAAGAATTCCAACGTTATTCGGATTGGCCGTTGTCCTATCGAAGAATTTTGCAGCAAGAAAAACGACGTTCTGAACGTCGAGGGTAAAATTACCCTTTTACCCCTTAGGCTTAAAGCCTTGCCCATGCATTTGAAGAAGGGCATTTTGGACTTTATACACCCCCTATAGCTACCGAAAAAGTGGATGAATATGGACCATTGGATCGAGCTTGATTGATATGAGGGACAAGTGCCAATGGATTGGCAAAAGAGTGGTCAAATCCACTATGCCATACCTACCATTCAACCCATTGACCCAAGCTTGGATATATAGTCTCTTTCTCTCTTTCCTCACCTCATTTGGTCGGCCAAAACTCCTTCAAGATCCCGAAAACCATCTTCTTCTTCCTTCTTCAAACTGCTCTCCGGCGACCAGATTCTAGGGTGCCCTTCGCCGCCCACGACGCCATCCCCTAGCCACTGCCTGACTACCGGCCAACCACACCAACTTAGCCCTACGTCTTGCTGACCTTCTCGAAGTGAAATCACGGCATTTGAACCATCGAGGAGCTCCGACCAAGAGTTTTCTCGGAAGTCGACAGAATCTGACCCAATCCTAGGTAGGTCCGGTTTCTAACCCTTTTGGAGGCTAAAATGTTGGATTTTTGAGGTCAAATTTTATGGAGATCTAGGGGACATGTATATCTATCTGTGATAAAAATTTGAGAAGGATTTGATGAAGTTTTGACCTCGAATTGATCTTGTGAACTTGGAACAGAAACTGCCGGATTCTGATCTTGGGAGAACCGGCGACTTTCGACGGGTTTCTGGCGACCATTCGACCTCAAAATCACGGTCAGCCTCATAAACCTTTAGATAGACATGTTAAGAGGTATGATAGTGTTTAAATGATGGATTTGAAGTTGATTTGGGGCTGGACAAGTTCGGTTTGCACAGAACCATGAGCAATCGGTTCGGTTCTGTGCATGGCCGAACCTTTGAGGGCTTATGATGTTTGGTTTAGAGCCTCAAATTGGTGATTAAGACATGTTGAGATGATGAGGATTATGCTATGGAGGTTTATGGTTCATGGATTGAGGATTTGAACATGAAAATTGATAGATTGATTGGATTTTATTAGGTTGCGCGGTGAATTCGGTCTTGGACCATTGGGGGCCGAACCTTTGAGGATCAAGAAGAGAATTTGTGTGGCATCAAATTCAAGGTGAGGGAATTCCTAACCTTATGCTAGGAAGATTGGACTCAATTGGGTGAGTCGGGAAATAATTTAATTAGTCCTCGAGCAATTCCAAGGTGGTTGGTTGTATTATGTGTTCTAGAATGATTTGGTGGATTTGAAGGCCTGCTAATATTTGTGTATAAATCATATGCCATGTCGAATGTCATTGATTGTCCTGCATGCCATGAGTATTCAAATTGTGCATGAGTTACACCTGTTGTTTTATCGGTGAATTGAATTGAGAAGCATGATATGAACATGACATGGTGAAGCCCTGAGGCATATGAGACTCGGGGCGGGAGATGGATACCTTGATGTGATGTAATCGCAGGGTGGAATTGATGTTGTGTGTCGCCCTAATGCGATCTAATTACGAGGTTAAGTTGGCCGCGGTTCTAATGCGATCTAATCACGGGACGAAGATATGAGGTGTCGACACTAGCCTAAGAATCATTGAAACCTGGTCCATTTACGCGAGTTGTCAATGGCGGTCTGATGCGCTTATGCGGACCGAGCTTGATGCCAACTAATCGCGGGCATGAGAAAAGCCTAATGCAATCTAATCGCGGGCATGAGAATAGCCTGATGCGATCTATTCATGGGCATGAGAATGAGGCAGGAAAAAAAGGATGGTTATGGTGAGGTGGCAGGATGAGTTGTACATGAACATCTAAGTGGATTATGATACCATATTTGCATGCCTATCACTTGTGTGTGGTTATCTATATTTGAACTTACTGAGATGTCTATGAGTTTGGATTATTGGGGTATGTGATTGCCTAAGTGGACGGTCGGCCTAACCTAGTGTTAGGACTCCTTTACTGAGATGTGTATATCACCCCGTTGTGGGCAACATTTTTCAAATCCTTAATGAAGGAAACCAAGTTTGCCATGGATTGGCATAGAGACGAGGCCACTAGAGGAAAAATGAATACTTCTATTTTGTGACCTTAGAATCGAATAGTAGATGTAAAGAGGATTTAGATTTGTAATAAAGAATAGTATATTTGACCTTTGTTAAAGGCGTGCCCTTGTGTCCTAAGTTATCGGGTATTACCTTATTTATAAATTAGAGTTGGCATCGCTTCCGCATGCATGTTTCTTTCAGCGAATAAGACATTGGCCATCGGATCCTAGAGGTTTCAGAAAAGAACGACTTAGTGGGATGTTCGCGTGCTCTTCGGATTCGGGGCGTGACATCCTCGTTTGAGTGGTATCAGAGCGAGGTCAGCTCAATCCAATCTGATTGATACTTAGAGTGATAAGGAGCGATGACTTGAGGACAGTTAGGCAGTGAGACCTTGAGGGATTAACATGGATTGCTGAATTTTGAGGACTATAGGCTTGAACTTGTGTAGTATTCTAATGGTCTTAGTGCTGATTTAAGGGAT
The DNA here is from genome assembly GCA_028455895.1 of Rhodomyrtus tomentosa. Classification (NCBI taxonomy): domain Eukaryota; kingdom Viridiplantae; phylum Streptophyta; class Magnoliopsida; order Myrtales; family Myrtaceae; genus Rhodomyrtus; species Rhodomyrtus tomentosa. The sequence goes on from JAPCWY010000011.1 coordinate 21,538,290, forward strand.
TATCTTGAGTGATTTATGAATAAGGCTAATAAGGAAGTGAATAGAAATTGAGGAGTCATAAGCCTAGATTTGAGGTTGCTAGAGAATAAATTATGAATGAAGGGTCAATTGAAGTGTATGATTGTGATCTTGATTTATCAATGACCCAACTTGAGGAGTACAAATTATAAAGAGGCGACTGATGTTAGTGGATTCAGGCTTGAATTGCGTGATATCTTGATGATTTAGCTATCAATTGCTATTGTCAGCCTTGGATGAAATGAGGTGAGGTGTACACAAGAAATATTAGATTAAATGCCTGTTGTGATTGAATGCATATGGATTTGGCTTGAATAACGATTAAACTTGAGAATTATGGTTGAACATAGGCAATTAATCTATGAGATGTGATGGTCATTGATGGAATTAGAACTCTTCAATGGATAGAAATTGATCTGAATGCGATTTTGATGTGACAAGTGGTGAGGACAATCATGTTATGCTTGTGTTTGTGGCTTTGAAACGAAAGTTGATGAGGGTGTGTGCATGAGCTTATCATTATTGGACTTAATAAACAGTCGCTTGGTATGAGCCAAGTTGATGGGATACCTATAAACCGTCATTAAGCATGGTATGGGACGTGTGGAACGGGGCTTTCTCCGTAGATGTATGACTTGGGACAACCTGCAACGGCCAAGTCTGATGAGGGTGAAGAGTGATCGCCGAGAGAAAGAGGTCCGGACAAGGAGCGGCTCCTGGCAGACTTCTAAGATGGCAAGAGGCAGGAATGACCTAAGACATAACTTGAAAGGGGAAGTGTAGGTATCAGGTTGAGTCCAATTGTGGTTAAGAGATGTATGACACAAAATTAATCCTTGAAGAAAATGTTCAAAAGTGGCATGACATATGAAATGATGCTTGTGATTGGCATAATTAGAAGCTTCATGCATGGCAGTGGATGCCTTTGAAAAAGAAAAGTGATGTTTGTGATGGGCCTATTGGGCATATTTTATGATTAGCCTCATGTGATTGTCTTGGCCAACGTATAACTGAGAGGTTAGACGACGTATAGGGTTTATACCCATTGAATTGATGTCTGTTGAGAGTGAGATAGTCTGTTGTGATTATGCTAGAGCGGCGGATGCCTCTAGGCTTAAAGTATGAGCTAGTGACTTAGTGAATTGTCGTCTTGAATGCTTGTTTGATAGTTACCTAGTTGAGGCTAGCCTAGTAATGGTTGTTAGTTGAGAAATTGCCTCGTTGAGGCTGACTTGATGAATGATTGCTACTTAAGGATAATTTGGAATCCTTGTATAATGAGTAACTAGTTGAGAATTGTTTGAAAACCACTGATGTTTGATGGTGAAAGATAATGAGATGAGCAGCCTAAAACTGCAAGACTTGAGTAGATGACTTAAGTCTTGGATTCCTGAAGGGAATCATAGTGGTTCAAGTGACATGAGAATCTAATAAGATTAAAAGACCAAAGTATGGTCACTAGAGTAGCACTTGGCTTGTGTATGTGAGATACGAAAAGATCCAAGAACTGATATGGATCATGAGAATTGAGTAAAGATGGGCGATTGGAGTATGAGTACTAAAAGAGAATATGGCTTGATCGGTTAATCGTACGAGACCCAAAAGCTGAATGGGTCGTGAGAACTTTAAATGAAAATGAGAAAAGTTGTTGTTTAAGCAAGCTTGAGGAGGAGCTGCTAAGATTGTCTAAGTCACTATGGTGACAGGTGCTAGTATTGATGAGTTAAAGTGATGGAAGTCACGAGGAAGGTGACTCTAAGTTAATCTTTTTCTAAATTGAATGTGTGGGAAGGACCACGAGAGTTTGGAAAAACTTGTAAAATTATGTATAAGGTTGAGATTGATTGAGTCAGGTAGAGGGATGAAATTTGAAATTGTCTCCCTCTAGATTGAGGATCTTATAAGGAAATCTTAGAGGTTTTGGGTACACTAAGGAAAGAAAGTGACCCGGACAGATTGTAGCCTTAAGAGCCTGTTGATAATTGGTGAAAGGTCATCAGAGGAAGGGTTTCCTTGAAGGTATGAGATCTGCCTAGACTACCTCTGTTGAGTTGTTCGATGGAAAATATTATCCTGGGATTGCTTGAGGGCAAGGGTTGCTTGGATCCTAATACTTTTGCAAGGATCATAGGATGATCGACCGGTATGAGATAGAGTTCTTAAGGTCGTTTAAGCATATGGCAAAGGTAGTCAAGGATCCTTGAATAAAATAAGTAAATCCTTGAGTGCATTGAAACTTGAAAACCTTATGGCTAGTTGTTATTCCTGATTTTTTAGGAATGGTGATGAGACTCAGTAAAAGAGGAGAATGATCGAAAGACTTATGAATAAGAGAACTCCTGCTCATGGATTACGAGCAAAGAGATGTTCATTATGGATATGGAGCGTGCCTACGGGAAATGACTGATTACCTGGGCGTAAGACACAAGGTGGAAAATGGATAGTCCGTCTTTTCTGTTATGGAAGGGGTCGAGGAAGAATCAGCATGCTAGTTTGCGTGGAATTAATGATTTTCTAGGATCGGTTGATTGACTTGGAACCATGAGAAATGAAATCATGAGTTGTTGTTCCCTAAAGAATAGGGCATTGTTCTTAAAGGGCGATTGGATCAAGAAATGGTTGTTGACGAAAAGAAAAGTGAACGGACTTGAGTCCTGACTGGTTGCGATTCTAGTGAATGATTTAGTAAACGAAAAAAGTGTTTGGAGAATACTTGCAAAGTGACTTGAGGTAAGAGCATTTGATAAGCGAACTGGTGGAGACCAGAGACGAATAGATACTGTCACTTGAGGTAACTGAGTTTTGGGAAAGAGAATGTGAAAGCATGGTGGCATTTGAATCGCGAAGTAAAGGTATCATCGTTGGCGTAGACTCCAAGGTTGCCGTCCTATGGAAAGGGAAGGACAAGGTGAATTTGAAGTGAGAAAATGCCACAGAGTTGTGTAGTTTCTTCCTTAAGGTAAGAGACCCTATTGTAAAAGGAAGAAAAACTCTAAATTGTCTTAGTATTATGATTGAGCATCTGTACCGAGAAAGAGGACGCGGAACTTGAATGACTCTTGGAAGTGAAATCCGAGAGATAGTGTTGTAGACAATGTTGAATTCCAAGATGATGTTGACGTTCAGTGGAACGAACGGAATTGGGATAAGGTCGCCTTAGTGAGTTATGGAACTCGGAAGCTAAAACGCTAATGCTTCTCGAGAAAAGAGTGACAAGAATAAATAAAATATTATGCGGTCCTAAAGGAGACCTATAACAATAGAGAGCCAAGGTCTGAGCTCTCAAGTGAAAAGTGCGAGGAATAGTTGGAAAGATTTGACACCTGGTGGAAGGAAGTTGATAATCGCCGAACTAAGTACCCAAGGAATGATTGAGTTGGTCGTTACTGTCTTAATAGACGATGGTTGAACTCATGTAAGGAGCCATGAGACACATGAACAACTTTTGAGAGTCTCTTATGGACTCTAAGGAGATGCTTGATATATGCTGAATGTGAAGTGCACGAGCTATGGATCTGATAAGGTAGGATTCTCGGTCGTGAAATCTCTAAAAAATGAAATCTCTGTAGAGCCTTAGAGGAGTGGAATGAGTGATAAATTGACTATAGTCGATGTGGGTTACTAGAAGTTGAAAGTTCCTGGAATTGACGAATGGTAATAGACAGATCATGGAAAGATTCCCTACAAGTGCTGTTCCATTGGTAAAATGGATGAAGGACGAAATGTAGCACTGAATGGGCGAATAAACATGAAAAGAAATTTTGAGGACTTAAGTCAAGATAACGACTATGCTGATAAGGACGTTCCTGTTTAAAATCAGAAGGGGTTAAGAGAACCATAATGACGTGATGCAGGGAAGAAACTTGAGGCGTGGCATAACTAACGAAAGCCAATTGTGCGACTGTGCTATGATAATAAGAACACAGGAGCGGGAACGCCTGGTGCGTGATTGGAGTGGGCTTGCGAATATCCTCGCAGCAAAATTTGGGAAACAATATCTAGGTAGCATAAGATTTTGAGTCTATACCTACTGGAAGAAAATAAAGTTGTAGTTTCCAGTGAGGAATCGAACAAGAAGCAACGCTGATGTAGGAAACTCCTTGTGGGTATGAGAGCGTTGCTTGTATGAAGGGAAAATCTCGAAGTTATGCGAACTACAAGAGGCTGAGTGCATTGACTGCCTAAAGAGGATTGATGGAAAGTTACGTGGAACGAAGGGATTGCCTAAGTGTTATTACGACAATAACCCTATCGCTGAGGAAGGGTGAATTATTTAGCGGATGATTATCATTGAGAATTGAGCGATGCGTAATTGGCAATGAAGAGACAGATCTTCTCTCAAGCAATAAGAGATTCAACCTATAAATTAGAAGTTTGTCTAATGACTAATTGACGGCCACCGAAAACACCTAGCTTGAAGGCCAGAAGGGAATTGAGGTATTGCCATGATCGAACATCGATACTTGAAGGGTATTAAGGATGGATGGAACCCTCGAGACCCCTGGGACAAAAGTGCGAGTCCAGTATTGAGGGGAACTTAAGGAGATGACCTCATCGAAATTCGAAGGGAGAAGATTATGGTGTTCCTGGGGATGGCACAAGGATGTGCCAAGGTACATATATATACTATCGGTGATAAGGGTTGAAAGTTAAAAATTAATCTACCATATAGTCGAGTACTAGACGTGTCGATAAAAGGGAAGGACATGACGACGAAAGTTGAAGTACCGTTTTGATCCAAGGGAATTTTCGAATGGAATCAAGAATGAATTACTACGGAAGTAATCATGTAATTGTTTAAGGAGTCAAGAGAGCCATAACTCGATTTGGTTAATGGAGGGCAAGTTGATAAAGCCCTTGAATCTCTGATGGTATGGACAAATGTTACGAATACCAAAAGGGAATGGAGAGAAGCCAATTGGATTGAGGACTGAAGGAGACGAGTCCCAGGGGAAAGATGGTTTTGGGCTGGAAAGGACGAGCAATATCGTCAAGTCATAAAAAGGAATTATTCGGAAGAATGAGGATGTGAGGAGACGCTAATATCAAGAGGACTGGATAGTTAGAAAGTTGTAAATTTCGAGGACGAAATTTTTGTAAGGGGGAAGAGTTGTAACATTTTGATTTCTAGCCAATTTCAAACTCATTAATGAGAAATGAATCTAAAGATGTATTTCAGTCATATCTCTCTCAAACCTGATCAATTCGAGTAGGCTGACCAAAAAGGGAAAGGCTGACGCGAGACATGATACGTAGACTTAGGGAATTCAGATAAGAAATGACGCTTTGACCATAAAGATTGTCGATGGGATATTTAGAGCCATAAAAGGCAAATCTAAGAAAGATTAAGTAATGTCTTGCGAGTCTCATACGATTGGAGCACGGGTGATGCCGCTTAACTAACGTATGATTTGCAAAATTTTTCTAAATCGGACAGTGACGATCGAGACCAAATGGACTAGTAATAGACCTTCACAATTACATGACAACTAAAGCAGCCATGAATTGACGAGCCCTAAATGTGATGAGAATAACAGGGTCGATACGCATAAAGTCCGCAAAAGCCGCTCGTCGGTTCGGGATAGGCTGGAATCACGTCTGATAGAGGAAACCATCAGAGATGAGTCTTGAAAAATTTGAAATGGAGAATCAAGAATTCCAAAGTTATTCGGATTGGCCGTCGCCCTATCGAAAAATTTTGGAGCAAGAAAAACGAAGTTCTGAACGATGGGGGTAAAATTACCATTTTTCCCCTCAAGCTTAAAGCCTTGCCCATGCATTTAAAGAAGGGCATTTTGGACTTTATACACCCCCTATAGCTGCCGAAAAAGTGGATGAATATGGACCATTAGATCAAGCTTGATTGACATGAGGGACAAGTGTCAATGGATGGGCAACAGAGTGGTCAAATCCGCTTTGCCATACCTACCATTCAACCCATTGTCCCAAGATTGGATATATAGTCTCTTTCTCCCTCTCCTCACCTCATTTGGCCGGCCATAACTCCCTCAAGCTCCCGTAAACTATCTTCTTCTTCCTTATTCAAATTGCTCGCCGGCAACCAGATTCTAGGGTGCCCTTCGCCGCCCACGACGCCGTCCCCCAGCCACTGTCTGACCACCAACCAACCACATCAACTTAACCCTACGTCTTGCTGACCTTCTCGAAGTGGAAGCACGACATTTGGACCACCGAAGAGCTCCGGCCAAGAGTTTTCTCGGAAGTCGACAGAATTTGACCTAATCCGAGGTAGGTCCGATTTGTAACCCTTTTGGAGGCCGAAATGTTAGATTTTTGAGGTCAAATTTTATGGAGGTCTAGAATACATGTATATCTATCTGTGGTAAAATGTTGAGAAGGATTTGATGAAATTTTGACCTCGAATGGGTCTTGTGAACTTGGAACAGAAACTCTGGGATTCTGACCTTGGGAGAACCGGTGACTTTCGACGGGTTTCCGGTGACCATTCGACGTCAAACTCACGGTGAGCCTCATAAACCCTTTGATAGACATGTTAAGAGGTAGGATAGTGTTTAAATGATGGATTTGGAGTTGATTTAGGGCTGGACAAGTTGGTTTGTACAAAATCGAGAAGAACTGGTTCGGTTCTATGCATGGCTGAACCTTTAAGGGCTGATGATGATTAGTTTAGAGCCTCAAATTGGTGATTAATACATGTTAAGATGATGAGCATTATGCTATGGAGTTTTATGGTTCATGGATTGAGGATTTGGGCATGAAAATTGATGGATTGATTGGATTTTATTAGGTTGCGCGGTGAGTTCAGTCTTGGACCATTGGGGGCCGAACCTTTGAGAATCAAGAAGAGAATTTGTGTCGTATCAAATTCAAGGTAAGGGAATTCATAACCTTATGTTAGGAAGATTGGAGTCAATTGGATGAGTCGAGAAATAATTCAATTAGTCCTCAAGCAATTCCAAGGTGGTTGGTTGTTGTATGTGTTCTAGAATGATTTGGAGGATTTGAAGGCCTGGTAATGCTTGTGTTTAAATCATATGTCATGTGGAATGTCATTGATTGTCCTACATGCCATGAGTATTCAAATTGTGCATGAGTTGCGCCTGTTGTTTTATCTGTGAATTGAATTGAGAAACATAATATGAACATGATATGGCGAGGCCCTGAGGCGTATGAGACGCGGGGCGGGAGATGAATACCCTGATGCGATGTAATCGTGGGGTGAAGTTGATGTTGTATGGCGCCTTAATGAGATTTAACCGCAGGGTTAAGTTGGCCACGGTCTTGATGCGATCTAATCGCGGGACAGAGATATGAAGTGTCGACACTAGCCTGAGAATCATTGAAACTTGATGCATTTACGCGGGTTGTCAATGACGATCTGATATGTTTACGCGGATTGAGCCTGATGTGATCTAATTGCGAGCATTAGAAGAGCTCGATGCGATCTAATCGTGGGCATGAGAAAAGCCTGATGCGATCTAATCGCAGTCATGAGAATTGCCTAATGCAATCTAATGGCGGGCATGAGAATGAGGCAGGAAGGAAAAGATAGTTGTGGTGAGGTGGCAGGATGAGTCGTACAAGAACATCTGAGTGGGTTATGATACCATATTTGCATGCCTGTCACTTGTGTGTGGTTATTTATATTTGAACTTACTGAGATGTCTATGAGTTTGGATTATTGGGGTATGTGACTTCCTGAGTAGACGATCGGTCTAACCTAGGGTTAGGACTCCTTTACTGAGATGTGTATCTCACCCCGTTGTGGGTAATATTTTTCAGGTCCCTGATGAAGGAAACCAGGTTTGCCATGGATTGGCACAGAGACGAGGTCATTAGAGGAAAAATGAAGAACTTTTGTGACTTTAGAATCGAATAGTAGATATAAAGAGGATTTAGATTTGTAATAAAGAATAATTTATTTGACCTTTATTGAAAGTGTGCCCCTATGTCCTAAGTTATCAGGTGTTGTCTTATTTGTAAATTGGAGTTGGCATCGATTCCGCATGCATGTTTCTTTCGACGAATAATACATTGGCGGTTGGATCCTAGATCTTTCAGAAAGGAAAAGCTTGGTAGGATGCTCGTCGGATTCAAGGCGTGACAAACTGAGTGCTCATTATCACTTGTAACTTTCATCAAATCATTCTAGTAAAATCCAACCAATTGGCTGTCATCGTGGGAGAGTAGACATAGGCTTAATATGCCGAACCACTATGAATTCAGTGTGCACTATTCTCTCTCTAAGCTCTTACTTTTGTGTTTAGATTACCAACACGTTATCTTACTGTTTTTGTTCCTGATCGATAATCGAAATTGTTTAATTTCGCAATAAATTGTAATTAGACTCATAAGCACCAATTCACCCCCCTTAGGTTGTATCGCTAGATCCAACAGATTGCACGTCCTAGATCAATTATAATTACTGATTGGAGAAGCATCTCATGTATAACGAACATACCTCGATAATCACAAATTAAGAGCCCCAATCACCGATGAGAAAACAATCTAGATCTGTCGATTGATCATTCTTCGAGAAAATTTTCACTGTAAGTTTTTGGAGAGCCTTTTTTCTCTTCTAAACAACGTACATTCAAATGAGAGATTATGCGATATGAAATCTTATCTCTTTTGGAATACGAAATAAATCTCCTTATTGCAATCAATTAATGCATTAAAGGCAAGAATAAATTTTTCCCTTAATGGTGCAATTTCCCGACGAGTTAGTTTCCTTTTACCTTTCAATGGACCAATAGCTAGCTAGTATCGCAGTTTTTTGTGAAATCATAATGAATTCATCTAAGTACATAAATTGTACTACAGGGGTGACAAGATCAACATTTCAAATTGATGATCATACAAAAACCCAGAGTAGATATAGATATAGATCAATGGCAGGGGCAAAAAAAATCGAAAGTGTCAAATTTTGTGTGCAATATTCACTTTAGTTTCAAAGTTCTTTTTCGACTCATTTAAGTGTTAATTTTTTTGCAAACAATCACTTAAGTGCCAACTCTGATATGCTTGGCCAAAAATTCTACATGGTATTTTTCTATTTATAATTTAAGCCTATGTGTCTCGCCAGAAGATTCAGTCAATAATAATAAAAAAGTTAAAAATTGACAAATTGACAAATTAACTAGCTAAAAAGTTACATCTTCAGGGATCTTCATAGAGATACAGACGATTCTGGGGTGGCAAAAGCAGCACCGATAATGGTGGAGCAAGAATAGTGGTACCGAAGGTCGGGATCGTCATGAGGACGTAGATGATGCTGAGGTGGCAAAAGCAGCACCGGTGGTCGGTGCAGCAAGAATGGCGATGCCGAAGGTCTCAGCCGACGAAGGGGGGTCTCGGCCGAACTTTCTCCCTCTCTCGAGTGTGTTGCTCATGTGATTTTATGTTAATTGAATTGCCGACCTCGAATAATGAGGCTTAAGCGTGTAAATAGAATTTTGTATGGCTCCACGCTATTTTTGATTGTTTCCAAAGTAGTCCCCTGAATTTGGGATTGTTGCAATTTGGTCCGTGAGGAAGTATTTCTTTAAAATTAAGTCAAATTTAGCTCCCAAGCACAATAAGTGGGCTTGGCTAGCTTGTGGCTCTCCTGTCGCTCTCCTGTCCTTTTCTGGGCTTAATTAGGTATTATATATATATATTTATGTATATATATATATATATATATTTGGTATGATCCTATTCTATTCTATTTTTTTAAGTCACCGTGTGCGCTATATGTGTGGCCAAGTTGTGAAACCCTACTGCCTCCTCACACATCCTCACTCAAACTCCCCTTTGAAGGTGAGGATTCAAATCCCCCACCTTCCGCTTCTTAAGTGAGAAGAGTGGCTACTGGGGTGAACCCGCAACGGTTGCATTTTTCTTAGTTAATTAAGCTTTAATTAGAGGTATTTTAAGTAATGATTTTTTAACAAATAGGCCCTAAATTAGCGGTTGACGCTTACGTGGCACAAGCAACTGGCATACACATGGTGAACCACTTGGCATGAATGCTAAACCCGGTGCTAGATATTGATACCAGCCACTTCTAAAACATGGGAAACACCCATCCACAGGCTAGAGAGCAGATGCACAACCTGGGGTGCAAGTCTTAGAAGGTGGAATCGAGATCCTAGAGGCCCGTGACAGTAGGAGCAAATCCAAAATTTGAGGCTTTAAGTTCAAAACTTGGGAGCATGTCCAAAACGTGGAGAGCATGTCCAAAACTTGGAGAGCTAGTTATAGAATGTGAAACTGAGATCAGAGAGGCTCATGATCAATACAAAAAGTAACGCACGCATGACGAAGGACACACACTCAACCAAAGCACGATTTTACCTAGGGGTTATCGATAAAAAATATGGCGGATAATCCAAGTACTTTATTACATTTTTCCGCATTCTCAACAGATAAATAAACTTGCATATGAACATGGTTCACTTGTTGTGAAACTCGGGTGATCTCTTATCATAGATGGAGGCAAGAATTCTCTTCAAACATTTGTTGTAGACGAAGGGTCGCTCCAACATAGCAAGATGGCCTGCTTTCTCAATCCACTCCAATGTTGCTTTATTTCCCAATTTTCTGCCAAAAGAAAGTGATTGAACGAGTCAAAAACTGGCGAAGGAATTAAGTAGTACATGTATCACTAAATGTTGTGAATTAACTTCAACCATGCAATATATATAGACTTTTGGATATTCAATGTGCAAATTTAATGATTAGAGTATTTTAATTTCAAATGAAAATCTGGCAAGGATGCGAAAATTAGAGAGAAATAGACATTTGGACATTAAATGCACTAAATTTAATATGTTACTATTCAGATAAAAATTTAGACTTTTTCCTAGGATAACGAAAAAATTAAAGGAAACTAGACTTATTTTTAACACTAAATGCTCTAAATTTAGTGAACAAGTAATTTCTTTTTTTGAAATAAAATGTGAAGATTTTCACCAAGAAAGTGAAATTAAAGGAAATCTTTTTAAAATCAATGGGCATAAAAGCAACTATGACGCAGAGATAGATCTCTCTCTATGTATATATAAATAACATCGATTAAGCTACACACGATATAATAAAAAAATTATTTGTTAAAAATAAAATGGACTTTACTCTTTGATATCTTTCACTATTCCCGCAGTGAAGATCTTATCGTACTCGCCGCAGACCAGATGGACCCTCTGCGAAGATCAATCATCCTCAGATAATTTCCCAAATAGGTATAGTATAAAAGAAAGTAGCACAATATATAGATTAATCAAGAATCGAAAAACAAAAGCAGGGTTGAATTTACATGTCAAATGTGCATCCCTTATCCAAGAGTTAGTTAAACTATTATAATCACTAATTGACATGGAATAGGAATAATTAATTCTTCTTTTGAGTATTTCTTTTACATTAATATTTTTAATTTTCTTCAAATATAGCTATCATCAGATTAGGTCACTCATGTTCCTTAGCCCAAAATATTAGGTACAACTGTTGTGCCAAGTCAATGGTGGAATACTCTTTCGTGCCAAAAAAAAAAAAACAAACGGTAAAACACTCCATTTAGTGGTCGACACGAAGCACGATGGGTCCAATTATTCCATCTCTTCTCTCTCACCGACTCTCTCTCTTTTCCTCTCTATAGTCTCTTTTCTTCTTCTTGGTTCAAAGAAAGGTGATTTGCCTCCATGGCCGATCCTAGCCAGCTTGGGTGAGGTCGCGTTTGCCAGCGGCCAAACACCAATTTTCATGGAGTTTGAGCTTTGAAGTCGCAGGTGTAGAGAGAGAAAAGTAAACCAAGAAGAAGTAAAGGACGTCCGGCATGAAGATATTCAATGCTCCCGCATCAACGAAGGCGTTCAGCATCGTTTTGCATGATCCGACGTACATCTTGATTTCCACAAAGGCCAGAACCGTCGTGCTCGCGGACAGCTTCTCGAGCGAAGATAGAGTTTTCACCGCATTCGTCGGGTGGACAATTTTGACGATTCCGAGTCAAACTTCACGTCATCCTAGTTCTTGTTACTTCGTAGAGGTTTTTCAAATATTCAGACAGGTGGGCCCCAATTGACATGTGTCTTTCTCTCTGAAAGGTTCATCTTAAAATTGACGTGGCACAACCGCTATACATGATATCTTTTTTCTTTTCATCTTCTGTCTCCTAACAAGTGACAAGAAGCAATACTACCACGAAAGTTGACTTTGTATCTGTCCACGGTAAGATCTATTCACATGGATACCCTTTTTTGGCTTCAAGAAAAAGAAAGAGGAATTAAATAAAAAACCTGGGAGTACTCCGGCAAAGTGAAGCCGTTGTCCGGAATGACCAAAGCCTCCAGCAGTTCAGCTTTCTCCTTTCTGTTGTCGAACATGACCTGCAATCCAAATATAGAAACTCCTACTTCATCTGTTAAGTATATAAATAACTCTTGCTTGACCATCGCACGCGATAGTAATGTATGGATATATGGTTGAGATTGTATCATGTGTGACGGTACTGTCAAGAAATCATTTTCTTTAATTTTTTTCACAATTTTTTTTTTGTGTGTGTTTATTTGCCAGTTGGCAGCCACAATTGTGGCTCGCATTTGACCGAGGCTAGCAAGGACCTAAGTATACTAACCCACTTCCAAAATTATCTTCAAGTGAGAAATTAAGTTATCAAGACATAAATAGCTTTCTCAATTCGATAATTACCTTTAGAATTTAGACTTATTTTGGCTTTTTAAGTAAACAAATACTTTTTAATGGAGCTCATACCTCTAAAACGTCGTTGAAAACACGATTAGGGATTCTAGGCAACTTGTGGCTCGCAACTTCGAGCAACTTCTTAACACCACTTACAGAATCAGGCAACAAAAGCTCCGACCATGTCGGCAACCCCAAGTTTTCCAAGCACTCCTGGGTTATCGACTTGGTCAGCACCGGCACGGAGCACGTCACCACCACCGACTCCACCAGCTCGAGCCGCGACTCGGCCAGCTTGAGCGCCACCATCCCGCCATAGCTGAACCCCACCAACGTGCACCGCCTTAGCCCGAGCGCTGCCAGCCCCTTCGCCACGCACTCCGCCTGGAAGCCCGCTGTCCGCCGACCGTCACCCGTGGTGGAGCCACCGAAGAAGAGGAAGTCCGGCAGGTAGACGGCGTACTTCCTCGCGAGCGCGAGGACCTGGAACTGCCATGTCATCATGCCGTCGCCCATGAAGCCGTGGAGGAAGACAACGGCGTCCTTGTTGTTTTTTGGGTTCCGGGCTGGAGCCCAGAAGTTCATGACCGTTCCGGGTTCGATCTCGATCTTTCGAGATCTCAGGCCGGCGAGCTTCATCACCGCCCGCAACAAGGACTGGTAAAGCTTGATCGTGTTCACCATTCTCTCTCTACTTCTCTCTCTCTCTACTTCTCTCTCTCTCAATTTGTGTTTCCTCGTGTACTTCTTATAGCGATGGGGTTGAATAGTCTCTTTGCATGTCAAAGTTGCTATCCTCCGTAAGTTCATTTCTTTACCCGCATCGAATTCCAATCGAATCCAAAACGATTTCTTTGCTTTATTTTAAGTCAAAAGTCAAATTCCCCGAGCACTTCGGGAAGTCGATACGGATCTCGTGCTATTACTTTTTACTTTTGATTTAATCCTCCTCCTCTCATTGCACATTCTTGCTGGATAATGACATTATTTGTGTGTTGTTGGCCTGTCGCAATCACCCAACGCCATGGAAATCGATTTAGGTGAGTTGTATTAAATGTGTCCGTTTTTAGGCTTGGGATAGAGACGTGGACTTTTAAGCGGATGACCAGTCAGATACCTAACCGTCAATAATGGATTAGCAACTTTTTGCATCAACAAAACCCGTTAATTATTTTAATATTATTCACTGCGTTATTAATACTCAACTTTTTTTTTTTCATGAAAACCCGTCAATTGTCAACTAATCGCACATGACAACATTTCTGTTCCAGAATGAATTTCTGGAACACAAATAGTTTTTCCATTTTCTGTTTTTGAATGAGTTTTTGAGCCAAAAAAAATGCGTTTGTTAACGGCATAAAATTTCTGATTCTGGTGGCGGCGGGCGTCCGACGGCGGGGTACGAATGACGGGGTTGGTTGTTGATGAAGATTTCTATCTCTTGAAGAATTTTTTTTTTGTTTATCATTTCTGCTTCAAATCTATTTTTGATATAATTATTTTTTTGAATAAATACTTTTTTAGAATTGCGTTATCGAATGAGTTTCTATTACAAACCTATTCAATAAATAGGTTTTTATTCCAGAAATAGTTTCTGGAGTGTCTTCATGTATCGAGCGCCCAAACCTTTTTTTTGCGTCCTCAGAAACCTTCTATCAGCGCTGCAAAAATAGCCTTAAGACGTCCGTTTGATGTCAAATACACGCCTCTATTTTCTCACTAGTAGTCTTGTACACATTTGGAGGTATTGATGATACGAAAGAGAGGTTTGGAGGATTGATTTCATAACAGGCAAAGTTTAGATTTTGGTTGAAGATATCGGTTCTTTTTGTCACATTGATATAATTTTTTACTATTGGTGACATGAAAAAAAGAAGGGGGATATTGGCGTCACAATGGACAAAGTTTAGAAAATGAAAAAAAATCTTTTGCACGCTGGTACAAGTTTGAAAGTTTCAGGAGCAAAGGATAAAAAAAAGTTATAAATCTATTGCATTGGTATCAATTTAGTCCTAAATTTTAATTTGATCAATTGTCATAAACCTTTTAATGTTGGTGCCGATTCAACTCATATGGAGCCAGTTTTGATCGAAAATTACTGACATGGACGCTGGCTATCCTACGTAATTCGGTTGACGCTGATATCTTACGGGTGTAAGTCAAATAGGATTTTGGGGGTAGAAATAGGGCATTTTTGTCACATTGATATAATTTTTTGCTATTGGTGACACGGAAAAACAGGGGATGTTGTTGTTACAGTGGACAAAATTTAGGTCTTTCGATGGTAGATGCAGAGTAAACGAATAAAATATTTTTCAAACTGGTACAAATTTGGAAGTTTTGATGACACAAAAAAAAAAACAAAAAGCTTGGGCTACTGTTATGACAATGGGAGTAATGTAAAATTTTTGTGCTATTTTTCTTATTTTTTTTCCTCTTTAGACTATTGATGGATTAGAATCCAATATACGTGTCAACATGGGCATAGACCCATTTCGTAACTCATATTTGATGGGTTGTAAATGGGTCTAGAATTGCAAAGCCAAAAATATGTAAGCTCTATTTGTGCAGCAGAACAAAAAAATTCAAGGAAATATCTTCCCCTTTTTCGGCCTTTTTTTCGCTCAGGATTAGAACCCAACGGAAAATGTTTTCCTATTGAATAGAAACCCATATTTAAATCTGAAAAATAATTCTCTTTTAAAAATCAGAAATCATTTTCCAAAATATAACTAGGTATGAGCGCTTGAACTTGAAACTTTATGCTAGGACAAAAAACCCCAATGCTAATTTCCTGCGCTAAGACCAGGTCCTCGACGCGTGGGCCAAGGGCCATCAAGGTCGGTTACGTGAACTGGTGCTCGTGCTCCCACTGCCTGCTCTTAGGTCCATCGAGGACTGGCCCGAGACCTCAATGTCCAGGCCCTTAGCATACATTGCCGGGTCTATTTAGGCCACTCGAAGCCCTAGTGCCCGTGCCCGATGCCCCTTCACCCGGCTCAGTCCACAAAGGTCGAGCACAAGGTCTTGGTGCCCGAGCTTGGAGCCCCAACACCTAGGCTTGAGTCTACAAAGGCTGAACTGAGGTGCACAAAGGCCATACTTGGGTCCTTGGTGCTTGGACTTGGTCGCTGGTGCCTGAGCAGAGGTCTATCAAGCCAAGGCCCAAGACTCCAATGCTTGTGCTCGACACCTCAATACACGTGCCTAGGCCCATTACGATTAGGCTCGGTGCTCACATCCCGGTCCATCAAGGCCTGGCCTAGGACCAAAGTGTCCGTGCCTTGATCCCAAGCGCCCAAGACGAGATCCATCAAGGCAAAACTCGAGACTCTTGTGCCCGTGCCTGGTTTCCCGCTACTCATAAGCAAGTTACTTTCTAGCACCTGCATAGTGCATATCAAATTATAATTCGTATTTTCATATTAAACGGTAGAAAATATTATTTAATTTATTTTTAGATTTTAAACAAATACCGAAAGATGTTGTCATTTTCTAGAAAATAACTCACTGGAAAATATTTGACTCTCTCTTTACCCTCAATGAGAAAATATGGACTTCTCGGATTGTTCTAAGTGTAGAGAAGTCTTAGTGGGTCCACGAGATGGACTTGACTTCACGATTATTGAAAATATCAAGACACTTTATTTCTTACCCATTATTTTAATTTTTTTAATCTTGTAAGTTTCGTCTATTAGTTATTGGAGTACATCTTTCATTTGTTACATTTGGCATTGTTACTTTCATGTAATATGCTAATCTTAGTTCTTGTCAGTGTAATCCACAGTCAGCATAAACTATCTTATTTAATAACTTACTTTTTATTTAATTAAAGTTTTAATTCCTCCGCGTTATTTTTTTTTTGCCGTGCCGTAATTTTATACATTCGCTAACAAGTACTAACTTTCTCTTACTTTTGTTGTAAATCAAACAAAAATTGAAAATGCTATACAATGTTGAAAACCAGTTCTTTAACATTTTGTAGTCGAAATAGCGATTCTATCCAAATAACATATACACATGAATAGTTTAAAGTGGTCAACCAAGTGTAAACAAATTTTCATACGTTAGATTAAATATTATAGTATTTTAGTAAACGAGTAGGATCGGGTATGGGTGACTAAATTTGTATTGCATATAAATGAGTCAAAACTATTTAAATGGATCAATTTGAATTTGATCATTTTCGACCCAGTGCATGATCCACCCATTCGATGGACTTATTATCCACAAACCAAGCATATGTAGAATGTCGACTTGCGCCATAACAGTTGTACTGTTGCAATCAAAATTCTCTCAACCCTATTAATTATTTCCTTAATTAATTTGACTATTTGACTCTGTCTGCTTACCGATATAGACCGAGACAAGGATCTTGTATGTTTTGATTATGAATTGGTTATTTAGATTATTGATTTGTTGCCGAGATTTGGCAAATTTTTCCCTATTGAATATTTGGTTAGTGACGTGCAATTGGACATGTGTGCAGCGTGCATCCGGTGGAAGATGGACAAGCGTAAGATAGGGTATTTAGAGAATAAAGGCAAGGTTTATAGGACAAGGATAGTTTGTACAACAGTTGGAGGAGGTATTGATGGATGAGCTACATGATGTTTATTTTCGTGCTTCTCGCCGCATCTCAACCATCACATGAAGATCCATATTTATAGGCCTCTATAGACGATTGACTCTACTACAAGATCATTGTTACATGTGTCAAATAGGTGGATCGGGCCAGTTTGAATTGAGTCTAATATGGTCAGACCCATATTAACTCATTTAATCCATTTTGACTCATTTTTAACGACACATACCCGACCCAACCCGCACTTAACTCGTATTCGACTCGACCTTTTTTGACCCTATATTAACAATACACAATATTTTAAGAATATTTATACAACTCATTTAACCTACTTTAAGTTATTCTCCGACCAAATAAAAAAAACTATTTTACATTAATATCTTATCTGGTTAAAAACTTCACATCAAATAAAAAAAATAGTAAAAGAATTAATAAGTTACTGTCAGTAAAATTATTGTCTCGGACAATCACGCGCCACCTTCGTTAGGTTTGGTAGGTGGATAATATTTTTCGCGTACTCGTACTATCTTTCCATTTTCTTCTTTTTGGTCCATGCATAGTCTTCCACTATAGCTCGAGGTAAGTGTACGGAGAATGTATGATGTAATGTGTAACCTAAAGCTTTTTGAAGTTCGCTTACCTAGTAAAAAGACAATTCTTGTTAAACTTTCACAGCATATTCAGTAAATTCATCTGGACGTCTTATTGCACGTAGATTATCCACTGCTACATTATCGCACATCAGGTAGATAAAATTTGATGATTCAGTCTTATGATTTACAAGCCGGTCGAAGGAATGTTCATCCATGAACTAAAAACATTTACTTGATCTGCACATTAACTGCAGACGCGCGCACTGGTCAGAGAACTTTTGGTGAGCAAGTGAGAGATGTGGCGAAGTGGGTACAAGAGCGGGATCCGGATTGCTTGCACTTCTGAGGAAGGGCAGGCGCTTGCTCTTGGAATCTGGACGGTCTATTTTTGGACGGAGTGTTAAAATGTCCTGTTTTTAGAGGGCAACTTTTTGGATTTTTTGTCCTTTTTTAAGTAATGATCGGGGTTGTCCTGTGACATTCTGATTTTCAATCAACTTCAAACTCTATAATGAGAAGTTTATTTATATAAAGTGATGTATTTCAGTTGTATTCCGCTCAAATCTGATCAATTTGAGTAGCCTGATCAAAGGGGAAAGGCTAACGCAAGACGAGATACGTGGACCTAGGCGATTCGAATAGGAAATGGCGTTTTTACCATAAGTATTGTCGAGGGGATATTTGGGAACGCAAAAAGGCGGATCTAAGAACGATTAAGGATTACCATGCGAGCATCGTACGATTGGAGCACGGGTGATGCCGCTTAACTAACATACGATTTGTAAAATTATCCTAAATCGGACTGTGACGATCGAGACCACAGGGACTAGCGATAAGCCCTCGCAATTACATGACAACCAAGGCCGCCATGAATTGACGAGCTCTAAAAGTGATGAGAATCACGGGGTCGATACGCGTATAGTCTGCAGAAGCCGCTCGTCGGTTCGGAATAGGCTGGAATCACGTTTGGTAGAATGAACAATCAAAATCGAGTCTTGAAAAGTTTGAAAAAGGAAAATCAAGAATTCCAATATCAATTGGATTGGTTGTCGCCCTATCGAAGAAGTCAAAAACGAGAAAAACGACGTTCCGAACGTCGGAGGTAAAAAGACCATAATGCCCATCAAGTTTAGGACTTTGTCTTTATAATTGAAGGAAGGGCAAAATAGACATTTCTCCTTCCCCAAGCTTCTGAAAATTGAAGAGCAATTGATGGCCATTGGATGCTCTTGAGAAGAACAATGGACAAGTGTCAAGCATCCAAGGGCAGTAGATCATTTCACCAATTAATGCCCACCTACCAATCACCTCAATTAATTTAAATTTTTGGGATAATAACATGCTCTCTATATCTCCTTAAACTCCCATTCGGTCATTTTTGCTCCCCCAAAGACCAGACCAAGCTTCTTCTTCTTCTTCTTCTTCTTCTTCTTCTTCTTCTTCAGTTTCTGCTTCACCCGACCCTGTCGGACGCTGCCGTTCGGTCCGTACGATCACCGTCTCCGGCCGTCCCCTGATGCCGGCTGACCACTCAGACGTAGCCCCACGTCTTGCTGACGTCCTCCAATTTGAATCAGGTCATTTGGAGCTCTGTGAAATTCGTGGCAAGCATTCTCCCACAGGTCGACGAAATCTGTTCCAATTTGAGGTAGGTTCGGTTCTGAACCCTTTAGACAGCCGAAAACTTAGAATCTTTGGCTCAAATTTTTTGGAGATCAAGTAGACATATAGATGGTTCTATGGTAGAAATTGAGATTTATTTGATAAGTTTTTGACCATGAACCACCCTTGTACATTATGCCCAGAATCTGCCGGTATTCTGTGTGTGAGTGCTTCGGCGACTTCCGACGACTTTCCGGCAACCACGTGACTTGAAACTCACGGTGAGACTTCCAAACTCTTAGGTAGACATTATAAGAGGTAGAATGGTGTATATTTGATGGATTTGAGATAGATTAAGGCCGGTTGGACCTGGCATGAATAGAACCGAATGGAACCGGTTCAATGCCGGGCCAAACCGATTCTGTGGACGGCTGAATAGGCTGGGATTATGTTGTAATTTGGTGTGTATGATGTGTTAAGATGATGATGAGTATGTTATGAGTGATTTGGATGGATGAATTGAGGATTTAGACTTTGAAATTTTGACAAATCGATATCGGCTTTGGGACTTGGATTGGCCGAACCATAGGAGACTCAAGAAGGGGAAATTTGCGTTGTTAAGCAAAGGTAAGGAATTTCCTACACCGAAGCTAGGGGGATTGGACTCGATTGGGTAAATCGAGGGCCGAACGGAACGATTTATGAGAAAACCCTCACATGTAATAGCTTGATGTGCCCTTGGATATTATAGAATGATTATTTGACGTAGCCTATGTGTGAATTGTCTGAGTGTCTGAGTACTATTTGAATTGAATTGCATGCCATGAAATTTATTAAACATATTATCATGTGCATTGGCCATTGGTTATGAAATTTGATTTTTTTAAAATTTGAGTTAATTGATATGATGTGGCATGAGACATGATTGTGGCATTGCATGGCATGGCCCGGAGGCGTATGAGACGCGGGGCGGAGGGTGAGACCCTGATGCAACGAGGTCGCGGGGTAGATTATGAAAAGGTGGCGCCCTGATGCGACGGAGTCGCGGGGTTGAGATAGCCACAATCCTGATGCGATATAATCGCGGGACAAAATACGAGCTCATAGACTCTGCCTGGAAATTGAACCGGGGCTTGATGCGTTTACGCGGGCCGAGCCTGATGCGATCTAATCGCGGGCTAGAGAATGAGGCAGGGAGAGGTTGATTGATGTGGTGAAGTGACAGGCCGAGCATATACGTGCAACTGTGTGTGACATGAGAATATAAATGCATGCATGTCCTCTATGCATTATTATTTATTGAAGTATGAATGTCATACCTACATGAGCACATGAGTTGGATAGGTTGAGTGACTTGACTGCCTGAGTGGACGGTGAACCTGACCTAGGGTTAGGTTTTTCTTACTGAGATGTGTATCTCACCCCTTTTAGGGAAATTTTACTTTATAGATCCTAGGCAGTAGCTTTGTGGCCTATCAAGTTCGGGGACCCGCAGCAGATGACGGCGTATTACGATAAGTTCCCCGATAGGCATAGAAATATATACATAAGGAAATGTACAGTAGTTTGGGTAGATGAGGGCAAACCTGACTGGAAGCCTCATCAGTTTGAGGCTTGGTTTAGACAGGACGGGGATAGGAAGGTCGGGCCGCTGAAGTCCCATGAGGTTCTGGAGGGTGTCATACCTCATTGGTGTCAGATGATAGCAGACCAGGAGTTTCCCGAGGGCTCAGTGGTTGGTTCGAGGAACGGCCCGGAGCGAACGCCGACATCTAAGTTTCCCGTGCCACTGCTAGTGGATGAGGTCATCGTGGTGGAGCCGTCCGAGAGAGATCCATCCGAGCCGGACCAGGAGGCAACTGTGGAGGGAGATTAGGCTGAGCAGTCACAGGAAGCGACCATGGAAGACTCTGTGGAGGTTCCGTCAGAGACTTTCTCCGTGTACAAGCCGTTAGAGGAGAGCGAGGACACCGGAAATGGGGAGTTGCTGGGAAACGCTTCCGTGTGCTTAATGTAAAATATTTCATCTCTCGATCTTCCTTTATACATAAGTGGATCCTTGGGACCGCCGAGAGATTATTTTTGTTTTGCTTGCAAGGATGATTGCGTGCTCGCGATGAGGCGCGGGGCGTGACATCCCCGCTTGTTTTGGTATCATAGCAAGGTCAGCTCGATACGAAGTTAGTTAAGGATTAGAGTAATAAGGAGGACTAGGTAGGACAAGGATGGATAGCTAGACCTTAGGAAACTGGTCAAGGTGAGGCAAGAGTTGCCTAGTGGCTTTTGATCTTGGTAAGGTTTTGACAGGGCATAGAGGATTGAGTTCTCTGCTTAGGATTGAAGGTCGTTTCTGGACCTTGACCGGCTTGATGCTTGAAAGTGATTAGTTTTAGTGAATCACTGGAATGAATAGATTTGAGTAACGGCCATGAGCCATTGGTTGGGACATTTCTGGAATTGGTGTTGACGTATGAAGTACTGTTGTTGTGTAATTGTTTTGTTAAGGAGTAGTTAGTAACCCTGGATTGGATGATTGAGTAAGTTACTAACCTTTACTGAACTTGTTCTGGACCAGGTTCGTTAGTAAGTGACAGAGATGAGTAATCCATCCAGAAGACTTGGAAGACCAAGAGGCGGAGCCTCTAGCTCGAGGCCGCCCGTAGCTGAAGATCTAAGGGTGGACGGTCTACTGAGGGCAATGGAAGGACTTAGGGACATCATAAAGAGGTAGGCCCATGATCGAGATTCTGCCATAGCCCAGGCAGTGGGAGCTGCCCTAGCAGCTGCGAATACCAACACTGGCAACGCTAGTGGAAGTGAAAGTCAGGGCGAGCCGAACCAGAGCAATGAAACGGTGAACCCTCAAGAGGAAATCATAGTGGCCAGGCAGATGGACCAACTGGTGAAATAATTTATGAAGTTGAAGTCGACGTAGTTTGACGGGATTGGAGATCCCGAGCTAGCACCTAGATGGATAGAGAAGCTGGAAAAGGCTTTCGGGGTACTAAGATGTACTGATGAGGAGAAGGTGTTGCTAGCCGTATATTAGCTAGAGGGTACGACAAACGACTGATGGGCTGCCACCAAGGATGGAGTCTTCCGTGAAGGTACGGCCCTAAACTGGAACACTTTTAAGAGGGCGTTCAATGACAAGTACTTTTCAGAAACGGCTAGGGAAAGGAAACAAATCAAGTTCCTGCAGCCGCGACAGAACCAGCTATCGATAGATCAATATGAAGCTGAGTTCTCGAGGCTTTTGAGGTATGCGCCTCGATCGGTGGAGGATCCTTTGGAGAAGGCACGGAGATTCAGGGATGGTTTGAGGCCCGAACTCCGCAGCCAGATGATAGCCTTGAATTTGAGGACCTACAAGGAGATATACGAGTGAGCTCAGATGATTGAGCGAGACTTGAGGGAAAGAAACATCGCAACTGGATCGCGATTCTCGTCATTTAGAGACCATCGTTAAATGGGCAAGAGACCGATGGCAGGTAACAGACGTTTCGTGCCGCCTGCAAGGAGGAATATCATGAAATCGCCAAACCCGGCAAACTGGAGCTGTAGGCTATGTAGCAGAAGGCATGGGAATGGACCTTGCCCTATGAGGACTGGAGCTTGTTTCAAGTGTGGTCAGCTGGGCCACCAAATGAGGACATGTCCAAACCAAGCACCGGCCAGTCGACCACAAGGACCGAAGCCGCAAGCAGGATCGTCGACTGCAGCACCTCGGATAGAACCAAACAGACCACCAGCTCAGGGTAGAGTGTATACACTGTAGCGCGCAACGAGGCAGAAGATGCGCCTAGAGTGGTCACAGGTACAGTTTACTTGTGTAACCAGACCGCTTATGCATTATTTGACCCAAGTGCCACGCATTCTTTTGTATTTGCACAGTTTGCTGAGTTAGTATGCATGAGATTGGAACCATTAAGCATGGCATTGCATGTAGCCACCCCATTGAAGGATAATGTCTTGGTTTCATTAGGGTGTGCGGAATGTGAGATTATGGTTGGAGGAAGTAAGGAGAGTATCGACCTAGCTGTATTGCCTATGTTTGATTTTGACATGATTATAGGAATGGATTGGCTGAGTAGGCAAGGAGCGGTAGTAGACTGTGGCAATAAAACAATTCGATTTTACTCGAAAGATCGCCCTAGTTATGAATTGGTAGGAAGCCGAGGAGGAGTCTCAATTCCCTTGGTTTTATCTTTAGAAGTAACTAAGTTGATATTTGAAGGATGTCGGGCATACTTAGTAGCCGTGATGGATACAACTGTCGAGGAATCTAAGTTAGAGAACATTCCTGTGGTACGGGAGTCTCCGGATGTGTTTTCCCAAGAATTGCCGGGATTGCCACTGGAGCGGGAAATAGAGTTTGTGATTGAATTAGCTCCTGGAATGGAGCCGATTTCGAAAGCACCGTACATAATGTCCTTGTCAGAATTAAAGGAGTTAAAGGTGTAAATGCAAGAGTTGCTGGACAAAGGATTCATTCGACCAAGTGCTTCGCTGTGGGGAGCACGGTGCTGTTCGTAAAGAAGAAAGACGGATCCTTGCGACTATGCATTGATTATCGGCAACTGAATCAGGTGACGGTGAAGAACAAGTATCCGCTGCCGAGGATTGACGATCTTTTTGATCAATTATAAGGAGCAGCAGTGTTCTCGAAGATTGACTTGAGGACGGGGTATCACCAGCTGAGGATCAAGAAGGAAGACATACCGAAGACTGCATTAAGGACGAGGTATGGACATTATGAGTTTACGGTAATGCCGTTCAGATTGACTAACGCCCCAGCTGCATTTATGGATCTAATGCATCGAGTATTCAAGGAGTTTCTAGACAGGTTCGTCATAGTTTTCATTGACGACATCTTAATCTACTCGAGGAGCGACGTAGAGCACGAAGAACATCTGAGAATCGTATTAAGGACCCTGAGGGAACATTTGCTGTATGCGAAGCTAAGTAAATGTGAATTTTGGCTAGACAAGGTAGCATTTCTGGGTGGTGAAGGGATTGCAGTGGACCCTGCAAAGATAGAGGCTATAACCAATTGGCCGAGGCCTACTACGGTCACAGAGGTCAGAAGCTTCTTGGGACTAGCAGGATATTATAGGCGATTCGTGGAAAAGGACCACCCACAGACTGATGGACAGTCAGAAAGGACCATCCAGATGCTCGAGGACATGTTGAGAGCGTGTGTCATAGATTTCAAAGGCGGATGGGAAGAGCAGTTACACCTGGTAGAGTTTGCGTACAATAATAGCTACTAACAAAGTATACAGATGGCACCGTTTGAGGCACTCTATGGCAGAGCATGCAGGACACCAATATGCTGGGATGAAGTAGGAGAAAGGAGTATCACAGGCCCCGAGTTAGTAGAGCAATCGGTGGAAGCAGTGAAAATCATTCGGGACAGGCTGAGGATGGTGCAGAGTCGCCAGAAGAGCTATGCAGACAAGCGGCGCAAGCCTTTGGAGTTTCAAGTAGGCGATCATGTCTTCCTCAAGATGTCGCCAGTGAGAAGACACTCGCGATTCGAAAGGAAAGGGAAGCTAAGCCTAAGATACGTAGGCCCTTTCGAGATATTGGAGAGAATTGGAACCCTGGCCTACCGGCTTGCGTTACCACCAAGTCTATCCCAGGTATATAATGTATTCCATGTGTCGATGCTAAGAAAGTATGAGCCTGACCCGACACTTGTACTGGGCTATGAAACCATAGAGGTGGACGATAGAGTATCCTATATAGAGAAGCCGATAAGGATCGAGGACCGAAAGGAGCAGACTCTCAGGAATAAGAAGTTCCCGCTAGTCAAAGTAATATGGGAGCACCACGGAACGGAAGGAGCCATGTGGGAGAATGAAGAAACGATGAGGCGACAGCACCCCCATTTATTTGAGTAGTCGAGAGTAACATAAATTTCGAGGACGAAATTTTTGTAAGGGGGGAAGAGTTGTGACATTCTGATTTTCAATCAACTTCAAACTCTATAATGATGAGTTTATTTATATCAAGCGATGTATTTCAATTGTATTCCGCTCAAATCTGATCAATTTGAGTAGCCTGACCAAAGGGGAAAGGCTAACGCAAGACGAGATACGTGGACCTAGGCGACTCGAATAGGAAATGACGCTTTGACCATAAGGATTGTCGAGGGGATATTTGGGACCGCAAAAAGGCCGATCTAAGAACGATTAAGGATTACCATGCGAGCGTCGTACGATTGGAGCGCGGGTGATGCCGCTTAACCAACGTACGATTTGCAAAATTATCCTAAATCGGACTGTGACGATCGAGACCACATGGACTAGCGATAAGCCCTCGCAATTACATGACAACCAAGGTCGCCATGAATTGACGAGCTCTAAACGTGATGAGAATCACGGGGTCGATACGCGTATAGTCTACAGAAGCCGTCCGTCGGTTCGGAATAGGCTGGAATCACGTCTGGTAGAAGGAACGATTAGAATTGAGTCCTGAAAAGTTTGAAAAAGGAAAATCAAGAATTTCAACGTCAATTGAATTGGCCGTCACCCTATCGAAGAAGTCAGAAATGAGAAAAACGACGTTCCGAACGTCGGAGGTAAAAAGACCATAATGCCCCTCAAGCTTAGGACTTTGTTTTTATAATTGAAGGAAGGGCAAAGTAGACATTTCTCCTCCCCCAAGCTGCTGAAAATTGAAGAGCAATTGATGGCCATTGGATGCCCTTGATAAAAACAATGGACAAGTGTCAAGTATCCAAGCGTAGTAGATCATTTCACCAATTAATGTCCACCTACCAATCACCTCAATTAATTTAAATTTTAGGGATAATAACATGCTCTCTCTCTCTCTCCTCAAACCCCCCCATTCGGCCATCTTTGCTCCTCCAAAGACCAGACGAAGCTTCTTCTTCTTCTTCTTCTTCTTCTTCTTCTTCTTCTTCTCTAGTTTCTGCTTCACCCGACCCTGCCGGACGTCGCCGTTCGGTCCGTACAACGGCCATCTCCGGTCGTCCCCTACTACTGGCCGACTACCCAGACGTAGCCCCACGTCTTGCTGACGTTCTCCAACTTGAGTCAGGTCATTTGGAGCTCTGCGGAATTCGTGGCAAGCATTCTCCCACAGGTCGACGGAATCTGTTTCAGTTTGAGGTAGGTTCGGTTCTGAACCCTTTAGATAGTAGAAAACTTGGAATCTTTGCCTCAACTTTTTTGGAGATCAAGTAGACATATAGACGGTTCTGTGGTAAAAATTTGGGATTTATTTGATAAGTTTTTGACCATGAACCACCTTTGTACATTATGCCCAAAATCTGCCGGTATTCTGTGTGTGAGTGCTCCGGCGACTTCCGATGACTTTCCGGCAACCATGCAACTTGAAACTCACGGTGAGACATCCAAACTCTTAGGTAGACATTATAAGAGGTAGAATGGTGTATATTTGATGGATTTGAGATAGATTAAGGCCGGTTGGACCCGGCATGAACAGAACCGAATGGAACCGGTTCAATGCCTGGCCAAACCGGTTCTGTGGAGGGATGAATAGGCTGGGATTATGTTGTAATTTGGTGTGTATGATGTGTTAAGATGATGAGGAGTATGTTATGAATTATTTGGATGGATGAATTGAGGAATTAGACTTGGAATTTTGACAAATCGATTGGTTAAACTAGGTTGCGCGACAAGTCGGCTTTGAGACTTGGATTGGCCGAACCATAGAAGACTCAAGGAGGGGAAATTTGCGTTGTTAAGCGGAGGTAAGGAATTTCCTAAATCGAAGCTAGGGGGATTGGACTTGATTGGGTAAGTCGAGGGCCGAACGGAACGATTTATGAGAAAACCATCGCATGTAATAGCTTGATGCGCCCTTGGATTTATAGAATGATTGTTTGACCTAGCCTATGTGTGAATTGTCTGAGTGCCTGAGTACTATTTGAATTGAATTGCATGCCACGAAATTTATTAATCATATTATCATGCGCATTGGCCATTGGTTATGAAATTTGATTTTTTTAAAAATTGAGTTAATTGATATGATGTGGCATGAGACATGATTGTGGCATTGCATGGCATGGCCCGGAGGAGTATGAGACGCGGGGCGGAGGTTGAGACCCTGATGCGACGAGGTTGCGGGGTGGATTATGAAAAGGTGGCGCCCTGGTGCGATGGAGTCGCGAGGTTGAGATAGCTACAGTCCTGATGCGACATAATCGCGGGACAGAATACGAGCTCATAGACTCTGCTTGGAAATTTTACCGGGGCCTGATGTGTTTATGCGGGCCGAGCCTGATACAATCTAATCGCGGGCTAGAGAATGAGGGAGGCAGAGGTTGATTGATGTGGTGAAGTGACAGGCCAAGCATATACTTACAACTGTGTGTGACATGAGAATATAAATGCATGCCTGTCCTCTATGCATTATTGTTTATTGAAGTATGAATGTCATACCTGCATGAGCACATGAGTTGGATAGGTTGAGTGACTTGACTGCCTGAGTGGACGGTCAACTTGACCTTGGGTTAGATTTTTATTACTGAGATATGTATCTCACCCATTTTGGGGAAATTTTACTTTACAGATCCTAGGCAGTAGCTATTTGGCCTATCAAGTTCGGGGACCCGCAGGAGATGACAACGTATTACGATGAGTTCCCTGATAGGCATAGAAATATATACATAAGGGAATGTACAGTAGTTTGGGTAGATGAGGGCAAACCTGATTGGAAGCCTCATCGGTTTAAGGCTTGGTTTAGATAGGACGGGGATAGGAAGGTCGGGCCACTGAAGCCCCATGAGGTTCCGGAGGGTGTCATACCTCCTTGGTGTCAGATGATAGCAGACCAGGAGTTTCCCGAGGGCTCAGTGGTTGGTTCGAGGAACGGCCCGGAGCGAACGCCGACAGCTGAGTTTCCCGTCCCACCGCTAGAGGATGTGGTCATCGTGGTGGAGCCGTCCGAGAGAGATCCATCCGAGCCGGACCAGGAGGCGACTGTAGAGGGAGACTAGGCTGAGCAGTCGCAGGAAGTGACCATGGAAGACTCTGTGGAGGTTCCATCAGAGACTTTCTCCGAGTACGAGTCGTCAGAGGAGAGCAAGGACATCGAAGATTCCAGTAGTTCTTCCTAGGCGACTCCGGATGATGACCTGACTTTTTGACTGGCGACCTGACCCCCCTTCCCTAATGGATTCTATGGACACCTTTTGACATGTTTGCCCATCGCCTTGCTGTATAGCGGTCTATAGTAGATGTGACCAGTTGATGTTGATGTACGACTTTATGATGCTATTCAGTCCTGCTTAGTTTTGGGATATATATATATATATATATATATATATTGTACGGGGAGTTGCTAGGAAACACTTCCATGTGCTTAATGTAAATTATTTCATCTCTCGATCTTCCTTTATACATAAGTGGATCCTTGGGACCACCGAGATATTATTGTTGTTTTGCTTGCAGGGATGATTGCATGCTCGCGATGAGGCGTGGGGCGTGACACGTCCATTCATAACACGGACACCTAGGATTCCAAGGGTAGGACCTGCCCTTCTGAGGAAAGGGCAGGAGATCCCTTTCCACAAGAGCGAGCTCTTTCTTGATATCTTCAAATGGCTCGGGCACTACGCCATTAAATTGCCGATCGTTTGCTCCTTCCAACGCGAAGGCCACTCGAAATTGCTCATTCCTTCCACGCGAGAAGCGAACAGCCGAGCATATCGTCAAACAAAGCGAGAACGGTGAGGAAACAAGGGAAAGGATGGAAAACAGAGTGTGATTGTCCCCGTTCAAGGGAGAGTTTGAGAAGCCTTGAGCAACATCGGATCAAGAACAAAAACAAACGATGATTGAAACGGATGTGGAGAGAGAGAGAGAGAGAGAGAGAGAGTGAGTAAGTGAGTGAATTTAGGGCTGCGGAAAACGCCAAGAGACACACAAATTCAAACGCGAAATAGCAAGTATGAAATTAAAATAAAACACGAGACACGATATACGGGGAAAACGCAAAACGGGAAAAATCACGCGGAGAGAGAGAGGGGTTTCACTATATTCAATAACGAGTACAAGTGTATAATCAAATATCGAAAGATCTGACAAGAAGAAAGTGAAAAATAAAGCGTTTCGGGGCAGAGGCTAAAGTAAGCACTACAATAAGATATGCAAAATATCTTTTTTACACCCCTCTAAAAAACCCTAAAACAAAGTGAATGGTAAAAAATAACCTTATCACTAATTTAAAGTCAAATTATAACAAATCTCCACCTTGACTTTAAATCTCCAGAAAAGCATTTAACCAAACGCCACACGAGCTCTCTCCCTCACCATCAAGAGTAACCACACAAGGCCACCTGCCAAACGAAGGAATTAATGACGCACATCCCTAAGCCTACGTGAGCGTACTCGATGCAGGAAACAAGGGATGAACCGCCATCGACACTGCCTAAGCAACTCAAACAGTGAGAACACCAACCAAATACAAACAATGCTTGAACTTGGTCAAAGGAATTGGTTTAGGCAACATATATACTGGATTATCTGCTATAGGTATTTTCTTTACTGTTGTACCTTTAGCAACCTCATCACACACAATGTGATAACGAATATCGATGTGTTTCGTTGTGTACATCGCGTTATTGGTCAACTGAATCGCACTTTGGTTATCGCAAAAGATAATGAAGGCTCCCTCCTGCTTCACCCCAAGTTCTATAACCAAATGCTTCAACCAAAGAGCTTCTTTTGTCACTTCTGTTATTGCCATATACTCTGCTTCGATGGTAGATAAAGCAACCGTGTCTTGCAAAGTTGCTTTCCAACTAATCGTGGAACTACCAAGTATAAAAACATAACCTGTCAAAAATCTCCTTTCATCGAGATCACCTGCATATTTAGAATCAACGATGCAACAACTGAATTCTCTATATCACAACATTTATCAAAGACCAAACCAACATTTGAGGTACCCCGGATATACTGAAGAATCCACTTCATTACTTACCAGTGAGCTTCATCTGGATTTTCCATACACCAGCTCACAACATTAACTGCCTGAGGAATGTCTGGACAAGTGCACACTATAGCATACATAAGACTACTCACAGCATTAGAATATGGAATTCCAGATATCTCATCTTCCTCTTCTTTGGTTTTAGGTTACAAAGAAGCATAAAGTCTAAAGTGGGACGCCAAAGGAGTACTTACTGATTTAGCATTCTTCATACCGAAACGTTCAAGCACTTTTTCAATATACCCTTTTTACGAAACGTATAACTTCCCAACCTGTTTATATTTACGAATCTCTATACATAGAATTTTCTTGGCAGTTTCAAGATCCTTCATCTCAAATTCTCTACTAAGTTTCTTCTTTAACAACTATATCTCTGACATGTCCTTTGTTGCAATAAGCATGCCATCTACATACAATAGTAGATAAACAAAAGAATCTTCACACAATTTTTTGTAGTACGCACAACTGTCATGCACACTTCGCGAGTAACCATGACTTAACATAAAGCTATCAAACCTCTTGTACCATTGTTGTGGAGATTGCTTGAGACCATACAAAGAGCGTTTCAACCTGCAAACTTGATCTTCTTTACCCTCAATAGTGAATCCCTAGGGTTGAGACATATAGATTGTCTCCTCAAGCTTGCCATGCAGAAAAGTGGTTTTGACATCAAGTTGCTCAAGTTCTATATCACAAAGGGCCACCAATGCGAGCAACACAAGAATGGAACTGTGTTTCACAACTAGATAGAACACTTCATTGAAGTCAATCCCTTCCTTATGACTAAAACCCTTCGCTACCAAACATGCCTTGAATCTTTCATCTTCAACCCTTGAAATTCCCTATTTTTTTAAAAAATTCACTTGCATCCAATAGCTCTTTTGCCCTTAGGCAAATCACAAGATCCCAAGTTGGGTTCTTATGAAGAGACTCCATCTCTTAATTCATCACAACAAGCCACTTCTTAGATTTAGAACAAATAGTAGCTTCACAAAATGTAGAAGGTTATTCAATACCAAGCTCTTCAACAATTGTAAGAGCATATGCTACAAAGTCAACAAAACCATACCTTTAAGGAGGCTTAATTTGTCTTTTAGCTCTCCCTGCAGCCAAAGTCTGAGGTTGTTCAACTTTTTCAACTTATTCTTTAATCGAATCTGAGTCTTGCTCACTGTCACTTTCTAGTTGAATAAGAATGTCTTCAAAGGTTCTTTGTGGATGCTTTACACTAAACTCCACCTTTTTCACTATATTCTCTTCTTGAATATCTGTAGACTCAATAACTTCTCTTTGATCAAGTATAGAATTTTCATCAAAAGTAACATCCCTACTGATTATAAATTTTGGTGATTGAGGATCAGAACACCACAATCTATATCCCTTATCTCCATTTGCATAACCAACAAAAATATCTTTCTTAACTCTAGGTTCGAGCTTCCCATCTTTTACATGATAATAAGCGGGACATCCAAATACTTTTAATACAGAATAATCAAAAGGTTTACCAGACCAAACCTCGTTTGGAGTCTTACATTCAATTGCGATAGAAGGAGAACGATTCACCAAATAACATGTCGTGTTCGCGACTTTAGCGCAAAAATCTTTATCAAGTCCGGCATTAGAAAGCATACTTCTAGCTCTCTCTAAAAGTGTTCAGTTCATGTGCTCCGCCACCCCATTATACTGAGGCTTATACCTGACTATTCGATGTCGAACAATCCCTGAATCTTCAAAGTACTTGTTAAAATCACCTCCGTAAAGCTCAAGACCATTGTCTCTGCTGAGATGTTTTATCTTCTTACCAGTTTGATTTTCAATCAATATCTTCCTCTTCTTGAATGCATCAAAGACGTCACTTTTACGCTTCAAGAAATAAACCTAGACTTTCCTAGAAAAGTCATCAATAAATGTCAGAAGATAAACTGCACCACCTTTGGATGTAACGTGTGCAGGTCCACACGAATCGGAGTGAATATAGTCAACTGTGCCCTTTGTCGAGTGCACCCCAATACTGAAACCAACTCTGTGTTGTTTCCTGTAAACACAATGCTCACAAAAATCAAGTGGAACTGTATGCTCTCCACAGAGTAAATAACGCTTACTTAGAATAGTCATTCATCTTTTGCTCATGTGGCCCAACTTGAGACATTCTAAATTCCGACCCTATCTCGAAGCTTATGAATCAATGAATGCATATCGATGTATTTCAGTTAAATCTTACTCAGAATTGATCTCTCTTGAGTCTACTAACCAAAGGGGAATGGCTAACTAGGATTTAAATACGTGGAATAAAGATCACGACCATAGATTGATACCATGATCATAAAGACTGTCAAGGAAATATTTTGAGCAATCAAAGGCCGATCTAAGATTGGTCTTAGAATGATTTGCTAGTGTTATGTAATTGGCTCACGGGTGATTCCCTATGACCATAGTATAATTTGCAAATTAAACTAAACCGATTCTTGACATCACGTCCTTCGGAACTAGTGATTGACTCTTGCAATTACATGACAACCAAGGTCGTCATGACTCGAATAACTCTTAAATGTGACATTAATCACGGGTCGATACATGTAACTCCTAAGAGCCGCTCGTTAGTTTGAGATACACCAGAATGCCAATTGACTGAATTTAGCCATGAATTGGACTTCGAGATTTGGATACCAGATATTTATGGATTTCAATATTAATAAATTGGATCTCGCATCATCGAGAGCAATTAACATTATGGTTCGTTGTAAAATGATCGAAAAAGTGAAATCTAGACTGGAAATAGAAATTATCATGTTACCCCGAAGAAATGCTCATTCCTCTAGAAATAAAAAGGGCAAAGTGGTCATTTAAGCATTCCCTCCACATGACAGAATTATTGAAGGGCAATTATGTCCATAGTGGTCTTGCATTATTAGAGTGAGACAAAGTGAGATTTTTGTGTGGTACCCAACTTGTCACTCACGCATCCATCAAGTGTTTCCAACTTGTCATTCATTCTTACACATGTCACTCAAGCTTGTCATTCCATCAACCCCTCAACTTGCATGCAAGCTTCTTGAGGAAGCTTTACACCTTTTTCCACAACTTCTTCCTCTTGGGATTACACTTCTCTTCCACTTATCTCACTGTCTCTCATTTTTCTCTCATCTCTCTCTCTCTCGTTGGTCTCTCTCTCATTGACTGAACCGACGCCACCTCCCCCGCTGCCTTGCCGTCGTGTTGGCCACCATGATACCACACACCACTACCATCTCTTCCTCATTTTCAGCAATGAAACCGCCGCTTGTCTGTCGCCGTTTAAGCCGTGAACCGAGAGCCCCCGCAAAGTCGTTTCTGCCACCGACCGACTTGACTTGAACTGCGACTTGTGGAGGCCGTTTAAGGAGATTTTCTTAGCTTGTTCTAGGTAAATTGACCCTCAAACTTAGTTTAGTATGTAAAGAAGACAATTGTTGAGGTTTGGAGCGATTTTGATGGAGATTAGTAGGTGATTGTTGCATAAACTTCCTATAGGTCAAATCTGCCCGTAATAGAACAGCTTGGTGCTTCGTAGATTTGCTTGGCCTAAACTTATGGTAATGTGACATTTCGATTTTCCTGTTATTTTCAGACTCATTAATGAGAAATGTATCTAGCGATGTATTTCATTCATATCTCGCTCGAATCTGATCAATTTGAGTTGATCGACCAAAGGGAAAAGGCTAACGCGAGACAAGGTACGTAGACCTAGGGAATTCGAATAGGAAATGACGTTTTGACCATAAAGATTATCGAGGGGATATTTAAAGTCATAAAAGATCGGTCTAAAAACGACTAAGAAATGCATTGCTAGCGTTATACGATCGGAGCGCGGGTGATGTCGCTTAACCAATGTATAATTTGCAAAATTTTTCTAAATCAAATAGTGATGATCGAGACCATCGAAACTAGTGATAGACCCTCACAATTATATGACAACCAAAGTCGCCATGAATTGACGAACCCTAATTGTGATATGAATCACAAGGTCGATACGCGTAATGTTTGCAAAAGCCTCCCATCAGTTCGGGATAGGCTGGAATCACATTGGATAGAGGAATGATTCAGAAACGAGTTTTGAAATTTGAAAATGGAAAATCTAAAATTCCAACGATACAATTGGATTGACCGTCAACTTATCGAAGAGAATTGAAATCAGAAAAACGACGTTCCGGGCGTCGAGGGTAAAATTACCATTTTGCCCCTCAAGCCTTAGCCTTGCTTTATTAATTGGACAAGGAAATTTATGTCATTGAAACCCCCCAAGAGCTGCCGAAAATTGAAGAAATTATGGGCCATTGGATGAGCTTTGAATGACACATTGGACAAGTGTCAATGGATGAAGTCATGAGTTGATGTTTCCACTTTTAAACTACCATTCAACCCATGTTGACCAAGCCAATTGAAGTATAAACCTCCTCTCTCTCTCGTCATGGCCGAATACCTCTTCCATTTGCAGATTTCTTCTTCTTCTTCTTCCTTCTTCTTGCCGAGAGCTCCACCGCCGACAAGTTTCTGCTCGCCTATTTTCCGCCGTCAACCGCCACCTCCGGCGATCCCCAACCGTCGACCCAACTACCCAATCCTTCCTAACCTCTTGCCGACGTTCTCGAAGTGAAAGCAAGTCTTTTGACCCACCGAGGAGCTCCAGCCGATCAATCTCCCAAAAGTCTACGGAAATTGTCGCAATCAGAGATAAGCCACGTTTTTGGCCCCTTAGGACCCCGAAATCTTGGAGTTTTGCAACCAAATTTTGTGGACATTTAGGAGACATATAGATGGAGCTGTGGTAAAAATTTTGGGGTAATTTGATGGAGTTTTGACCCCAAATGGGTCTTGTGTTTGAAGGGCCAGAATTGACAGGCGGTAAGCTTGGAGGAACCGGCGTCGTTCGTTTACCATTTGACGTCACCTTGAGCTCAAATTTTCGGTGAGCCTTCCCAACCCTTAGAACTACATGTTAGCAAGTATATTAGTAATTAAATTGAGGATTTTAGGTGGTTTAAGGGTTGGTAAGTTGAGGTATACACAGAATCGAAATTCGCCTGATTCGGTTCTGTGCATACCGATTTTGTGTGGGCTATTGGTGGTTGTAATTAAGCTCCAAATTTATCATTGGGAAGTGTTAGAATATTAATTGATTATCCCATGAGGTGTATGATTAGTGGGGTGGTGATTTGAGCAAGAAAAGTTAATGATTGGATGAATTTCCTTAGGTTGAGCGGTGGACTTGATCTTGGACCGTTAGGACAGAACCTTTGAGGTACTCGGGAGAAGAATTGTATCGCATTAAGCTTGAGGTAAGGGGAATCCTAAACCTTTGATAGGAAGATTGGACTCGATTGAGTGATTGGTGTGTGAACTGATCAATTCTTGAAAGTTTATAATGTAATGGCCCAATGTGCATTGTAGAAAGATATAGAAGACTTGAATGTGTGTGTGACGATGCTTGTGCTTTGAATTGATTGTCATATTTAAATGTCACAATTAATTGTCTCGCATGCCATAAGTGTGTTATTCGTGCATGAGTTGCACTTGATTGAGTGTGATACATTAAATGAATTTATGGCTTATTTGAGGAGTTGTGACACCCTAAGGCGTATGAGACGCGAGGTTGTGTGGATGTACGCCTTGAGGCATTGAGGTGCGGGGTTTTAATTGAATGACACCCTGAGGCGTATGAGACGCGGCGTTGAGAAGGCTATAGTCCTGATGTGTTGAAACGTTGGACGGAGTTGTGATGTGTCGACACAGGTCTGGAGTAATATTGAAAACCTGATGCATTTACGCGGGTTTGTCAATGAGACGGTCTGATGGGCTTACGCGAACCGAGCCTAAGGCATTATAAACGCGGGCATGAAAGTGAGGAGGCAGGAAAGGGGTGGAAGGTGCAATTTGGCTTGAAATGTGTGCTTGAGTATAATAATGTGATAAGATGCCTTGATTGCATGCTTGACATCTATGTGTGTTACTTGTGATAGTGGAATGCCTCATGTAGTTTTGTATTTATTATTATCGTTTGCATTTGCCTGAGTGGACGGTCTGCCTAACCTAGGGTTAGGACCCACTTTACTGAGATATATATATATATCTCACCCGTTGTGGAACTCCTTTTTCTTTACAGATCCTAGACCCTGAGGATGTGGCCTATCAGGTTTGGCGACCCCAAGGAGACGCCAATTTATTTTGATGAGTTCCCTGATGGGCAAGGGACTATTTATGTTAGGAAATGTATAGTTGTTTTAGTAGATGAGGGTGACAGTAGCTGGAAGCCTCATAGGTATTAGGCATGGTTTAGAAAGGTGGGCGATGTTTCCACAGGGCCACTGAAACCCACCGAGGTGCCCTAGGGAGTGATCCCTAGCTGGTGCCATCCCACCCGGGACTCAGTAACGGCTAAGGGATCTGTCGCTGGCTCGAGGATTGGTCTTGAGAGGACTCCGACCCTGGAGGACATCGAGGAGATCATAGTGGTCGAGGTTACCGAAGATGATCTGGTGGAGCCATCTGCGGACGAGACACTCGAAGATACGGTGGAGATTTGCTCTGAGACTTTTTCGGAGTATGAGCCTACTGAGGAGGTAGAGGAGACTGATGATTCCAGCAACTCGACTTAGAAGCTCCTGGTTTACTAGTTTGATATTTTGATGGTGTTCTCGAGGTCTATCCCTTTTTACGAAACTCATGACTGCATTTTGTGCTGGCCATGCCACCCTACTAACCATTGTAATTAGTTAGCTATTCCTTGTATGGATATTCAGATATTATGTATTACTAGTACTCTCGCTCTCCAAATCCCATTTTATATTTGTACGAAGGAGTTTTTACATCGTCGTTTCTACATGCTTGTTCGGTGATACATCTCTCGACTTATATGTGAATCTTGGGACCCCGAGAGATATTTTGTACTTGCAGGGAGTCGTGCGCTCGTGTGATGTACCAAAAAATCTGTGGTTCCTAATGGAATATGTAATAAAGCAACCTTGCCACCTACTGCCACTGAATCACCACCCCGGGGCGCGGGGCGTGACAGGTAAGTTGTTCCTAAACCTCTATTAGGACTCTAGGTTACTAATATATTGAATTAGAGACAGATTTGAAGATTTATATGTACGGTATTGGCACGAAACTTAAGAGACCCGAATTTGTTCATTTAGGAGTAAATGCTTGTTGGTTTATTCTTGATTGGTTTGTGAGGTTAGTATTCAGCCTAGTGCAATTCTTAAGGGTTGAATGGTTGATTTTGGTCTATATGCCTATCTAGAGACTAATTGGTTCGATAATCGCTTAGTATGGTGTTCATTACTTGAATTGCTTTTTCGAAGCATCGAAGATGTTGATAGAATCCCGTAGGTATTCGGCCTTGTACTGAAATTGAGGATTGAATATGTGAATTGTGCTGAGAACTATGTAGGTTCGGCCATGACTAGTCAAGGTGACATGTTTTACTAAAATGTCGATTGAACCTTAATGCTATTCGGCCGTGACTAGTGAATTGTGAAACAAACGATTGGATTGATTATTATGCCATGGATATTTAACCATGAGGGTAAGTGTGACTTTAATGGCTAGACAGGTTACTTGTACTCATTATACTAGATCATAAAGTATTAAATATTGAGAAAACGACTAAGTTATGGCTTGCAATTCAATTTTGGGAAGATTGAGGCCTAGAGGCCGAGTTGTGCTTGTTAGATGATGAAATGTGTTATTTATTGCAATTGGCCATTGATTGAGTAAATTATGAGCATGTCTGCAAGTTATACCTTGAGGTGTTAAACGCAAAATTTAATTATATCCTGAGGTGTTAGAAGCGGGATTGACCTGAGCCGTACTAACGGGGGTCCTATAATGGCATTATAACCTGAGGCATACCCGACAATAATTTTTTAAGCTTGTAGCGTTAATACGTGGGCCTAGTCATTGAAATATGGAATTACAATGAGTATCAGACTATCCTATAAGTTATAAACTATCTAGTGCCTAAATATGAAGGTTAGTCTTGATTGAGTAATTGAATTCTTGAATGGTGAAATTGTATAGTGTCATATGTGCCATGACCATGTTCTAAGGTATCAAATGCCATGTGTTTCTTTTAATTAAATACCTCATGTTTTAAATGTGTCCGGAGATACTATTGGCCTAGTTTAGGTTTAGGGTTAACTTGTTGAGATATAATCTCAACTCATCGTGGGCTTAGCTTTTTCAGACCCCAAACCCTGAGTATGCCACCAAAAAGTTTTGGGGAATCGACGGAAATCGTAAAATCGATTACCGAGTATCCCGTGGGCCAAGGGAAGGCTTACATTAGGAAGGGAAGTATAGTATGGGTCAATGAATGAGATGACGAATGAGAGTCCCACTATTTTGAGGCATGGTTCTATAGGGATGGCAATACAACTTTTGGGTCTCTGAGGAGCTTTGACTTACCTCGTAATGTGATTCTTGATTGGTATAACCCTACCCTTCATGATGACGAAATGTTCCACCTTGAAGCTAAGCCCGAAAATAGTCAACCGAAGCCCTTGGAGCCTATCGAAGATGTAGTGGTCATGGAACCCTATGATACTAAGTCGAGCTTGGAGAACCCACTGAGTTCGAGCTGAAGCTGGAGCTAGAGAACGAGTTTAACGCTCTGTTAGACTAGGAGTCAGATGCTTCTACAAATTACGACCCTGTGGCTGACGAGGATTTCTCTAATGATAGTGAGCCTGACCATTAGGTGTAGTTGTATCACCTAACTTTTGGACACCCTCTTAGAATAGAGGTGTCATGACTTAACTAGATACATTTCCTTTTGTTTAGGTCCATCGTCCTTTCCGAACCCAGACGTATATTTCCGTTTATGCCTATGTTGTAAATTGAATCTATGTTATGTTATGTACAAATGCTTTAATTATCCTGAGTTATCTTGTCATGTCTGTTGTACAGAGATATTTATCGCTTCCACATGTGCATTTCATTCTACTTGTTTATCATTCGCCGTTTGATCCTAGGAACATAAGAAGTTGAAACGGCCGTGGCGAGATGCTATCGGTCTCATAAGGACACGGAGTATGACACAACCGCGTATGCACCAACCTTGAATGATCAGAATCTGAAGAGGATGATATATTTAAAGAACCCACAACGGTACTTCCCTGCAGAATATAAAGTCCATTCTTCTTATTACCATTAATCTCAATCAAGGAGCCCTTTGAAATTCCCAAAACTCCACCTTCACCAGTATACCTGCATCCAGTGGAATCCAAATTGCTCAAAGAAATAAGGTTCTTCTTCAAATCTAGGATGTGCATAACATTTGTCAAAGTTCTCACTACTTTGTCGTGACATTTGATCCGCACTGTACTAATACCTACAATTCTGCAAACTGCATTGTTATCCATCAAAACTGAACCACCAGTAACTTTTTCAAATGTGTGGAACCAATCTCTATTTGGGCACATATCGTATGAACAAGCCGAATCCAAATCCAATCATCGTTTACATGACAATCCGAAGGCAAAACAATAAGAACATTATTTGCATTAGCAGACTCATTATCCTCTACCAGACTAGCCGAATTAGAACTGTCCATCGACTTTTTCTCCTTCGCTTTGAGCAAAGGACACTCGGTTTTATAGTGTCTTAACTTGTGACAATAGTAACATTCAACTTTTTCTTGTCTTGGCCTGATCTAGATTTCGAATGCCCTTTACTATTACTGCGTCTATCCCGATGATTTGACTTTCCACTAATAACTAAGCCATCGGCTTTATCTGCACTACTACTCGCATTCAACTTTGTACGCATCTCCTTGTGATTCAGCGAGACCTTTACATCCTCAAGAGTTATGGATTCTCTTCCATACAACATAGAATTCATAAAATTCTCATACAAGCTCGGTAGCGAGCATAACACAATTAGGGCTTGATCCTTATCATCTAACTTCAAATCCAAATTTTTCATAGCCATAACGATCTTATTAAATTCATCTATAGGAGCACCTTCTTGCATCTTTAATGTATAAAGACGCTGCTTCAAGAATAATCTCATCGTAAGAGATTTCTTCATATAGAGACTTTCGAGCTTTTGCCGAAATCCCAAAGCCGTTTCTTCATTAGCAACATCACGAAGCACCTTATCAGACAACGATAATTGGATGGTGCTATGCGCCCTCTCTTCCATCTCCTCGATCTCTACCGTCATCATGTCGTCGGGATAATTCCCTTCCAAGGCTCAAGCCGAGCCTTCCCGACGCAGCAAAGCTTTCATCTTTATCCTTCATAGCCCGAAATTATTTTGGCTTTCGAAGGGTGCCACTTCAAACTTGATAGATGTCATCTCGAACAAAAGACTGAAATTCATTCGCTCTAATACCAATTTGTTGTGGAAAACGCGAAGAGACGCATAAATTCAAGCGCGAAATAGCAAGTATGAATGCAAAATAAAACACAAGACACGATATACGTGGAAAATCCAAAATAAGAAAAACCACAGGGAGAGAGAGGGGTTTCACTATCTTCAATAATGAGTACAAGCATACAATCAAAGATCGAAAGATTTGACAAGAAGAAAGTGAAAAACAAAGGATTTTGGGACAGAAGCTAAAGTATCCGCTACAATAAGATATGCAAGATATCATTTTTATACCACTCTAAAAAACCATAAAACAAAATGAATGATAAAAATTGACCTTATCACTAATTTAAAGTCAAATTATAACATTTGGAGACCTAGAAATGGAGAAGAATTGAAGGGAGAGAGAGAGAGAGAGGAAAAAATGAACTATGCATGCATCTGTGACCGAAGTCCAACTGATTATTTAATGGACGGGTCGAATATGGATCCAAAGTGGGTTGAAAGTGAGTTCAATATGTGACCCATTTTTGACCGATCTAATTTAGTTTTCACTTTTTGGACCCCCTTTTTTTTTTGGTAAGGTAAGTATATATTGTACTTTTCAAAAACAAGGTACAAGAGCTAAACTGGACACAAAAATCATGAATCTAATATGTCACCTTTGTGCCATAGAGGGTTCAACGGTGAACCGAGTGCAAGATACATCAACGCGACACAGCACACACTACCTAGGGGCCGAGAAGGCCAAAAGAAGCAGAAAGACAACAACCAAATAGACAGCCAAGGGCAGCAGCTAATCGACCAGCATCCTTGCATCAAAGGGCAAGGAGCCAACAAACGGTCTAAGCAATAGCAGGAAAGCTACATAAACGGCCTAAACAGTGGCCAAGAATTGAAGAAAGACGGCCAAACGGAGGCCGAAAAATTATAAAATAAAGGGCTAAGTGGCATGGGGACAGTCTTCAAAGATGTCGGATGAGAGACCCTATCTACTTTGCAATCTCCTATTGCTCAGATTGTCCTCTATGTGACCAAAGGAAAGGGCCTTGTCCTTCACAAGCTTGACAAGATGATTGATGATCCTTGGCATAGATATGGGCTCATTATGGAAGATAGATTTGTTCAGCTTAGTCCAGACTAAATCGCATAGGGTTCCGAGAGAGAATCTAGCAATGTGATGCAAAAAGGAGTTGCCTCCTATAAAACAAAGTGAAACATATGGACCTGTATTTATTTATTTTTATAATCAAGGTGTTCGGGCTAACTTGCGCGCACCTTGACTATTCCTCGAGGGAGATTAGTACAGCAACCCACCGCCATAGCCCCCTACTTAAATCACAAGTGTCCATTTGGAGAATCGAACCTGAGACCAGTGCGCCTAATTGCATAATCTTAAGTGGGCCCTGACCAACTAAGCTACCCATTGGTGGATATGAATCCATTTTTATTTAGCCCACCAAAAACTAAAAACCCACATAAAATCTATTTTATATAAAATATGGGTCAAATATGGGTCATGGAACCATATTAAATGATGGCTCTAACCATTGGCTGGAATTTTCAACTCATGCCGTTCTAGGGCGAGCTTGAAGATGTGGTCAAAACACAAGCCTACATGTACTCAAGCTATCCATATGTTCTTTGACTTTTTTGAGCATCTAGGTTCTTTGACTATATTCAAGGTTTTTGTTTTTATGCGGTGAGGAGAGGTCCAGATGCTTCTTGAAAATGGATATTCCAATTTTCAACACTCGTGCTTTATCCATTTTTCGCGGTATTCTAAGTATATTACTTAGGGTGAGCATCGGAACGCTTTTGTTTCTGGGCAATGTTTTTGAATAGAAACTTTTTTTTTTGTTTTTGTTCTCGGCTATATTTTTTGGAAACAGAAATGCGTTTAGGAATTAAAAAAAAAACAATTTTATCTGCCGTCGATCGGCGCCGAGCGGCGGCGGCGGCGGCGGCAACCGGCGGCATCGGCGGCGGTGGAGGCGGTGGCTGGCGGCGATCAGCGACCGGTGGGGACGGTGGCCGGTGGGTGGTGGCCGCGTCGACGGCGGTAATTGATGGTTCCAAAATGTTCCAAAAAAGTGTTTCAAAACCTAGAAGCAAGTTTTTGTTGTTTCTTAAAAAATGTTCCAAAAGTGTTTCGCGGGACACTTTTGAAACATTTTTGAACCATACGCGTTTATGTTCCAAAAGTGTTCCGAAAACACCTTTGGAACAGAAATACTCTCCCTAGAGCGTTTCTGGAGCGTTACCGTACGCACCCTTAATGTCTCGGATGTATCTTGAAATTTTTCTTGTTGTTTGTTCTATGCCTTTTTACGGTCTTCATTCTACAATCCCTTGCTGAAACAGTTGCACTCGTCTATGAATCAACGTACTTTTCTTTTCTAATGATGTCCCATATGTTTCAAACCATTAAAATGCTCTTAGTTTTAGTTGTTCCGACCGAAAGTAGCGATGGGCATTGTGGCATCTCAGGACTTCACTCTGCTAGCCGCTCTATTTTAATCTGTTAATAGATATATAATATGGGGCGCATGAGGAAGCTTAATAAACTAAAAGCAATTGACGGCCATATAGACATACAAGTAAGTATTCTTTTTACAAATTATCCTTACCCTTTATCCGACTGTTTCTGTTTTTAGGGTTTGGCATGGTTATGAATATTGTAGAGACAACATTGACTTATTTGAACTCTTCTTTAATTTGACGATACAGTATATTCACATCCACATGCAAGCGGAGGTGGATCCAAAAGCTAGACGTACGTACTTAAGATAGCCATCGAAGCTTCGGTAGATTTCTTCCAAGGTTCTGTTCAGAACATGCGCGGAGAAGACGCTGATAACCAGCTGAAACCGGAAGAGACTCGTGGAGATCTTAAGCTGCATGCAATGGTTTCAGTCCACTCCGGCTTTTACAGATTTTATTATTTTTAACCAAGACGTGTACAAGCTCTTGAGATTTACAAACTGTACAAAAAATAGGGTACAGAGACACAGATCTAGTCAAATTTCTTTGATTCTTCTCAATGAAAGGAGGAAAATTTCATGAGGTGAGGTTGGCTTTGTTTTATTTCCGGCTCGAGTTCGGGCTCTGGTACTCGTAGGCTCTGGCTTTGGCTCGAGCTTTTGCTCCGGCATTGGTTCTGTTGGCTCTTGCTCGGACTTGGGCTCTAGCTTTGTTTTTATTTGAGGATGTTGACTGAACATGTTTTGCTACGATACTATGTTGAAAATTTGAATTGTGCGGAAGCATGATGATAGATTTTGGCTGGTGATGTGCAACTATATATGGGCGCAGTGTATATTTGGTAGAGCATGAATAAGGATAAGATATGGTACTTTAAAGGACAAGGCTAGGTTTATGGGACCAGGATAGTTTGACTGGTTAATAGAATTGGCAATATAATTATTGGAAGAGGTGGTGGTGGATGAGCTACATTCTCCTCACCACCCTCAACTATCACATGAAGAGTCATATTTACGGGCCTCGGTGCACCGACACTACTACAAAACAATTGGTTGAAATTTTGCCATCTCATCCAGTTCTAGGGTGAGCTTGTAAATGTGGTCAAATACACAAGCCTACGTGTACTCAAATTATCCACGGGTTCTTTGAC
The DNA here is from genome assembly GCA_028455895.1 of Rhodomyrtus tomentosa. NCBI lineage: Eukaryota > Viridiplantae > Streptophyta > Magnoliopsida > Myrtales > Myrtaceae > Rhodomyrtus > Rhodomyrtus tomentosa. The sequence goes on from JAPCWY010000011.1 coordinate 21,582,724, forward strand.
TATATCCATGATCTTTGTTGAAATTAGATCACCAATTTTCAGGAAAAGTGTCAAAAAAAATTCTAAACATATTCCTAAATCTTTGTTTGGTGCTAATTCAGTTCTAAACCTTTTGCATTGGTGCCAATTCAGTCCTAAACCTTTTATTAGTGTCAATTCAATCCTAAACATTTTGCATTAATGTCAATTTAGTTCTAAATATTTTGCATTTATGCCAATTGAGTCATTGTGAACAATTTTGATCAAAAATCATTGGCGAGAACATCAATTGTCCTACGTGGCATGGTTTGCGCTAACGTGGATATTTTTTAAATAATTTTTATATTATAAATAACTTTTAAAAATATTTTTTTAAAAAATACATAAAAATTATTTAAAATTATAGAATAATATTAAATAAAATATCCAAGTTGGCATTTGTCATGTCACGTAGTATAATCGATATCCACATCAGCCATTTTCGATCAAAATTAGTTGTATTAACTTAATTAGCATAAATACAAAAAATTTAAGACTGAATTGACACCAATGCAAAAGATTTATGACTGAATTAGCACCGATAAAAGATTTATAACTTGATTGACACAAATACAAAGGGTTTAAGATTGAATTGGCACTAAAAAAAATTTAAGACTAAATTGACACTAATGCAATAAATTTAGGACCTTTTTTACGCTTCTTCCCCAATTTTTCACATTTTCTTTCCTCTGTATTTTATCTTATTCTCTGTCCTTTCTTGCTATTTCATTTTTTAATCTTTTTTCGCAATATCTCTTATCTTTTACTACCCACTTCCTTCCTACACCAGCGAGCTAGATTTGCTCCCCATGAATTGGCATTAAAGCCGATATTTCCAAGTAATTGTGTAGATTCTTAAACCACCATCAAGAATTTTGTCATTCTTTTGATCACACGTAAAAGCAAAAATAAGCCTCGATGGATATAGGGCTTCAAAGAAAAGGGGGGAAAAAAACGCATCAGTTTTAATATGATCGTGCATCATTGATGACTTGTTTCGGGCCGCCGATCTAACGAGCTTGTCGTTGCAGACGAGGGAGATGTTGTAAAAGAACTAAGGAATTTTGGAATGAGAATTCTGCACTTCATTACCACAGAAACGTAACATGTACACAAGAAGTTACAGCTATCAAACCAAATCCTAATTAGGTTTACTACCAAAAAAAATACAAGGACCATACAATAAAAGGTAATAAAAAGATATGCACACAAAACTTCCTAAGTAAACGGCCTAAATAAATGGCCTGACAGCTGCCTTTCCAATACCCCCCTCAAGTTGGAGCATGGGGATCTCGAATGCCCAATTTGCGAAAAAGAAAGTCAAATTGATCCTTGCCCAATGCCTTTGTGAAGAGCAAGCTACATTAAACTACATATATAGTTTGTTTGAATGTTACTATTAAATATCTCATTACGAATAAAATGACAATCCACTTCAATATGCTTGGTACGCTCATGATAGATATGATTAGCGGGTTTATGCAAAGCTGCCTGATTGTCACAATACAAGTGCATAGGTTCAGAATGTGCCACACCAAGAGAATCCAATAATCCTTTCAACCACTTAAATTCACAAACTGTAGTGGTCATAGACCTATATTTAGCTTCAGCAGATGATCAAGACACTATATGTTGCTTCCTATTCTTCCACGAGATAGGCGATTCTCCCAAAAGAACAAAATAACCAGTCAAAAATCATCTCGTCAAAGGACAGCTAGCCCAGTTAGAATCGCAGTAAACTGACAATTTGAGGTCATAATTGACACGCAACATAATACCCTAACCTAGATTTCCTTTCAAACAACGCAGAACCCTGATAACTGCCTCCCAATGAACTTTCTTCGGCCGTTACATGAATTGTGCAAGGACATGCACACAATAAGATAATTCGGGTCGAGTTATTATTAGATAAATAAACCGGTCCACTAGGCGCCTATACTGAGTAGGGTTGTCCACATTATCACTCTCAGTAAGGACCAGATTGTGTTTTTGTTAAAGAGGAGTTTTAACCAGCTTGGAACCTAGTGTTCCGACCTCAGAAATCACATCCAACGCATACTTACATCGACACAAGAAAAGACCACTTGAGTTTCTCGCCACTTCAATCTCCAAGAAAAATTTCAGCTTCCCCAAGTCTTTCATATAAAAACAATTTAGATAGTTATTGAACTTTTGCACAATGGAAATATCATTGCTGGAGATAATGAGATCATCAACATAAATAATCACATTTAATTGAATAGTCCCAACTTGAAGAGGGAACAAGGAATAATCTGAATATGATTGATGAAATCCATAGGCTTTCAAAGATGCATCCATTTCGCAAACCATCTAGGTGCTTGCCGCAAACCATACAGAGATTTCCAGAGTCTACAAACCTTCCCTGGTGATTGAAAGGCAAATCCAGGCGGCATCTTTAACCTCTTCCTCCAAATTTCCATTTAAGAAAGCATTTTGGACGTCCATCTGATGGAGTTCCTAATTCTTTGTAGCCACAACGACAAGAAAGGTGCACGTTGTACACATTTTTGTTGTAGTAGTGAAAGTCTCCTGATAATATATGCCTTCAACTTGATTATTTCTTAGTATCACCAACCGCGTCTTGTATTGTTCAACACTTCAATCAAAATTGTACTTAATTTTATACACCCACTTGCTCCCAATTGCTTTCTTCCCAGGCAGCAAATTTTCGTCTGTCCATATACCATTATCTTATAAAGCCTGTATTTCTTTAGTCATGGCCTCTCTCCACAATTCATTTTTAATGGCTTCTGCATAAGAGTTTGGTTCATGTATTGCAGTAATTGCTGCCAAGAAACACCGGTGTTGCGCAGAGAATTTTTGATAGCTCACATAATGTACTATAGAGTAAGGCGTACCTGAGGAATCAGATTGGACAGATGAGCATGTTAAGGGGCTTATTATGATGGCGTTTGTCACGTAGTCTTTCAAACAAATAGAAGTTTGCTAGACCCTTTGTCTCATGCCTAGTTGCTCTTCAACGAATTCACTTCTTTCCACCTCTTCACCGTTTGTGTGGATCAATTCCTCCATCTCATGATTCACCTCACTTTCTCTTTCTACACTTTCAGCATGCTCCTCTTCCACGTCAACTTCATCACCTAACTTCATAACTCTATTTTTAATGAATTCATCACTTGCTATTTTCTCATCAGCATACGGAAATTCTGTTTCAACAAGCACTTCTTGATACAAAGTATTCATCAGTTTCCAAATCATACAATCTCCACCCTTCTTTCCCAATAGATACCCAACAAAAACACACCGACGACTTCTACTAGCAAATTTGTCTTTATCCCGATTCTGTTAATCAAATACCCAGCTGCAAGTACACATTCTCCCAAAAATTCGGAGTAAATTTGCTTGGAAATGCAAAGCTCTTGCCACATTAAGGATATGGCGATACTTTCTTTTCACTCCGCCATTTTGCTGAGGTGTTTCAACACAAGAAGTTTGATGCAATATCTCATGTTCATCAAAACATTCTTTCATATGCAAAAATTCACTTCCGTTATCACTTCTAACGATTTTCACGTTTTTCTCAAATTGTGGTTTAACCATCATAATATATTTCTTAAGAATACAAGACACTTCATTTTTTCCATTCAGCAAATATACCCACCAGTACGAGAGTAATTGTTACACCCCAGACCTATCAGACAACATGAGCATCCCGCCAGGTCATTCTTCTTCCATTTTTTGTCTCCTAGGATCCTTCGGCCCACAACATACTAAAGACCATACAATAAAACGGACAAGTGAAAACAAGACAACAACTCATTCTCTTTATTACAAAAGATGACTTTAGGACGTTTCAACCATAGGATATTTACTCCCAATATAAGGCATGGATTCAGATTACCACTCTGACTTCAAAACATTAATCCTCACTAACATCAAAAGAAAAGAAAGACATCTCAACTAGTCGAACTCATCTTCAACCTCTTTGTCTTCGTCATCCTCCAAGGGTCTCCATCATGGCTTCGGGTCTGAAAATATTTGTGACATTCTAATTTTCCTGTCATTTCGGGACTTATTAATGAGAACATATCTAACGATGTCTTTCAGTCTTATTTCGTTCGAATCTGATCAATTTCATGTTGATTGACCAAAGGGGAAAGGCTAACGCGAGACAAGGTACGTAGACCTAGGGAATTCAAATAGGAAATGACACTTTAACCATAAGATTGTCGAGGGGACATTTAGAGCCATAAAAGGCCGATCTAATAATGATTAAGGAATGCATTGCTAGCGTTATACGATTGGAGTGCGGGTGATGCCGCTTAGCCAATGTATAACTTACAAAATTTTCCTAAATCGAACAGTGACGATCGAGACCGTCGAAATTAGTAATAGACCCTCACAATTACATGACAACCAAAGTTGCCATGAATTGACGAGCCCTAAGTGTGATATGAATCACAGAGTCGATACGCGTAATGTTTGCAAAAACCGTCCATCAGTTCGAGATAGGTTGGAATCACATTTGATAGAGGAATAATTCAGAGATGAGTCTCAAAATTAGAAAATGGAGAATCAAGAATTCTAACATTATAATTGGACTGGGTAATTAGAAAATGGAGAATCAAGAATTCTAACATCATAATTGAAATCAGAAACACGACGTTTCGGACGTCGAGGGTAAAATTATCATTTTGCCCCTCAAGCCTTAGTCTTGCCTTAATGAATGAACAAGGGCATTTTGGTCATTGATACCCCACTATAGCTGCCGAAAATTTGAGAAATTGGCAGCCATTGGATGAAATATTGGTTGACATATGGACAAGTGTCAATGGATGGTGAATAAGCATTTATTAAACCACTTTTAACCTACCATTCCTTGGAGTTGACTCTCAAAATTGTGTATACACTCTCCTCACCCTTTCATTCTGCCAAAACCCCCTCTCCATGCAGTCTTCTTCTTCTTCTTCTCCAACCGAGAGCTGCTCCATGCCTAACCAGACCTGACTGCGTGCTTCGCACGCTCCAACTGCCTTCTTCGGCCACTACCAGAGCTCGAGCCAACCACCAGCACCCTCCTCATCCTCTTTTCGATAACCTCCAACTTGAATCACGGCATTTGACCCACCGAGAAGCTCTGGCCAGCCATTTTCCCGAGAGTCAACGGAAACCGTTACAACTGGAGGTAAGCTACTATTTAGACTCCGTAGGACCTCGAATCTTTTTTATCTTTTGGTCAAATTTTGTGGACATCTAGGGGATATGTAAAATGAGCTGTGCTAAAAAGTTTGGATGAATTTGATGGCTTTTGCCCCTAAATGGGTCTTATATTTGAAGGATAAAAACTGACCGGTTAAGGACTTAGAGGAACCGGTGTTGTTCGTGGAATTTCCGACGTCGCCTTGAGCTCAAATTTTTGGTGAGACTTCCCAACTCCTAGAACTACATGTTAGCAAGTAGATTAGTGAATAAATTGAGGATTAAGATTGGTTTATGGACTAATTAGTTAAGATATGCAAAGAACAGAAAAAGCCCTGTTTCGATTTTGTGCATACCGAATCTTGTGGGGGCTATTGGTGATGGAGTTGAGTTGAAATTTCATCGTTGAGACGTACTAGGATGTCGATGAATGCGTCGTTAAGGTATGCTCCGTGGGTTGGTGATTTGAGCAAGAGAATTGACAAATTGATTGGATTTACCTAGGGTTACACGGCTGCTCTGTTTTGGAACCCTTGGAGCCGATTGCTTGAAGTACTTGGAAGAATATTTTTATTGAATTAAGCTTGAGATAAGAAGTTTTTAAACCTTGGCTAGGAGAATTGGACTCGATTGGGTGAATTGGGTGTGAATTAAGTTGGTTATTATGACTTTTGGTGTGATTGTTCATTGTGCGTCCTTGAGATGTATAGATGGCGTAAATGCTCGTTGAATGCTTATGCCATGAATTGATTACAACATTTGAGTGTTGAATCTAGTTATCTTGCATGCCACAGATGTGTTGCTTGTCGTATTAATTTGCACTTGACCATGAGATTCTAGATTGAAATGAGTTTTTGCCATGTCTGAGAAATTTGTGATACCCTAAGGCGTTGAGACGCGAGGTTTTATGGATTGATACCCTGAGGCGTTTACGCGGGGTTGGGTTGAATTGTACCTTGATGCATTGAGACGCGAGGTTGAAATGGCCAAGATCCTGATACGTTAAAATGCAGAACGGAATTTGAGATCTGTCGACACAAGCCTGAAATGAAATTGAAAACCATATGCGTTTACGTGGGTTTGTCAATAAGATGGTTTGAGGCGTAATTACGCGGACCGAGCCTGGTTTTAAACGCGGGCGTGAATCAAATAAGGAGGATTGGAAGGGTGGAAGGTGCGATCTGACTTGGTAATATGTACTTGATTCCACTAATGTGATATGATGCCATGATTGCATGCTAGACACTCGTTTGTATCTATATGTTATTTGATGACTGTTGAATGCCTCATGTGATTGCTTGTGCATTTTTGTTCGTGATTGTATTCACCTGAGTGTACGGTCAGCCTAATCTAGGGTTAGAACCTATCTTACTGAGATGTAAATCTCACTCTGTTGTGGGATCCCATTTCCAAATCCTAGGCCATGAGAATGCTGCCAATCAGATTAGGCGACCCAAAGGAGATGGCCGCATATTTTGAGGAGTTCTCGGATGGACGGGGAATGGGGTACGTTAGGAAATGTACAGTAGTCTGGCTCGATGATGGAGGAAAGGACTAAAAGCCTCATAGGCTCGAGGCTTGATTTCGAAGGGTAGGCGAGGTTACCATGAGACCTCTGAAGTCTACTAAGGTACCCCATAGGGTGATTCCCAGTTGGTGTCATCCCACTCGGGATTTGATGGAGATCGAGGGGTCAGCAGCTGGCTTGAGGAATATCCCTGAGAGGACCCCAATCTTGGAACACATCGACGAGGTCATTGAGATCGAAGCCTCCGAGGACGACCTGTGTCATGCCCCGTGCCCCAGGCACGAGCACACGACTCCCTGCAAGCAAACCAAAGTATCTCTCGTGGTCCCAAGATCCACACATAAGGCGAGAGACGTATTATAAACAAAGCACGCGGAAGCGACCTTACAATAACTCCTCCGTACAAATAGTAAAATGGGACTGGGATAGCGAGAAGACTGTAATACATAATATCCAAAAGTTCATACAGACGCATGGCAACTAAATCCGTCAACAAGAGGTGACGGGGTAAGTACATAAAAGGATTCGTCAACAACATCCAACAAGAAATAGGGTCAGGATCTCCGTCAATAGATCGACCAAGTAAGTTGGGAGCTCCTAAAATGAGCTGCTGGAGTCCTCAGTCTCCTCTCCTCCTCCGTGGGCTCGTACTCCGAGAAGGTCTCCGAGCGAACCTCTATAGTGTCCTCCATGGTCTCCTTAGTAGACGACTCCACCAGATCCTCCTCAGTCACCTCGACCACTATGACCTCCTCCTCCGTGTCCTCCAAGGTCGGGGTCCTCTCCGGTCCATTCCTCAAATTGGCAATTGACCCCTCAGCCTACTCTAGGCATGGTGGCACCAACTAGGGATCACTCCCTAGGGCACCTCAGTGGGCTTTAACGGCCTAATGGACACATCCCCAACCTTACGGAACCAAGCCTCGTATCTATGAGGCTTCCAACTAGTACTACCCTCGTCTACCCAAAACATAGTAAACTTTCTGACATAAATAGTTCCTTGCCCGTCAGGGAACTCCTCAAAATAGATTGTCATCTTCTTGGGGTCGCCAAAATGGATAGGCCACATCTTCCAGACCTAGGATCAGAAAAAAGGGGGTCCCCAATGGGGTGAAATTTACATCTCAGTAAAGGGGGTCCTAACCCAAGGTTAGGCCGACAGTCCATTTAGGCAGTCATAAAAACCAACGTTTCATGAAAATAAACACATGAGTCATTCAATTATCGACGACCATGCAGATGTCAGACAGTCAGTCAAGGCATCACAACACATCACTAAGACCATACACACACCGCCATGCCACACCACCACTTCCACCCTTCACACCTGTCTCATTCTCATGCCCACGTTTAGAACGTATCAGGCTCGGTCCACATAAACGCATCAGACCATCATTGACAACCCGTGTAAACGCATCAGGTTTCAATGTTATTCCAGGCCAGGGTTGACACATCACAACTCCGTTCCGCGTTTCAACGCATCAGGACTATGGCCTTTTCAACCTCGCGTCTCATACGCATCAGGGTGCCATACCACTCCAACCCCGCACCTTAGGGATCCATCCCATCCCCCCGCGTCTCATACACCTCAGGGTGTCGTCATGCCTCAATCATGCCATAGTTTCAATTCAATGCACATACATAATGCCATGTGCAACTCAAGCACAAATCATACCCTTATGGAATGCAAGACAATCAATTTACATTCATACATGGTAGTCATTTCAAGCATAGGCATGAACACACATTCAAATCCTCTATATCGTTCTAGGACACACAATGAACAATCACAATGAAATCTCTCAAGAATCAATCAAATTCTCACCCGACTCACCCAATTGAGTCTAATCTTCCTATCATAGTTTTAGGATTCCCTTACCTAAAGTTTAATACCACAAAATTCTCTCCTCAAGCACCACCACAATTCGGCCCAAATGGTCCAAGATCAAGTCCACCACGCTACCTATGAAATTCCAACCAATCGTTAATTTTCTCTTGCCCAATCACCAATCCATGGATCACAAACCTCATTAACACATTCCCCAACATCCTAACATGTCTCATTGATAAATTTAAGACTTAAAACCAATAACCAATAGCCTCCACAGAATCGGTTTACTCAGTACTGAACCAGGCTATTTTCGATTATGTGTATATCGAAATTAACCAGCCCTTAAACTACCTCAAATCCATCATTTATTCACTAACCTACTTGTTAACATGTATATCTATGAGTTTAGGAAGCTCACCAAAGATTTAGGGCCGAGTTGTTGTCGGAAACCCTTTGGAAGTCTCTGGTTTCCCTTAGTCCTCTAACCGGCAGTTTTTGCCCTTCAAACACAAGATCCATTTGAGGTCAAAAATTCATCAAATTAACCACAACTTTTTACCACAGATTGCTGTATGAGTCCCCTAGATCCCCACAAAATTTGGTTGAAAAAATCCAAATTTTCGAGGTCCTAAGAGGTCAGAAACTTTGCCTACCTCAGGTTGTGATGGTTTCCGTCAACTTGCGGGAGATCGGCTGGCCGGAGCTCTTGGGTGGGTCAAACGACCCCCTTCCACTTCGAGGATGTTGGCAAGAGGTCAAGCTAGGAGTGGGTGGTCGACCGGAGTCCAGGCGGTGACTAGAGGTGGTTGTCGGCGGCAGCGAACGGGAGGAGAAGAACTGGTCTGGCGAGCAATAGGAGAAGAGGAAGAAGATAATGGTGCTCTCGGTGAAGATGAAGAGTGACCAGTCAAATGAGGGGTGAGAGAGAGAGAGAGAAGTGTATATGCAAGTCTCAAGGTTAAAGGGTTGAATGGTAGTTGGGAAAAAGTGGACATAACCACTCAAAGGCTAATCTAGTGACACATGTCCGATGTGTCAATCAAGCTAAGTCAATGGCCAAGATCTCTCTCCATTTTCGGCAGCCTTATGGGTGAATAAAAGATCAAAATGCCCTTGTCCCATTATATAAGTAAGGCTAAAGCTTGAGGGGCAAAATAGTAATTTTAACCCCGACGTTCAGAACGTCGTTTTTCTCATTCCAATATTCTTCGATAAGGCGATGACCAATCAAAATATGATGTAGGAATTCTTGATTCTCCATTTTCAATTTTTAAGACTCATTTCTGATCGTTTTATCTATTAGACGTGGTTTCAGCATATCTTAAACCGACATGCGACTTTTGCAGACGTTACGCGTATCGACCCTATAATTCATATCACATTTAGGACTCGTCAATTCCTGTCGACTTTGGTTGTCATGTAATTGTGAGGATCTGTCACTAGTTCCGATGGTCTCGATCGTCACTGTCCGATTTAGGAAAATTTGCAAATTATACGTTGGTTCAGCGGCATCACCCCCGCTCCAATCATATAACTCTAGCAATGCATTCCTTAATCGTTCTTAGATCGGCCCTCTGCGGTCCTAAATGTCCCCTCGACAATCCTTATGGTCAAAGCGTCATTTTCAATTCGAGCTCTCTAGGTCCACGTACCTTGTTTTGCGTTAGCCTTTCCCTTTTGGTCAGTCAACTCAAATTGATCAGATTTGAGCGATATATTAGTGAAACACATCACTAGATACACTTCTCATTAATGAGTCTGAAAATGACTGGGAAATCGGAATGTCACAACTCTTCCCCCTCACAAAAATTTCGTCCCCGAAATTTACATCAAACTTAATTACTCAAATAAATGGGAGTGTTGTCACCTCATCATCTCTTCATTTTCCCCCGTGACGCCTTCGGTTCCATGGTGCTCCCACACAATCTTGACCAATGGAATCATCTTATTCCTTAGAGTTTGCTCCTTCCGGTCTTCAATCCTGATTGGCTTCTCCACGTAGGATATCCGGTTGTCTACTTTTATGACTTCGTAATCCAGCACATGTGTCGGATCTGGTTTATATTTTCGCAGCATTGACACGTGGAAGACATTATGCACTAGGGATAGGTTAGGCGACAAGGCAAGCCTGTAGGTTAAGGTCCCAATTCGCTCCAAAACTTCAAATGGATCCACGTACCTTGGGCTCAATTTTCCCTTCTTTCCAAATCGCGATAATCCCTTCATCGGCGACACCTTGAGGAAGACATGATTGCCTACTTGAAACTCCAAAGGCTTATGCCGCTTATCCGCATAGCTCTTCTGACGACTCTGTGTCGCCTCAGTCTATCCCTAATTACCTTTACCGCTTCCACAGATTGCTTTACCAACTCTGGGCCTGTGATACTTCTTTCTCCGACCTCATCCCAGCAAATTGGGGTTCTGCAAGCCCTTCCATAAAGTGCTTCAAATGATGCCATTTGGATACTCTGCTAGTTGCTATTATTGTACGTAAATTCCACCAAATGCAGCTGATATTCCCATCCACCTTTAAAATCTATGACGCACGCTCGCAACATGTCCTCAAGCGTCTGAATCGTCCTCTTCGACTATCTGTCCGTCTGTGGATGGTACGCTGTGCTAAACTGTAGCCGGGTTCCCATAACATCTTGTAAGCTTTTTCAAAAGTTCGCTGTGAATTTGGGATCTCTATCTGAGGTAATTGTTACAGGCACTCCATGTAACCTTACTATCTATCTCATATACAACTCAGCGTATCTATCAATTGCGAAATCCTTTTGCACAAGAATGAAGTAGGCGGACTTGGTCAATCTGTCCACGACTACCCATATAGAGTCGTGACCTTTCTAGCTCCTTGGGAGTCCCATCACAAAATCCATAGTTATATGCTCCCACTTCCATTCCGGTATTTTCAATGGTTGTAATAATCCTCCAAGCTTACAGTGTCGCGCTTTCACTTACTGGCATGTCAAGTATTTTGCCACATACTTCGCTACATCCACCTTCATCCCGTTCCACCAGTAGTGTTGACGTAGGTTCTGATACATCTTCGTACTTCCCGGGTGGATGCTATAATTGCTCCTGTGAGCCTCCGATAAAATCATTTTCCCGAGTCCTTCATCCTTTGGCACGCATAAACGTCCTCAGAACTTCAAGATTCCGTCCTCTGACACTTGAAACTCTAGTTTTCTCTTTGTCACGTCCATCTCTAGAATTTTCTTAATTTCTAGATCCGTAAATTGTAAGGTCTTTATTCCTTTCTGGACCTCAGTTTCTACCCTCAATGTAGCCATCAAAATGGACAACTGGCAGATTTTCAATCTGAACTCAAAATCTCTTAAATCCTCGATCATCGACCAATCTTTTACTAGCAGACAGGCGATGCCCGACTTCCGACTCAGCGCATCTGCGACTCATTTGCCTTCCCAGGGTGATACAAAATATCACAGTCATAATCCTTGAGCAGCTCCATCCACCAACGCTGCCTCATATTCAGCTCTTTCTGGGAGAACAGCTACTTTAAGCTCTGGTAATCGATGTAAATCTAGAACTTCTTACCACACAGACAATGTCTCCATATCTTCAGAGCAAAAATGATCGCTGCTAACTCCAGATCATGCGTTGGGTAGTTCATTTCGTGTGGCCTCAGCTGTCGAGACGCGTAGGCTACTACTCTTCCATGCTGCATTAACACATAGCCTAGTCCTTTCAGCGAAGTATCACTATAAATCTCATAGCCTCTCGGTCTTGATGGAATCGTCAACACCGGTGCAATCGTCAACCGATATTTGAGCTCTTGGAAACTCCTTGCACATTTGTCCGTCCATTCAAACCTAGTTTCTTTCTTCGTCAAGCGTGTCAATGGAATGGCTATGGATGAAAACTTTTCCACAAAACGTCTGTAGTATCTTGCTAATCCCAAGAAACTTATGACTTCAGTGACCGTAGTAAGCCTAGGCTAATTCATTACTGCTTCGATCTTCGCAAGATCCACTACGATTCCTTCTCCAAATACCACATGACCAAGAAATGCTACCTCATTCAGCTAGAACTCGCATTTGCTCAACTTAGCATATAGTGAGTGTTCCCTCAAGGTCTGCAAGACAATCCTTAGGTGTTCCTCATGTTCTGCATCACTCCTTGAGTAAATCAAGTTATCGTCAATAAAGACTATGACGAATCTATCCAGGAATTCCTTAAATACTCGATGCATCATATCCATAAATGCGGCTGGAGCATTGGTCAATCCAAAAGGTATCACTGTGAACTCATAAGGACCATACCTCGTCCTAAAAGTAGTCTTAGGTATGTCTTCCTTCTTAATCCTCAACTGGTGATATTCGGTCCTCAAGTCAATCTTTGAGAATACTGTCGCTCCTTGCAACTGATCAAACAGGTCGCCGATTCTTGACAATGGGTACTTATTCTTCACTATTACCTGGTTCAATTGCCTATAATCGATGCATAGACGCAAGGACCCATCCTTTTTCCTCACAAATAATACCGGCGCTCTCCACGGCGAAGCACTCGGTCGGATAAATCCTTTATCCAATAGTTCTTGCATCTGTACCTTTAGCCCTTTCAGTTCTGACAGGGACATCCTATAAGGTGTCTTGGAGATCGGTTCCGTTATAGGAGCTAACTTGATCACGAATTCTATCTCTTGCTCTAGTGGTAATCCTAACAATTCTTGGGGAAAAACGTCAAGGAACTCACGCACTACCGGAATACTCTCTAATTTTGGCTCCTCGGTAGCCGTGTCCGTCACCGTGACTAAGTATGCCTGACACCCTTCAGTCATCAACTTTGTCACTTTAAGAGATGAGACTAAGGGAATCGAGATTCCTCCTCGACTTTCCACCAATTCAAAGCTAGGGCGATCTTTTGGGTAGAAACGAATTATCCTACTACCACAATCTATCACTGTCCCCTGTTTACCTATCCAATCCATCCCTATGATCACGTCAAAATCGTACATGGGCAATACAACTAGATCAATACTCTTCTTATTCCCTCCAATCATGATTTCACAGTTAGCACAGCCCAATGAAACTAATATATTATCCTTAATGTAGTGCCAACATGCAGAATTATATTCAACAGTTTTAACTTCATACCTACCAGATCAGCAAACTGAGCAGACACAAATGAATGTGTGGCATCAGGGTCAAACAATGCATATGCAGCTTGGTCACACAAGTAAACCGTACCTATGACAACACCTAGCGTTTCCTCCGCCTCTCTGCGGGCTACTGCATATACCTTACCCTGAGTTGGAGGTCGATTCTACTCGATCTAGGGAGTGGCACCCGATGGTCCAGCCTACGATCTTTGACCTTGAGATCGACTCGCAGGAGCTTGATTCTAGCACGTCCTCATTTGGTGGCCAATCTGACCACACTTAAAATAGGCTCCAGTCCTCACCAGGCATGGCCCATTTCCATGCCTCCTGCCACAGAGACGGCAGCTCCAGTTCGTGGGAGTCGACGGCTTCACAATATTTTTCCTTACTGGAGGCACAAAATGACTATTACCCGCTCGCCATCAATCTCTTGCCCATCTGGCGGTTCTCTCAAAATGGGGTAAGCCTCATTCCAGATGCGGCATTCCTTTCCTTTAAGTCCCTCTCTATCATCTAGCCCCGCTCATATATTTCCTTATAGGACCTTAGATTTAGGGCAATCATCTGACTGCGGAGCTCGAGCCTCAATCTGTCTCTAAATCTCCGTGCTTTCTTTTGGGGATCTTCTACAGATCAAGGTGTGTACCTCGACAATCTGGAGAACTCGGCCTCATACTAGTCTACCGTCAACTAGTTCTGACGCAGCTATAAGAATTCCACCTATTTCCTTTCCCTGGTCGTCTCCGAGAAGTATTTGTTGTTGAACGTCGTCTTAAAGGCATCCCAGGTCATGGTCGTTCCTTTAGGGAAAACATCATTCTTGGTGGCAACCCACCAGTCGTTTGCAGTACCCTCCAGCTGGTACACTACCAACATCACTTTTTCCTCATCCGTGCACCTCAGCACTCCAAAAGCTTTTTCCAGCTTCTCAATCCACCTAGGTGCTAGCTCGGGATCTCCAGTCCCGTCGAACTGGGTTGGCTTCAGTTTTATGAATTGCTCCACCAGTTGACCCATTTGTCTACCCATGACAATCTCCTTCTGAGCATTCACAGCCTCATTACCCTAGTTATGATCATCGGGGTTCTCGTTGCCCTCATTGTTGTCGTTGTTGGCATTGACGGCAGCTATGGTGACTCCTACTGCTTAGGCTATGGCAGCATCCCGATCCTGGGTCTGCTTGTCAATGAGGTCGCCAATCCTCTTTAGCGCCCTCAGCACACCATCCATCCATGGGTCTGTTGCTACAGACGACCTCGAGCTAGGGGTTTCGCCTCTAGGCCTTCCAGATCTCCTAGATGGATTGCTCATCCTTATATTCTTCTACTAAGCATGGTCCACCACAAGTTCATCAAGGGGTTAGTAACTCGCTCATTCATCCAAGTCCAGAGTTACCAACTACTCCTTAATAGAAATAGTTATAACACAACAATCTCCAAACAACAAATTTCCAGAGACATTTCAACAAGTAGTCCATGGCCATTCCTCAGTTCTGTTCACTCCAATAGTTCACTAAAACAAACATACTCATTCATTTAACAGGCCAAAATTCAGAAATGGCTTTCCACACTAAGCAGTGAACTTAATTCTTATAATTACCACAACCTTGTCGAGGCCAAATGCCAACCATAAGTGCCAAGTCACATGCCATGCACCCCATACCTTATCTTAGCCAGTCTCCTAAGGTCTCGCTTCCCGTCCTTGTCCCAACTTAATTCTCCTTATTACTCCAGTTCTCAATCAACTTTGAATCAAGCTGACCTTGCTCTGATACCAAATCAAATGGGGATGTCACGCCCCGTGCCCCGGGCACAAGCACGTGACTCCCGGCAAGCAAACTAAAATATCTCTCTTGGTCCCAAGATCCACACATAAGACGAGAGACGTGTTATAAACAAAGCACGCAGAAGCGACCATACAATAACTCCTCCGTACAAATAGTAAAATGGGATTGGGATAGCAAGAAGACTGCAATACATAATATCCAAAAGTTCATACAGATGCATGGTAACTAAATCCGTTAACAAGGGTTGACGGGGTAAGTACACAAAAGGATCCGTCAACAACATCCAACAAGAAACAGGGTCAAAATCGCCGTCAATAGATTGACCTAGCAAGCTGGGAGCTCCTAAGACGAGCTGCTAGAGTCCTCGGTCTCCTCTACCTCCTTCGTGGGCTCATACTCCGAGATGGTCTCCGAGTGAACCTCTATGGTGTCCTCCATGGTCTCCTCAGCAGACGGCTCCACCAGATCCTCCTCAGTTGCCTCGACTACTATGACTTCCTCCTCCGTGTCCTCTAAGGTCGGAGTCCTCTTCGGTCCATTCCTCGTACCGACAATTGACCCCTCAGCCTGCTCTAAGTCCCGACCAGGGTGGCACCAACTAGGGATCACTTCCTGGGACACCTCAATGGGCTTCAACGGCCCTATGGACACATCCCCAACCTTACGAAACCAGGCCTCATACCTATGAGGCTTCTAACTAGTACTACCCTCGTCTACCTAAACCACAGTACACTTGTCGACATAAATAGTTCCCTGTCCGTCAGGGAACTCATCAAAATAGACTGTCATCTCCTTGGGGTCGCCAAAATGGATAGGCCACATCTTCAAGACCTAGGATCTATAAAAAGGGGGTCCCCAACGAGGTGAGATTTGCATCTCGGTAAAGGGGGTTCTAATCTTAGGTTAGACGGACAGTCCATTTAGACAGTCATAAAAATCAGCGTTTCATGCAAACAAACACATGAGTCATTCAATTATCGACGATCATGCAGATGTCAAACAAGCAGTCGAGACATCACGAAACATCACTAAGATCATATACACACCACCATGTCACACCACCACTTTCACCCTTCACACCTGCCTCATTCTCATGTCCGCGTTTAGAACGCATCAGGCTCGATTCGCATAAACGCATCAGACCGTCATTGACAACCCGTGTAAACACATCAGGTTTCAATGTTACTCTAGGCCAGGGTCGACGCATCACAACTCCGTCCCGCGTTTCAACGTATTAGGACTATGGCCTTCTCAACCCCGCATCTCATACGCATCAGGGTGCCATACCACTCCATCCCCGCGCCTCAGGGTATCCATCACACCGCCCTGCATCTCATACGCGTCAGGGTGTCGCCATGCCTCAATCATGCCATAGTTTCAATTCAATACACATACATAATGCCATGTGCAACTCAAGCACAAATCATACCCTTATGGAATGCAAATACCGCCCTGCATTTGAATGTGTGTTCATGCCTATACTTCATACATGGTAGTCATTTCAAGTATAGGCATGAACACACATTCAAATCCTCTATATCGTTCTAGGACAAACAATGAACAATCACATTGAAATCTCTCAACAATCAATCAAATTCTCACTCGACTCACCCAATTGAGTCCAATCTTCCTATCATAGTTTTAAGATTTCCTTACCTCAATCTTAATACCACAAAATTCTCTTCTTAAGCACTACCACAATTTAGCCCAAATGGTCCAAGATCAAGTCCACCGCGCAACCTATGAAATTCCAACCAATCGTCAATTTTCTCTTGCCCAATCACCAATCCATGGATCACAAACCTCATTAACACATTCCTCAACAGCCTAACATGTCTCATTGATGAATTTGAGACTCAAAATAAACAATCAACAGCCTCCACAAAATTGATTTGCATAGAATCGAACCGGGCTATTGTCGGTTCTATGTATATCGAAATCAACCAGCCCTTGAACTACCTCAAATCCATCATTTATTCACTAACCTACTTGCTAACATGTATATCTAAGGGTTTAGGAAGATCACCGAAGATTTAGGGCCAATTCGTCTCCGAAAACCCTTTGGAAGTCGTCAGTTTCCCTTAGTCCTCCAATTGGCAGTTCTGACCCTTCAAACACAAGACCTATTTGGGGTCAAAACTCCCTCAAATTAACCTCAAATTTTTAAGACAGATCATTCTATGCGTCCCCTAGATCTCCACAAAATTTGGTTGAAAAAATCCAAAGTTTCGAGGTCCTAAGAGGTCAGAAACGTAGCCTACCTTAAGTTGTGACGGTTTCCGTCGACTTGCGGGATATCAGCTGGCCGAAGCTCTTCGATGGGTCAAACAATTCGCTTCCACTCTGAGGATGTCGGCAAGAGGTCAAGCTAGGAGTGGGTGGGCGGCCGGAATCCAGGCGGTGGCCGGAGGTGGTCGCCGGTGGTAGCGAACGGGAGGATTAGAACCGATCGGGCGAGCAGTAGGAGAAGAGGAAGAAGATGATGGTGCTCTCAGTGAAGATGAAGAGTGATAAGCAAAATGAGGGGTGAGAGAGAGAGAGAGAGAGAGAGAGAGAGAGAGAGAGAGAGAGAGAGAGAGAGAGAAGTGTATATACAAGTCTCAAGGTCAAAGGGTTGAATGGTAGTTGGGAAAAAGTGGACATGACCACTCAAAGGCTAATCTAGTGACACATGTCCAATGTGTCAATCAAGCTAAGTCAATGGCCAAGATCTCTCTCCATTTTCAACAGCCTTGTGGACAAATAAAAGACCAAAATGCCCTCGTCCCATTATATAAGCATGGCTAAAGCTTGAGGGGCAAAATGGTAATTTTACCCTCGATATCCAGAACGTTATTTTTCTCATTCCAATATTCTTCAACAAGGCGATGACTAATACAAATATGATGTTGGAATTCTTGATTCTCCATTTTCAGTTTTCAAGACTTGTTTCTAATTATTTTCTCTATTAGACGTGGTTCCAGCCTATCCTGAACCGACGGGTGGCTTTTGCAGACGTTACGCATATCGACCCTGTGATTCATATCACATTTAGGGCTCGTCAATTCTTGGCGACTTTGGTTGTCATGTAATCGTGAGGGTCTATCACTAGTTCCGATGGTCTCGATCGTCACTGTCCGATTTAGGAAAATTTGTAAATTATACATTAGTTCAGCGGCATCACCCACGCTCCAATCTTATAACGCTAGCAATGTAGTCCTTAATCATTCTTAGATCAACCCTTTGCGATCCTAAATATCCTCTCGACAATCCTTATGGTCAAAGCGTCATTTCCCATTCGAGTTCCCTAGGTCCACGTACCTTGTCTCGCGTTAGCCTTTCCCTTTAGGTCAGTCAACTCAAATTGATCAGATTTGAGCAAGATATGACTGAAACACATCGCTAGATACTTTTCTCATTGATGATTCTGAAAATAACTAGAAAGTCAGAATGTTACAACCTGGTGGAGCAGTCTACAGACGAGACGATGGAGCATACTATAGAGGTGCGCTCGGAGACTTTCTTGGAGTACGAGCCTACTGAGGACGCTAAGGAGACTGACGACTCTAATAGCTCGACTTAGGGGTTTCCATTTTCTTGATTGTTATTTTAATGATAACCTCGATGCCCTATTTCTTTTTTGAGATATTGATGATCGTCCTTTGTACTGGTCCTGTCACCCCTACCGACTAGCAAGTTTAGTCTACCAGTGCTCTTGTAAGAACAGTTGTGAGGTTATGTATATATATTGATATTCTCGTTACCCAGGTCCCCTTTATTATTGTACGGAGGAGTTTGCATGTTATCTCTTCCGCATGCTATCGATCTTTCGTATCTCTCAATATATGTGAATTTTGGGACGCTCAAGAGTTTATGCTTGCAGGGTGTCGCGCGCTCGTGCCTGGAGCGTGAGGTGTGACATCCCCGCCTTGCTTGGTATCAAATTAAGGTCAGCTCGATCTAAGTTGATTGGGGATTGGAGTGATAAGGAGGAATAAGTTAGGACAGGATGGGTAGCGAGACCTTAGGAAACTTGTTAGAATAAGGCACGAGATGCATGGCATATGACTTGGCGCATGTGATTGACATTTGGGCCTGACAAGATTGCGGTAATTTATGAGGATTAAGTTCCATGAGTGGAGCTGAATGTCATATTTGGATTTTGGTCTGTTAAAAAAATGAGCATGGCTAGTTTTGGGGAACGGTTGAAATGGACGGAATGGGTAATGGCCATAGACTGTTTAGTGAAATGCCTCTAGAGTTAGTTGCGTGGAAGGTCGTTATGTTATGATTGTTTCCATTAAGGCATAGTTTGGTAGCTCTGGACTTGGTTGGATGAGTGAGTTACTAACTCCTTGGTGAAATTGTGGTGGTCCAGGCTTAGTGAAAGCATACAAGAATGAGTAATCCGCCTAGAAGACCCAAGAGC
Source organism: Rhodomyrtus tomentosa (assembly GCA_028455895.1). Classification (NCBI taxonomy): domain Eukaryota; kingdom Viridiplantae; phylum Streptophyta; class Magnoliopsida; order Myrtales; family Myrtaceae; genus Rhodomyrtus; species Rhodomyrtus tomentosa. Next base: position 21,602,598 of record JAPCWY010000011.1, read on the forward strand.
GGGGCCTCTAGTTCGAGGCCACCTGCGGCGGAAGACCTGAGGATGGACAGAGTGCTGAGAGCATTAGAAAGGATTGGTGACCTCATCGACAAGTAGACCCAGGATAGGGATGCTGCCATAGCTCAAGCGGTGGGAGTCGCAATAGTTACCATCAACGCCAATAACGGCAATAACGAATGCAATGGAAACAATGGCGATCATGACCAAGGCAATGAAGTAGTAGATGCCTAGGAGGAAGTTGTTATGGCTAGGCAGATGGGCTAACTAGTTGAGTAATTTATCAAGCTGAAGCCAAGTTTGATGGGACTGGAGACCTACCCGAACTAGCCCCGAGATGGATTGAGAAACTGGAAAAGGCCTTTCAAGTACTGACGTGCACAGATGAGGAAAAGGTACTGTTGGCAGTGTACCAACTGGAAGGGACCGCAATTGACTGGTGGGCTGCCACCAAGAATGGAGTCTTTCCAGAAGAAACAGCCTTGACCTAGAATGCTTTTACCACATCATTCAACGACAAGTACTTCTCGGAGACAACCCGAGAAAGGAAGTAAGTGAAGTTCTTACAGCTGCGTCAGAATCACCTGACAGTGGACCAGTGTGAAGCTAAGTTCTCCAAATTGTCAAGGTATGCACCCCGATCGATTGAGGATCCCTTGGAGAAGGCACGGAGATTTTGAGATGGACTGAGGCCTGAGCTTCGCAACCAGATGATTGCCTTGAACCTGAGGACCTATAAAGAAATCTATGGACGGGGACAAATGATTGAGAGAGATCTGAAAGAGAGAAATGCCGCATCTGAATCACGGTTTAATTCGTTTAGAGATAACTGCCAGACCGACAAAAGGCCTATGGTTGGCAATAGACGCTTCATCCCTCCAATAAGAAAGAATATAGTGAAGCCGCTGAACCCAATGAACTAGAGCTACCGCCTCTGTGGCAGAAGGCATGGTAATGGACCTTGCCTGGCAAGAACTAGAGCGTGCTTCAAGTGTGGTCAAATGGGCCATCAAATGAGAACTTGCCTGATTCAAGCTCCAATGACTAGACCTCAAGGGCAACGACCACAAGCAGGACCGCCAACTGTCACTCCCCAAAATGATCAGAACCGACCCTCAACTTAGGGAAGGGTCTATGCCGTAGTACGTAGGGAAGCAAAAGATGCGCCAAGCGTGGTCACAGGTACGATTTATTTGTGTAACCAAGCTGCCTATGCTTTGTTTGATCCTGACACATCACACTTGTTTGTGTCTACTCGATTTACTGATTTGGTTGATATGGAATTGAAATCATTGAGTGTGATTTTGCATGTTGCCACCTCGTTGAAAGATAATGTGCCGGTTTCGTTAGGCTGTGCTGATTGTAAAATCGTAATTGGCGGTAGTAAAGAGAATATCGACTTAGTTGTGTTGCCCATGTATGACTTCGATATGATCATAGGAATGGATTGGTTGGGTAAGCAAAGGGCGGTAGTTGATTGTGGTAGTAGGATAATCTGTTTCTATCCGGAAGGCCGTTCTAGTTTTGAATTTGTGGAAAGTCGAAGAGTAACCTTGATTCCTTTAGTCTCATCACTTGAAGCGACAAAGCTGATAGCTGGAGGATGTCAGGCGTACTTAGTTGCAGCTATGGACACGACGGTCGAGGAGCATAAATTGGAAAATATTTCGGTAGTGCGTGAGTTTCACGACATTTTTCTTCAAGAGTTACCAAGGTTGCCACCAGAGCACGAAATTGAATTCATGATTGAGTTAGCTCCCGGGACGGAGCCGATCTTGAAGGCACCCTATAGAATGTCCTTATCAGAACTGAAAGAGTTAAAGGTACAAATGTAGGAATTACTGGTAAATGATTTATTCGACCAAGTGCTTCATCGTGAGGAGCGCCGGTGTTGTTTGTGGAAAAAGGATGGGTCCTTGGATTTATGCAACAACTACAAGCAGTTGAATCAAGTGACTATAAAGAATAAGTACCCACCGCCGAGAATTGGTGACTTATTTGATCAGTTGCAAGGAGCTGCGGTATTCTCTAAAATTGACCTGAGGACCAAGTATCATCAGTTGAGAATTAAGAAGGAAGGCATACCTAAGACCGCTTTTAGGACAAGGTATGGTCATTACGAATTCACTGTGATGCCTTTTGGACTGACCAATGCTCCAGCCGCATTTATGGACTTGATGCATCGGGTGTTCAAGGAATTTTTGGATAGAATTGTTATAGTCTTTATTCACGATATCCTGATTTACTCGAGGAATAACGAAGAACGCAAAGAGCATCAAAGGATTATTTTGCAGACCCTGAGGGAACACTCGTTTTACGCTAAGTTTAGCAAATGCGAGTTCTGGGTGAATAAAATGGCATTTCTTGGCCATATTGTGTCTGGAGAAGGAATTAAGATGGATCCTGCGAATATCGAAGCTGTAATGAACTGGCCTAGGCTTACTACGGTCACGGAAGTCTGAAGTTTCTTAGGATTGGCAGGATATTACAGACGTTTTGTGGAGAAATTTTCATCTATAGCCATTCCACTAACAAGATTGACCAAGAAAGAAACGAAGTTCGAATGGACAGATAAGTGTGAGCGTAGTTTCCAAGAGCTCAAGCATCGGTTAACAACCACACCGGTATTGACGATTCCATTAGGATATGGAGGTTACAAAATATATAGCGATGCTTCGCTAAAGGGACTAGGCTGTGTGCTAATGCAACATGGAAGAGTGGTTACCTACGCGTCCCGACAACTGAGGCCGCACGAGATGAATTATCCGACTCATGATTTGAAATTGGCGGCAATCATCTTTGCTCTGAAGATCTGGAGGCATTATTTGTGTGGTGAGAAGTTTCAAATTTATACAGATCACTAGAGCTTGAAATATCGATTTTCCCAAAAGAAACTGAATATGCGGCAGTGTCGATGGATGGAACTGCTTAAGGATTATGATTGCGACATATTATATCACCCTGGAAAGGCAAACAGAGTCGCGGATGCACTCAGTCGGATATCGAGTATTGCCTGTCTACTAGTAAAAGGGCAGTCATTATTTGAGACCTTGAGAGATTCTGAGTTCAGATTGGAAGTCTGTCAACTATCCAGTTTTGTAGTCACATTGAGGATAGAACCCGAGATCCAAGAAAGGATGAAACGCTTATAGTCTATGGACCCGAAAATTTAGAAAATCCTAGAGATAAGTGCTACGAAGAGGAAACCAGAGTTTCAAGTGTTAGAGGATGTAATCTTGAAATTTCAAGGGCGTCTATGCAGTACCAAAAGACGAAGAGCTTAGGGAAAGGATTTTATCAAAGACTCACAGAAGCAATTATAGTATCCACCCAGGCAGCACGAAAATATATCAGAACTTGCGTCAACATTATTGGTGGAACAGGATGAAAGTAGATGTAGCGAAGTGTGTGGCGAAGTGCTTGACATGCCAGCAGGAGAAGGCAGAACACTATAAGCCTGATGGATTGCTACAGCCATTAGAGATTCCTGAATGGAAATGGGAGCATATAACAATGGAGCCAAAGAGGCCACGATTCTATTTGGGTAGTCGTGGATAGGTTGACTAAGTCTGCACACTTCATTCCTGTGTGAAAGGATTTCGCCATGGACAGATATGCCGAATTGTATATGTGGCAAATAGTGAGGCTACATGGAGTACCCGTGACAATTACATCGGACAGAGATCCTAAATTCACGGCAAACTTCTAGAAGAGTCTTCAAGATGCCATGGGAACTCGACTACAATTTAGTACGACATACCATCTACAGACGGATGGACAATCGGAAAGAACAATTTAGACACTCGAGGATATGTTACGAGCGTGTGTTATAGACTTGAAAGGTGGATAGGAGGATCAACTGCATTTGGTAGAGTTCGCATATAACAACAGTTATCAGTAGAGTATTCGAATGACACCTTTTGAGACGCTCTATGGAAGGGCTTGTAGGACCCCGATTTGCTGGGACGAAATTGGAGAAAGAAGCATTACAAGCCCAGAGTTGGTAGAGCAATTAGTAGAGGCGGTGAAAATAATTCGAGATAGGCTGAAAAAGGCACAAAGTCGTCAAAAGAGTTATATGGATAAACGACCTAAGCCTTTGGAGTTTCAAGTAGGCGATCATGTTTTCCTTAAGGTGTTGCCAATGAGGGGATTATCTCGATTTGGAAAGAAAGGAAAACTGAGTCCACGATACGTACGTCCATTTGAAATTTTGGAACGGATTGAGACCTTAGTCAACAGGCTTGCCTTCCCGCCTAACTTGTCCCAGGTGCACAACGTCTTCCATATGTCAATGTCATGGAAGTACGAACCAAACCCGACATATGTACTAGATTACGAGGTTATCGAAGTAGATGACAAAGTATCCTACGTAGAAAAGTTAGCCATGATCGAAGATCGAAAGGAGCAGATTCTAAAGAATAAGACGATTCCATTGATTAAAGTTATTTGGGAGCACCATGGAACTGAAGGCGCTACGTGGGAAAGCAAGGAAATAATGAGGTGTCAGTACCCCCATTTGTTTAAGTAACTGGTTTATTGTAAATTTCGAGGACAAAAGTTTTGTAAGGGAGAAAGAGTTGTGACATTCTAATTTTCCTATTATTTCGGAACTTATTAATGAGAACATATCTAACGATGTCTTTCAGTCGTATCTCGCTCAGATCTGATCAATCTCAAGTTGACTGACCAAAGGAGAAAGGCTAACGTGAGACAAGATACGTGGACCTAGGGAACTCAAATAAGAAATGGCACTTTGACCATAAGGATTGTCGATGGAACATTTAGAGCCATAAAAGGCAAATCTAAGAACGATTAAGGAATGCATTGCTAGCGTTATACGATTAAAGCACGGGTAATGTTGCTTAACCAATGTATAATTTGCAAAATTTTCCTACATCGAATAGTGACGATCAAGACTGTCGGAACTAGTAATAGACCCTCGCAATTACATGACAACCAAAGTCGCCATGAATTGACGAGCCCTAAGTGTGATATGAATCACAGAGTCAATACGCGTAACGTCTGTAAAGCCGTCCGTTAGTTCGGAATAGGCTCGAATTACATTTGATAGACGAATGATTCAAAGACGAGTCTTGAAATTAGAAAATGGAGAATCAAGAATTCCAACATTATAATTGGACTGGCCGTCGCCTCATCGAAGCAAAATTGGAATCGAAAAACGGCGTTCCCGACATCGAGGGTAAAATTATCATTTTGCCCCAAGCCTTAGTCTTGTCTTAATGAATGAACAAGGGCATTTTGGTCATTGATACCCCACTATAGCAGCCAAAAATTTGAGAAATTAGCAGCCATTGGATGAAATATTGATTGACATATAGACAAGTGTCAATGGATGGTGAATGAGCATTTATTAAATCATTTTTAACCTACCATTCCTTGGAGTTGACTATCAAAATTGTGTATACAATCTCCTCACCCCTTCATTCTATCAAAACCCCCTCTCCCCATAGTATTATTATTATTATTATTATTATTATTATTATTATTATTATTATTCTCCAGCCGAGAGCTGCTCCTCACCCAACCAGACCCGACCACCGGCTTGAATCACAACATTTAACCCATCGAGGAGCTCCGGCCAGCCATTTTCCCGAGAATCGACGGAAACCGTCGCAGCTGGAGGTAAGCTGTTGTTTAGACTCTGTAGGACCTCGAATCATTTGAATCTTTTGGTCAAATTTTGTGGACATCTAGGGGACATGTAAACTGAGTAGTGGTAAAAATTTGGATGAATTTGATGGAGTTTTGACCCTAAATGGGTCTTGTGTTTGAAGGACAAAAACTGACCGGTTGAGGACTTAGAGGAACTGGTGTTATTCGTGGACTTTCCGACGTTGCCTTGAGCTCAAATTTTCGGTGAGACTTCCCATCTCCCAGAACTACATGTTAGCGGTAGATTAGTGGGTAAATTGAGGATTAAGATTGGTTTATGGACTGATTAGTTGAGATATGCACAGAACCAAAAATTTCCTATTTCGGTTCTATGCATACTGAATCTTGTGGGGGCTGTTGGTGATGGAGTTGAGTTGAAATTTTATCGTTGAGACATATTAGGACGTCGATGAATGTGTCGTTAAGGTTTATGCTCCGTGGGTTGGTGATTTGAGCAAGAGAATCGACAAATTGATTGGATTTCCCTAGGGTTACACGGTTGCCCTGTTTTGGAACCCTTGGAGCCGATTACATGAAGTACTTGGAAGAAGATTTTTTGTTGAATTAAACTTGAGGTAAGAAGTTTCTAAATAGGATCGAACTCGATTGGGTGAATTGGGAGTGAATTAGGTTGGTTGTTGGGAGTTATGGTGTGATTGTTTATTGTGTATCCTTAAGATGTATAGATGGTGTAAATGCTCGTTGAATGCTTGTGCCATGAATTGATTAGCACATTTGAGTGTTGAATCTAATTGTCTCGTTTGCCATAGATGTGTTACTCGTCGCATGAGTTTGCACTTGACCATGAGGTTCTGGATTGAAATGAGTTTTTGGCATGTTTGAGAAACTTGTGATACCCTGAGGCATTGAGATGCGGGGTTGTATGGATTGATACCTTGAGGCGTTTACGCAGGGTTGAGTTGAATTGTACCCTGATGCGTTGAGACGCGGGGTTGAAATGGCCAAGGTCCTGATGCGTTGAAACGCAGGACGGAATTTGAGATGTGTCGACATAGGCCTAAAATGAAATTGAAACCCTGATGCGTTTACACGGGTTTGTCAATGAGATGGTATGAGGCGTAATTACGCGGAACGAACCTGAGGCGTTCTAAAAGCGGGCGTGAATCAAATAAGGAAGACTAGAAGGGTGGAAGGTGTGATCTGGCGTGGTAATATGTGCTTGATTCCACCGATGTGATATGATGCCATGATCGCATGTTTGACACTCATTTGTATCTGTATGTTATTTAATAACTGTTGAATGCCTCATGTGATTGTTTGTGCATTTTTGTTCATGATTGTATTTACCTGCGTGTACGGTCAGCTTAACCTAGGGTTAGGACCTTTCTTACTAAGATGTAAATCTCACCTCGTTGTGAGACCCCATTTCCAGATCTTAGGCCGTGAGAATGCTATCAATCAGATTAGGCGACCCAAAGGAGATGACTGCGTATTTTGAGGAGTTCCCAGACGGACGGGGAATGGTGTACATTAGGAAATGTACGGGAGTCTGGCTAGATGAAGGTGGAAAGGACTGGAAGCCTCACAGGTTCGAGGCTTGATTTCAGAGGGTAGTCGAGGTTACCACGAGACCTCTGAAGTCTACTGAGGTGCCACGTAGGGTGATTCCCAGTTGGTGTCATCCCACTCGGAATTCGGTGGAGGTCGAGGGATCAGCAGCTAGCTCGAGGAATATCCTTAAGAGGAACCCAACCCTGGAAGACACCGACGAGATCATTAAGATCGAAGCCTCCAAGGACGACCTGGTAGAACAGTCAGCAGACGAGACGATGGAGCATACTGTAGAGGTGTGCTCGGGAACTTTCTCGGAGTACGAGCCTACTGTGGACGCTGAAGAGACTGATGACTCCAGCATCTCGACTTAAGGGTTTCCGTTTTCTGGACTGTTATTTTGATGATGACCTCAATGCCCTGTTTCTTTTTGGAGATGTTGATGATCGTCTTTTGTACTGGTCCTATCACCCCTATCGACTAGCAGGTTTAGTCTACCAATGCTCTTGTAAGAATAGTTGGGAGGTTATGTATATATATTGATATTCCCGTCACCCAGGTCCCCTTTTTTATTATACGGAGGAGTTTGTATGTTATCGCTTCCGCATGCTATCAATCTTTCGTATCTCTCGATATATGTGAATCCTAGGACGCTCGAGAGTTTATGCTTACAGGGTGTCGCGCGCTTGTGCCTGAAGCGCGGGGCGTGACAATATTGATCACACGACGGGGTAAGATAATAATCTCGGTAAGTTGACCCTAACCCTAAGCTAGGCTATTAGTACCTCCAGGCACTTTTGAAAACATTCCCTTTTCAATTTAGACAATCAAGCAATTGACAAAAATATGGAATTTCAGGCATAGAGACATTCAAGCACACTAGCACAAAGATAAATCAACAAGCCAGAAATTTCATCTCAATGGCCTCATAATTTCTCAATTCATGCCCAGTCATCATAGTTGGCTTGAAACAGTGACAATTCGAAAGCAACCATAACAACGAAACAAGTCTCGCACTAGAGCACCAATCCTTCATATGCATACACGAAGACTAATTTCAGTCTCATCATTCAAAAGCTCACAAGCCATTTTACATGAATTAAGGGCACCAAGCCGATTCATCTTTTAAGGGCACCAAGTCAATTCTCATGAATCAAGGGCACCAAGCCGATTCTTCATTCAAGGGCACCAAGCCAATTCTCATGAATCAATGGCACCAAGCCGATTCATCATTCAAGTACACCATTCATCATCTTGCATATGCATAACATTACATTAAGCCATATGCGATACTGAGTGCAAAACCGAACATTAAAGCCCTTAATTGAATCCCATTAATTATCATAGGCCTAAATTCACACACGGCATAGCCTCACTAAGCATTTACAGCTTTAATTCCTTGCTTCCTAAGCATGGAAACATGGTACTCAATCAAAGACAAGTCATAAAAACCTCGATTCACAAATCTGCCCCCCCCAAGATCAGGTTCAATCTCACGACAATTGACAATTTTCTACTGACTTTTTGAGGAAACAAATTTTTGGTTTTTGTCCTTCAAGATCTTACGGACGTGTAGGCGAAAACAGGGCTCAATTTGGATATCGGATGACTTAGAACGACTCATTTTACAAACGGTGCACGCAGAAAAATAGGTTTGCATAGCTCTCGGGTCCCTCACGTGTTTCATATCAAAACAGCCCTTTAAACCCTTTCAATTCCACCAAAAATCCACCCTTTAGTAATCCAACATCCTAACGAAGGGTTAGAAGCTTTTTTACCTCAAAATTAAACAAGCGAAATTCCACAATTGGCCACTTGAAGTCTTTAAACCACGCTGGCCAAGACATTCATACAAGCAGGCATGTCACGCCCCGCGCCCCGGGCACGAGTACGCGAACATCCTTGCAAGCAAACTAACAATAACCTCTCGGCGGTCCCAAGATTCACCAATAAAAGTCGAGAGATATAATAAATACACCACGCATGCGGAAGCGTTACTAACATAAATTCCCGTACAATATATTTATAGATTAAGTGGGACCTAGATAGTTCAATAACATTCATACATCATATCGTATTGTTCATACAGATACTAACTACTAAGATCCAATAAACAACAGGGTGACAGGGTAAGCACGTCAAAAGGAACATCCACAAAATCCATCAGGAGCGGGTTAAGCCGTCAGTCAAAAGGTCGATCTACCAACTGAAGTATCCTAGGATGAGCCGCTAGAGTCATCCGTATCTTCTGCATCCTCGGTCGGCTTGTACTCGAAAAACGTCTCGGACGGAATCCTCCATGGTCACCTCCAATGATGGCTCAGCGAGGTCCCCCTTGGACGCCTCCAGGACTATGACCTCCTCTTCCTGCTGCTCTGTAGACTTCAAGGTCGGGCTTTGCTCTGGCCCATTCCTAGACCCTACTACTGACCCCTCAGGCAACTCCTGCTCTGTTACAGTATGGCACCAATCGGGTATGACACCCTGTGGTACCTCATGGGCTTCAGCGATCCTATTTGTGAGTCGCCCTCCTTCTTGAGCCACGCCTCGAATCTATGAGGTTTCCGCTCAGGCTTACCCTTGTCCCCCCATATGATAGTACATTTCCTCACATATACGTTCTCCTGCCTATTCGGGAACTCATCATAATACGCCGCCATCTCTTTTGGGTCCCCGAAGTGAATGGGCTACAAAACTACGGCCTAAGATTTGTAAAGGAAGGGTTCCTCCAAAAGGGATGAGATACACATCTCAGTAAGAAAAACCTAACCCTAGGTCAAGTTGACAGTCCACTCAGGTAATCGCATCCCTCAATAGGTCCAAACTCATGGACACACAGGCGTAACAATCACAATTCAATAAACAACAATATACAAAAGACAAGCATGCATTTATGATCTTGTGTCACACTCAGATGCACATATACCCTTAGCTTGCCACTTCACTACAACCATCAACCTCCGCCTGCCTCATTCTCTAGCTCGCAAACTAGTCGCCTCAGGCTCGGTCTGCATAAATGCATCAGACCATCATTGGTGACCCGCGTAAACGCATTAGGTCCCGATGAATCTCTAGGAAAAGCTTATTAACTCATACTCTGTCCTGCGAATAATTCGCATCTGGACAGTGGCTATCTCAACCTCGCGACTTCGTTGCATCAGGGCGCCACCTAACCATACTTCACCCTGCGATCTCGTTGCATCAAGGTCTCAACCTCGCCCCGCGTCTTACACGCCTCAGGGCCCCGCTACTCCATGCTAATGCCACAACATATCGTATGCCTTAATTTTTAATTCAATTTCACACCCACTAGCAAGTGCGCATTCAAATGTATTTCATAAATTCCGTGGCATGCAAATCAATTCAAATTGTATACAAACAAGGCAAACAACTCAGACATAGGCAATGTCACACAATCATTCCTTAACATTTTAGGACATATCAAAACTATCCCATTTGGCAATCTCTCATAAATCATTCCAATCGACTCTCGACTTATCCAATTGAGTCCAATCCCCCTAGTCTCGGTTTAGGAAATCCCTTACCTTTGACTGGACAACACAATTTCCTCTTCTTGGATCACCTAGGGTTCGACCAACCAAGGTCCACGCTTGGACTTGTCGCGCAACCTAGAATTTCAACCAACTCGTCAAATTTTCGTAACCAATTCCTCAATTCGTCAATCCCAATCATCCATAACTTAACTCTCAACACTTCATCACGTCACAATCATCAAATTGCAGCTCAAAACCATCGTCCAAAGCCCTCAACAGATTCGGTTTTGGTCCGGCACCGAACCGGTTCCACTTGGTTCTGAGCATGTCGGGTGCAACTGGTCCTAATCTACTCCAAATCTGACTTTTATACACTATCGTACGTCTTAGAATGTCTACCTAAGGGTTTGAGAGGCTCACCGGTTATTTGGAGTCGGTTGGTCGCTGGAAACTCGTTGAAACTTGCTGGACGCTCAAGGTCAGATCACCGGGCAGATTCTGTCCAAAATATTCAAGGCCGGTTCGTGGTCAAAAACTTATCAAATAAATCCTCAATTTTTACCACATAATTCTATATATATCTACTGAGTCTCCATGAAATTTGAGCTCAAGTCTCAAAGATTTCGGCCATCAAAAGTGTTGAGAACTAGACCTACCTCAGGTTGGTTCTAATTCTGTCGGCTTTTGAGATATCGCTTGCTCGGGACAGTTCGGTGCTCCAAATGCCGTGATTCTTATTGGAGGAGTTCAGCAAGACGTGGAGCTTCACTGTGGTGGTCAGTCGAAGGTCGAAGGTGACCTGAAGGGCCGATCATGGGTGGCGAACGGTGGCATCGGGTCTGGTCGGGCGGCGAACAGAATGAAAGTGAAGGAAAAAGGTGATGCTCGGCTGTTCTTGGGAGGGGTCTGGCCGAATGGGGTTGAGGGAGAGAGAGAAGATTGCTATACATAATTTGGTCAATGAGAGTTGAATGTTAGGTGCATGAAAAGGTGATTTGACTATAATCCTTTGATCTTGTGACACTTGGCAATTGTTTTTCCAATGAAGATCCAATGGCCCATAATCCCTCTTGATTTTCGACTGCCATGGATGGTTATAATGTCCAATTTTCCCTTCTTCAATTTTAGAGGCGTAGTTCTAAGCTTGAAGGGCAAAATGATCATTTTATCTCCGATGTTCTGAACGTCTTTTTTCTCGTTCCAAAGTTATTCGATAGGGCGACGATCAATCTAAATTACGTTGGAATTCTTGATTTTCCATTTCAAACTTTTCAGGACTCGTTTTTAATAGTTTTCATTCCAACCTATCTCGAACTGACGGGCGGCTTTTGCAGACATGATGCGTATCAATCCCGTGATTCTCATCACGTTTAGGGCTCGTCGATACATGGAGGCTTTGGTTGTCATGTAATTGTGAGGGTTTATCACTAGTCCCTATGGTCTCGATCATCATAGTCCGATTTAGGATAATTTTGCAAATCATACATTGGTTAAGTGGCATCACCCGCTCTCCAGTCGTATGACACTCGCATGGCATTCCTTGATCATTCTTAGATCGGCCTATTGACGGTTCTAAATATCCCCTCGATAATTCTTATGGTCAAAGCTCCATTTCTTATCCGAGTCGCCTAGGTCCACGTACCTCGTCTCGCGTTAGCCTTTCCCCTTTGGTTAGTCTACTCAAATTGATCAGATTTGAGCGGAATACGACTGAAATACATCGCATGACATATACAAACTTCTCATTACAGAGTTTGAAACTGATTGGAAATCAGAATGTCACAACTCTTCCCTCCTTACAAAAATTTTGTCCCCAAAATTTGCATTACACTCACTTACTCAAACAAATGGGGGTGTTGTCGCCTTATCGTCTCTTCATTCTCCCATGTGGCTCCTTCCGTTCCGTGGTGCTCTCATACTACTTTGACCAATGGAATCTTCTTATTCTTGAGGATTTGCTCCTGCCGGTCCTCGATCCTTATTGGCTTCTCTACGTAAGACACTCTGTCATCCACCTCTATGGCTTCGGGTTCCAGCACATGTGTCGGGCTAGGCTCATACTTTCTTAGCATCGACACATGGAATACATTATGTACCTGGGATAGATTTGGCGACAAAGCAAGCCGGTATGCCAAGTTCCAATTATCTCTAATATCTCAAAAGGGCCTACATATCTTGGGCTCAGCTTCCTTTTCCTTCCGAATCACGACAGTCCTTTCATTGGCGACACCTTAAGGAAGATGTGATCGCCCATTTGAAACTCTAAAGGCTTGCGCCGCTTGTCTACATAGCTCTTCTGGCGACCCTGCGCCGTCCTCAGTCTATCCCAGATTACCTTCACTGCTTCCACCGATTGCTCTACCAATTTTGGGCCTGTGATATTTCTTTCTCCTACCTTGTTCCAGCATATCGGTGTTCTGCAGGCTCTGCCATAGAGTGCCTCAAACGATGCCATCTGTATACTTTGCTGGTAGCTATTATTGTACGTAAACTCCACCAGGTGTAACTGCTCTTCCTATCTACCTTTGAAATCAATGACGCACGCTCTCAACATGTCCTCAAGCGTCTGGATCGTCCTTTCTGATTGTCCATCTGTCTAGGGATGATATGTCGTACTGAACTACAGTTGGGTCCCCATGTCCTCTTGCAGGCTCTTCCAAAAATTTACCGTGAATTTCGGATCCCTATCTGAAGTGATCTTCACCGGCACCCCATGTAATCTTACTATTTGTCTCGTGTACAGTTCTGCGTACTTATTCATGGCAAAGTCTTTTCGTACAGGAATGAAGTGGGTGAACTTGGTCAATCGATCCATGACTACCCATATCGAGTCGTGAACTCTCTGACTCCTTGGGAGTCCCATTACGAAATCCATGGTTATGTGCTGCCACTTCCATTCCGAAATCTCCAGTGGCTGTAACAGTCCTCCAAGCTTACAGTGTTGCGCTTTCACTTGCTAGCAAGTCAAACACTTAGCCACGTATCTTGCCACGTCTACCTTCATTCCGTTCCACCAATAATGCTACCGTAGATTTTGGTACATCTTTGTACTTCCAAGGTGGACACTATAGTTGCTCCCATGAGCCTCTGACAAAATTTTTTCTCAGAGCCTTTCATCCTTTGGTACACATAGTCATCCTCGGAACCTCAAAATTTCGTCCTCGGAACCTCAAAATTTCGTCCTCAGACACCTGGAGTTTTGGCTTTCTATTTGTCGCATCCATCTCTACAATTTTATGAATCTTCGGGTTTGTAGACTATAATACCTTAATCCCTTCTTGGACCTCAGGTTCCATCCTCAAAGTCGCTATCAAATTGGATAATTGATCGACCTCTAATTTGAATTTAGAATCTCTCAAGTCCTCTATCGTTGACCAACTCCTCACTAGCAAGCATGCAATACTTGACATACGACTTAGTGCATCTTCTACTCTGTTTGATTTCCCAGGGTGATATAATATCTCACAATCATAATCTTTCAACAGCTCCATCCACCTACACTGCTTCATGTTCAGCTCCTTTTGGGAGAAGAAATATTTCAAACTCTGGTGATCGGTATATATCTGAAATTTCTCGCCACATAGGTAGTGTCTCCAAATCTTCAGGGCAAATACAATCGCCGCTAGCTTTAAGTCGTAGGTCAGCTAATTCATCTCGTGTGGCCTCAACTGCCTGGATGCATAGGCTACTACCCTACTGTGCTGCCTCAACACATAGCCCAATCCTTTCAGCGAAGCGTCGCTGTAACTCTTATATCCTCTTGGTCCCGACGGAATGATCAGCACTGGTGCGGTCGTCAATCTATGCTTAAGCTCTTCGAAACTTTGCTCACATCTATCAGTACATTCAAACTTCGTTTCCTTCTTTGTCAACCGTGTCAGTGAAACGGCTATGGATGAGATATTCTCCACAAATCGCCTCGGCCAATTGGTTACAACCTCAATCTTTGCAGGATCCACTGCAATCCCTTCACCAGACACCACATGACCTAGAAATGCTATCATGTTCAGCCAAAATTTACATTTGCTTAACTTCGCATACAGTGAATGTTCCCTCAAGGTCCTTAGTACAATTCTTAAATGCTCTTCATGTTCTACATCGCTCCTCGAGTAAATCAAGATATCGTCAATGAAGACTATGACGAATCTGACCAGAAACTCCTGAAATACTCTGTGTATCAAGTCCATGAAAGAAGCTAGAGCGTTAGTCAATCCAAACGGCATCACCGTGAACTCATAATGACCATACCTCGTCCTGAAAACAGTCTTAGGTATGTCATCCTTCTTAATCCTCAGCTGGTGATACCCAGTCTTCAAGTCAATCTTCGAAAACACTGCTGCTCCTTGCAATTGGTCAAAAAGATCATTGATCCTCGGCTGTGGATATTTGTTCTTCACTGTCACTTGGTTTAACTGCCGATAATCAATGCATAGCCATAAAGACCCGTCCTTCTTTTTCACAAACAACACTGGTGCTCTCCATGGTGAAGCACTTGGTCGGATGAATCCCTTATCCAACAACTCTTTCATCTGCACCTTTAACTCCTTTAACTCTGATAGGGACATCCTGTACGGTGCTTTCGATATCGGCTCCATCCTAGGGGCTAATTCAATTACAAATTCTATTTTCCGTTCTAGCAGTAATCATGGCAACTCCTGGGAAAACACATCCGGAAACTCACGCACTACCAGAATACTCTCTAACTTTGGCTCTTCGGTAGTCGTGTCTATTACCGCCACTAAGTATGTCCGGCATCCTTCAGACATCAACTTAGTTACTTCTAAAGATGAGACTAAGGGAATCGAGATTCCTCCTCGACTTCCCACTAATTCAAAGCTAGGGCGGCCTCTCGGATAAAATCGGATTGTTCTGCTACCACAGTTTACCACAACCCCCTGCTTACCCAACCAATCCATTCCTATTATTACGTCAAAGTCAAACATGGGCAGTACTGCTAGGTCAATGCTTTCTTTATTTCTGTCAATCACTATCTCACAACCAGCACAACCCAACGAAACTATTGTATTATCCTTTAAGGGTGTAGAAACATGCAAGATCCTGCTCAATGGTTCCAATTTCATGCCTACTAATTCAGCAAATTGTGCAGACACGAAAGAATGTGTGGCACCGGGGTCAAACAATGCATAAGTAGTCTGTTTGCATACGTAGACCGTACCTGTGACCATTCCTAGCCATCTTCCGCCACGCTGCGAGCTACAGTGTATACTCTACCCTGTACCGATGGCCTGCTCTATTCAATCTGAGGTGCGACTGTCGACAGTCCAGCTTGTGGCCTCTGTCCTTGCGGCCGACTTGCTGGTGCTTGGCTTGGACACATCCTCATCTGGTGGCCCAGTTGACCACACTTGAAATAAGCTCTTGTCCTCATTGGGCATGGCCCATTTCCATGCCTTTTGCCACACAGTCTGCAGCTCCAGTTCGCCAGGTACGACGGTTTCACTATTTTCTTCCTTGTGGGCAGCACAGGTCTGTTATTCGCCATCGGCCTCTTGCCCATCTGGCATGTGTCCTTGAATGACATAAACCGCGATCCAGTTGCGGTGTTTCTTTTCGTCAAATCCCGTTCAATCATTTGGCCTCGCTTATATATCTCCTGGTAAGTCCTCAGATTTAGAGCGATCATTTGGCTACGGAGTTCTGGCCTTAGACCATCCCTAAACCTCCTTGCCTTCTCCAAAGGGTCTTCCACAGATCGAGGTGCATACCTCGAAAGTCTCGCGAACTCAGCCTTGTACTGGTCTATCGTCAGCTGGTTCTAACGCAGTTACAGGAACTCCACCTACTTCATTTCTCTAGTCGTTTCTAAGAAATATTTATCGTTAAATTCCCTCTTAAAAGCATTCCAGTTCATGGCCACTCCTTCAGGGAAAACTCCGTCCTTAGTGGCAGCCCACTAGTCATTTGTTGTGCCCACTAGTTGGTACACTGCCAATAGCAGTTTCTCCTCGTCAATGTATCTTAGCACCCCAAAAGCCTTCTCTAGCTTCTCTATCCATCTGGGCGCTAGCTTGGGATCTCTAATCCCATCAAACTGTGTCAGCTTCAGTTTCGTGAACTGTTCAACTAGCTGGCCATATGCCTGGCCACAACGATTTCCTCTTAAGGGTTTACCATTTCGTTACTTTTGTTCGGCTCGCCCTGACTTCCACTTCCATCAGCGTTGTCAATGTTGGTATTGACAGCAGCTAGGGTAGCTCCTACTGCCTGGGCTATGGCAGAGTCCCGATCTTGGGCCTGCCTCTCTATAATGTCTCTGAGTCCCTCCATTGCACTCAGTAGACCCTCCACTCTTGGATCTTCAGCTACAGGCGGCCTCGAGATAGAGGCTCCGCCTCTTGGTCTTCCAGCCTTCCTAGGTGGGTTACTTATCCTTGCTTCTTTCTACTGAACTTGATCCGCCACAAGTTCAACAATGAGTTAGTAACTTACTCATTCGTCCAATCCAGAGTTGCTAACGACTTCTTAACAGAAACATTTATACAACAACAGTACTCCATACATCAATTTCAAAAACATTTCAACCAATGGCCCATGGCCATTCCTCATTTCCATCCACTCTAATGATTCACTAAAACCAATAACTTTCATTCATCAGGCAAGCCAAGGCTAGAAATGGCCGTCAATCTTAAGAAGAGAACTTATTTCCTTTTGCCTTGCCACAATCTTACCAAGGTCAAACACCATCCATAGGTGTCAAGACACATGTTAGGCATCCCACGTCTTGCCCTGATCAGTCTCTTAAGATATCGTTATCCGTCCTTGTCCCAACTTAATCCTCCTTATTACTCCAGTCCTCAATCCACTTTGCATCGAGCTGACCTTGCTCTGATACTAAACAAGCGGGGATGTCACGTCCCGTGCCCCGGGCACGAGCACACGAACATCCCTGCAAGCAAACTAACAATAACCTCTCGGCGATCCCAAGATCCACCAATAAAAATCAAGAGATATAATAAATACACCACGCATGCGGAAGCGTTACTAACATAAATTTTCTTACAATATATATATATAGATTAAGTGGGACCTGGATAGCTCAATAACATTCATACATCATATCATACTGTTCATATAGATACTAACTACTAAGATCCGCTAAACAACAGGGCGGCAGGGTAAGCACGTCAAAAGGAACATCCACAAAATCCATCAAGAACGGGTTAAGTCGCCAGTCAAAAGGTCGATCCACCAACTGAAGTATCCTAAGATGAGCTGCTAGAGTTGTTCGTATCCTCTACGTCTTCGGTCGGCTCGTACTCGAAAAACGTCTCGGATGGAACCTCGACGGAATCCTCCATAGTGACCTCCAGTGATGGCTCAGCAAAGTCTCCCTCGGACACCTCGAGGACCATGACCACCTCTTCCCGTTGCTCTGTGGACTCCAAGGTCAGGGTCTGTTCTGACCCATTCCTAGACCCTACTACTGACCCCTCAGGCAACTCCTTCTTTGTTACAGCCTGGCACCAATCGGGTATGACACCCTATGGTACCTCATGGGGCTTTAGCGGCCTTATCTATGAGTCGCCCTCCTTCTTAAACCACGCCTCGAACCTATGAAGCTTTTACTCAGGCTTACCCTCGTCCATCCATACGACAGTATATTTCCTCACATATATGTTCCCCTGCCTATCCGGGAACTCATCATAGTACGTTGTCATCTCTTTTGGGTCCCCAAAGCGAATGGACCACATAACTACGACCTAAGATCTATAAAGGATGAGTTCCCCAAAAAGGGGTGAGATACACATCTCAGTAAGAAAAACCTAACCCTAGGCCAAGTTGATAGTCTACTCAGGTAATCGTATCCCTCAACAGGTCCAAACTCATGGACACACAGGCATAACAATCACAATTCAATAAACAACAATATACAAAAGACAGGCATGCATTTATGATCTTGTGTCGCACTCAGATGTACATATACCCTCAGCCTGCCACTTCACCACATCCATCAACCTCCGCCTGCCTCATTCTCTAGCCCGCGAACTAGTCGCCTCAGGCTCGATCCGCGTAAACTCATCAGACCGTCATCGGTGACCCGCGTAAACGCATCAGGTCCCGATGAATCTCTAAGTAAAGCTCATTAACTCTCACTCCGTCCCGCAAATAATTCGCATCAGGACCGTGGCTATCTCAACCCCGCGACTTTGTCGCATCAGGGCACCACCTAACCATACTTCACCCGCGATCTCGTCGCATCAGGGTCTCGACCTCCCGCCCCGCGTCTCACATGCCTCAGGGCCTCGCTACGCCATGCTCATGCCACATCATATCTTATGCCTTGATTTTCAATTCAATTTCACACCCACTGGCAAGTGCGCATTCAAATGCATTTCATAAATTCCGTGGCATGCAAATCAATTCAAATGGTATACAAATAGGGCAAACATCTCAAACATAGGCAATATCACACAATCATTTCTTAACGTTTTAGGACATATCAAAACTATCCCATTTGGCAATCTTTCATAAATCATTCCTATCGACCCTCGACTTACCCAATCGAGTCCAATCCCCCTAGCCTCGATTTAGGAAATCCCTTACCTTTGACTGGGCAACACAATTTCCTCTTCTTGGATCACCTAGGGTTCGGCCAACCAAAGTCCACGTTTGGACTTGTAGCGCAACCTAGAATTTCAACCAACTCGTCAAATTTCCATACCCAATTCCTCAATCCGTCAATCCCAATCATCCATAACTTAACTCTCAACACTTCATCACATCACAATCATCAAATTGCAGCTCAAAACCATCGCCCAAAGCCCTCAATAGATTCTATTTAGGCCCGGCACCGAACCGGTTCCACTCGATTCTGAGCATGCCGGGTCCAACCGGTCCTAATCTAGTCAAAATCTGACTTTTATACACAATCCTACGTCTTAGAATGTCTACCTAAGGGTTTGAGAGGCTCACCAATTTTTTGGGGTTGGTTGGTTGCCGGAAACTCGTTGAAACTTGCCGGACGCCCAAGGTCAGATCACCGGGCAGATTCTGTCCAAAATGTTCAAGGCCGGTTCGTGGTCAAAAACTTATCAAATAAATCCTCAATTTTTACCATAGAATCCTATATATGTCGACTAAGTCTTCACGAAATTTGAGCTTAAGACTCAAAGATTTTAGCCATCAAAAGGGTTGAGAACCAGACCTACCTTAGGTTGGTTCTGATTCTGTCAGCTTTTAGGAGATCGCTTGCTTGGGACAGCTCGGTGCTCCAAAAGCCGCGATTCTTATTGGAGGAGTTTGGCAACACGTGGAGCTTCGGTGTGATGGTCAGCCGGCGGTCGAATGGTGACCGAAAGAGCCGGTCATGGGTGGCGAACGGTGGCGTCGGGTTTGGTCGGGCGGTGAGCAGAATGAAGGTGAAGGAAGAAGGTGATGCTCGGCTGTTCTTGGGAGGGGTCTAGCCGAATGGGGTTGAGGGGAGAGAGAGAGAAGATTGTTGTAGACAATTTGGTCAATAAGAGTTGAATGTTAGGTGGATGAAAAGGTGATATGACCATAACCCTTTGATCTTGTGACACTTGGCAATTGCTTTTCCAATGAAGATCTAATGGCTCATAATCCCCCTTGATTTTTAGTAGCCATGGATGGTTATAATGTCCAATTTTCCTTTCTTCAATTTTAGAGGCATAGTTCTAAACTTGAGGGGCAAAACGGTCATTTTACCTTGACGTTCCGAACGTTGTTTTTCTCATTCCAGGGTAGGGCGACGGTTAATCTAAATGATGTTGAAATTCTTGATTTTTCATTTCAAACTTTTCAAGACTCATTTCTGATAGTTTCTCTATCAGACGTGATTCCAGCTTATCCCGAATTGACGGGCGGCTTTTGCAGACATGAAACGTATCGACCCTGTGATTCTCATCATGTTTAGGGCTCATCAATTCATGGCGACTTTGGTTGTCATGTAATTGTGAGGTTTATCACTAGTCCCTATGGCCTTGATCGTTATAGTCTGATTTAGGACAATTTTGCAAATCATATGCTGGTTAAGTAGCATCATCCGCGCTCCAGTCGTACGACACTCACATGGTAATCCTTGATCGTTCTTAGATCGGCCTATTGATGGTTCTAAATATCCCCTCGACAATTGTTATGGTCAAAGCGCCATTTCATATCCGAGTCGCCTAGGTCCATGTACCTCGTCTCGCGTTAGCATTTCCCCTTTGGTCAATCTACTCAAATTGATGAGATTTGAGTGGAATACGACTGAAATACATCGCATGACATATACAAACTTCTCATTACAGAGTCTGAATCTGACTGGAAATCAGAATATCACAACATACATCGAGCGTTCTCTTAGCTCAGTAGGACAATTCCTAGAGGCTTTCATATACTTCATTGCCATATGTCGTATTGTCTCAATTTCTCTTTGCATCACACACATGAGAATCTGTAACTCAGCTTTTTGTTTTCATGGATCCTCAACTTAACCTTGTAGTATTCTCTTCATCTTTGTTACACTTCCTTCAGGAAGTTTTTGCATCTCATCCGCTGGATCTCATTATCAACCAATACGACTTTGTCTAAATTCCACCCGTTCGACTGATCGATGGCATTATCAAGCATTGCCCACCAGACAAGTTTCTCATAATTATTTTCTGGAGACCAGTTGAGCTCTATATCTTCTTTTTCCGCTAAGATGTTCAATCTTGACACCAAGACAATTAGAGCTTCATCTTCCTTCCACACTAGGGTTTCTTACCCTTTGAAGGAAATTATATACTTCAGTGTCATTCTTTTACTTCGAATCCACCTCGTCCTTCCTATTCCTTAGGACGTCAGTCTTGGAGTCCGTGCCAATGGCGGTGTTTTCACTCTAGGATTTAGGTGCCACCAAACTTGACATTCTTCTTCCAATAACTCAGTCACTTCAAGTGACAAGGTTTGATCTTTCTCGATCCCCACAATTCCATATTTCAGATATTCAATTCGATCAAATCAATCATCTTGCGGTTCAAATCCAAGTACCCTTTTCACTTGTTCTACCTTTCATTAAAATCACGAGTGGCTAAGATCATCAAGTCCATTCACTTTCTTTTCCGCCAACGACCATCTCATGGTCCAATTGTCCTTAAGGACAACACCCTATTCTTTAGGGGTGATAACTCGCAATGTCATTTTTTAGTGGTTTCGATTCAATCTCAATCAATTTCATTTCAATCACAATGTTAGACAACTGGCATAAACTCTTTCCTTAATTTTCCCAAGATGGAAGGAACGATATGTCAATATTTCATTGCGAGCCTTACACCAAGGTAAAAGTCGTTTCTTGCTGTCACGTTCAGTGTTCCATAATGAACATCCCTTTGCTCGTAATCCATGAGCATGAGTCCTTTTACTCATATCCATTCCAATCATCCACTCCTTTCATTAAAATCCATTACAGTTCCTTAGGTTCAGAAATAACAACTAGCTATAAGGCTTCCAAATCCCAATCCACCTAGGGACTTTACGTCTCATTCAAAGGGTCCTTGGCCACCCTTAGTACACTTAGGTGACCTCTAGAAATCTATCTCACATTGGTCGATCATCCTTAGATTCTCATAGAATTTTCAGAATTCGAGCAACCTTTGCCCTCGAGCAATCTCAGGAAGGCACTTCCATTGAACAACTCTGCGAAGGCGCTCCAGACAAATACCATGCCTTCAAAGAAAACTTCTTTCTTTGGTGACATTTCACCAATCATCAACAGCCTCTTAAGGCTAATAACGGCCAAAGCCACTTCCCTCCTTTGGTGGACCCTATACTTCTAAGGTTTTCTCACAAAACCCTCAATTCATAATAAGACTGTTTCAAATTCATTTTCTCCATCGACCTTAGTCGACCTCAACCTTGTGATCCATCTCACAAGCTGTTCAAAACTATCGTGGTTCTTTTCCACATTTCCATCTTGGAAATGAGTAGTCTCTGAGTCACCTTTCTTATGATTTCCATCACTTAATTCATTAGCGCTAGCATCAGTCGTCTCAGCGACTTGGGTAGCAATGGCAGCTCCTTCTCGAGTTGCTTACCCATCCACTTTTCTCATTTCCATTCAAAGTTCTCACAACCCATTCAACTCTTGGGTCTCATGTGACTAACAAAATCGAGTCATACGCTCTTCCAGTACTCATATTCCAGTTGCTCATCTTTACTCAATTCTAATTATCTATCTTAGTTCTTGGATCTTCCCACATCTTGCGTATTCGAGTCAAGTGCTCATCCAGCGACCGTACTTTGGTTGTTCAGTCTCATTAGGTTCTCATGTCACTTGAACCACCATGATTTCCTCTAGGAATCAAAGACTTAAGTCATCTACTCAAGTCTAGCAGTCTTAGGCTGCTCTTCTCATTAACTTTCACCATCAATCAATCATCCAATGGTGCTTAAGCAACTCTAAACTAATTGCTTATTATCCAAGGATTCTAAATCATCCTTAAGCAGCCACCACGTATCAAGCCAGCCTCAATGAGTCAACTTCTCAATCAATAGCCAATTACAAGCAAGTCTCAACTAGGTCAACACTCTACTATGTCAACACTTTGACAAAAAAAAAAAAAACTAGGTCAACACCAAGCAAGTACTCAATGCATCATTTCTATGAGTCAATTGCTCATGCTTTAAGTATAAGACATCTGTCACAAACACGACATGCTATCTCAATTTCAGAAGACATCACTTCAATGGAGTATAAACTCATCACGCCGTTTAATCTCTCAGTTAGACTTCGGCTATAACAATCACATGATGCCAACTATAAAACACGCCTAACAGGCCAATCACAAACATCTGTTTTTTTTAAATGTCATCCACTGCCAAATACAAGGCTCTCAACCATGCCAATCACAGGCGCAACTATAAAACACGCCTAACAGGCCAATCACAAACATCAGTTTTTTTTAAATGTCATCCACTGCCAAATACAAAGCTCTCAACCATGCCAATCACAGGCACCATTACAAATGCCATGCCACTTCCAAAAATTCACTTTGGAGTTCACTTCAGTGCAATACACCTCTTAACCACAATCGGACTTAACCCGATACCTAGACTTTCCCTTTCATTTATGGGTTGGGTCATTCCTACCTCTTGGCTATCTTAGAAGCTTGCCAAGAGCCATTCCTTGTCCGGACCTCTCTGTTCCGGCGATCACTCCCCGCCCTCATCAGACCTGGTCATTGCAGGTTGTCCCAAGTCATACATCTACGAAGAAAGCTTAGTTTCACACACCCCATACCATGCCTCATTATGATTTGTAGGTATCCCATCAGCTTATCCCATACCAATCGACAGTTTATTAAGTCAGATAGTGATAAGCTCATGCATGCACCCTCTTCGACTTTCATTTCAATGTCACAAACACATGCACAACATGTTTGTCCTCACTTTTCATTACACTGCAATCGTCTCCAGATCGGTTCTTATCCATAAAAGATTTCTAACTCCGCCAATGGCCATCATATCTCATAGGTCAATCGCCTATGTTCCACCATACATATCATCTTGGGTCATCGTTAAGCCACACTCACTCATATAATCCAATTGACCCTTCATTCACACGCAATTCTCTACTAATCTCAAACACAATTACAATCTCAAAAATCCATGCTTATACTCATCACATTCTGCTTGTCTCCATGTGGACATCAGTCATAACGTCACCCAAGATCGTCCATTAAAATTGACACTAGGACCATTAGAATATCACATAAGTTCAAGCCATAATTCTCAAGGTTCATCAATCCATCCTTATTCCAAAGGGTCTCACCATCCAAACGTCCTCAAGTCATTACTCCTTATCACTCCAAATCTCAATCAAATTGGATCGAGCTGACTTGGCTTTGATACTAAACAAACAGGGATGTCACGCCCCGAACCTGTCAGACAATGCTAGCATCCCACCAGGCCATTCTTCTTCCATTTTTTTTTTCTCCTAGGATCCTTCAACCCACAACATATCAAAGACCATATAATAAAACGGACAAGCGAAAACGAGACAACAACTTCTTCTCTTTATTACAATAAATGCTTTAGGACATTTCAACCATAGGATATTTACTCCCAATATAAGGTATGGATTTAGATTACAACTCTAACTTTAAAACATTAAGAAATGCTCACTAACATCAAAAGAGAAGACAGACATCTCAACTAGTCGAATTCTTCTTCGGGAAATCCTCACTAACATCATAAAATATCTTGGCTTCCATTGACTATATTGCCACTCTAATTTTGGTAGCCTTGGGGAGTCTAAATGATCAAAATATCCTTCAATAATTCTTAAGGTAAGGGTAAGGCTCGAGGGGTAAAATGGTAATTTTGCACTTATCGTCCAAAATTTCTCTTTTCTAATTTTAAATTACTCCCAATAAGGTGACGCCCAATTTGTTTCTACTGTTGGGATTCCTCATTGTTCGATAACTAATTTTCGAGGTCCAATTTCATGTCGAGCTCTCGTCGACTGTAATTCCAATTTATCTCAAACTGACGGGCGACTCTTGTAGGCGCTACGGGCATCAACCTTAGGGTTTCTCATGCCGTGGCGACTTTGGTTGTCATGTAATTGTAAGGGTTTATCGCTAGCTCATGCGGTCCTGATCATCGGAATCTGATTTAGGAAATTCTCGCAAATTATACATTGGTTAGGCGGAATCACCCGTGTCCCAACGTATAACGCTAGCAAGGCATTCCATGATCGTTCCTAGACCGCTCTCTCCTAGCCCAAAATGTTCCCCTCCACAATCCTTATGTTCAAAGTGTCATTTCTCATTTGAATCCCCCAGGCCCACGTACTCGACTCCGCGTCAATCTTTCCCTTTTTGGTCATCTAAATCGAGAGTGACCAACTCCGAGCAAGTTATAACTGAAATACACCGATCGATATCTTTCCATTCCATAGCCTCGAGAAGGGTCGAAATTCTGAATGCCACAGTAATCATCAACAATTGTCAAGAAAGAAATTGCTCCACATGAAGCTGGGACTCCATTAGTTCCCCACAAATTGTAATGTATCAATTCAAAACAATCTTTAGCTTTATTGTCACTAGAAAAGAATATCTCTCTTATTTGTTTTGCTCTAAAACAAAACTCACAAGTTTTATTAGTGTCCCTAACCATTTTTCCAGCTTCTGGAATTAACTCTACCACCTTAAAAGAAGGATGACCCATTCTCTTATGCCAAAGCTCAAAGGATCCCAAATCAGTCGCCTTGCAAGCTTGTACTATAGTCACTCCCTTGAGAAACTAAAGCTCATCGCGTTACTTACTCACTCCAATCAAGTTCCTCAAATTTAGGTCATGTATAGCACATATTTTGTTAGTGAGTTGGATAACCAAATTTGAATCATTAAGAAATTGTGATGCATAAATCATATTGCATTTCAAATTGAGCACAAAAAGAACTCATCGCAATTTCAAGTCTCATCCAAGCAACATAGCTCCTTCTTTCACTATCATGGTTTTTTCTTCATGGTAACCCAATTGAGCATGGCACAATGTCACGCAATTCACTCAAAAATGCCAAGGTTCCTGTCATATGGTGGGAAGCTCCTGTGTCAATAATCTAAGGAAAAATCCTTTGCTTACCTGTCAGCTTCTCATGGCCACCGCTCTGATGAGAACTTGACATTCCTAGTAAAGTAGCCCACTGTTCATCATTTAATCCACTAAGACCCTTTCGATTTGAATCCGTCACAACTCCTCGCCCATGATCAACTTTACTTGCTTGTGTGATATTGGCATGAGCACCTCCTCTCTTGTTTTGACTATCTCCATTACCACGTTTTTGACCACCACTTTGTCCAGCAGAGGCTCTACGTGGTCTATTACCCCACCATTCTAGATAGCCTATTAGCTGGAAACAACTTTCAAGATCATGTCCCTCTCAGTTGCAATTAGAACAAAACAAGGTTTTATTTTCATCCCTCCTTGAATTTCGACCGCCTGCTTGGATTGCAAAACTCATGAGATTGCCTCTTTCATCCTTGGTTCGTGTTACAATTCGCACTCGTTCTTACTGAACAACCATAGCATAGACACGATTCAAATTGGGCAAAGGTTTAGTGCTCAAAATATTGGCACGCACTATTTAATATCCTTCTTCATCCAAGCCCATAAAAAACTGATGAACTCTCTCTACTTCACTCTTTCTTTCCAATTCAATGGTAAGATTGCATCTGCAGCCTGCACAAATACACATTGGTATCTTATCATAGTTGTTTATTTCATCCCACAAAGTTTTGAGTTTACCAAAATAGGATACGATGGGTTTACCATCCTGCCTGTAATTTGCCAGATCTGATCTCAGTTGCTGCACTCGTGGATCATTCCCAATCGAGAATCTCTACTTGATATCCTCCCATAGGTATTTCACGCTCTCCATGTGAGAGATTGTCGAGCGAAGTGTCGATTCAATGGTATTAAACACCCAAGAAACCAACATAAAATTAACCGTGCACCAATCTTCAAGTTCCAGCGAATCATCTGCTGGTTGCTTGACAGATCCATCAATAAAACCGTATTTCTTTTTGGCTTGCAATGCAGTCCACATAGCTCGCGCCCATTCTTCATAATTCTTGCCCTTCAACTGAACTTGGGTAATAAGGTTACTTGCGTTGTCATTCGAATTCAATGTGTAAGGATTGGAGGTTTTCTTGTCTGATCGAGAACTCTCCTCATTTTTTTTCCATCAACCATGGCTCTAATACCATGTAAAAGAACTAAAGAATTTTGAAATGAGAATTATGTACTTCATTGCCATAGAAACGTAAAATATATACAAGAATTTACAGCTATCAAACCAAATCCTAATCAGGCTAAACTACCAAAAAAAAAATGTAATGACCACACAATAAAAGGTAATAAAAAGATATCCACACAAAACTTCCTAAGTAAATGCCCTAAATATATGGCCTGACAGCTGCCTTTCCAATAGATGTCGGGACGATATTCGTTAATCCAGCACAAGCTCTATATTTTAGGCGTTATCATATTGCAAAGAAGGCAGCCAGACAATCTGCTGAATACTTCAGCATGCTAGCATTTGGATGCCTTGCACATGCTCAAGTAAGAGATGTCATATGGAGCCGAGAAAAAAGTGGTGCATAATCCTAGGTTATACAGTCGGAGTGAAAATGTTATAAAAAGATTGCGATCAAATAGATGTTTTTAACCCCAAAACAAATGCACCAAGTTGCAAACCAAACGAATTGACGCCCAGTTACCATACCAAAATATTCGATCCAAAAACAAAAAAAAAACAATGGAACCTCTTTGTCTGTAATAGGATAATCTCCAAATAACTCAGATGAGGTTATACTCTTTTCAACAGATTATTTCACTAATTATTATATTAGTTGTCGAAAAATGTTGCGCCCCAACTATTTTGTGCGACCCGCTTTGTAGGTAGAGGCCAGAATTCTCTTCAGACATTTACTGTAGACGAAGGGTCGCTCCAGTGCAACAAGGTGGCCTGCTTTCTCAATGCATATTAGGGTTGCATTATCTCCCAATTTCCTGTCCAAAACAACATAACCGAATCAGTCAAATTTCTGCTGAAAATGGTTAAACGGATACACAGTGGAGCAAATAACATCTTCTAAGAGTGCCTATTTTCAAAACTAATTATCGGGTCCCGAAAAAAAGAGAAAAAGACCTATTCAACGGGAAATTATTTGTGAACCTACTACCGATATTAAAATAAATAAATCGTTACAAGTTTACCAATGCTTCGTACCTAGCTTCTTACCATTTCTCAACTTACAATAGTTTCATTAGGTTTGCGAATAGCGCGAAAGAGAAATTACGCAGCCATCTTCGTAAATTGATCTTCTATATCAAAATTCATCTCTTAAAACTCGGATATAGACATATTACAATCTAATGTGAAGTAACGATCTCCTTGTTTTAATGCAAAATTAAATTGGACGAAAAAAATAAGCAAAGATATGCTGATATAAAAACAAGTTTTTGGCTTTAAAACTTTACTATGAATAAATAAATAAATAAAAATTGATTGACGGACTATTAAGTGAAAATCTATAAACATACTCTTTCAGTGATATGGCTACTTCCACAGGGAAGATCTTGTCATTCTCACCCCAGACCAGATGCACCTTCTGAAAACCCCATTAATCATCAGTCGAATAATGTGAGTCCATACCGTATCAACTATATTATCAGCTATATCATTAACTATAACTATTATGTCGTTTGGTTGTATGAATCACATACATAACAAGGGGTGCATAGGATAAAAAATCCCAAAAATATTTCATAAATTAGAATCAGAGGGAATATAATAAATATCACTGTAATAGTCAATAGTAACTAGTCAGTAGTTTAATACTCCAAATATATTATAAGACATTATTTATCGTATCAAAATTTTCTTCTTATTTTAATAATCTTATGATTGTAATCAAAAGTCAAGCATATTGTTGAAAATATATATCTCGAGTTTTTAAGATTACAAAATCCGAAACAAGATGAATTATAGGAAACCGTAAACCTTGGATCTTTTGGACGTCGTATATTCTTTGATACGGAAATAAGGATACAAGAGTCCAAGCTGTTAAAGGATTAATGTTTTGTCATGATATCTAATTGGTATGGTAGATATACAGGGAAGTCTAACTTCCTCTTTGACTGATCCAATTTGGATTTCTTCAAGCAGTGGGTGAATATATTACATTCTCAAAATTATCTTTCCTTGATGGGTCGGCCACCGCACGTCTCTCTCATGGGTTCTATATATATTAGTAGATTGTGGGATTTTGAGATGCTGTTGTCGATGCAAGCATTGAAGTACCGGTTTGAGTGCTTGTTAGAGGGACTTCGAGCAAGGAAAATTGCTTCATGGAATTACATCAATAATTATTGTATTTTAGTCGAGAAATTTTGGTGGTAAGAATTTGTGTTTGAATTCTTTTGTGAGATTGAGAGATTATTTCATGAGAAATTTTGGACTAAATATTGTGTGTTATTGGATTTAATTGGAGCTCGGGAAACACATATAGTGTTTGTGTGAGTTGAATGTGATATGTAATCTCTGTGTATCGCTCGTTCTATAGTGAAATTCGTTACTACTCTCCCCGTAGACGTAGGTCTCTACGACCAAACTACGTGCGTCTAGTGTCCGATTTACTTTGTTTATTCTGTTTATTTATTTGATCGATCTCTTGTTCCACGTAACAATTGATATAAGAGCTGTTCTTGCTTGAATTGAAGCAAATCGATGACGATAGAAGAATTTAAAGTGAAAATTGACAGATTCGATGGAAAGGATTTTGATTTTCGAAAGATGCAAATTGAAGATTATTTGTATCAGATGAAACTTAATGCACCTTTGTCTAAGGAGAAGTGTGACATTCTGATTTTCAATCAATTTCAGACTCTGTAATGAGAAGTTTATTTATATCAAGTGATGTATTTCAGTTGTATTCCGCTCAAATCTGATCAATTTGAGTAGCCTGACCAAAGGGGAAAGGCTAACGCAAGACGAGATACGTGGACCTAGGCGACTCGAATAGGAAATGGCGCTTTGACCATAAGGATTGTCGAGGGGATATTTAGGATCGCAAAAAGGCCGATCTAAGAACGATTAAGGATTGCCATGCGAGCGTTGTACGATTGGAGCGCGGGTGATGCCGCTTAACCAACGTACGATTTGCAAAATTATCCTAAATCGGACTGTGACGATCGAGACCATAGGGACTAGCTATAAGCCCTTGCAATTACATGATAACCAAGGCCGCCATGAATTGACGAGCTCTAAACGTGATGAGAATCACGGGGTCGATACGAGTATAGTTGCAAAAGCCGCCCATCGATTCGGAATAGGCTGGAATCATGTCTGGTAGAAGGAACGATCAGAATTGAGTCCTGAAAAGTTTGAAAAAGGAAAATCAAGAATTCCAACGTCAATTGGATTGACTGTCGCCCTATCGAAGAAGTCAGAAATGAGAAAAACGACGTTCCGAACATCGGAGGTAAAAAGACCATAATGCCCCTCAAGTTTAGGACTTTGTCTTTATAATTGAAGAAATGGCAAAATGGACATTTTTCCTCCCCCAAGCTGCTAAAAATTGAAGAGCATGGATGCCCTTGAGAAGAACAATGGACAAGTGTCAAGCATCCAAGGATAGTAGATCATTTCACCAATTAATGCCCACCTACCAATCACCTCAATTAATTTAAATTTTTGGGATAATAACCAGCTCTCTCTCTCCTCAAACCCCCCATTCGGCCATTTTTGCTACCCCAAAGACCAGACCAAGCTTCTTCTTCTTCTTCTTCTTCTTCTTCTTCTTCTTCTTCTTCTTCTTCTTCTTCTTCTTCTTCTTCTTCTTCTTCTTCTTCTTCTTCTTCTTCTTCTCCAGTTTCTGCTTCACCCGACCCCGCCGGACGCCGCCGTTTGGTCCATACGACCGCCACCTCCGGCAGTCTCCTGCTTCCGACCAACCACCCAGACGTAGCCCCACGTCTTTCCAACGTCCTCCAACTTGAATCAGGTCATTTGGAGCTCTGTGGAATTCGTGGCAAGCATTCTCCCACAGGTCGACGAAATCTGTTTCAGTTTGAGGTAGCTTCGGTTCTGAACGCTTTAGACAGCCGAAAACTTGGAATATTTGGGTCAAATTTTGTGAAGATCAAGTAGACATATAGATGGTTCTGTGGTAAAAATTTGGGATTTATTTGATAAGTTTTTGACCATGAACCACCCTTGTACATTATGCCCAGAATCTGCCGGTATTCTGTGTGTGAGTGCTCCGGCGACTTCCGATGACTTTCCGGCAACCTGCGACTTGAAACTCATGGTGAGACTTCCAAACTCTTAGGTAGACATTATAAGAGGTAGAATGGTGTATATTTGATGAATTTGAGATAGATTAAGGTCGGTTGGACCCGACATGAACAGAACCGAATGGAGCCGGTTCAATGCCGGGCCAAATCGATTCTGTGGAGGGATGAATAGGCTGGGATTATGTTTTAATTTGGTGTGTATGATGTGTTAAGATGATGAGGAGTATGTTATGAGTGATTTGGATGGATGAATTGAGGAATTAGACTTGGAATTTTGACAAATCGATTGGTTAAACTAGGTTGGGCGACAAGTCGGCTTTGGGACTTGGATTGGCCGAACCATAGGAAACTCAAGGAGGGGAAATTTGCGTTGTTAAGCGGAGGTAAGAAATTTCCTAAACCGAGGCTAGGGGGATTGGACTCGATTGGGTATGTCGAGGGCCGAACGGAACGATTTATGAGAAAACCCTTGCATGTAATAGCTTGATGCGCCCTTGGACGTTATAGAATGATTGTTTGACCTAGCCTATGTGTGAATTGTCTGAGTGCCTTAGTACTATTTGGATTGAATTGCATGCCACGAAATTTATTAAACATATTATCATGCGCATTGGCCATTGGTTATGAAATTTGATTTTTTTAAAATTTGAGTTAATTGATATGATGTGGCATGAGACATGATTGTGGCATTACATGACATGGCCCGGAGGCGTATGAGACGCGGGGCGGAGGTTGAGACCCTGATGCGACGAGGTCGCGGGGTGGATTATGAAAAGGTGGCGCCCTGATGCGACGGAGTCGCGGGGTTGAGATAGCCACAGTCCTGATGCAATATAATCGCGGGACAGAATACGAGCTCATAGACTCTGCCTGGAAATTGAACCGGGGCCTAATGCGTTTACGAAGCCGAGCCTGATGCGATCTAATCGCGGGCTAGAAAATGAGGCAAACAGAGATTGATTGATGTGGTGAAGTGACAGGCCGAGCATATACGTGCAACTGTGTGTGACATAAGAATATAAATGCATCTCTGTCCTCTATACATTATTGTTTATTGAATTATGACTGTCATGTCCGCGTGAGTTCATGAGTTGGATAGGTTGAGTGACTTGACTGCCTGAGTGGACGGTCAACCTGACCTAGGGTTAGGTTTTTCTTACCGAGATGTGTATCTCACCCCTTTTGGGGAAATTCTACTTTACAGATCCTAGACAGTAGCTATGTGGCCTATTAGGTTCGGAGACCCGCAGGAGATGACGGCGTACTACGATGAGTTCCCCGATAGGCAGGGTAATATATATATATATATATATATAAGGAAATGTACAGTAGTTTAGGTAGATGAGGGCAAACCTGACTGGAAGCCTCATCGGTTTGAGGCTTGGTTTAGATAGGACGGGGATAGGAAGGTCGGGCCGCTGAAGCCCCATGAGGTTCCAGAGGGTGTCATACCTCCTTGGTGTCAGACAATAGTGGACCAGGAGTTTCCCGAGGGCTCAGAGGTTGGTTCGAGGAACGGTCCGGAGCGGACGCCGACAGCTGAGTTTCCCGTACCACCGCCAGAGGATGAGGTCATCGTGGTGGAGCCGTCCGAGAGAGATCCATCCGAGCCGGACCAGGAGGCGATCATGGAGGAAGACCAGGCTGAGCAATCGTAGGAAGTGACCATGGAAGACTCTGTGGAGGTTCCTTCAGAGACTTTCTCCGAGTACGAGCCGTTAGAGGAGAGCGAGACATTGAAGATTCCAGCAGTTCTTCCTAGGCGACTCCGGATGATGACCTGACTTTTTGACTAGCGACCTGATCCCCCTTCCCTAGTGGATTTTGTGGACATCTTTTGACATGTTTACCCGTCGCCTTGCTGTATAGCGGTCTGTAGTAGATGTGGCCAGTTGATGTTGATGTACGACTTTTTGAGGCTATCCAGTCCTGCTTAGTCTTGGGATATATATATATATATATATATTGTACGGGGAGTTGCTGGGAAATGCTTCCTTGTGCTTAATGTAAATTATTTCATCTCTCGATCTTCCTTTATATATAAGTGGATCCTTGGGACCGCCGAGAGATTATTGTTGTTTTGCTTGTAGGGATGATTGCGTGCTCACGATGAGGCGCGGGGCGTGACAAGAAGCCAGATACGATGAAGCAAGCTAATTGGAAATTGCTGGATAGACAAGCAATAAGTGTTATTCGACTGACGTTGGCTCGTAACATCGTGATTAATATCGTTAAAGAGAAGACCATTGTGAGTTTGATGAAAACCCTGTTGGACATGTACGAGAAGCCCTCTACGATCAGCAAGGTATATTTGATACGACGTCTGTTTAATTTGAAGATGAGAGAGGGTACGTCAGTTGCTAATCATATCAATGAATTCAATGTGATTGTTAGTCAATTGAGTTCAGTTGACATTAACTTTGAAGATGAAGTATGTGTTTTGATTCTATTATCTTCATTACCTGATAGTTGGAATACTACTATCACTGCCATTAGTAATTCCTCTAAATCTACAAGTTTAACTGTTGATGAGATTCGAGATTTAATTCTTAGTGAGGCTATCCCTAGAAGAGAATCTGGAGAATCTGTGTCTATTGCTTTAGTAGGTGAAAATAGAGGAAGAGTTAGTACTCGTGTTAGCAAAAATAGTATAAACTCAGATAGGCGCAGTCAGTCTATGACTGGTGGTACTGTTTATTGGAACTGTGGCAAGAGGGTGCATCTTAGAAGGAATTGCTTTAATATGAAAAACAAAACGGGTAAGGGAATTAGAGTAGAATATGCTGACGATGTAGCAACTATAGCTGAAAATTCTGATAGTGTCGATAATGTCTTGTCTCTCACTAATGATTCATTATTTGAAGGATGGATTATGGATTATGGTTGTTCTTTGCATGCTACACCAAACAAGAACTGGTTTGTTACTTATCGATGCACAAATAGTAGTAAAGTGCAATTGGAAAACAATGCTGAATGCGATGTTGTGGGTATTAGTGATGTTAAAATCAGAATGCATGATGGCATTATGAGGACATTGACTAGAGTAAGACATGATCCAGAATTGAAAAAGAACTTAATTTCCTTGGGTGCCTTAGATTTAGCTCGATGAAGGTATTTTTCACGAGATGGAGTTTTGAAAATTGTTTGAGGTGCCTTGGTGATAATGAAAGGAATCAAACATGGCGGCCTATATGAACTTCAAGGTGAGACATTGATAAGTTTCAATCTTGAGACGTCGACATCTGTTCGAGAGTCTAATGGTTGCTCGAGGAAGGCCTAGGTGATTGTGTCGATGCACATGTTTGATGATGTTGTCAAGAGCACGTAGTCGAGAGCTTTGATTGAAACGAAGACTGATAAATTGATCAATCATGTGCAAACTGACAATAGCATGGAGTTCTGCTCGAAGCTGGTAAATGAATTCTACATGAAAAAGGGCATGGTGAAACATCGCACTAGCGCTAGTAAACCACAACAGTTTGCAGAATTGATGAGCAGAACATTACTAGAGATAGCCCGTAAAAAGATCTCTAGTGTTGGTATGGCTAGGAGAATTCCAGCAGATGCGTTTAGTATGGGGAGCTACCTGGTGAATAGATCCTCATTGACTACAATTGGCTATCGGACTCCCGAAAAATGTGGTCAGGTAACATTGCTGATTATTCTTTTTTAGAATGTTTAGTTGCCCGTGTTGTTATCAAGTAAGTAATGGTAAGCTCGATGTGAGGACAAGGCGTATATGCCATGGCTATGCATGAGGTAAGTATGGCTATTAGTTGTGGTGCATGGTTATAAATTCGCCTGTCCGCAGCAGAGAAGTTACCTTTGATGAGTCTTCAGCACTTCAGGTTAGGAGAGATTATATCAATGTTCATACGGATCTGGACGAGCTTCAGCTTGAGGTAGAGTTGCAACCATAAACTCCTGAGGTAGCGGGTACTAGCGTGGTAATTAACACAGATGTTGCTTGTAGCGAGATGGAGCCTATACAGCTAACAGTTGCTGTAACTTCTGATATTGACAAGGTACGTATTCAATCTCTCGACAAATATGGATGCAACGGTGGTTTTGTTTTATCTGTGATTAAGAAACTTGTGTCAAAATGTCCTTGTGAAGCAGTTAAATGTGCATGTTCAGTTGGTATTTTAATGAGATCTATAGCTATGCTGAAGTTTAAGCGCGGTTTGGACTTGGATGATATCTGTGGCGGTTAAGCCCGTTGGGCTGTGGGAAAGTAACGATAGTGTTCGAAGTTATAGCGAAGCGATTGTGACTTGGCTCAAATATCGAGTCAATGTGGAGATTGTTGAAAATATATGTCTCGAGTTTAAGATTACAAAAATCTGAACCAAGATGAATTATAGGAAAGCACAAAACTTAGATCTTTTGGACTTTGTATATTCTTTGATACGGACATAAGGATTTCCTGTTTGGATACAAGAGACCAAGCTGTTAAAGGATTACTGTTTTGTCTTGATGTCTAATTGGTATGGTAGAAATACACGGAAGTCTACTTCCTCTTTGATCGATCCAATTTGGATTTCTGCAAGCAGTGGGTGAATATATTACAGTCTCAAATATTATCTTTCCTTGATGGATCGGTCACCGTACGTCTCTCTCATGGGTTCTATATATATTAGTTGATTGTGGGATTTTGAGATGCTGTTGTTCATGCGAGCGTTGAAGCACCGTTTTAAGTGCTTGTTAGAGGGACTTTGAGCAAGGAAGAATGCTTAATGGAATTACATCAATAATTATTGTGTTCTAGTCTAGAAATTATGGTGGTAAGAATTTGTGTTTTAATTCTTTTGTGAGATTAAAAGATTATTTTGCGAGGAGTTGGGGACTAAACACTATGTGCATTGTTGGATGTAATTGGTAAGAACACTGATAGTGTTTGTGTGAGTTGAGTGCGATTTATAATCTCCGTGTATTACTCGTTTTATAGTGAAATTCGTTTCCGCTGTACCCGTGGAAGTAGGTCTCTACAAACAAATCACGTACATCTGGTGTCCAATTTACTTTTGCGTGTTCTATCTGTTTATTTGATCGATTGTTTGTTCCACGCAACACATATAATTTGTGAGTACATCGAACTTGAGACCCGGCGCCTAACCACACAATCCTAAATGCGCCCTAACCAACTAAGCTACCCATGGGTGGTTTATCATTCAATATGCCATTAAAAGAATATTATGTATTGCATAGGTAAAATTATGATTAAAATAACAATTAATATTTTTGAATATTGATTAATATAATCAGTCATGAATATTAATTATACTATGAATAATAACCTATTTAATTATAGAAATTTAGATAATAGTACCTCATAGCGGGCAACTAAGATAATGCTTAATTGTGTGGTTGTGGTAATGTCTATCGTATTACATGTTGATTGTGTGTTATATTTTCTGCTGCCTACAGTAGTAGTTGATAGATTGATTAAGCATTAAAGCATGCTTCATCTAATAGTATCTATTATACTGGAAAGGGATCGCCTAACCTTTTCTCAGAAGGTTAGGTATCTTCCCTTAGAATCCGGACTATCCATTTTTGGACGGACGGCCCATATTAGTACTAACAAAAATATATATATAATTTAAAAAATTATCCCCTAAAAATAAAAGATCTGACGACCCAGATTCCAAGGATAGGCGCCTAACCTTATGAGGAAATGTTAGACGATCCAAATCCATATTATATTACATGTTGATTATGTATTACAGTTCCTGCTTGTAGTAATAGTTGATTAAACATTAAACAAATAGACGCTATTAACTATTTCTGCAGGCAGAAACTTCAACACATAATCAACATTTAATATATTTGACACTACCACCCCAAAAGAGATGTCGCATCAATGTCGGAGGGGACACGCGTTCGACATGCAACCAACGCATATCGGAAGTTCGACATGTGATTAACATCAAAGTGATAC
Source organism: Rhodomyrtus tomentosa (assembly GCA_028455895.1). Classification (NCBI taxonomy): domain Eukaryota; kingdom Viridiplantae; phylum Streptophyta; class Magnoliopsida; order Myrtales; family Myrtaceae; genus Rhodomyrtus; species Rhodomyrtus tomentosa. The sequence goes on from JAPCWY010000011.1 coordinate 21,640,026, forward strand.
ATCTCTGACAAATTTATCCTCCATTAAATTTGGTTAATATCATGAAAAATTTTAAATTAATATACACATGATAAATAGAGGGAAAAAACCTCAAGCCAATATACCCTTCAATTGCCGTGTGTCATACAATTTAGAATTTTAACGGTTAGATTCAACGAAAATTAATGGAAAGTAAATTTATCACAAATGCACCAACTTGGGATCAATTTATCACAAGTGCACCATTTTAAAATTATTTATGGTTAAAAAAATAATTTAAGGTAAATTTATCACAAGTATACTAATTTGGGGTTTTCGTGACATTGACCCTAAAAATTATTATGGGAGTTCACCCCTTCAAGAGTTTGCGATCCATAACATGTTATTCTCACAATCATCCAAAGAATATTATGGCTGTAAATTCCTGTATTAATTCCATGTGGGGCTACACAATCTAATGGCTACAACATTAAGTGGGCTCAGATGCATCAGGTGGATGTTAAAATTTCTCGGTTACTCATCCGGAACCCTTACTTTCTTTGACTTTTTTCCATTTGTGCCCTCCAGTGGACCCCAAACTGTGTACATGTTCTTCTATAAGAGATGTAAGTTTTCACATCACGCCAAAGAGAATAATAGGTACATCAAGATCGTTAATGTACCAAGTGATGTGAGAGAACTTGAATGAGCATTCAACAACTAGATAGTGTTCAAGCATAGGATAAGAAGTATAGCAACATTATATATCGATGTCAATATACCCAGCACTTCTGCTAGTGTATATTAAAATTTAAACAAAAACTATCAATTTCCATGATACGTGTGTATTTAAACGCATGCACACGTAATCACATATGAGATTCTAGCCTAGACTAAATAGATAGAATCACATTAGTCGTTAGATGCATAAGCCTCTCATGGTTTGACAAGTGTTAGGATACATGTGTGAGTTGTGTTATAGAAATTTCATATCAGAGAATTAATGTGGTGTGAAGTAATTAATATATTCGAGTTGGCTTATAACTCATTGGTTTAAGCTTTTGAGTAAAGATGAATCCAACTAGATATGTTGACAAACTCAGATTTAGGCTCCCTCTTGGTGATCTCCCCAATTGAAAGTATTTGGCTTCTGCTGCGTGCTCCTAATAAATAATATCAAAGTTGATAGTTGATTGGTGGCCCATTGTCAATATGTATTGGTGTTTGGTGAACATTTCAAGGAAGGAATTTGATGGTCAATGTAGTTTCCGGGCCGGTGGACGTTGTGGGGATAGCAACGCGGGTTCAATGGGCGTTGATGAATATTCAAGTTGAGATAAGTTGGTGCGGAAGAATATTTGGATTAAGGGGAAGCAAACCTAACATGGAGCTCACACGTGGGGGAAGATTGTTAGAATGCACGAGTGAGTGGTGTTAGATGGTTGATTGGTGGCCCACTACCAATATGTATTAGTATTTGGTGTACATCTCAATAAAGAAATCTAGTGGTCAATGCGGTTTCCGAGCACATGGATGTTGTGGTGTAGCAATGCAGGTCCAATAAGCATTGATGAATATTCAAATTGAGATAAGTTGATGTGAAATGATACTTGATTAAATGGGAGCAACCCTAACATGGTGCTCACACCTGAGAGAAAGATTGGTAGAATACACGTGTGAATAGTGTTAGAGAAGTCTCGTATTGGAGATTAATGTGGTGTGGAACAGCTAATATATTCAAGTTGGCCCATAATTCATTGGTTTAAGCGGTTGAGTAAAGATAAATCCAACTGAATATGTTGACAAGTTCGGACTTGATCTCTTTCTTGGCGATCTCCCCAAGTGAAATCATCTAACTTTTGTTGTGCTCTTCCAACAACAAGATTGAAGGATTGAGATCAAGTCGATTATGCACATCTTGCATAGACATGTTATGAACTTACTATGTATTATGAACCTTCGGATTTATAATGAGAACCACGGTAAGTAGTTCTAATAGGTTGCAAGGATAAGTACTCTAAGCACTCTTTTTTGGTAGAGTAATTACAGCATACATCGTCGGTGTTAAAAAAAAAAGGTTTTTATTTTTTTTTGGTAACGAACGTTCAGGGTTTAAAAAGAAAACAACCACCAAAGGAGAAGCATTCATCAAACCTGAGAGTAGCGCGGCAAAGCGAAATCCTTGTCGGGAATGACCAAAGCCTCCAGCAATTCGGTTCTCTCCTTTCTGTAGTCGAACAAGACCTACCACCCATAAACAGCGACAGCAAAAATTAGGGTAAAACACGTATCTTTACCTGGAAAATAACTCTCTCTCTCTCTCTCTCTTTCTCTCCACCACGCCCTAGCTCACTCATTAATGGCCTCGCTGGGGGTGGGCAAGGCAAGCCCTCACTGGTGTCGAGGTGAGTTTAGCCGACCCTAACAATACTAGGCTCGACGACCAGCTGGAGGAAGAGAAAAGATAGAGAAAAAAGAGAAAAAAAAAGGAAAATAAAATAAAGAGCAAATGAAAAAATTCAAGAACAATAATAAAATATTGTTAAAAATCAAATCACATTAGCGCTAGCAACGCCACATCATCAATTTCAAGTAAGGATTGATCGAAAGGATTGAACTGACATAAATATAAAATATTTAATATTAAATTACGCAAAATAAAATATTTAAAACCGAATTGGTAAAATTATAATACATTTAAAAAAATTTTGATAATTTTCCCGATCAACGATAACATTCGTATCACGGAAATCGCCACCACAGCCACATGATGATTACTGGGCCCGCACGTCGGCTTCTTGGATATTCTGCTTGTTCTTGGTATTGTTTTGTTGGATGGGGCTTTTGTACTACTTGGTGATTTCACCAAATCGATCATAATCAAATGAAGCAAATTCTTTTGAACCCCACCCCACCCCACCCACACACACGCGCAAAAACGATGAACACATAAAAGTCGTATTGCAAAAGTCTCGCGCCAAAAATTTAATATGGTATGAAATAGTTGATACATCATAATTGACTCATAACTCATTAGTTTAAACTTTTAAATGAGGCAAATTCAACTAAATATACTTAGAAACTTAGGGTTGGTCTCTTTCTTGGCAATCTCCCTAACTTATGGTATCGGTCTCGGTGGTAACCAGAAATTCAAGTTGAAGTATATTAATGCAGAAGGATAATTGAATAAAATGGGACCAAACCTAACACTGAACTCATTATGAAAAAAGAAAATATTGAGTTGCACATATAAGAAAAATTGTTGTGACATGTAATAATCAATATATCTTAGTTGGTCCAATACTCATTAGCTAAATTTTTTGAGTAAATATGGGCCCAACTAAATATGTTAACATACTCGGACTTCGACTCCCTTTTAGAGATTTCTCCAAATAAGTATATCGAAATTCGGTTCCCTTTTGGAGATGTCCCTTTTATGAACTGTCCTTTACTTCAATTGAAAGGGAAGTAAGCATATAGAAAGGTAGCAACCGCGCTGGATAATGGGACGACAACAACGGATGTGGCTGCTCGATAGACAAAGGCAAGTGACAACGACCACAAGTCATTGAGTTGATGATCTCGTAATGTTCCTACGATCTTGATGGGTATATACATTAGAGAGATTCGCTAACTTGTTATCTTCATTGTCGGCCTATCTCGAGAAATCTTTTATCATGAGCAAGCAAAATTACGGATGACACGTGGAATTTGACAAAGTGGGATCGTACATGAGAAATAAACTAGGGCGAAACTTAGCTTTGATGCATTTTTTGAATGGTCAATACAAAAGCTCAAATTAATATGAAAAAAGCCGTATGTAGATGAAAAGAAACATATAAATCTCATAAATATAAGACATGAGGCATTTTGTTAATTAAAAAAAAAAACACTTCAGCAGAAAAACTTGTTTTCACGTGATGATTCAAAGTGCACCTATGAAGAGTATTTAGTTCAATATGATCATCAGCATATTTAAGACTGGTGAAAATTCTTCTTTTTACGACAATATGAATAATAAACGTCTTTCATCATTTTCAAGCAAAAAATCAAGTTCCTACGTTGAAATATATAATTAAGTGTACCTGGATAGTCAGATTTGACAACACCCTCGTGAGATTCATATACCACATATCAAATCTAATGATTTTCAAAAGAAATTAGTACACGAAAAGTACTAAAACTTATAATGGAAATGCAATTAAATTTCAAAACTCTCAAAAAATACAATCAAATCCTAAAACTGATCAAATTGATGCAAATAAGTCATTTCAATAACTTCGTCAATTTAGCTAACGAAAAATGCCGACGAGATTTTTTTTTTCTCTATCCTAGGTGACCTAAGCAGGCTAAAACGATATTATTTTTGTCCGAATATGATTTTGGTACAAATTTCATTGAAGTTACATTAAACAATAAGCAAACTTTCAAACAATACAAAAAAGAAAGAAAGAAAAAAGAGCAATCGCCGCCACCCCACCAATAGTGGGAAGGGCCAATGATGGTGAGGGGATGGTCGGCGGGGTCGATGATTGCAAGCGAGCGCCACCACTAACAGGAGTAGACCACCAGTGGTGGTTATCGACCAAATTGGGCGGGGGATGGCTACCCTCTCACGCTATCATCTAAGGTCGCCAACCCTTAGCCTGGGCTAAGCCACCCCCCCCCCCCCCCCCCCCCCGATCATTCCCTCGCATCGCCAACCGTCCTTGATGATAGCCAAGTAGGGGCGGCGAGAAGCGCAAGCTCTCACCTGAGATTATTATTTTTATGTGGTATCTAAGTTTGTTTATTTTAATATATTCCAAACAAAAATAGTGTTAAAAAATCAGATTTAGACAAAAAAAAAATTGTTTTAGACTTATATTTCATATTTTAGACGTATTATCGATAAGTAGGAAAGAGAAAATAATTTTAAAATAAAGTTACATCAACATTTGGATGAAATTCGTGTAAGCTGATCCGGACACCTCGGTTACCAAATAAAAAAAAAGCATTTGGACGGAGTTAATGAAAGAATTTTTTGATAAGTTTTAGAACTTAATTGCACTCCTTTACACTTATTCTTTTCAAAAAATGAAAAATGCAGCGAATATAATGTCTAGATGAATGAATGAAACAAGTGATGAATTGATCAGTAGCGTGCCTCATCATTGTCAAGACCAGGGACCACGTATTTAAAATTGGTACCATTCTGACAAGAAAAAATTGGTACCATCAACTTCATTTCTAAAAGCAAATTGCCGGTCGAAAGTTTATTTAAAAAGCATGCGTGCCATAAAATTACAAAATGGGAAAGCTATGGGTTGAAAAATTCTAATAAATCCACCTTAAAAAAGGGATCACATAGCCAAATAAAGTCCTACATGTACATGTGTTCTATGAATGGAAAAGTATAGGCATATTTTAGATGGGAGTCGCTATTCTAACAGTATAATAGTATTGTTATTATTTTTGACCCCGTAATTTTTTAATTAATGAGTGTTTTATGCAAAACACGCGATAATGGTGTGTGAATCTGCGGTAACAAATAATTGACAGTACTGTCAAACTCTTAAGGAATCATTTTCCTTTTCACATCATGGTCAGAAAGTAGCACTCGAGGACCTACATAGAAACTTTCCTTCGAAGAATTTAACAAAATTGAAGTTTCTAAATTAATAGTTTCGTCGATCCTCTAATTGTTTACCTCATATATAAGGTTTCGAAACTTTCAATTCGACCGACGAAATATTCTAATTTTAATGGTTTGTGCGATCAAATCCTTAAACACACTAAATTGTAATGTTATTGCTGTAGTTCTTTAAAAATTTCGATATAACAGAGAGGACAACCAATTACTTGAATAAATACGAGTATTTCTTCATAACTTTTGATAAGCTCTTTGGCAATAATAATAACAACAACAACAGTCTGTAATAAATTGTAATCGATTGGTATTCTCAACCCCCATCCACCAACTTGACATAAAGTTAAGAGCATGGTATCCCAGAGTAAAAATTGAAAACATATAAAAAAGATTCCCCATCCACCATTCCTTGTTTGACCGAAAAGGGAAAACCACCATTCCTTGTACTATAGCTTTTTTCTTTTTTTCTTTTTTTTTATCGTACCTTGTACTATGGCTTGTGAAAGCTTAGAAGGGGGAAAAAAATACACCAAGAAAGCCAAGCCGACCGCTTCATGTTCCAAGCTAATTCATTTCGATAAACATAGATTTATCAAGGTTTGGTTTGTTTAGCAAAAAAATAAATAGTTTAAACTTTAATTTCTTAAAAAATGATTGTTGCATCACTTGAAATAATTCATCAATGAAAAAATTTTCAACATCGATAATAATTTATATCTATACATTTTTGTTGATGATAAAAAAAATCATTTTTTATTCATTTTGTAAGCAATATAAGCGATTATTTTTAAAAAAATTAAATTTTCAATGATATATCAAACTCCTGGGCGTGGCTACGATGTGTCACATTCAAACACGGAATGAATGTGTACCTAATTAGATTAGCCGTACTCAAGCAAACATAAGTTTTGTTATCCTTGTTTGTTAATACGACTCTAGCATTTGAACGAAAGTAACAAGTATCTATGCGTCGCTTCGATTCTAATCGAAAAATCACTTTAAATAATCTCAAACAATCAACATGATATTGATGCTAAAAAATGGGACAAAAACTAATATAATTTGATAAGTAAGAAACGGTGACTCGGTGAGTTACGAATGGATAAGATGATTAATCGAAAACTCAATAGATTTATTTTTGGTTTGGTACCGTTTAGATCATTAAACGTGATCGAAAAATTAAAATCCGATAATAGAAAAGTTGGGTTGGTACGTACTCCTAGAGCGTGCTTGAAAACACATTTGGGGAATCTAGGGAAGTGGAAGCTGCCAATCTGAAGCAACTTCTTCAGCGCGCTCGCCGACTCAGGCAGCAGAAGCTCCGGCCACGTCGGGAACCCCACCCTCTCCAGGCACTCCCGGCTCAACGACTCCGTCAGCGCCGGGCCGCAGCATGTCGCCACCACTGACTCGACCAGCTCAGGATGTGACTCGGCCAGGCTGAACGCCACCATCGCACCGTAGCTAAACCCGACTACGGTGCACCGCCGCACCCCCAGCCTCGCCAGCCCCCTCGCCAGGCACTCCGCCTGAAAACCCACCGTCCGGCGCCCGTCGACAGTGGAGGAGCCGCCGAAGAAGAGGAGGTCCGGCACGTAGACCACGTAGTCCCTCGCGAGGGCGAGGACCTGGAACTGCCACATCAGGATGCCATAGCCGACGAAACCGTGAAGGAGGACGACGGCCGGCTTCTTGCCATCGCTGGCGTTCTTCTTGGACCGAACCGAAGCCCAGACGTTCAGGACGGTCCCTGGTTCCACCTCGATCTTCTGAGGTCTCAATCCGGCGAGCTTCATGGTTGCTCGCAGCAAGGGCTTATAGAGCTCGAGGGTGTTCACCATTCTTCTCTCTTTCTCTCTCAGCGGTGTCGCCTCTCTTCCTCAAGTGGGTCATTTACTGTTCTTCCATTTTGACCTACGCATATGCCATTTTGCTGCTGGATAACTGACAGATGTCGAGTCGATTTCTTTCTGAACCTGACGTCACTCCTCATTTTATTTTAGAATTAATATCATTAAAAATTTCAAATTGATATTTATGATAAATTTACTTTAAATTATTTTTTAATGATAAAATATTTTAAACTAATGCAAAATTTACCTCAAATTGATACACTTGTGATAAATTTACCTTTAATTAATTTTCGTTTAGACTAACCGTCAAATTCCTAAATTGTATGATATTTAGCTATTAGCGGTGTACCAGTTTGAGGTTTTTACCATCTGTTTATTATAAATGTATCAATTTGAGATTTTTTGTTGTATTAACCTTATTTAACAAGGAGTCACTTTATTATAAGTGTATCAATTTGAGATTTTTTCGAAATCATAAAATCAGTTTAGGATAAATTTATCAAATAGGTACTTGTTTAAAACTTTTTATGGTCAAAAAAATAATTTAGAATAAATTTATCATAAGTATACTAGTTTAAGATTTTTCGTGATAAAAAAATAATTTTGGATAAATTTGGCTCAAGTGTACCAACTTAAAATTTTTCATGTTATTAAACCATTCTTTTTAACGCAATGACATGCCTAATGTTTCCATTTATAGTAATTGTATATGATAAATCTTCTTTAAAAATGGAACCGTGTAGTTACTTAATAGGTTCAAGAGAAGACAAAAGAAGGAACTCCTCGAAATGATAAAAAGACCTTTGAGTAAGGTTTTTCCATATTCCTTCTTTTCGAAAAAGAAAAAATAAGTGAGGAAACATAAGGGTTTCTAACAGGAGAAGGTAAATCCCTGGTCAACCTCGACTGGCAATGGCTAGATAGACACAGATAGTAACATTCCACGCCTAGAGTTGTAGAGGGGAAGCTTAGGCCCCATACCTATTTAATGACTAATGTTACCAGGTACGTAGAACATAAATCTTCTTCAAAAGGATAAATAAATATGGACCTAAGTAAATTCTTAAACTGCTAACTCTAGAATGTAAAATTCTAGATATTTCCTGAGATAAAGAAAAGAAAAATGTATTCACTCAACCTAGAGATAGCGGTGGAGAAGATAAACTCTACGAAAACTTAATCTGGCTACTGAGAATTGTATAGCGGTGTTCCGCGCCCGAAGCGAGTAATCAGAGTTTCAGCTCTTGCTTCATTGACCAGTGTATTGTACAGTTTCAACTGACTTGTTGATGACGTATCCCTGATTGAATCAACACTGTGCAAGTAATTGCAGAAGGTAAATCCTCGTAAGTAGATATTTATTGTAAGCTACAAATTTCCACAGCGTTCTTTTTAGGTGAAGCAATGCAAGTTGGTTCAGTGACTCACGACAACAGTTATTGATCTGACGAGCATTCAATGATCAACACGTGTTCCAATGGCCCCACTTTTCAGATTCTCCTCCTTTTGCCCACTTTCTCTGCCGTTGCTCTTTTCGTCTTCTTCTTCCTTATTCGCCACCCGGCAAATGGAGCTGTCCAGCGCGGACTTCAATTCCAAATCCGAAGCCGCTTCATATCTAGCCACGACCGGCTCGTGATCTGAGCCCTCCGCAACCGCATCCACGAGACTACTGCCCCACCATGGCCACTGCACCCACCGGCGACTACTTTCCCTTTACCTTTGTCGCCCCATCTCCATGTACCATCACTCCCTCTACTATTCGATGCCATTGGGAAACTTGTCGCTAGTGGCAAAACTAGATATAGTGTCGAGCTCCACGTTGGCCGGCAAGGGCGAAGATGGTACGGGTGGCGATGAGAGCATGAACATGTTGATACAAAAAATGTTGGCTCTCATAATTATTTATTATGGAAAACGAAAGTAAGGATAGATCCGATCCCTAAACAAAATACTAAAGTTAGGTCTTTGCATTGAATTTATGTGGCCGTACGCGACCTTGGCCACCCACGCGACATTGGTATTCACACCTATGCAGCATGGGCTTGTGCCCATCACATGCGAATCAGGTGGACAAACATGTGGACGAGAATCCAGCTATAGATGGCCAGCCAAGAAATTGATAAGGATGAGAAGAGCGCATGGTTTTGAAAAAGAGTAATACTAATCATGGCCACAGGCCGGGTTGAGCTCGGAACCAACCCCAGTCAAACCCGGGACTGGGCCGTTGATCGGGCCAATGGTTCCAAACGGGAGCTAGGCCATGGCATAAGGGCTCGGTTATGGTTTTTCCAAACCTTGAACCGGGTTCGGAACCGACGTTTCCAAACCGTGGAAAATGGAGATTAAAAAACTTAAAAATTATATAAAAAAAGGAAGAGCAGTTGCTTGGCTCTTTTATTTCATAATTCATTATTTTCTTTTATTTCATAATTCATTATCAAACAATTTGATTACAATTTTATTACAAATTCATTATAATTTAATTTTTAAACTCAAAAATCATAACTAAAATAGAAACTAAGACCAAAATCGGAGGTTCTATTTTCGATTTTGAATCGGAATAGGGCCCAAAATCGGCCTGTAGACGTCATTTCAAAATCAAAACAAGAACCGTCACTTAAGGGCTCGATTCCAGTTCCCCCTAAATTGGAATTGGAACCGGAACCAGTGGTCCCCGACGCGTGGCCATGACTATTTAATAATACTAGAAATCTTAAACCGGTATATTTATGATAAATTTACTCCAAATTAATTTTTTGACCATTACCCTTCTTCATTCACGTTATATTGTTGGATTAGACCTTTCCGAATAACCATTCATTTCATGAAAAACCTATGTCTTTGTTTCTATTGAATTGTACCTCATTGTTTCACATTATGTTCTTCAATATTTAAGATTCACCGTCAATATCTCGATATAGGTCTGGGATAACCCTTTATCCCACAGTCTTGGGGTGGGTCTATTTACAATTAACCAATTAAGAATTCTGAAATGTACTCTAGATTTATTGGACGCATGACGTAGCTAGGACCTTCGGCCCATCCAATTTTAATAGATAGCCCCAGTGTACATAGAAGCTAAACTAGTATGCTTATAACAAATTTTCATGAAATTGGTGCACCGTGATAAATTTGTCAACCATTAGTTTTTGTTAAATTTTGCCATCAAATTGCATAGTTGAATAATACATGACAGTTGATTGGGAGTACCAGTTTGGTATTTTCCCTCTGATTGTCTCAAATATACTTATTTAGTGTTATTTATGGTATTAATCTAATTTAACAGACACTAACGAAGGATAAACAACTGTACCAATTTGAGATTTTTTGTGGTCAAAAAATTAGTTTGAGGTAATTTTGTCAAAAGTATATCAGATTAGAATTTTTTGTCATCAGTAAATTAGTTTATTTTGAGATAAATTTATCACATGTGTATAAATTTGAATTTTTTGTGGTCAAATAATTAATTTGGGATAAATTTATTATAGGCCACATTTGCATCAATTTAAGATTTTTCATAGTATTTGACTTTTTGAAAATAGAGAGAATCTTTTTTGTCTACCTAATCTACCACCCTCCCTCTGTGTGTGTGTGTGTGTCTCTCTCTCTCACATTAGCCTCTGCTCCTATGTAGAGTAAGTCATAGGGGTGTTGTCGCGACCCTCCGCGAAATTGTTTTTCGCGAAGTAATCGATATCAAGGGTTAATAGGCCGTCCGATGTGGTCGGATCTTGGCCTCTCCCAAGGCTCGTTACCCAAGTCGCAACGGAGGTATACGTGGCCAACGTTTAGTGTGGTCTAATGACATGTGATGCGTGCATATGCTAAGGAGTCGCCACCAATCGTTTCATGAAGGGTATGATTGAAAACCTTATCAAATAGTTTGGAGCTCCTATTCAATTCTATGAGAACCAGAGAAATGGAATCGGGGACTTAGTTATTCCAACTGTCAGAGTCGACACCCTTTCGGTACCTAAGTTGATTGAATTATCCAACCCTACGATTTTCACGTAGATAAGTGGGGTACGAACCCTAAATCTAGGAGTTTATGCAGATAGGAATGACTACCATAGCACTCACAGTCAACAAAAAAGGTGCACAAATTAAGGATCTAAGATGTGTGGATAAATCACATGAATATAACATGACATCCCTAATTAGGCCCTATTGGCCTAGAGAAGTGTCAATTAATACTCAAGAATGTTTTAGACAAGATTTACCCTTGAGGGGTAAAATCGTAATTTTGAAGAAATTTGAGACAATTTACCTCAAAAGTGTAAAATTATCATTTCAGAAGAAATTTAAGGTCAAAAGGAGTCGAAAATAGGATTGATCATCAATCGATCTATTTCCTATTTTTCGATAATTTTTAGAATTTTCTGAAATTTTAGAAATAATTTACCCAATGAGGAGTAAAATCATCATTTTAGAAGACCACGGGAGGTGAAAATCCATATGGAACGATTGGTCAACCATTAGACCCAAATCCTAATTTTTGGCAATTTTCATAACTTTTTGGAATATGAAAGACGATTTATCCTTTGAGGGGAAAAATCATCATTTCGAGAAAAGTATGAGATTCGAAAACCCAATCAGAAGAATTGGTCATTTGAATGATCCAAATCCTTATTTTGGCGTTTTCGATCTATCTCAAGCACAATGCAGGGTCGAATTCTCCCTAAGGGAAGAATCGTCATTTTCCGAAAGAATGGATAAGAAATCCCAAAAATGAGATTGACCAGATGTCTGTGGTCAATTCTCAATTTTTGAAAATTTCTAGAGTGACTGAAAACTTTCTCTGATTTTTTCTATTTGTTTTTTGGTATTTTCCAAGATTTTCTTACAATTTTTTAGAATTTTCTAGGATTTTTATTTTGTTTTTTAAATTTAAAAAAAATCAGTTTTGGATTTTTTTATTTATTAAAAAATTCGGACAAGGTTGACCCAATCCACATGGAGCAGATACATGGCCCAGACTCGGACCCGTGTGAGCCGATTTCCCAAAACGACGCCTTTCTTCTTTTTTTATTTTTTTATTTTCCAATCTTATCCTACAGTTCCTATTGAACCACGTGACAATTCAACGAATACTGAATTGGAGATTTAAAATTGATCCGACGGTGACCGAGCCAACACGAGGCATAACCTAAATTGTGGCATTCCCTGTTAGCTAGATTCCTAACGATTAGAAATGATTGAAATGAATTTAAAAGCTAACTTTTAGTGCGAGGACTCAAGGTTCTAATACAAAGCTAAGATGAGAAGGCAAAGATAAGTTAAGGTGACAGAAGTGGACGAGAGACAGTAGAAATTTACCAAGAGTCTTATTAGAAAATGCTAAGCAAAGTTCCTTAAGTACAAGGAAAATGGGCTGTGAACATGGGAGTACGTCATGGCAAAAGATTTTGGTTTATTTTGTCAATTGGTTACCGATCAAATAGATAAGGCATTAAAGGACTATAATGCATTGGATTGAACTTGATCAAGAACTATAAGAGTGATTAGTTAAAATTCATGAGGAGTAAAATGCATCTAGCTACAAACTCGAATTTCCTAAGCTTGAGGAAACAAGGATGATTGACCACTAAGGGTAACGCCAAGTGGCAAGATTATTCTTCGTGCTTGAATGTTATTGGCCGTAAAATGCCTAGGGAAAATAATAAAAGAATGTGCTTTCATCATTGGCTTTAATCCCATCACAATCTTGCAAGTGATAACGACTATTTGGGGCTAGGACAAGTGGCGGCCTTGTCCTCAATTGCATGAAATGCCATTGGCCAAATGTGCTTGGGGAAAATGCAAGAAAACAAAACTAACCATTGGCTTTTGTTCCATCATGATCTTGCTTAGGATATCCGACCATTGAGAGCTATGCAAGATGGCGCCCTTATTCCTTTGTGAATGAAATTCTATTGGATGAGCAATCTTGGGAATAAGCACACCTTTGTATGTCCTTAAGACATGCAAGAAGAGTTGTCTATGTTAATCTTCGGCCGGAGAGAGATAGAGTGAGAGATAGAGAGAATAAAGAAGAAGAAGAAACTCGATAGCTCCACCAAAGGACCAAGGGAAAAGATAGAAGGAACTCGAGCAAGTTTAAGCTTCATTGAGGCAAGAATTCCTTCAATCTCATCATAAGTTAGAAGTACATTGTGTTGTTGTCCCATTGAGGAGTTCATGAGAGGCTAAAAGGGCAAGAAATCGCCTCTGTGGTTCGGTTTAGGGCTAGTCGAGCTGTGGTTCTGTTTTAGGGACCAAAATAGGATTGACTTGGAATTATATTGCAAGTACTTGGAAGAGCAGGGCTGGATTGCCATGGAAATGTTGCTCTCTAGTTAAATCAAGGAGATTTGGAGGAAAAGATTGCAAGTATATGGCTGAAACTGTGTTCGGTTTCAATGCTGTCCTTTTTCTGTTATGTCGTGTAAATGAAGTTGGTTTGGGCGACATTGTTAGTTCTTGAGCTAATTATTGAAGAACTAAGTTAGGAGGACACAAGTGTGACCATGGCCGGTCAATTGGAAGAAATTAAGGTCAGATTTGTAAGTTAGAAGCCGGGTTGAAAACGACTTAGAACTGAATTGATGTTGTTTTCTAGTTGAGGTGTCAATTGAAATTAAAATGAACTACGTTCTATGTTTTGTGGTGTAAATATTGATGAGTAGGATAGGAATATTATGAATATGATGTTACCTAGTTGGTTTGAAATGGTTTGGAGAAAATGGTAGATTAGAACCGAAACTGGGTTCGGTATGCAGTGCAGGTCTGTTCGGGTTTTCTTGAAGCTATCCTTGAGGCGAAAATCTATTTACGTTGGATTAAAGTGTTTTAATTACCATATAGCTTTATCTCTATATCGTATGAATATATATATATATATATATAAGTGATCATTAGAGAAATATTAGGCCTGATTTAAGAGTAAAAACTGGTCTATTATGATTTAGGACAAGTTAGATTTTCGGACATGGAATGTAGAGGAAGGGAATGGCTGCTCTGAGGTGTTTTACAAGTGACGAATACAATTTTATCGTGGAATGCTTTCTTATTGATCATGAGGTTAAACCTTGAAGACTTTACTTGCTAGAATTATGAATCGAATGGATAAACTTTGATGGACCCGAGAGCTACCCGAGAAGAATGACAGTTTTCTTAGTCTATGGATTTTGGTTCATTATGCTTTGCTTGATTGAACATCATGATGTTAATCCTCATGTACAATTCATCATGAATATGCATGCTTGCGACATGGCATTGTGACATTATTTACAGAATCGATACTGAGAATCATATGATTCATGGTCGAGCATGCATTTGTCCATGATACGTGACTGATATTCGATGAGATATGCGGAGTATTTGCTCTTCAATGCACTAAATAGAGTTGACGCCCCTGGGTTGTGTGCTGGGATTTGTATAGACTTGACGATCCTGAACTATGTGCGGGGTAGAGTCGTACCATGTGTCAAGGATGCACTGGAGTATGGATCGCAAGTAATTGGCTTGCGATGGTGAGATGATTGAAGAGCATGTCATGATCCTGATGCATGGACATTCTTGCATTGTTTGATGCTTGTTTGCATATTGAAATGCTTTTGAACTATAATTACTACAGGTTTATATTATAGTTTGTTCTAGGGAGTCTTAGGACCCTTATGGTGGGATTGAATGTTTTCTTGCTAGCCGTTGCTCTAACCCACGTTTATGGACATATTTTCATATTAGCATCCATGGCTACCGCTCCCAGGCATTTTGGTGTTCCTTTTAACTCTGAGTCTTATACTCGTGATATGATCCATCTTGATGTACCCTATTTGAGACTTGTTATGCACGCACATACTATGTGGGTTGATGAGGGAGCGCCTGGTTTGACTATATATCGTTGGTATGCCATTTATATTCGAGTAGGCAATAGGCTAGTAGGTCCTTTTCCTGAGAGTACCTTTGATGCACCCTCGGATCCTGTTAAGCCAATAATACCTGTCCACCCACCAGATCCTGCCGAGGAAGAGGTGTTTATCCCACCGCCAGAACCACTTGAGGACATCAAGGACGAGAAAATGTTGCTTATCGACCCGTCAAAGGAGGACTGAGGACTAGAGGAAGTCTTAGAAGTTTTTGGTTTAGGTGATTTTTGTTGGACAATGGAGTAGATTTCTTTTTGGCCATCCCTGATGTGCCTATGGATCGACGACCTTAGTATACGCCTGTATATATGAACTCTTTCATGGTTGTGCTTGATGTTTTTATAAATAAAATTTTGGATCCTGGCTTTGTGTTTGTCTTGTGATGTTACCTAAATACATATATTTATATTTTGTGGCATGTGGATTAAATGCTATAACCTTTTATCTTATGCGAAAGTAATCCTTAATTATGTATTTGAGAGACCTATGACGTAGAGTGGTGGTCTGGGACGTCACATAAACAGTCGGATCTCCTAATAGAGTAACCTTCGACTCCAACGGCTCAGCTGACTAGGCAAACACGTGGACCAATGAAAGACTGACACTTAGGATGCTAAGTCTTTGACCAGCCACGTCAGTTTTGTCTTCAACCTCTCACGACGGAGTAGACGATTGAGACTTCTCCGGTGCATATCGACGACTAAACCTAGGCCAATTGTCACGAAACTTGTGAGATTATGAATTTCCTGTCATTTTGAGGCTATTGAATGAGAACGCATCTTTTGAAGTATTTTAGTTTTGTCTCGCTCAGATATGATCAATTTCGAGTAAATTGACCAAAAGAAAAAAGGCTAACGCATGACAAGATACGTGGACCTAGGAAACTCGAAAAAGGAAATGATACTTTGACCATAAGGGTTGTTGAGGGAACATTTAGAACTAATAAGGCCGATCAGATAGCGATTAAGGAATAAATTTCTAGTGTTATACGATTGGAACGCGAGTGATGCCGCTTAACTAATGTATAATTTGTAAATTTTCCTAAATCGAGTTGTGATGATTAAAGCCGCTCTAACTAGTGATAAAACCTTGCAATTACATGACAATCAAAGCTATCGTAACTTGAGTTGTCCTAAGTATGATGAGAATCACAGAGTCGATACGCGTAATGTCTGCAAAAGCCGTCCGTTAGTTCGAGACAAGCTGAAGTCACGATCGACGGACGAATGATCACGAAATGGGAACTCAAAATTGCCAATTGGAAATTGAGAATTCCAATATTAGAAAAGGATTTGATGTCCTCTCGCCAATGTTAATTTCAAATTGAAAAAGAGAAGTTCGGACTGAAAGTGTAAAATTTTCATTTTGCCCTTCGACCATTTGCCTTTGTCTTAAGATTTCAAGAAGGACAAAATGGTCAATTCCAAACTCCTCTTATGGCTTCCAAAATTAAGTACATAAGGTCAAAGAAGAGTCAAAGCCAAAGATTGTATTAGTGATATGTGCCATATGTCATCATTGAAGACCTTAAGCATTTATTACCCCCACCAAAACCATCTTGTCAATTTTAATCCCAATAATTTATGTGAAATACCTCATTAGAGACCCTCTTCAGCGTGTATACCCCTCCTCCAATTTTCCTTTCATTTTTCTGTCTATTTCTTCTCATCCGAACACTGCATGCCCGACTAGTTCTAGGCCGCCTGTTCACTGCCGTCGCTCGCCCCTTCTCGTCATCGGCTTTCCGTGCTCCAATCACCAAGGGCAAGATCAATCTCTTCTTGACAAGTTTCAAGTGGTGGTTTGTCAATTGGTTAAGTAGTTTTTGCCGTGTAGCCCCGAGACCAAAATCGGACAAAATCTAAGCGAGCTTGGGTAAGGCTTCTGTTCTTCCTCTTAGAGACTTCAAATGACTTCGTTCTTTCTGTGGGATCTCTATAACATATAGTACTCAAGTTGGATGGTCTGTGATTACAAGTTTGGTGGTGTTAAAATAAATTTTCATGGCTGATTGTGGGTGATTAAAACCGGGCTATTCGAAGGTCTTGTGGGATTATTTCACAACAAAACTCTTGGTGAGCTTCCTAAACACATAGACTAAAGTTCTAGCAAGTTTATTTCGTGACAAATTGGGGCCTAAGATTGAGATACGACTTGATTGTACGGATTGAACCAAAATAACTTCTGTTTTGTGGAAGTACCCTGTTTTGGCCGAACCTGGTGATGACCATTTAGGAGATATTTTAACTTCGAAATGACTTATGAGACTCCATAAGACGTTATATGAGGAATTAGTGGAGAGTATGTGAAGTGGATTGGGAGTTGAAAGTGATTTAAGGGTTAATTGGTACGCGAAACTCCAATTATATTATGTCTTGCATATTGAGGGTTCGTGGAGTAATTATCATGTATTCAATTGATTGGTAAGGCATCTTGAGTTGCCAATTGAATGGTTATTGAAGAAATTGGCTTAATGGAAGTGAAATTCAATAACTTTTAATTTGAAATTGGTGAATTTTTCTAAGTTGACGAGAAATCCTTGGTTGGTTGCATACTTTTGGAATGGAAAAAGATCGCTTGGTGTGATGTTTTGTTAATCAATCAAGGTAAGTATTTCCTAAACCCTTACTTGAATGCTAGGACACTACTGGACGATTTATTGAATGAATTGAATGACTGATGACATCTATGACCTGAATTTGATGTTGCGATGATATTGTGAATTTATTGTGAGTGATAACGACGATACTGATTGACCTGTGCCCCGGTGGTATTGATTAGCCTGTGGCCTTTGAAATGACAATTGGCTATAAGCTTAGACGTACCAGATGACTAAAAGTCATGATGATATCGATTGGACTATGGCCACGGTAATATCAATTGTCCAGAGAGCCGGAGAACTGCATCGCGGTTGAGAGCCCAAGCGATGAGTAGATGTGAAAGCCATGACAATTGTGTATTGAATTATATTATATAGGTTATGAGCTCAAAACCCTGAAGTTGAATGTGGTTGATTATGCTTCTTATCCATGCTTGGTTATCGATATGCCTGTTTTGGTGATGCCTTGTGCCATTGCATTTATGAATGCTTGCATTTGGTGGCATTTGTGTGTGGTCTGGGGGGACTAATATTGAGGTTTAGGTTTAGGTCTCACTTCCTGAGATGTGAATCTCACCCCGTAGTGGGACATATTTTCATACCCCAAGCCTTAACTATGTTGTCAATTTGATTGGGCGATCCAAAGGAGATGACCGCCCTTTTTGATGAGTTTCATGCGAGGAAATGCATTATGTATGTTAGGAAGCGCACGACCATTTGGGTCGATGAGAGAAAGCTGGAGTTACAACCCTAACGTTTTGAAGCCTGGTTTCGTCGCCTAGGTAACAGCAACTTCATGGGACCTCTACTTCTTGAGGATGTTCCATCAGAGGTGGTTCCGAACTGGTGTCGTCTATCCTGATCGGAGATCGAAGTGAAGAATCCAACGCCAGTGAGAGGATCGAGGAATATTCATAAAGAGTTGAAGTCTCCATCTATTGAAGAATACAAAAATTACATTGAGATCTCTGCCGATGCGATCGAGGCCACCGATGAAGACAACGAAGTAGAGAGTGAAGAGGAAACTGAGGAAGACACTAAAGACTCATTTGAAGAGGTGTCATCCGAAGTATTTTCTTATTACAATCCCGAGGAAGACACTAAAGACTCATCTGAAGAGGTGTCATCCGAAGTATTTTCTTATTACAATCCCGAAGATGAGGAGTACGATGGAAGCGACGTATCAAGCGGTTCTTCCGAGTAGTTGGAAGAAGGTGGTTTAAGCAAAAGGGATAGGAAAGATTTTTATGTTAGACTTTGGGGAAGGCTGATTGGTAACCTTTAGAACTTAAGCTTTCATTTCTTTTCTTACCCAGGTGTTCGGCTTTATCTTTTTGTCCTTTCCTTTATGGGATGTTGTTTTATGTATAAATGAGTGTGCTTTTAAATCATTCTAAATTTTCTTTTTTTTTCTTTTTGTATGGGGATGTTATCTCTCCTTCCATGTGCGCAATTCATATCATACTAGGCCATGTGAGGTTCCTGGGTATTTACTAGCTTGAGGTAGATGTGACGAACTCCAAGGGACGCAGGGCGTTACATCTCCGTTAGAGTGGTATTAGAGTAAGGGTCGCTCGATTACAACAGATTGAGGATTGGAGTAATAAGAAGTAAAGGAATTCGGATGATTGGGTAGTGAGACCTTAGGGGGAGTCGTTTGAGTTAAGCATGAATGCATGACATATGATTGGTGTATGTGATTGGCATCTTGAATTGGCATGGCTGTGGTGAACTTATGAGGGGTCAAGCTCTACATTTAGCACATTGAATTGTTTTAGATGTTGGTTTGATAAGTGAATTATTACCTATGATTATGCTAAGTTGTATATGAGTCTGAACTTGATGTATGGATTCGTATCCCTGATTAATGTGCTCATGAGAATGATTGAGTGGTTGGCTATTGTTTTGTGATTGCTACCTTGTTGAGTGGCATAGAATCATTGGATTTAAGTAAGTGGTTTAAGTCTATGATTCTGTGATGGAATTATAGTGACTCAGGTAAGCTAATTGAGCAAGTATGAGCAACAGACCTGGAAGGCCGAGAAGTGGAGCTTCTAGCTCGAGAGTACCAGCAGTTAAGGGTCCAAGAGTGGATGGAGTCTTGAGAGTCTTGGAACAAATTGAGGACTGATGGGAAAGGAAGCTCAAGACAGAATAGCTGCAGCTCTTAGACAAGCTAAAGATAGAGCTGAGATTATAGCTAAGTTTGCTGAAGCTGCAATGGCAGCTATGAATATCGCAAATGGAAATAATGCCTAGGGTGTGAGGCTGGAAATGCTCAATGTGATGTTAATAGTCGTAGACCGATGGGTCATCTGGTGGAGCAGTTTATTAAATTGAAATCGACTCAGTTTGATGGCACTGGAGATCCTGATCTAGCACCGAGATGGATTGAGAAACTCGAAAACTTTTGGAGTGTTGAGATACACCAATGAAGAGAAAGTGTTGTTAGCTGTGTATCAGCTAGAGGGAACCGCGAAGGATTGGTGGAGTACCTCGAGGAAATGAGTATTTCCTGAAGGTACAGCCTTGACTTGGCTGCCTTCACTACCGCTTTCAATGATAAGTACTTTTCTAAGACGACACGTAAGAGGAAACGAGTGAAATTTTAGCAGTTGCGTCAGAATTAGTTGACTATAGACTAGTACGAAGTTGAGTTCGCGAGATTGTCGAGGTATTCACCACGATCAGTTAAGGATCCGCTCGAGAAAGCACAAAGATTCCGAGAAGGTTTGAGACCGGAGATTCATAGTCGGATAATAACGATGAACTTAAGAACGTATTGAGAGATTTATGAGAGGAGCCAAATGATCGAGAGTGACAACAAAGAAAGAGGCGTCGCTTCTGGATCACGATTTACTCCTTTGAGATAATCAAACTTGGGGAAGAGGCCGATGGTGAACAACCGACGATTTATCCCTCCAGTACGAAGGAATATCAAAAAATCGTCGAACCAGTTAAGCTGGTATTGTCGTATTTGTGGTAGGAGGCATGAAACTGTTCCTTGCCCTGCTAGGATAGGAACACGTTATAGGTGTGGTCAATTGGGCCATCAGATGAAGAATTGTCCAAATCAAGCTCTAAGGAATCGATCTCAAGGACAAAGACCGCAGACTAGACAGCTAGTTGTAGCCCCATAGAACGAACAGAATCGACCACCAGCCCAAGGAAGAGTGTATACTGTGGCACGTAGAGAGGCGGAGGAAACGTCTAGCGTAGTCACCGATACGATCTATTTGTGTGACCAAGCTGCTTATACTCTATTTGATCCTAGGGCTTCGCATTCTTTTATATCTGCTGAGTTGGCTGATCTAGTGGGTGCAGAGTTGAAATCGTTGAATGTGCTGTTGCATGTTGTTATACCATTAAAAGTAAAATGTGCTAGTCTCACTAGGTTATGCGTAAGGTAGTGATTAGTGGTAGCGAGGAAATTATAGATTTGGCTGTGCTACCAATGTATGATTTTGATGTGATTATTGGTATGGATTGGTTGGGAAAACAAAAGGGTTGTAGTTGATTTTGGTAACAAGGCAATTCCTTTTTATCCGAAAGATCGCCATAGTTTTGAATTTGCAGGAAGTTGGGGAGGAATCTCGATTCCTTTAGTTTCATTGTTTGAGGCGACTGAGCTGTTGAATGAAGAGTGTTAGGCTTACTTAACTGTTGCAATTGACACAACAGTTGAGGAACTAAAGTTGAAAAGTATAACGGTGGTATGTGAGTTTCCCGATGTCTTTCCTAAAGAATTGCCAAGATTACCACCCGAGAGAGAAATTGAGTTCGTGATTGAGTTAGCTCCTAGAACGGAGCCAATCTCAAAGGCATTGCATAGAATGTCATTGTCTGAGTTGAAAGAGCTAAAAGTATATATGCAGGAGTTACTAGACAAAGGGTTCATTAGACCGAGCGTGTCACCGTGGGGAGCGCCGGTGCTGTTTGTAAGAAAGAAGGATAGATCCTTATGTTTGTGTATAGATTATAGACAGCCGAATCAAGTAACTATCAAGAACAAGTACCCGTTGCCGAGGATAGATGATTTGTTTGATTAGTTGCAAGAAGCATCTGTGTTTTTTAAAATAGACTTGAGGACTTGTTATCACCAGTTGAGGATTAAGAAGGAGGACATACCAAAGACTGCCTTTAGAACGAGGTATGGGCATTACGAGTTTACAATTCTGCCTTTTAGTTAGACTAATGCCCCTACTGTGTTTATGGATTTGATGCATCGAGTATTTAAGGAGTACTTGGATCAATTCGTCGTTATTTTTATAGATGACATCTTGATTTACTCAAAGAGTAGTGAGGAGTATGAGGAACATTTAAGGGTAGTTCTGTAGACATTGAGTGGGCATTCGCTTTATACCAAGTTTAGTAAATGCGAATTTTGGTTGAGTAAAGTAGTTTTTCTTGGTCATGTGATTTCTGGAGAATGAATTTCAATGGATTCTTCAAAGATATGGCTTAGACCCACGATGGTTACCGAGGTTAGAAGTTTTCTGAGATTAACAGGCTACTATAGGCGATTCGTGGAGAAGTTTTCATCTATAGTCATTCCGTTGACGAGATTAACAAAGAAAGTTGTGAAGTTCGAATGGACTGATAAGTTTGAGAAAAGTTTTCAAGAACTTAAGCACCGATTGACGACCACACCGGTATTAACTATTCCTTTTGGACTTGGCGGTTATAAGATATATAGCAATGCTTCGCTAAAAGGATTAGGATGCGTGATGATGCAACATGAAAAAGTGGTTGCTTATGCCTCACAATAGTTTAGACCTAATGAGATGAATTATCCGACGCATGATTTGGAATTAGCTGTCGTCATCTTCGCTCTAAAGATCTGGAGACACTATTTATGTGGCGAAAGATTTCAAATTTATATAGATCATCAGAGTTTGAAATACCTATTTTCGCATAAAGAATTAAATATGAAACATCGACGATGGATGGAGCTACTTAAGCACTATGACTGCGAGATTTTATAATATCTTGGAAAGGCGAATAGAGTTGTGGATGCGCTTAGCCAGAAATCAAATATTACGCTCGTGTTGGTTAAATGATGGCCCTTACTAGAGGAACTAAGGGATTCCGAGTTTAAATTAGAAGTTTGCCAACTATCTAGTTTAGTGACAACCTTGAGGATTGAGCCCGAAATTCAAGAAAGAGTAAAGGCCTTGCAGTCTATGGATTTGGAGATTCATAAAATTTTTGAGTTGGACACGGTGAAAAGGAAATCCGAGTTTTATGTGTTAGAAGATGAGAGTCTGAAGTTCTGCAGACGTTTATGTGTGCTTGGAGATGAGAAACTTAAGAAAAAGATTTTTTCGGAAGCTCATAGGAGCAACTATAGTATTCATCTAGGTAGTATAAGGATGTATCAAAATGAGAGAATGTAGCTAAGCATGTGGCGAAGTGTTTGACCTGTCAGCAGGTGAAAGTTCAACATTACAAGCTTGGAGGATTGTTGCAACCTTTAGAAATTTCTGAATGGAAATTGAAGCACGTGACAATAGATTTTGTGATGAGATTGTCGAGGACTTAGAGGGATCATGACTTAATTTGAGTAATTATGGATAGGTTGACCAAGTCTGCATATTTCATACCCGTACGAAAGGATTTTGCAATAGATAAGTATGTAAAGTTGTATATGCGTCAGATTACGAGATTGCATGGAGTTCCAGTTACATCGGACCGAGATCCTAAATTTACAGTAAATTTTTGGAAGTCTTCAGGTGGCTTTGGGAACTAAGCTACAATTTAGTACGACGTATCATCCATAGACTGATAGACGATCAGAGAAGACGATTCAGACGATTGAGGATATGTTGCGAGCCTGCATATAGATTTTAAAGGTGGCTAGGAGGGCCAACTACATCTAGTGGAGTTTGCGTACAATAATAGCTACAACAAAGCATCGGTATGGCATTGTTTGAAGCATTTTATGTAGAGCTTGCAGAATGCTTGTATGATTGGATGAAGTTGGAGAAAGGAACATAACATGCCTTAAATTAGTAGAACAATCTGTTGAAGCGATTAAAGTCATTAGGGAAAGGTTGAGAAAGACACAAAGTCGACAAAAGAGCTATGCTGATAGATGACACAAACCATTGGAGTTTCAGGTTGGTGATCATGTTTTCTTGAAGGTATCATCAATGCATGGATTGTCTCGATTTGGGAAAAAGGGAAAACTGAGTCCAAGATATATAGGTACTTTTGAAATTTTGGAGCGAATTGAAACTTTAGCCTATAGACTCGCCAGACTGCCAAATTTGTCGCAAGTGCACAATATGTTTCATGTGTCAATGCTAAGAAAATACGAGCCAGATCCGACTCATGTTCTGGATTTGAGACCATTGAAATAGACGGTAAGGTATCGTATGTGGAAAAGTCCATCAAAATCGAGGATCGAAAGAAGCAAGTCTTGAGGAATAAGACGATTTCGTTAGTCAAAGTGATTTGGGAGCATCACGGGATTAAAGGAGCTACATGGGAAAGCGAAGAGGCTATGAGACGTCAATACCCCCATTTGTTTGAATAGTTAGGTTTATTGTAAATTTCAAGGAAGAAATTCTGTAAGGAGGAAGAATTGTGACATTCTGAATTTCCTATCATTTTGAGGCTATTGAATGAGAATGTATCTTTCGATGTATTTCTGTTTTGTCTCACTCAGATTTGATCAATCTCGAGTAAACTGACCAAAAGGGAAAGGCTAACGCATGACAAGATATGTGGATCTAGGAAACTCGAAAAAGGAAATAACACTTTCACTATAAGGATTGTCGAGGAAACATTTAGAACCAATAAGGCCGATCAAATAACTATTACGAAATTCATTGCTAGTGTTATACGATTGGAGCGCGGGTGATGCTGCTTAACCAATGTAGAATTTGTAAATTTTCCTAAATCGAGTTGTGACGATCGAAATCGTTAGAATTAGTGATGAACCCTCTCAATTACATGACAAACAAAGCTGTCGTAACTTGAGTCGTCCTAAGTATGATGAGAATCACAAAGTCGATACACGTAACGTCTACAAAAGCTATCTATTAGTTCGAGACAAGCTGAAGTAACGATCGATGGACGAATGATCACGAAATGGGAACTCAAAATTGACAATTAGAAATAGAGAATTCCAATAGTAGAAAAGGATTTGACGTCGTCTCGCCAATGGTAATTTCAAATTGGAAAAGAGAAGTTTCAGACTGAAAGTACAAAATTACCATTTTGCACCTCGACCATTTGCCTTTGTCTTAAAATTTCAAAAAGAATAAAATTGCTAATTCCAAACTCTTCTTATGGCTACCAAAATTATGTACATATGGTCAAAGAAGAGCCAAAGTCAAAGGTTGTGTTATTGATATGTGCCACATGCCACTCATGGAATACCTTAAGCATTTATTACCCCCACCAAACCATCTTGTCAATTTTAATCCCAATAATTTGCATGAAAGACCTCATTAGAGGCCCTCTTTAGCTGTGTATACCCCTCCTCCATTTTCCCTTTCATTTTTCTCTCTATTTCTTCTCACCCGAACACTACTTGCCTAGCCGGTTCTATGCCACCTGTTCGCTATCGCCCCTTCCAGACACTGTCTTGTCGTGCTCCGATGACCAGGAGCAAGATCAACCTCTTATTGACAAGTTCCAAGTGGTGGTTTATCAATTGGTTGAGTAATTTTTGCCGTGTAGCCCTGAGACCAAAACCAGATAGAATCTGAGCGAGCTAGGGTAAGGCTTTCATTTTTCCTCTTAGAGACTTCAAATGACTTCGTTCTTTTTGTGGGATCTCCATAACACATAGAACTCAAGTTGGATGGTCTGTGATTACAAGTTTGATGGTGTTAAAATAAGTTTTCATGGCTTATTGTGGGTGATTAAAATCGGACAAATTATAACAGTGTGAGGACCGTGAAGGAACCGGACTTTTCAAAGGTTTTGTGAGATTATTTCACAACAAAACTCTTGGTGAACTTCCTAAACACATAGATTGAGGTTCTAACAAGTTTATTTCATGAGAAATTGAGCCCTAAGATTGAGATACGACTTGATTATGTGGATTGAACCAAAATCGCTTTTGTTTTGTGAAAGTACCTTGTTCTGGCTGAACCTGGTGATGACCATTTATGAGATATTTTGGCTTCGAAATTACTCATAAGACTCCATAAGACGTCATGTGAGAAATTAGTGGGGGAGTATGTGAAGTGGATTGGAAGTTGGAACTGATTTAAGGGCTTATTGGTGCGCAAAACTCAAAGTTATATACTACCTTACGTATTGCTTCTTGAACCGAACATATTGAGGGTTCCTGGAGGTATTGTCATGTATTCAATTGATCGATAAGGCGTCTTGAGTTGCCAATTGAATGGTTATTGAGGGAATTGGCTTAATGGAAGTGAAATTCAATAGATTTTAATCTGAAATTGGTGAACTTTTCTAGGTTGACGAGAGATCCTTGGTTGGTTGCAGACTTGTGGAATTAAAAAGGATCACTTGGTGTGAAGTTTTGCTAATCGATCAAAGTAAGTGTTTCATAAACCCTTATCTGAATGCTAGGACACTGTTGGACGATTTATTGAATGAATTGAATGACTGGTGAAATCTATTACCTAAATTGGATGCTGTGATGATATTGTGAATTTATTGTGAATGATAATGACGAAACCGATTGGCCTGTGGTCTCGGTGGTATCGATTGGCCTGTGCCCCTGAAATGACAATCGGCTATGAGCCTAGAGATACTGATTGGCCTGTCGCCTCGGTGATACCACATTACTAAAAGTCATGATGATATCGATTGGCTTGTAACCCTAGTGATATCAATTGGCCAGAGAGAAGTACATCGCGGTTGAGAGCCCAAGCGATGAATGGATGTGAAAGCTATGATAATTGTGTATTGAATTACATGCTATAGGTTATGAGCTTGAAACTCTGAAGTTGAATGTGGTTAATTATGTTTCTTATCTATGCTTGGTTATCGATATTTCTGTTTTAGTGATGCCTTGTGCCATTGCATTTATGAATGCTTCCAATTGGTGGCATTTGTGTGTGGTCTGGAGGGACTGGTATTGAGATTTAGGTTTAGGTCTCACTTCCTGAGATGTAAATCTCACTCCGTAGTTGGACATATTTTCAGAACCCAAGCCTTAATTATTCTGCCAGTCCGATTGGACAATCCAAAGGAGATGACCGCCCTTTTTTATGAGTTTCCTACCAGGAAAGGTATTGTGTATGTCAGGAAGCGCACGACCGTCCGAGTAGATGAGGGAAAGTTGGAGTTACAACCCCACCGCTTTGAAACCTGCTTTCGTCGCCTGGGTAACAACAACTTGATAGGACCTCTATTGCCTGAGGATGTTCCATTAGAGGTGCTGCTAAACTGGTGTCATCCGTCGTGATCGAAGATCGAAGTGAAGAATCTAGCGTCAGTAGGAGGATCGAGGAATATTCCTGAAGAGTCGAAGTCTTCACCTACTGAAGAATACATGAACTACATTGAGATCTATGCCGATGCGATCGAGGCGACTGATGAAGACAACGAAGCAAAGAGTGAAGAGGAAACCGAGGAAGACATTGAAGAATCATCTGAAGAGGTGCCATTCCAAGTATTTTCTGATTACAATCCCAAGGACGAAGAGGACGATGGAAGTGACGTATCAAGCGGTTCTTTCGAGTAGTTGAAAGAAGGGGGTGTAAGCAAAAGGGATAAGAAAGATTTTGATGTTAGGCCTTGGGGAAGGCTAAGTGGCAACCTAGGACTTAGGCCTTCCTTTCTTTTCCTACCCTGGTGTGCAGCTCTATTTTTTTGTCCTTTCCTTTATGACTACTGTTTCTGGATGTTGTTTTATGTGTAAATGAGTGTGCTTTTAAATCATTCAAAATTTCCTTTTTATTTCTTTTTGTATGTGGATGCTATCTCTCCTTCCGTATGCGCAATTCATATCATACTAGGCCGTGTGAGGTTCCTGGGTATTTGCTGGCTTGAGGTGGATGTAACATGCTCCAAGGAACGCAGGGCGTTACAAAACTGGTGTCGTTCGACTCGTCTTGCTCCCTTGTTTAACACATCTAAGGATCGTCTAATATCATCAACCGAGTCATCCTATTCGAAGCTTTAACAGTATATATCAATGGTGAAAGATATCCGCTGCATAGAGCATAATAATTCAATTCAATCACAGAATAACTTCATTGCAAGTTTAAGAGACTTACCTACAGGTCAGATTGATCTGGTTAGGTCTAGAATAACCTAGACGAGTTTCGACTGAATTAGCGATGGCAACGGGGTTCAAATGGGAGGTTTGACTCGATTTCAATGCAATCAAAATACAAAGCAGTGCTTAGTGATGTCTCAAATGTAATTCATGCACATCAATTATAAGGATTGAGGCCAAAACAAAGATCTGCCATTATCAAACAGAGGTTAAGCTCGAAGTTCAACTTACAACTTTTTGGCGTTACAAGCGGTGCCATTGGTCGTGATCGCTTCCTGGTGCTCGGGAGAACTCCTAGTGGCAATCTTTAGCTTTGATCTAGCCTAAAATGGCCTGACCAGTGTCGTACCATTTCGAGCTCGAGCTCTCGATAATGGGGATTGGAGAGCGAGCTCTCTCTCTGTCTCATTCTCTCTCTATTCTACTTTCATCCTCAAATAGAATGAGCCTCCTCCTCTTCCCGAAAGCCTTCAAAGGCTATATCCTCATTTCAAAATTTTTGCTGCAAACAGAGGGGGTAAACCGACTTGAAATCACGAGTCCCCACGTACCATTTGGTCATCAAATGGTGACGGAATCGGTTGGGAATCTGTCCAACTCCGTTAGGTACTCTAGCTTGTCCAATTTTGCACGAATCTGGCATGGATTTCGTCTGAGTTTGATAGTGTTGACTTTCGCTAGTCCGACATCTTGACTGCTCAGTTTCTCCCATCTCCGGCGATGTCAAGTGCTTCCGTTGTTATTGATTGACGGGGGATGATGAGTGGAACAAAGCATCCACCATTTCTCGTCCAATTGTTCGTGAATTGTACTTCAATTTGATGATCAAAACTGGCTTGGAAATTGTTCATTCGCGCGGGAGCCCTAAGTTGAAGATGACACTATTTGGATCGGTTCGACCAGTCAGACTCAATTTCTCAAAATTAATCATAATTTGTGGGAATATTTTTACAATTAAGTCTCAAAAGTTCATGTCAATTTATACGAAAACCCCAAATTTATCCTCAATTGCAATTCGAGAAATTGTGAAATTGAGAACTCAAATAGTCAAATTGGACCAAATCATCCATACCAATCGATTCAGGATGGTGAAAAATATTGGGTAGTAGTTTCAATTTGTAATGGAGGTCCTTGAATTAAAAGTAATTTCAATTATGCCCAAATTCAAGGACTAAATTGTAATTAAGTATTCAATTTTGCCCAATTTATGTAATTGACCAATTTTTGCAAATAATTGGACTAAATTTTAATGAATGACAATCAGATTGAATGACAAGACCCGCAAAATGTCAAAATTGCAAATTAAAAGGCTCAATTAACATTTTTTTACCAAATTCAACTATATGTGTAACGAAGGAATACATAAAATTGAACTTGAATTTTGAATTTTTATGAGGCCAAGAAGACAAGAGAATTAAAATAAAAATATTGACTATTTTTTCATATTTTTATGACCTCAAATGCCATTTTCATGATTTTTCATGTATTTTTCTATTTTTTTTTGAAAATACCAAAAAATGAGAAATATTAGAAAAATTATTTTTTGGTCAAAAAAGATTTATTGGGCTTGGCCAAGATTACCAAAGTTGATTTTGTAATTTTTTTTTGACTTTTTATGAATATTTTATGAATTTTTCAAACAATGAATTGAGGAAGACTAATCGAAAGGTGTCAACAGGTGTGCGACAGGAGCCACTTGAACTAGAAATCTCCCGGACTAAATCGAATTAGCCAATTTTGGGCATTCTCAAGAGAGCCAATCCAATTCCTGATTCCATATCAATTCTCGATTTCAAGGTGGGAACCAGATTGGATTGAGCGTGAGGCTTATATTTTGAGCAAGATATTTTTTATTTCAAAACTAAACTGTCAGGGAGGTCTTCACTCGTCCATAGGCAGGAGCAGGAAGGAAAAAAGCAACAAAAGCGAAGAGAATGAGAGAAGTTTGATACTTTTTAAGCTACCTGAAGAGGAAATTAAATTTGCTTTCTTTCTTTGTGAGCCATGGACCCTTCCCAGACGAAGGTCCCTCTCTCGATGCAGGCACATGAAAAACATGGAAATAACGGAGAGTTGAGAGGAGACGATTGAGAGCTCAAAGCTATGTAGCACCGTTATGATACGAAACATGAAATACGACACGATATGTCAATACTTGATTTTTTAAAAAAATAAAGAATTTCGATACGCTGAGATACGCTGTATATTAAATATAATATATATGATAAATTATTATTTTTATCATTTGAAAAATAAGCAAATAATAAAAAAGATTACGTGTGGATTTCTTGTTCAACTACATGAGATTGTTCGGTCAATTTTTTTGAGTCAAGGAAATGGATGAGCATGTTTCTTCGTGTCCCACGTGGTAGCAAGTTGTGAGAGAGAGAGGGAAAATATTCTATAAAGGAGGGGCTCCGTGCGTTGAGCGATATTTTGATCTAATTGGCTATATTGCCCATCAGGAAGCCCACGGGTTAGGGGCCAAGTTGTTAGTCTTAAAGTACAAGATTTGTCCATGTTATCCTTGGGGCACGCCAGTCCAGCCTGTCCCATTTGTTGACTGAGAGTCGAAACTTTCATATATGGGTTGATCGCGTCTGATCGTTCCCAATGTGTCGCTCGGTGTCTGACACACTGAAAATGCTTTTTTGGGCATGCCAGTGCTACATAGGTTGAAAGAGAGAGGAGTCGAGAGCACGGCGCGGCGCCGCGCCGCCGTAACTAAACACTCAACTTTAAGCAAATTTGTCCATTAATCCACGACTATCTGTCATGACATCTCTCCGACTACGAATCCTATCGTAGTTTGCTGTGAATCTCCGACTCCACACGTCGCCCATCCAACTGCGCCTCACAATTCGTCTCTGCTCTACAGCGATTTCGTCTGCTATTCCCCTCCTTCCCTTGCTGCTTTGAGACAACATCGAGCTAATGGCGAATCTTTGATCTGCTGCCATATACCCTGTTGATCATTGTTCACCACCGGTCCGTCCATCATGGTTTCTGGATTTCACTTACTGTTGCTCACTGCCCATGATCTTTGCTATCTATTTTTTCGGTCAACTCGATGGTCTTTGTTGAGCTCTAGAAACGTCGGCAACTTTGGTGAAAGCTTCGATAGTCAGAAACTTTGATCAGTAACTCTCAACACAAGGAGGACACTCAAGAAATGAGACGAATGTGCTATTTTCTTCTCACTTGTGTCTCATTGCGCCATACAATTATTACAAGACTTGCTCTTATATAGGTTTCATACACAACTCTTGATTTGATTCATAAATGACTCATAAGTTTATTTAGTTTTCCAAGGAGCTGGGAGTTGACAAAATTTCGAAACACGAACAGTCACATTAACTAGACATTGAAAACACAAATAGCCAAGACTAATCAAGAAGGATCTAGAGAGTGAGATAGATGGTGATTTCTTCAATACCCTCATCGACTACTCTTCTCTTAAGATAGATTTTGCAACAATATCATGTTGAGTCCGAAACTCTTCAAATTTTATAGCTCCGAGTCCATTGGTGAAAATGTCTGCAACTTGATTACTTGTCTTTGTGTACTCCATCTTTATCTCTCTCTGTAAGACATTATTCTACAGAAAATGATAGTGTACTTCCGCATGCTTAGTCTCGCATGGAATATTGGATTATCTACCAAGCTCATGGCTAATAGATTATCACAGTATAAATGTGTTGACAATCTATTGGTTGATGAAAATCTTCTATTAGTTGTGCTAGCCACGTGCTCTCTTGAATTGCATCGTTGTTGCTTTGTACTTAGCTTGTAGACAATGACATGGCCGACTGTCTTTTACTGCACTAAGACGCTACTACTAATCTGAGGCTAAATATGTATCCAGTAGTTGATCATCATATGTCATGATCTCTAGCAAAATCAACATCGTAATGGCCTACTAATTCACAAGATGCTTCTTTTTTATAGAAGAGTCCAATGTTCAATGTATTATAATATGCGCTTGAATCCATCCAATAGAGACTTTTGTGATTTCTCTATGAATCGACTCGTTACTCCCACTGGGAAGCCAATGTCAGGCGGTGATATGGTTAGGTAAATAAGACTACACACCAGTTGCCTGTACATAGTTGAATCTTTTTCGCCCTTCATCTGCACATAGTTTTATATTTTTATCCACTATAGTAGATATAGATTTGTAATCAAGCATACCAAAATTTTTTAGGAGATCTCATGTATACTTTTAGTTACTTAGGATATTTCATCCTTGATTTGCTTGACCTCTACTCGTAGAAAATGTATCAATTCTCCAAGCTATTTCATCTGAAACCTCATGAAGAGATTAGCTCTGATTTGACACATCTCTTCATCATTATTTCCAATGATGATTAGATCATTCATGTAAACCAATACAATTGCAAGCTTTCATTATTCTGGCTTCACAAACAAGCTCGAGACTCCTGGTGCTACTAAGTAACCACTTTGCACTAGAAATTCTGTAATCTTCCCGTACCATGCTCTTAGGGCTTGCTTTAAGCCGTAGAGAGATTTCTTTAACTTGCATATATGATTTGGATAAGCCTTACTCTTGAAACCATTTGACTGCGCCATGCAAGAAAGCGCTCTTCATGTCCTTTGCCATAATATTCATGACTTGCTTGTTGCAAGTGCTAATAGACCACAAACTATAGTAACCTTTGTTACTAAGTTGAAGGTCTCATCATAATATAGACTGCACTTTTGAGAGAATCCTCGTGCAACCAATCTTGCCTTATGTGGCATTTCGAATTCCAGCATTGAAATGAATTTGACCTTGGAATTGGATATCAGACAATGAAGAATTTCAACATTTGAAAGGAATTGGACATCGCCTTATCAAGGGAAATTAATATTGGAAAAGTGAAATTTTAGACCGTGAGTGTGAAATTACCATTTTGCCCCTAGAGGGTATTCTTGCCTTTAGATTATATTAAGGGTAATTTGGTCATTTGCCAATCCTCTATAGTGGCCAAAAATCTTGAGGGCAATTTGGTTATTGAACCCAAGATTTTTATGGATAAGAAGACAATTGTCATGATTTGGGATTAGTGATCTACTTAGCATTGATTCTTATCTACCAATCTTGATTTTGATCAATGGGAATTAAGAAAGCTTCTCTCTCTCCTCCCATCATTTGGCCAGACCACTCTCTCTCTCTCTCTGTTTCCCATTTTCCCTTCTTCTTTCTTGTATTCTCTCTCACTCAAACCACTATCTAGTCTCGTCATCGCTCACTATTCTAACCATAACTTCGTTGTCCAACATCTAACGGAGATAAGCTACCCACCATTAGAAAGCTTACTCTCTTCCCATTCTAACGACATATTGTGAGCCCCATTTGGCTCAACCATTCGTTCTGTACAGCTATTTGAAGGAGCAAAGGTCAGGCTGGTATGATTCGAACTCACGAGATCCTAAGTGGGATTTCCGAGCTTTTCTCACTCCAATCTTCAATAAGATACTACTTAAACCTAGTTAAGACACTTAGTGACTTGAGATTTATGTTTGGTTGGATTTTAGAAGGATTTTGATGGTTGAATCCTCATGAACCCCTATAGGACAGAATCTATCTTCGCCGACCAAAAGGGGGAACCGAGACACTTTGAGCCTTGTCAAGGCATCATTCGACTTGAAAACTCTTGGTAAGTCACCTTAAGGCGTAGTAGTATGTGTTAACAAGGGATATAGGAGCTGGATTGGAGTTTAGATGAGTTATAATGATCGGTTATGTGTGATTATCTCTAGGAGCAGAAAACTGCCCTGTTCGGACAAGTTGTATTGGAAGGCTTGTGCTACCATTTGTGGGATTTTGCTAGCTTGAATGGCTAGGTAAATTGATCCTAACCCTATATTAGGATGTTAAGCTATTAATGGACCAAGGAGTGAGTGGATTGGATGGACTACATGTGTTGTTTTGGTTGGAATTTCCCCATACCCGAATTAATGTAGTTATGGTTGATTATGCTTGATCATGGTGGTGTCAATTGAAATGAATTGTGGCTATGATAAGTGAATATGTTCAGTTATGAATATCCAAGGGTGTGCCGAGTGGAATTTCGAGAATTGGCACTAATTGAAGGTCCTAATTGAACTACTTTAGTGTTTGGTCATTGTTAGTCCATGTGAATTGTTTCACCAAGTTTGTGATTGTTCCCTAATGACTAACTTGATCAAGTGAACCTCTAAAGCATGTTCGACCATGGATGAATTGAAGCGAATGAGCAACTTGCTTGATTAATTTCCTTGTTGAGGAATTGACACAATGCCCTTGTGTAGGCTCGGCCATGAGTGATCTTTGAAGTAAATGGCCAGTTATTTGTTTAACCGAGTTGTACTCAATCATAAAGTGATGAAATGATGAGAAATGACTGAGTTATGATATGTGCTCCAATTTATGAGAAATAAGGCTTGAGGGCCAAAGGGCATTCTTGATTGAATTATGAGTACATATGCATGTGATGCGTTAAACCCGGGGCTTCAATGTGTCCTGAGGTGACAAACGAGAGATTGACTTAAGGCGTGTTGACGAGAGTCTGGAAATGGCATTGAAAATTTGAGGTGTATTGACGCGGGTTGTTGGCTTTATTTGACCTTAGACGTATTAACGCGGGTCTATAAAAGATAGGTTGTACTTTGAGGCGTGTTATTGCGAGGCTTGAATTATCTTGATGCGTTATGATGCGGGTTCTGCTAAGTACATGAGCACTTGAGGCGTTATTACGTGAGTCCTGAGAATCATTATGTAGCATGATGCGTTATATGCGGGCGTTGATATTGAGAATTGAGATATATGGCGAAATTAACCTCTTGTGAACTTGTGATTGTGCACAGCCTGAAGTATGAAGCTTAGATCTAATTGTGATTTGGTGACTTGAATCGAGTTGTAATTGCAAATGGTCTCAAGCGCGTATTCTATTGAAAACCCTGTCATTGTACAAAACTAAGATTTATCATGATTTATGATGGAGTCGAGTCGATTTTGGAAATACTGAAATGCCTTGTTTCATAAATCATGTTTTTTCCAAGCCAAAACTTTTATTTTTGAAATACCTTTTTTCAAAAGGTGTCTAGAGGTACTGGCAGCCTGCTTTAAGGTTAGGTTTAACTTACTGAGATTTATACCTCGCTCCGTCGTGTGATTAATATTTTTTTCAGGTCCCAAGTGATGGAATCTTGTGATTGCCATGGAGCGACATTGGGAGACGTCTTTTGAAGAACTTAGATATTGAGCCTTCTTCGGATGTAACCCTTTTGTAGCCTTAGGAAATTGATAATTTCACATTGTCTAATATGACCTTGCAACTAGTTTAGCGAGTAATGAGAAGAGTACCATCTTTCGTCCTAAGTCATCTTGTTTTTAATTATGTATGGAGTTATTTTCTCACTTCTGCTTGCTTATAGACTTTGAAGGACTTTGAGCTTGTTGTTGGCCGAAGGATCCTAGGTAATAACAACAAGAAGAACGGCTAAGCGGAATGTTAGTGTGCTCGTTGGAGTTCGGGGCATGACACATTGTATCATTCTATCGACCCATCTAGTTGAGTTTTATTTTTTAAATCCACTTGCAAGATATAGGGCGCCAAACCCCATGTCTTGTTCTTCCTTGGTGCTTGAAATTCTTCTTCCATGTAATTTCTCCATTTTGGAATGTGTATGGCCTCCTCCTTAATAGATGGCTTGGTCAGTACGACATTTTGACTAATCTTGCATTTGCATGTTGATGATTTGGTTTTTCCTGCCTTGTTGATCTTCGAAGTTGAGGTTCCTGCTCTTTAGGTTCTTCTATTTGACATGGTCGAAGCTCTTCTATCATTCTCAGATGTTCTCCCTGGACTCTTTGCATTTTCGGGTGACAATACCCCGGTTTTTTTATTTCAGCTATGGATTTATTTTCTTCTCCAATTATCTGGTCGTCATTATATTCTTTCATAATCTCTTCTTCTATTTGCTTTGAACTTGGTAATTCAATAGCCTGTGCTAACCACTATGAATAGTTCATCGAACATCACATTTCTGGAAGTGTAATATCTTTATGTTGTAGGATCACAACATTTTAATCCTTTTTGATGATCGTTGTAGCCCATAGTATGCAACAAATTGCCTTCTTATCGAATTTGCTGCGTAGATAGTCCAGCACAAATGCATAGCATACACATCAACTACTCTGAAATGATTTACCGTGGGCTTGCGATTTGTAGCTTCTTATATGGTAACATAAAGTCAAGCTTTGCTTGAGGTAGTTTGTTCATCACATGCGTTATTGTGTTACATTCAGCTCAAAATTTTGCTGGAACATTCTTTGCTTGTCACACGCTCATACAAGTCTTTGCCAAATGTTGATTATTTCTTTCGGCAACTTCATTTTAGTGCAGTGTATTTGAAAAAGTAAAAATTGTCGACATATCATGCAATCTTGTAGATAGTTTGTGAATTCATGTAAAGTATGTTGGGGCTAGCGTTATCAGCTAGAGGAGGTGAATAGGTAATTATAAAGTACTAAAAAAATAATGTGGAATTATAATCAAATAAGCTTGAAGCTTAACCCTCAGATGATGAGCACACATTAGATCATAAGCTGTGCAAAGTGTACGGTTCTGCTATCACAAGATATATAATCAAATGTAAATGGTTTGCCTTTGTTCAAGCTTATGTTCACTTCTTTACGCTGACAGCTAATCGGCTGGATCCTACTAGTCAATTGCTCAGAGGTTATAACTCAATGATCTCCCTTGAGATGAAGAACTCCACACCTAATACTCAACACTCTTGTGCATACCTATAAGAATTACAATGAATAGATCAATGAGAAAATAAGAATTGAAACTCTCTTGATCTTGCAATTTTTAACACTTTTCCATCTTATGCCAACTCTATTTCTCTTCAGCCTTGAGATACCTTTTTTACTCATCCACATCCAACTATCCGTTGCTCGGCCCCTAGAAAATTGCTCTCCAAAACTATCTATTTGGACGAGACTATATCCAAAGAAGATCTTTTAGCTATTAAGGGTTGCCAAAGGAAAAAATTCCTCGTTGGATTAAACCGTCCATACAATTATGATCCTAGGTTTCCATATGGATTTCTCAAATAAAAAAGTTGTGCTTGTCTCTTCTCCTTTGATCCGCGTCCTTGATTGATCTTTACACTTCAAGAATGATCCAGCTCGATTACTAGTCGTTGTGATGATGTAACATGTCAATTAAATCATCTTTGAATGTCTCTTGAAGTTATGGTTATTGTGCGCAGAATGCTTCTCTTAGAGCTTGAGCATCATTCTAACATCTGAGCTCTCCTAATCAATATTTGAGCTCCACACAGCATCTAAGTCCCTCAGAGTAACATCTGAGCCACCTTTTGACAGATTCAGTCAGATGCATCCCCTCACCTTTGGACAATTTTCAAAATAAGTATTTCATTGCATTATCCCAAATCAAGAGCATATGGATTGTTTCGTCAACTTCAAAATCACTCAGGGATTTTTCTCAACAATCTCCCTATTTTTTATGATAACATAACAATCTATAGGAATATCAATTGTTAAGTAGAAAGAGGTGAGTAATGTATAATGTTTGTTACTCAAATGTAGTCTCGCTGAATAATAATTTATCACATCATGTCTTGTAATTTAGCAAGAAATTTTTTTGAAATGGAGATGAATCCAAAGTTCAAATTCATGAAATTACAATTAATCTCGGAACTTGTGGAACTTGTATTAGAATGAGTTAAATTATGTATGCACATACAGGTATAGAGCATTGATATTACTAAAACATGTGAGCTATAGATTCTTCATGATTAGAGCACATGTTTTCGTGAACCAGTATTAGTTCAATAATCTGGAGTAGTGTGCTAATTTATGAACCATTTCCGTACTATAGTGCTCAGAACATTTTGTTATGAGTTGCTCTAAGAGCTTGTCCTTGGAGCTTAATTAATCTGCACATCCACATGTTCATCATATACTCTGTTTAACCTAATCAAAACTTTATCCGTTCCACCTATGAAAATGTGATCCTCTGATCACATAATCTGTTCCTGTATTCGCATGACATCTTTTTCTTAAAGATGTAGAAGCCAGCTATTGTTCAACTCATGAACCTGTGGACCATTATAATCAAGAACACATATCTTCTTCTGCTGATTATTATCACATAAAAGAAGAATAATTGATATCACATTATTTTATCTTCAATTCCTTTTTGTCATTAGCACAAAAGAACCAAAGTCAAATAAATATATGCAGTGATAGTTCAAATTAGTTCAAGTAAATCCACCCATAAACATTTATTCGAAGAGTGGCGTCGTTTAGGTATCATGTGGGTCCGCAGTGAAGTCTGGGTTGGGGCGCCCAATCCGCATGGGCTGGGATGACTCGATCCGAGACATTAAAAAATAAAAAATTATAAAAAATCAGAAAAACTAAAAAAATTTGGAAAATCACAAAAAATGGGAAATGGTCATGTTCAATTGGTTTGACCCTAAATTATGGTTTTTGGTTTCCCGAACCTTTCAAATTGAACATTCTACCCTTCTGGCATTTGGCCATCATATTTTCTGAATCAACCCCCAAACTTAGATCGATCATTCTCTAAGCCTATAATGCTATACTAGATATGCCATGATCACCTTGATTGATTGGTTTGATGCAATTTATCCTCACATGTCATTGATTTGTTGATTGCGCATATAATTCCTGATTGTGATTGATAAGATAAAAATTTTCGATCTGCATGACACCTTTAGGTCATTAGAGCCTACCTCTACCCGAAAGCATTTGCATGAATATGTAGTTTAAGAAATCACTCAGCGTAGATACTGAAAGGGCATCAATGACATTCTCGACGTAATCAAATCCTCGAGCCCACTTCTCTAATTTTCGTAGAATCGATAAGTAGCTCCCACCTTTCGATGGGATTTCCAATCATACCCTCCAAAAAATGATTGGTGGCGACTTCAATGGCACGTTCACTATGCAAATGCCACCTGACCACACTAAGGTTGATCTCAATTTTAATTCTTTCCCCGCAATTGCGATTTAGTTAATGGGTCTTAGGAGGGGCACAAGTCCAAAATCCTTCCATTGTGCATTGGACGATGATGACCAATTAACCCTCCACGCCAATCCGATCGATCGGGCCCCGCGAAGGTTGCGACAGACCTGACGACTCTGTTGGGGACATTAGAGGATTTAAGCCGATTAAAAAGTTGAGTGATTTCTAATAAAAATTTCCACAGAGGCTCTCAAAGATGAGGTAAGTCCCCTAATGAAATGTGTTAAATATTGATGCAGATTGGAGAAATAAGGAGTGGTGTGATTGTTGATATATTTTATGTAGTTGGACTTTGCATTGATTGTTTACATTATGCACTTTTGGAGAGCTATTTTGATATCAAATTGTTGTGTATGACCTTCATAATCTGAAGATCATGACACCACATTGAACAAGCGCCTAAACCCAAGTCGCGAAACATCTTTAGGTTGCCATAGATAGGGATTGGTATGCAAAGCTCTTACGTCTGATTGTGCTTAGGTTGACCATACTTAATCCCACTCGTTATTTAGGGTCGATGATTATACACACTTGTCATTTTATTGCGATTGTGGATGAATTTATCAAACCAAATAGCGGGAGCCTTTCTAGGTCTTTACCCATCCATTTCTAATTTTTAGCGTTAAACCCCCCATTTGTCTTTTGAACATGTTATTGGAAGGTTGGTATACATAAAACTAAAAATCCAAAAAAAAGAAAAGTATCATGTGCTTGGTAAGACATTTCCATTTCCAGTTTTGTAATTTCAATCCTTGCATGCTTTCAACTGTACATACTTGCATCATTAAAAGTATGTCATACATCATTTGGAAAATCGTTAAAGTGATCGGTTGGAAAGCCGTTTTTAGGATAGAAAGATGGTTTCACCAAGTCAATCGAAAGTTTCTAGGTTGATCACTCAAGAGGAGCATCAAGGTGAATCAAAGTTAGAAACGATCAAGGAGGACATTTTTAAGACGCTTCTCAGGATTAAGAAGAAGCATCGTGCGATCAAGACTACTGCAAGACAGTCCCCGGACAAGAAAGTCGATCGTCCGGAGGGGGAACAAACATTCCATGAGTGGTGCATGAAGATAAGAAAATTGAATCGCACACTTGGGATGCCCCACAGCATTCCATCAACAAAAAGGACGAGGTTATTGAAGATGATTTTCATTTCTCTGGATTAATACAGATATCATCAGATGAGGGCCCCGACATGGATTAGACTTTACTTGGGGCATCTCTAGTTTCTTTTTCATCTATTCGATATATCTCTCATTTTCCCATGTCATGAATTGGATTACCCTCTTTGAGAATTCTTCCATCTTCTCTCCCTAGATCTGGATGTAGTAGGGATCTTCTGAATTGTATTTTCACCATCTAGACTTCTTTTGGTGATCTTGATCAATAAATGCAATAACGGCTTTCCTTTCAATCCCTTAAATTGTCCTAATCAATTTCATGACAACTTAAAGTGAAATCCGGTTTAAAACTCTTCATTTGATTCCTTTTGGTCAAATGAGAGT
Source organism: Rhodomyrtus tomentosa (assembly GCA_028455895.1). NCBI lineage: Eukaryota > Viridiplantae > Streptophyta > Magnoliopsida > Myrtales > Myrtaceae > Rhodomyrtus > Rhodomyrtus tomentosa. The sequence goes on from JAPCWY010000011.1 coordinate 21,680,762, forward strand.
ATTTAACCCTTATTTCACCAAAAGATGACATAAAACTGAATTATTGCGTTTGCGTAACATCTGCCTTACATTGCATGCATCAAACACCGAATCCGTGATAATTGATTCTAGGATTATTCTTTCATTCATTAGAGACAATGGGGAACGGAGACATCAATATCATTCCAGTCCCGTATAAGGAGCTTATCTAATGGTGGAACCGACTCGACGTGATGAACCAAGCTTATGTGGAAGGTCGTTTAGGAATGTTGGTAGATTTGATCAAAGTCATGCCACAACCCGCTCTCATTCAAGCATTAGCAAGATATTGGGATCCCAAGACACTGACTTTCAACTTTCATGGATTGGAGTTGACACCAACCCTAGAGGAATATACCGTCATCATAGGGGTCAATTCGATAAACATAGCTTAGCCCCCTCTTGACATGAATCCTGCCAGATCTCTATCAAAATTTCATCGTCTCAGAATTCCTGAACTAGAGAGGGTTTAAAAATCCAACTCTAATTGTTGGAGGCTTGTATCTCTAGAATAGATGGAAATTTGATCCTATTAATGGGTTGGACGAGTGGTGTCTCATATTATCTGATTCGAGTGGTTAGATAGTTTAGCATACTCCAGGAGATCCCAGCAGAAATTCAACCCGGACTTTTCTCTTTTGATCTACCACGAGGTATTCTTATTGAGAAGACGAACACCCCATATCAAGCAAAGATCAAGCTGATTATGCACACTTTGGAGAATTCAACCCTACAGGAGGTAGAATGGCCAGATTATCTGGAGAGAAAGATGAGCATCCATCGGGGTTCCAAAGCATACATCAAGAGATTCAAGGAGTTTAGATAATAACTTGCAGAACATATGGTTCCATAATGTATGTCGCCCCTGATTTAGGAAGTAGAAGCCTATGTCCTAGAATACATTATAGCTTATGTTCATGGAGTGGAACCATACATCCCTGAAGATCCAAAGCCACTATCGCTCGAAGGAAGCGAAGGCCCCTATATATGGGACTTGCATAGATCTGAAGACTTGATGGAGTCCAATCGCCCTAGGCTTGGATAGATTGATTCTCCATTGGTCTTAGCACGTTGATGTTGCATTTATCATTTTACAAACACTTTTTGAACTATTTGAGTTGTAATAAATGCATTCTATTCACATTCATGTGTTTATGGCATACTCATTATTATTTAGGATTTTTTTAATAGCATGATTATCTGTGATAAATAAAGAAAAGACCATTCTAGATGAGTTAAAGCTTGCCGGTGGGCCTTTTTCCTCATTTTGTTTTATAACCAAGGAAACACTTTTTGAACTATTTCAGTTGTAATAAATGCATTCTATTCACATTCATGTGTTTATGGGATACTCATTATCATTTAGAATTTTTTTAATATCATGATTATCTGTGATAAATAAAGAAAATACCATTCTACATGAGTTAGAGCTTGCCGGTAGGCTTTTTTCCTCATTTTTTTTATAACTAAGGTGTCCGGGCCAGCGAGCTTGCGCGCACCTCGACTATTCCTCGAGGGAGACTAGCACAATAACCCACTGCCATGACCCCCCATTTAAATCACAAGTGCTCATTTAAGGAATCGAACTTGGTACTAATGCGCCTAACCACACAATCCCAAGTGTACCTTAATCAACTGAGTTATTCATGGGTGAGTGACATTTTTCGTCATTCACCTCAAATAAACATGACATTGAAAAAAGACCTTAAAAGTTTTTAAGTCTTAAGTATCAATTCTTTCAATGCTGGCTTATCACTTGAAAAGAAGGTGATATATTGCCACGAGGACTCGTAGTAAAACCAGACGACTAAGGATGGAGCTAGAGGACCTTGCTCTTCTTATTGTCGGGATCGAAATGCAGATGAATGTTATGGCTACCATAGTCGCTGAGTTGAAGGCAATGCTAATTGCATCTCAAGGAAAGTGCCCCACTAGGGTAGAGACTCATGATCAAACTCAATTTACTGATCCGATTTCGAACGTTGAAACTCCACCTAAGGCCCCTCCTAAAGTTATTGATCTGGAGAAAAAGGAGAAGCAGTTTTCTAAGACTGATGAAGAGGCCAAGAAGTTAACCAAAATAGAGGAATGCCTATTAAGTCAAGGGTATGAATTATCCAGGTTTGATAAGGTGACGCCATTCACTAAGATTGAAGTTCCCGTTAATTACAAGGAACCTAACTTTGTAAGGAGATATAATGGGACTGGGTGTCTCAAGGCGCACCTTAAGTATTATTTGCGCCGAAGGGCTGAATACTCAAGCAATACCTCGCTATTGATGAGCACTTTTCAAGAAGATTTATCTGGCACTGCATTAACCTAGTTCATTGAACTAGAACTCAAAAGTCTTGTTAGTTGGGACAAACTGGCGGATGAATTCCTTCGATAATACAACTTCAACACTTCGACCACACTCACACGAGAAGACCTTTTGAGAATCGCAAAAGGAAATAATGAGGGTACCCGAGCTTATGCACAAAGATGAAGGGCCCTTACGATACAAGTAAAACACAACAATCCCAAGGAGGAATTGGTTGATCTCTTCCTGAATGTGTTGCCTTTCGAAATTTTGACAAGTTAAGCACTTCTGGATGCCAGACATTCGCGCACTTGATAAAGGTGGCTGAACATCATGAATGGGCTCTAAAGAAGAAGAAAATACCAGATACAACATTTACAAGTCAATACTCTGCAAGAAGAGAAAGGGAATAGGCCGGAGATGTTGCCTTTGTCCCTAACTCTAACAGGTCGAATAAGTTCCCGAATTCAATCCCAGATCAAGAAAATACATCTTGGACCGAGCTAAGAGCTACTGAATCAAAGAACCGCCAATTTTACATCGCTTTCACGTCCTCTATCAAACCTGCTCCCTATGCTTCTAGAAGATCGTCTTATCACCAAAGACCCTCCAAGAACGAATCCTCCCATATTTTCAGGGTTCGATGAAACCCAAGCTTGCATCTATCGCATAGGGGAGAAGGGATACAACGTAGTCAAATGTCTCTCTTTGAAATACGAAGTCCAAGTCTTAATAGATTGTGGGATCTTGGAATTCGAAAAATCAGAACCAAATGTGCAACAAAATCTCTTACCGAATCATGGCAAGGTAAATTTGATATTTGAAGGTGAACAAGAGGATGACATGAAGTTTATAGTCAATATAGTGAGGCTACATGATATGTTGATTATGGCATCCCAATATCCAGAAGAAGGAAGCATCTCAAGAGAGCAGAAGATGACATGTTTGGCTAAAACGATCAGCATGGGTATAATCGGAAGGCTTGTAGATCGTGCAATCATGGGAACTTACGTGAGAATTGACATGGCATCGGATAGCTTCCTGACGAGAGTCACGCGGGGAGAATCGTGGAGAATTCTCTCTGGATATTTGATAAAGATCAAAGATGAAGAGCCGGACAAGTATGAAGAGCGTCTTGAAAAGGCTCGAAGAGGCAATAGGAAGTTAACATAGGAGGCCCTGCGCCGAGGAGAAGTGGTCAATAATCCAGGCCCAGATAGTGGTGGATACAATTTTAAAGTCTTATACTCCAGTCCTCCTAGATTTTTCACAGATCCAAAGGATATACTAGATGGCTGAGGTGGAATGGATGACGTCAATGAAGAGTTTGTTGGTGCGATGAACGAAGACCAACTAAGGAGGAACCCATCAAGGAGAATCCAATGGATGAACAAAAAGATCAAGAGGCTCACATCAGGATGCAGAGAAACTCACATGCACCATCCAGCAAGCATGGTATCTAAATTAACCTGTCTCACGACACAGCTTAATGGTACTAAAGTAGAAGAAAGCATGCAAGCAAGAGAGACACGAAGGGCAATTGACATGCAGAATAGCCGAATAGCTAATCTAGAATAGCACCACAATGAGCTATATGGTAAAATATATGAACTAAGAGAACTCATTGTCCTATCACTCAACTTAGGAATGTTCCACCCCAAGGGCCAATTTTGAGGACAATGTTCTCCACGAAGTATGACGGTACTGGCTGTCCTCGAGCTCACATCTCCTATTATCTCCGCAAGATGATCGGATACCACGAAGATGATGAGGCCCTCATCCAAAATTTCAAGTTTAGCTTAACGGGATCCGCATCCCTTTGGTTGCAATCTGTGGACTTAGATTGGGTTCCTAGCTAAGAGGACCTATACGAGCAATTTGTAGGACAGTTTGAGATCGAATTGAAATAGTACTTTAGGAAGACTGATTTATTGAACGTCAAGAAGGGTGAAGACGAGAGTTTCAAACTCTTCGACGAAAACGGAAGAAACAAGCTGGAAAAGTACAACCTCCACTATCAGAAAAGGAAATGGTAGATTACATATTGAAGTCACTCCTGGTGGAATACTTTGATCGTATGTGCGCTTATAGGTATAACTCTCTGGAACACTTGGTGGATATAGGTGAAAGAGTGGAAGGCATATTAATAAGAGTCAAGAGAGAACGCTATAAGAGATTTGGCGAAAAAGAGCTAGAAAGCCTTACCTGTATTCGACACTCCTTTGGGTACAACTCTTCAGACATCCACGAGGACAAGCTAATTAGTGTAATTGATTTACCAACTCCCTTTGTCATCAACATAGACAAAGTGGATGCTATGACTATAGAAGAGTAGAACTCTCTCGCAAATTGATGGTCATCAAGCTGACAGATGACGAATTGGAAGATCATAACGAAGAAATTGTATCGGTAAAGATCAAAATCTCACCCATGGAAGAGTATGGTCCAAAGATAGTAGTCTGGGTTTATGGAACCAGCGAGACTGACGCCGTGATGAGATTTGGAAGGTATTACGCCCCAAGAAAGGGTGAACCTTAGAAGATAATACCGACCAAAGAAGGAGTCGAGGAACTCGAGTCCATTATAAGGACGAGCAAATATGAGGTCATAGAGCAACTCCGAAAGATGCCCGCTCAGATCTCACTCTTGGATCTCTTTATTAACTCTGAAAAGTATAAGAGCTCTATGATGAATATGTTGAACGAGATACACGTTTAAGAAACTATAAATGAAGTCAAATTTGAGGACTTCGTTGGAGCCATGTTACTGAATGATGTGTCACGCCCCGAATCCGACGAGCGCGCGAACATCGTACCAGGCCGTTCTTCTTATTAATAAATTACCTAGATCCAACAGTCAACAACAAGCTCAAGGCTTCTAAATGTGATGTATACAGAAACGTGAAACAACCCCATACAAATAAAACAACACAAGATGACTTAGAACAAAATGGTATACTTCTCATTAGAGTTAATCACACTTTAGAGGTTACAAATCTAAACCCCCAAATTAAATAGACAATCCCTAAGGCTACAAAAGGCCACCATCAATTCTCTTTCAAAGTTGTCTTCCAACATTAGTCCATGGCCAGCTCGAGTTTTCATTGTCTGAGATATGAAATTATTGATCTCACGACGGGATGAGATATAAATATCAGCAAGTTAGCCCTAACCCTAGACCAAGTCATTAGTCCTCCCAAATTGTCATGCCTCGCGCCCCGGGCATGAGCGCGCGACTCCCTGCAAGCTCAAACTATCTCTCGAGGTCCTAGGATTCACATAAAGGTTAAGAGATATATCATATAGAAAGCATGCGGAAGCAATGATATAAAAACTCCTCCGTACAATATAAAATGGGACCAAGGTAACGATGGTAGCAATAATACATAAACTTCCGAGTATTCATACATGGCACGACAACTAAACATGCTGGTCATTGGGGTGGCAAGGCTAACACAAAAGATATACATCAGTCTCCCAAAAGAAGCAGGTTGCGAGAACACCATAACAATGTCAAACTAGAAAAATAGAGACTCCTAGGTCGAGCTACTGGAATCGTCGATCTCCTCCTCAGCCCCCTCAGTGGGCTCGTACTCCGAGAAGGTCTCCGAGCAAACCTCCACGGTGTCCTCCATTGTCTCTTCAGCGGATGGCTCAACCAGATCGTCCTCGATAGCCTCGATCACTATCACCTCATCGGTGTCCTCTAGGGTTGGGGTCCTTTCAGGACCAATCCTTGAGCCGGCGACGGACCTCTCGGCCTCCACTGAATCCCGAGCGGGATGGCACCAACTCGGCATCACTCCATGGGGTATCTTAGTAGGCTTCAGTGGCCCCGTAGAAACGTCCCCTATCTTCCTGAACCATGCCTCATACTTGTGAGGCTTCCAGCTACTGCCACCTTATCTATCCAGACGACCGTGCACTCTTTAACATATATAGTCCCCTGTACATCCGGGAATTCATCAAAATACACTAACATCTCCTTAGGGTCACCAAACCTGATTGGCCACATTCTCAAGGCCTAGGATCTGAAAAATGTGATCCCACAACGGGGTGAGACATACATCTCAGTAAGGTGGGTCCTAACCCTATGTTAGGTGACCGCCCACTCAAGCAATAGCAATCACAAACAATTCATGTAAAATCACATGAGGCATTCAAATATCACAAAATAACACACGGATGTCAAGCATGCAATCAAGGCATCTTATTACGTCTTTAAGCTCAAACACACATTATCAAGATAGATAGCACCTTTCACCCTTCCATACTTCCTTTTGAATCATGCCCGCGTTTAAAACGCTTCAGGCTCGATCCCTGTAAAAGCATTAGACCGTCTCATTGAAAATCCGCGTAAACGCATCAGGTTTTCAATCTCAATTCAGGCTTGTGTTGACACATCTCAACTCCGTCCAATGTTTCAACGCATTAGGACCATGGCCTTCTCAACATCGCGTCTCGTACGCCTCAGGGTGCCATTCAATTCAAATCCCGTGTCTTAGTGCCTTAGGGCATTCCTCTATACAACCCCGCGTCTCATACGCCTTAAGGTGCCATAACTTCTCCGACATGCCATAAGTTCATTTCATTTCATAGCACACGTTCGAATGCAACCCATGTGACGAACAACGCATCCATGACATGCGTGAAAATTAAATTTGACATACAAATGCGACAATCAATTCTTGAAACAAGCATTAGCAAACAATCAAGTCCTATATATCTTTCTAGGACGTACATTAGACAACCACATTATGATCTTCCAGGAATCGATCCATTCGTACACAAATCACCCAATTGAGTCCAATCCTCCTATCAAAGGTTTAGAATCCCCTTACCTCAAGCTTAATGCAATAAAATTTCTCTTCCAAGAACCTCAAGGTTGGGTTCAAATGGCTCAAGAACAACTCAGCCACGCAACCTAAGGAAATTTATCCAATCATCAATTTTTCTTGCTCAAATTATCACCCCACTAAACATACGCCTCATGGACCTATCAATTAACATCCTCACACTTATCAACGATGAATTTGTAGTTCAATTTCAACACCAACATCCTTTTACAGAACCGGTATGGACAGAACCGAAGCAGGGTTCACCCGGTTCTGTGCATATCCCAACTTAACAGCCCTTAAACTAACTTAAACCCTCAATTTATTTACTAATATACTTGCTAACATGTAATTCTAAGGTTTGGAGAGTCTCACCGAAAATTTGAAGCCAAGGCGACTCAGAAAAGTCCTTGAACAGCGCCGGTTCCTCCGGGTTTACTATCGATCAATTTTGGCCCTTCAAACACAAGATCCATTTGGGGTTAAAACTCTATCAAATTCCTCCAAAATTTTTATCACAGCTCATTCTATGTGTCCCCTAGATGTCCATAAAATTTGGTCGAAAAATTCAAAGATTTCGAGATCCTATGAGGCTTAAACCGTGGCTTACCTCTAGCTGCGACGGTTTCCATCGACTTTCGAGAGATTGGCTGGTGGGAGCTCCTCATTGAGTCAAATGCAGTGATTCCATTTGGAGAACGTCGGCAAGAGGATGAGAAAGCAGTAGGTGGTTGGCTCGGGTCCAGGCAGCAGCCGGAGACAGTGGTTGGAAGTGGCGACGGCGGCTACAGAATCCTGTCGGGTGGTGGGGCTTCTCGGTAGCAAGGGAAGAAGAAGAAGAAGAAGAAGAAGAAGAAGAAGACCGACAATTGAGGGGGTATTCAGCCAAGTGAGAGAAAGAAAGGTTTATGCAAATTTTCAAGAGTCAACTTAAGTTGAATGGTAGGTTAAAAGTGATTCTATCAACTTAAAGCTTAATCCATTGACACTTGTCCAAGTGGTCAATCAATGCTCATCCAATGGCTATAGTTTCTCCCTATTTTCGGCAACCTTGGGTGTGGTTTGTGACCAAAATGCCCTCATCTAATCATAAAGGCAAGGTTAAGGCTTGAGGGGTAAAATGGTAGTTTTACCCCCGACGTCCGGAATGTCATTTTTCTAATCTCAATTTTTACTGGCCTGGAGTAACATTGAAACCTGATGCATTTACGTGGGTTGTCAATGATGGTCTGATGTGTTTACGCGGATCGGGTCCAATGCGTTTACGCGGACGGAGCTTGATGCGTTCTAAACGCAGACATGAGAATGAGGCAAGCGTGAAAGGTGAAAGTCGTGGTGTGACATGGCGGTGTATGCATGATCTTAGAGATGTGTTATGATGCCATGTTTGCCTGTCTGACATCTACACGACTATTGATAATTGAATGCCTCATGTGTTTGTTTGCATGAAACGCTGATATTTATGACTGCCTGAGTGGACGGTTGGCCTAACCTAGGGTTATGACCTACCTTACTGAGATTTATATCTCACCCCGTTTTGGGTAATATTTTCAGGTCCCCGACGAAGAAAATCAAGTTTTCCATGGATTAGCATTTGACGAAGTCATTGGAGGAAAATAAAGCCTTCTCTTTTGTTACTCTAGGGTTGGAAAATGATACTCTTGGGGATTTAGATTTGTAACCTCTGAAGTATGATTGACCTTTATAAAAGGGGTACCCTTGTGTCCTTAGTCATCATGTGCTGCTGTATTTGTAATGGAGTTGGCATTGCTTTCGCATGCATGCTTCATATAGAGTTGTAAGTTATTGACCGTTGGATCCTAGAGCTCATTAAAGGTAATGATGAAGGTGGGATGCTCGCGTGCCCGCCGGGCTCGGGGTGTTATATCCCCATTTGAGTGATATCAGAGCGAGGTCAGCTCGATCCAATTTGATTGAGACTTGAAGTGATAAAGAGCGATGACTTGAGGACAATTAGGTAGAGAGACCTTGAGGGATAAGCATGGATTGCTGAATTTTGAGGACTATAGGCTTGAAATTGTGTAGTATTCTAATGGTCCTAGTGTCGATTTAAGGGATGATCTTGAGTGATATTATGAATAAGGCTCACAAGGAAGTAAATAGAAATTGAGGAGTCATAAGCTTGTATTTGGGGTTGCCAGAGAATAACTTATGAATGAAGGGTCAATTGAAGTGTATGATTGTGTTCTTGGTTTGTCAATGACCCAACTTGAGGAGTACGAGTTATAAAGAGGCGACTAATATTAGTGAATTCAGGCATGAATTGCGTAATATTTTGATGGTTTAATTATCTTTTGCTATTGACAGTCTTGGATGATATGAGATGAGATGCATACAAGGGAGCGGATAAGGAATATATGGATTAAAGGCCAGACGTGATCGAATGCTTATGGATTTGATTTAGTTAGCGACTCCATTTGAGGTACATGGTTGAATATAGGCAATTGATTTGTGAGATGTGACGATCATTGGTGGAATTAGAACTCTTCAATGGATAAGAATTGATCTGAAGACGATTTTGATATGACAAGTGGTGAGGACAGTCATGTTGTGCTTGTGTTTGTGGCTTTGAAACGAAAATTGATGAGGGTGCATGCATGAACTTATCGCAGTTGGACTTAATAAACTGTCGCTTGGTATGAGACAAGTTGATGGGATACCTATAAACTATAATGAAACATGGTATGAGACATGTGAAACGAGGCTTTCTCTGTAGATGTATGACTTTGGACAACCTGCAACGGCCAGGCTTGATGAGGGCAGGGAGTGATCGCCGAGACAGAGAGGTCCAGACAAGGAGCAGCTCTTGGCAGGCTTCTAAGATGGCAAGAGGTAGGAATGACCTAAGTCATAACTTGAAAGAGAAAGTCTAGGTATTAGGTCGAGTCTAATTGTGGTTAAGAGATGTATGGCACAAGATTGATCCTCGAAGAAGATATTCAAAAGTGGCATGATATGTGAAATGATGCATGTGATTGGCATAAATAAAAACTTTGTGCTTGGCGATGGATGCCATTTGAAAAGAAAAGTGATGTTTATGATTAGCCTGTTGGGCATGTTTTGTAATTGGCATCGTGTGATTGCCTTGGCCAAGGTCTAATTGAGATATTAGACGGCATAGGGGGTTTGTATCCTTTGAGCTGATGTCTTCTGGAATTAAGATAACATGTCGAGTTTGTAATGAAGTGGCAGATGCCTTATACTTTGAGTTTGAGCGATTGACTTGTAGAAGTAACACCTTGAATATTTGCGAGATATTGGCCTAGTTGAGTTTTGGCCTAGTTGAGGCTTGCCTAGTGATGACTGTTAATTGAGAAGTTGCCTCATGGAGGCTGGTTTGATATGTGGCTGCTGCTTAAGGACGATTTGGAATCCTTAGATAATTGGCAATTAGTTGAGAGTTGCATAGGGACCATAAGATGGATGCTTGATGGTGATGAATGATAGGATGAGCAGCCTGAGACTGCTAGACTTGAATATATGACTTGGGTTTTTGGTTCTTAGAGGGAATTATAGTGGTTCAAGTGACATGAGAACCTAATAAGGTTGAACGATCAAGGTATGATCGTAGAAGAGCATTGGGCTCGAGTATACATGGTATGGAAGATTCGAGAACTGATATGGATCATGAGAATTGAGTAAAGATGGACGATTAGAGTATGAGTACCAAAATAGAATATGACTTGATCTGTTAATCGTATAAGACCCAAGAGTTGGATGGGTTGTGAGAACTTTAAATGGAAATAAGAAAATTTGTTGACTAAGCAAACTCGAGGAGGAGTTGCCATGATTGTCTAAGTCACTATAGTGACAGATGCTAGTACTGATGAGTTAAAATGATGGAAGTCACGAGAAAGGTAACTCTGAGTTAATCTTTTCTAAATTGAATGCGTGGAAAGACCTTGAGAGTTTGGAAAAACTTGTGAAATTATGTATAAGGTTGAGATTGATTGAGTCAGGTAGAGGGATGAGATTTGAAATTGTCTCTCTCTGGATTGGGGATCTTGGTAAAGAAACCTTAAAGGTTTTGGGTACACTAAAGAAAGAAAGTGGCCTCGGCAGTTGTAGTCTTAAGAGGCTGTAGATAATTGGTGGAAGGTCACCAAAGGAAGGATTTCCTCGAAGGCATGATATATGCCTAGACTACCCCTATTGAGTTATTCAACGGAAAGTATCATTCTGAGATTGCTCGAAGGCAAAGGTTGTAGGGATCCTGATAGTTTTGTAAGGATTAAAGGATGATTGACTAATGTGAGACAGAGTTCGCAAGGTCGCCTAAATATGTTAAGAGTGGTCAAGGACCCTTGAATAAAATAAGCAAATCCTTGAATGGATTGGAACTTGAAAACCTTATGGCTAGTTGTTATTCCTGATTTTAAGGAACGGTAATGGGACTCAGCAAAAGAGGAGAATGATCGAAAGACTTATGAATAAGAGACTTCCTGCTCATGGATTACGAGCAAAGAGACATTCATTATGAATATGGAACGTGCCTATGGGAAATGGTTGATTACCTGGGCGTAAGACACAGGGTGGAAAATGGGTAGTCCATCTTTTATGTTATGAAAGGAGTCGAGGAAAAATCAGCATGCTAGTTTGCTTGGAATTAATGATTTCCTGGGATCGATTGATTGAATCGGAACCATGAGATATGAAATCATGAGTTGTTGTTCCCTAAATAATAGGGCATTGTTCTTAAAGGGCGATTGGACCATGAATTGATCGTTGATGAAAAGGAAAGTGAACGGACTTGATAGTCCTGACTGGTTGTGATTCTAGTGAATGATTTAGTAAACGAAAAGAGCGCTCAGAGAATACTTGCAAAGTGAGTTGAGGTAATCGAATTAAGCATTCGATAAGTGAACTGGTGGAGACCAAGGACGAACAAATATTGTCACTTGAGGTGATTGAATTATGGGACAAAGAATGCCGAGTATGGTGGCATCTACGTTCTGGAGTAAAACACCGCCGTTGGCGCAGATTCCAAGATCAACATCCTATGGAATAGGAAGGACATGGTGGATTTGAAATAATAGAATGCCATTGAAGTGTATAGCTTCCCTCACATGGTAAGAGACCCTAGTGTGGAAGAAGAAGAAAATCCTAATTGTCTTGATATTAAGATGGAGCGTCTAGATTGGGAAAGAATACGCAGAACTTGAATGATTCCTGGAAGTGAAATTTGAGAGACTGTCTTGTAGACAATGTTGAATTTCAAGATGATGTTGACGTTCAGTGGAACGAGCGGAATTGAGATAAGGTCGCATTACTGAGTTATGGAACTTAGAGGCTAAAACGCTAATACTTCTCGAGAAAAGAGTGACAAGAATAAATAAAATGTTGTGCGGTCCTAAAGGAGACCCGTGACAATAGAGAGCCAAGGTGTGAGCTCTCAAGTGAAAAGTGCGAGGAATAGTTGAAAGATTCGACACTTGGTAGAAAGAAGTTGATAATAGTCAAATTAATTGCTCAATGAATGATTGAGTTGGTTGTTACCATCTTGAGAGATGAGGATTGGACTCATTTAAGGAGTTATAAGAAACATGAACAGCTTTTGAGAGTGTCCTATGGACTCTAAGGAGATGCTTATTATATGCTGAATGTGAAAAGCACGGGCCATGGATCTGATAAGGTAAGATTTCTCGGTCATGAAATCTCTGAGAAATGAATCTATGTAGAGCCTTGGAGGAGTGGAATGAGTGATAAATCGACTAGAGTCGATGTGGGTTGCTAGAAGTTGAAAGTTCCTGGAATTGACGAATTGTAATAGACGGATCGTGATGATAAGGCCATAGGAGTTGGAATGCTTAAAGCATGATTGGAATGGGTTGCAATTGTCCTCGCGATAAAGTTGGGGAATGTTGTTTGACTGCTACCTTATAAGGTAGCTGTCTCCCGAGGGAATTGAATAAGAGGTAACGCTGATGCGTGAAACTGCTTGTGAATATGAGAATGTAATATGTTTAAAGAAAGATCTTGAAGTTATGTGAATTAAAAGAGGTTGAGAGTAGGGACTGCCTAAAGGGAATTGAAGGCGAAGTATGTGGAGCGAAGAGATCACCCAAGTGTTGTTATAGCGATATTCGTATTGCTAAGGAAGGGTGAATTGTTTAGCAGATGCTTAAAATAGAGAATTGAGCATTGTTTAATTGGCGATGGAGGGACGGATCTTCCCTCAAGAAATAAGAGATTCAACCTCTAAACTGTAAGTTGTCAAATGACTAATTGACAGCCACCGAAAACACCTAACTTGAAGGCCAGAAGATAATTGAGATGTTGCCATGATCGAACATCGATACTTGAGGGGTTATAGGAATAGATGGAACCCTTGAGACCCTGGGGGACGAAAGTATGAGTCTAGTATTGAGGGGAAACTTAAGGAGACGACCTCATCAAAATTCGAGCGGAGGATTATGGTGTTCTTGGGAATGGCACAAAGATGTGCCAAGATACACATATATACTATCGGTGATAAGGGTTGAAAGTTGAAATTTATCTATCATATAGTCGAGCACTAGACGTGTCGATAAAAGGGAAGGACATGACCACGAAAGTTGAAGGACCATTTCGATCCACGGGAATTTTTGGATGGAATCGAGAATAGATTACTATGGAAGTAATCATGTAATTATTTAAGGAGTCGAGAGAGCCATAACTCGATTTGGTTAATGGGGGACAAATTGATAAAGCCCTTGAATCTCCGTTGGTACGAAAGGAAGTTTGAAGGGGGCGATACGCTGAATGGTATCGACATTAAGAAGTGCATTCTGGCGAGGGCTTAGTAATACTAGTTATGGATAAATGAAAGAAATAATGTGAACGCTTGAAGATGAACTGCTGACAAATGTTATAAATAACAAAAGAGAATGGAGAGAAGCATATTGGATTGAGGACTAAAGGTGACAAGTCCCTGGGGAAAAATGGATTTGGGCTGGAAAAGATGAGTAAGATCGTCAAGCCATGAAAGGAATTATCCGAAAGAGTAAGGATGTGATGAGGCGCCGATACCCCAAAGGATTAGATGGTTAGAAGGTTGCAAATTTTGAGGACGAAATTTCTTTAAGGGGGAAGAGTTGTGACATTCTGATTTTCCTGTCATTTTCGGACTCAGTAATGAGAATTGTATCTAGCGATGTATTTCAGTCGTATATCGCTCGAAGCTGATCAATCTCGAGTTAAATAACCAAAAGGGAAGGGCTAACGCGAGACAAGGTACGTGGACCAAGGGAACTCGAATAGTAAATGATGCTTTGACCATAAGGATTGTCGAGGGGACATTTAGATTGATAGAGGAAATGAGTCATTTCAAGACTCATTGATGGAGGACACTGTGGAGGTTTGCTCGGAGACCTTCTCGGAGTACGAGCCCACTACGGAGGCTGAGGAGGAGACCGACGACTCCAGTAGCTTGACTTAGGAGTCTCTGTTTTTCTGGTCTACATTGTGATGGTGTTCTCGAAACCTGCTTCTTTTGGGAGACTGATGCCTGTCTTTTGTGTTAGCCTTGCCACCCTAATGACCAGCATGTTTAGTTGTCGTGCCATATATGAATACTCGAAAGTTTATGTATTATTGGTACCCTCGTTACCCTGGTCCCATTTTATATTGTACAGAGGAGTTTTTATATCATTGCTTTCGCGTGCTTTCTATATGATATATCTCTCAACTTTTATGTGAATCATGGGCCTCAAGAGATAATTTGTGCTTGCACGGAGTCGCGCGCTCGTGCCCGGGGTACGGGGTGTGACATCCCTGTCTACTTGGTATCAGAGCAAGGTAAGCTCGATCCAAAATTGATTGAGGATTGGAGTAATAAGGAGGATTAAGTCGGGACAAGGACGGATAGCTACTAACTCCTTGATAAAATTGTGCTGAACTAGGCTCAGTAGAAGCGTATAGGAATGAGTAATCCGTCTAGGAGACTTGGAAGACCTAGGAGCGGAGCCTCTAGCTCGAGGTCGCCTGCAGTAGAGGACCCGAGGATGGACGAAGTATTGAGGGCTCTCGAAAAGATTGGCGACCTCATCGACAGGTAGACCCAAGATAAGGATGCTGTCATAGCCCAAGCGGTAGGAGCCGCAATAGCTGCCATCAGCGCCAACAACGGCAACAACAGGGGCAACGGAAACAATGGCGACCACGACCAGGGCAATGAGACAATGAATGCCCAGGAAGAAATTGTTGCGGCCAAGCAGATGGGCCAGCTGGTTGAATAATTTATCAAGCTAAAGCTGATCCAGCTTGACGGGACTGGAGATCCCGAACTAGCACCGAGATGGATCGAGTAACTGGAAAAGGCTTTTGGAGTACTGAAGTGCACGGACGAAGGGAAAGTGCTATTGACGGTATACCAACTGGAAGCTACCGCGAATGATTGGTGGACTGCCACCAAGAATGAAATTTTTCCAGAAGGAACGACCATGACCTAGAATGCCTTTACTACGGCATTCAATGATAAGTATTTCTCGTAAACAACCCGGGAAAGAAAGCAAGTTGAATTCTTGTAGCTGCGTCAAAATTAGTTGACCATGGATCAGTATGAAGCGGAATTCCCTAGGCTATTAAAGTACGTACCCGAATCGGTAGAAGATCCCCTGGAGAAGGTGAGGAGATTTCGGGATGGACTGAGGCCTGAGCTTCGCAGCCAGATGATAGCCCTGAATCTGAGGACTTACAGAGAAATCTATGAACGGGGGCAAATGATTGAGAGGGACCTGAAAGAGAGGAATGCCGCATCTGGATCGCTATTTAATTCATCTAGAGACAATCGCCAGATGGGTAAGAGACTAGTGACAGGCAATAGGCGTTTTGTCCCTCCGATAAGGAAGAACATTGTGAAGCCGCCGAACTCTATGAACTGGAAATATCGCCTCTGTGGCAGAAGACATGGCAATGGACCATGTCCAGCAAGAACTGGAGCATGCTTTAAGTGTGGTTAGATGGGTCACCAGATAAGAACGTGCCCAGACCAGACCTCAAGGGCAGTGACCACAGGTTGGATCGTCGGCTGCCACTCCTCAGATTAATCAGAATCGACCCCCAGTTCAGGGGAGAGTTTATACAGTAGCTCATAGGGAGGCAGAAGAAACGCCAAGCATGGTCACAAGCACGGTTAATTTGTGTGACCAAGTTGCATATGCTTTGTTTGATCTTGACGCAACATACTCATTTATGTCTACTCGGTTTGCTGATTTAGCTGATATGAAGTTAAAACCGTTGAGAATGATTCTACATGTTGCCACCCCGTTGAAAGATAATGCGATGGTTTCGTTGGGGCTGTGCTGACTGTAGGATCGTTATTGGTGGTAGTAAGGAGAATATTGATTTAGCTGTGTTGCTTATGTATGATTTCGACGTGATCATAGGAATGGATTGGTTGGGTAAGCAAAGGGCGATAGTTGATTGTGGTAGTAAGATAATCCGGTTCTATCCGGAAGGCCGTCCTAGCTTTGAATTTGTGCGAAGTCGAGGAGGAACCTCTATTCCTTTAGTCTCGTCTCTTGAAGTGACGAAGTTGATGATTGAAAGGTGTCAAGCGTACTTAGTCGCAGTTGTGGACATGACTGCCAATGAGCCTAAATTAGAAAGTATCCTGGTAGTGCGCGAGTTTCCTAACGTTTTTTCTCAGGAGTTACCAGGATTGCCACCAGAGCGAGAAATAGAGTTTGTGATTGAGTTATCTTCCGGAACGAAGCCGATCTGGAAGGCACACTATAGAATGTCTTTATCAGAACTGAAAGAGTTAAAGGTGCATATGCAAGAGTTATGGATAACGGATTTATCCGACCGAGTGCTTCACCGTGGGGAGCGCCGATGTTGTTTGTAAGGAAAAAGGATGGGTCCTTGCGTCTATGCATCGATTATAGACAATTGAACCAAGTGACGGTGAAGAATAAGTATCCGTTACCAAGAATTAACGACCTATTTGTTCAATTGCAAAGAGCTGCAGTATTCTCTAAGATTAACCTGAGAATCGGGTATCACCAGTTGAGAATCAAGAAGGAAGACATACCTAAGACTGCTTTTAGGACAAGGTATGGTCATTATGAATTCACTGTGATGCCTTTTGGATTGACCAATGCTCCAGCTGCATTTATGTATTTGATGCATCGGGTGTTCAAGGAATTCTTGGATAGATTCGTCATAGTCTTCATTGATGATATCATAATTTATTCAAGGAGTAACGAGGAACACGAAGAGCACCTGAGAATTGTTTTGCAGACCCTGAGAGAACACTTGCTTTATGCTAAGCTTAGTAAATGCGAGTTCTGATTGAATAAAGTGGCATTTCTTGATCATGCGGTGTCCGGAGAAGGAATTGCGGTGGATCCTGCGTAGATCGAAGCTGTAACGAATTGGCCCAGGTCTACTATAGTCACGGAAGTTCGAAGTTTCTTGGGATTAGCAGGATATTATAGATGTTTCGTGGAGAAGTTTTCATCCATAGCTATGCCACTGACAAGGTTGACAAAAAAAGAAATGAGGTTTGAATGAACGGATAAGTGCGAAAAGAGTTTCCAAGAACTTAAGCATCGGTTGACAACCGCACCAGTGTTGACGATTCTATCAGGACTTGGAGGCTATGAGATATATAGCGATGCTTTGCTAAAGGTTTTAGGCTGTGTGCTAATAGAACACAGAAGACTAGTCGCCTATGCGTCCCGACAGTTAAGATCGCACGAGACGAACTATCCGATCCACGATTTGGAGTTTGCAGTGATCGTCTTTGCTCTGAAAATCTGGAGACACTATCTGTGTGGCGAAAAGTTCTAGATTTACATTGACCACCAGAGTCTGAAGTATCTATTTCACATAAGGAACTGAATGTGAGGCAATGTCGATAGATGGAGCTGCTTAAGGATTATGATTGCAACATATTGTATCATCTTGGGAAACCGAACCGAGTTGCGAATGCACTCAGCCGAAAGTCGAGCATTACCTGTCTATTGGTGAAGGGATGGTCGTTAATCGAGGATTTGAGGGATTCTGAGTTCAGATTGAAAGTCTGTTAGTTATCCAGTTTGATGGCCACATTGAGAGTACAACTTGAGGTTCAGGAAAGGATAAAAGCCCTACAGCATATGGATCTAGAAATTCAGAAAATCCTAGGGATGGATGCGACAAAAAGGAAGCCAGAGTTCCAAGTATTAGAGGATGGAATCTTGAAATTCCGAGGACGTCTAGCGAGAGAAAGGATTTTATTAGAGGCTCATAGAAGCAATTATAGTATCCACCCAAGAAGCACAAAAATGTATCAAAACTTACGCCAACATTATTGGTGGAACGAGATGAAAGTAGATGTGACGAAGTATGTGGCAAAGTGCTTGACATTCCAACAGGTGAAGGCCCAACACTGTAAGCCTAGAGGATTATTACAGCCACTAGAGATTCTTGAATGGAAGTAAGAGCACGTAACGATAGACTATGTAATGGGACTTCCAAGGAGCCAAAAAGGCCACGATTCTATTTGGGTAATCGTGGATGGTTGATCAAGTCCGCACACTTCATCCCTGTGCGAAAGAATTTCACAATGGACAGATATGCCGAATTGTACATGAGGCAAATTGTGAGACTACACGGAATACCCGTGACAATTATATCGGACAGAGATCCCAAGTTCATAGCGAACTTCTGGAAGAGTCTTCAAGATGCCATGTGAACTCAATTGCAATTTAGTACGGCATACCATCCACAAACGGACGGACAATCGGAGAGGACGATTCAGATGCTTGAGGACATGTTGCGAGCGCGCGTAATAGATTTCTGTCACGCCCCGAGCTCGGTGGGCACTCGAGCATCCCACCTTCACCGTTACCTTTAATGAACTCCAAGATCCAACGACCAATACATTTGACGAAGAAAACCGAGTTTGCCAGAGATTCCTCCAATGACTTCGTCAAATGCCAATCCATGGCAAACTCGGTTTTCTTCGTCGGGGACCTGAAAATGTTGCCCACAACGGAGTGAGATATAAATCTCAGTAAGGTAGATCCTAACCCTAGGTTAGGCCGATCGTCCACTCAAGTAGTCATAAACATCAGCGTTTCATGTAAACAAACACATGAGGCATTCACTTATCAACAGTCATGCAGATGTCAGACAGGCAGACATGGCATCACAACACATCTCTAAGATCATGCACACACCGCCATTTCACACCACCACTTCCACCTTTCACGCTTGCCTCATTCTCATGCCCGCATTTAGAACGCATCAGGCTCGGTCCGCATAAATGCATCTGACCGCCATTGACAACCCGCGTAGACGCATCGGGTTTTAATGTTACTCCAGGCCAATATCGACACATCACAACTCTGTCTCGTGTTTCAAAGCATAAAGACTATGGCCTTCTCAACCCCGCGTCTTATACGCATCAGGGTGCCATACACTCCAATCCCACGCCTCAGTGCCTTAGGGTATTCATTCCACCACCTTGCGTCTGATACGTCTCAAGGCTTATCATGCCTCAAACATGCCATTAATTCGAATCAATTCACACACACAAGATCATATGCAATCTCATGCACCAATCATACACTTATGGCATGCAAGACAATCAAATTCAACACTCAAATGTGACAAATCACTCAATGCACAAGCATGATCAAACATTTGGGTCATCTACACCCTTCTAGGATGTACAATAGACAATCACATTGAAACCCTTCAAGAATCACCCAAAAATTTACCCGACTCGCCTAATCGAGTCCAATCTTCCTATCTTAGGTTTAAGATTCCCTTACCTCAAGCTTAATGTAACAAATTCTCTCCTCAAGCACCTCCTCAAATTCGGTCCAAGTGGTCCAAGACCAAACCCGCCATACAACCTATGAAATTCCAACCAATTGTTAATTTATCTTGCACATTCACCCATTCATGAACCACCAACCTTAATAACATGATCCTCAACATTCAAGCATGTCTCATTGATGAATTTGAGACAAAAAACCAACCCATAACAACCTCCACAGAACCGGTTTGCACAGAACCGAATCGGGCTATTTTCGGTTCTGTCCATACCGAGGTTTTCCAGCCCTAAAACTACTCCAAATCCACCATTTGAGGCCGAGTCGTTGCCGAAAACCCTTTGGAAGTCGTCGGTTTCCTCAAGTCCTTAAACTGACAGTTTCTATCCAGCAATCATAAGACGTATTTAGGGTCAAAACTCCATCAAATTCATCCCAACTTTTTATCACAGTTCATCCAACCTTAATACTATAAGTGTAAAAGACCTCATAAAAAATTTAGAGCAATTTGAAGTCTAAAAGACCACGGAATAAGTCTTTCCCCAAAATCGGTCAGAATTTGACCTCGCCCGACCTTTGTCAACTCAAATCGAGCTACGGGAAGATCTATAGGATCAAATTGAGCTTATAATATGTATATAGAAAGATAAGACAATAAGCTTTCATTTGGCAGTAAATTTACCTCAATCTGGTATCGGACGAAGAAGATATGGCCAGAATAGTGGGGCGATCGGACTGATCGGTTGAGAGCTCTCGGATTCAAAATTGACCAGCCTGACCTTTGCTCCTTCAAACGGCTCTACGGGACAAACGGTTGGGTGGATTTGGACCCATAATACCTTGGTAGAACTGCAAGACGATAAGCTTTCTATTTCCGATAGTTTTACCTCAATCGACCATCGGACGAAAAAGTTATGGCCAGAATAATGAGTCGGTCGGAACAGGACAGCGAGCTGGGGAGTAAGAGAAGAAGAAGAAGAAGACTCTTGGTTTGGGGGAGGGGGAGTTGATGGTCGGCCAAATGAGGGGTGAGAGAGAGAGAGAGAGAGAGAGAGAGAGAGAGAGAGAGAGAGCTATATGCAAGTCTCAAGGTCAAATGGTTGAATAGTAGTTGTGAAAAAGTGGACATGACCACTCTTTAGCTAATCTATTGACACTTGTCCTAAGTGTCATTGAAGTTTCATCTAATGGCCATAATCCCTTCTCTTTTTCGACAGCCTTGGGAGTGATTAAAAGACCAAAATGCCCTTGTCCAATTATATAAGTAAGGCTAGGTCTTGAGGGGCAAAATGGTAATTTTACTCTCGACGTCCGGAACGTCATTTTTCTCATTTCAATACTCTTCGATAAGGCGATGGTCAATCCAAATCTGACGTTGGATTTCTTAGTTCTTCATTTTCAATTTTCAAGACTCGTTTCTGATCGTTTTCTCTATCAGACGTGGTTCTAGTCTATCCCGAACTGATCGACGACTTTTGCAGACGTTACGCGTATCGACCCTGTGATTCGTATCACATTTAGGACTCCTTAATTCATGGTGACTTTGGTTGTCATGTAATTGCGAGAGTCTATCACTAGTTCTGATGGCCTCGATCGTCACTGTTCGATTTAGGAAACTTTTGCAAATTATACATTAGTTAAGTAGCATCACCCGCGCTCCAATCGTATAACGCTAGCAATGCATTCCTTAATCGTTCTTAGATCGTCCTTTTATGGCTCTAAATGTCCCCTCGACAATCCTTATGATCAAAGCGCCATTTCCTATTCGAGTTCCCTTGGTCTACGTACCTTGTCTTGCGTTAGCCCTTTCTTTTTGGTCATTCAACTCAAGATTGATCAGATTCGAGCGAGATACGACTTAAATACATCGCTAGATACAATTCTCATTACTGAGTCTGGAAATGACAGTAAAATCAGAATGTCACAATTTCAATGGTGGATGGGAGGATCAGCTACATTTAGTAGAGTTCGCGTATAATAACAGCTATCAGCAGAGCATTTGGATGGCACATTTCGAAGCGCTCTATGGAAGAGCTTGCATAACCCCGATTTGTTGGGATGAAGTTGGAGAAAGAAGTATCACAGGCCTAGAGTTGGTAGAGCAATCGGTGGAAGCGGTAAAGATAATTTGGGATAGATTGAAGACGGTGCGGAGTTGTCAGAAGAGTTATACGGATAAACGGCATAAGCTTTTGGAATTTCAAGTATGCGATCATGTTTTCCTTAAGGTGTCACCGATGAGAGGATTATCTCGATTTGGAAAGAAAGAAAAACTGAGTCCAAGATACGTAGGTCCATTTGAGATTCTAGAGCGAATTGGGACTTTAACCTACAGGCTTGCCTTACCGCCTGACTTATCCCAAGTGCACAACATCTTCCATGTGTCCATGCTACAGAAGTACGAACCAGACCCAACGCATGTGCTGGACAACGAGGTTATCGAAGTGGATGATAGAGTATCCTACGTAGAAAAGCTAGTCAGGATCGAAGACCGGAAGGAGCAAATTCTGAGGAATAAAACGATTCCATTGGTCAAAGTTGTTTGGGAGCACTATGGAATCGAAGGCACTACGTGGGAAAGCGAGGAAACAATGAGGCGTCAATACCCTCATTTGTTTGAGTAAATAAGTTTGATGTGAATTTTGGGGACGAAATTTTGTAAGGGGGAAAGAGTTGTGACATTCTGATTTTTCCTGTCATTTTAAGACTCATTGATGAGAAAGTATTTAATGATGTATTTCAGTCGTATCCCATTCGGATCTGATCAATCTTGAGTTGACTAACCAAAAGGGAAAGGCTAACGCGAGGTAAGGTACGTGGACCCAGAGAATTCGAATAGGAAATGACACTTTGACCATAAGAATTGTCGAGGGGACATTTAGAGCCATAAAAGGCCGATCTAAGAATGGTTACGGAATGCATTACTAGCGTTATACAATTGGAGCGCGGGTGATGCCGCTAGAATCAATGTATAATTTGTAAATTTTTTCCTAAATTGAACAGTGACGATCGAGACTATCGGAACTAGTGATAGGCCCTCACAATTACATGACAATCAAAATTGCCATGAATTGACGAGCCCTAATTGTGATATGAATCATAGGGTCGATATGCGTAACTCTGCAAAAGCCGCCCGACAATTCGGGATAGGCTGGAACCGCATTAGATAGAAAAATGATTCTGAAACAAGTCTTGAAATTCGAAAATGGAGAATCAAGAATTGCAACAATACAATTGGATTGACCGTCGCCTTATCGAAAAAAATTGGGATTAGAAAAATGACGTTCCGGATGTCAGCGGTAAAACTACCATTTTGCCCCTCAACCCTAACCTTGCCTATATGATTGGATGAGGGCATTTTGATCATAAGCCACAACCAAGGTTGCCAAAAATGGGGAGAAACGATAGCTATTGGATGAGCATTGATTGACCCCTTGGACAAGTGTCAATGGATTAAGTTTTGAGTTGATAGAATCACTTTTAACCTACCATTCTACTCAAGTTGACTCTTGAAAATTTGCATAAACCTTTCTTTCTGTCACTTGGCCGAATACCCCCTCAATTGTCGGTCTTCTTCTTCTTCTTCTTCCCCTGCTATCGAGAAGCCCCACCACCCAACAGGATTCTGCAACCGTCGTCGCCACTTCCGACCGCTGTCTCTGGCCACCGCCTGACCCGAGCCAACCACCTATGACTTCCTCATCCTCTTGCCAACGTTCTCCAAGTAGAATCACTGCATTTGACTCAGTGAGGAGCTCCAGTCGGCCAATCTCTTGAAAGCCGACAGAAACCGTCGGAGCTGGAGGTAAGCCACAGTTTAGGCCTCATAGGACCTAGAAATCTTTGAGTTTTTTTACCAAATTTCGTGAACATCTAGGGGACACATAAAATGAGCTGTGGTAAAAAGTTTGGAGGAATTTGATGGAGTTTTGACCCCAAATAGGTCTTGTGTTTGAAGGGCCAGGACTGACCGGTAGCAGACCCGGAGGAACGGGCGCCGTTCAAGGACTTTTCAGCGTCGCCTTGACTCCAAATTTTTGGTGAGACTGCTCAAACCTTAGAACTACATGTTAGCAAGTGGATTAGTGAATAAATTGATGGTTTAAGTTAGTTTAAAGGCTGTTAAGTTGGGATATGCACAGAACCGGGTGAACTCTATTTCAGTTCTGTGCATATCGGTTCTGTGGGAGGATGTTGGTGTTGAAATTGAACTCCAAATTCATCGTTGATAAGTGTGAGAATGTTAATTGATAGGTTCATGAGGTGTATGTTTAGTGGGGTGACGATTTGAGCAAGAAAAATTGATGATTTGATGAAATTCCTTAGGTTGCGCGGCTGAGTTGTTCTTGAGCCATTTGAACCCAACCCTTGAGGTGCTTGGAAGATGAATTATATTGCATTAAGCTTGAGGTAAGAAGATTCTAAATCTTTGATAGGAGGATTGGACTCAATTGGGTGATTTGTGTACGAATGGATTAATTCCTGGAAGATCATAATGTGGTTGTCTAATGTACGTCCTGGAAAGATATAGAGGACTTGATTGTTTGCCAATGCTTGTTTCAAGAATTGATTGTCGCATTAACAGTGCATTAAAACAACATGCAAAAATCCACTATGATGATTAACACATGGCATTCAAATATCAAACTCTAACCATGATTGGCATGCACAAGAATTATGGTCAAGCATACTCAACCTCATGGGATCAAGCCTCACGCGCTAAGCATATAAATAAACATAAAACTTCAAAAGTCATCAAAATGATACCTCATTTACTCATTGCCTGGGCTCCCGTGCCGCGATGTATTTTTCTAGGGCACTCTGGCTAATTAATATCACTGGGGCATTCTGGCCAATTGATATCACTAGGGAACTCTGGCCATTTAGTATCACTGGGACATTCTGGCCAATTGATATCACTGGGGGACTATGATCAATTGATATCACTGGAGCACTCTGACCAATTGATATCACTAGAGCACTCTGGCCATTTAGTATCATTGACGCACTCTGGCCAGTTGATATCACTATGCACTTTGAACAATTGATATCACTAGGGCACTCTGGCCAATCGTACCTTGTTGACACATAAATTTTAATTTTTCCTTAATCATGCATTTTTCATATAAAAGATAATTAGTTTTAGCTCTCATAAAAAAATAAAAAAACTATTTCCATGCATAGCACTTTTAATTTTCTTTAGCATGCATTACATCTTTTGGGACTGGTGGCGGAAGCAATTAACTTTAGCCGTTAAAATTTAAAATTTTGGTTTGTGGGCAATTAATCTCGACATTATCGTATCTCAAATGTTAAAGGATATGAGCAAATTGATGTGATAATGTCAAAGATTACCAGGAATATCAGAATATGTGCTTTGAATTACAATAGGATAGAGATATGGGCAAGAAACCCTAACCTTGTTCCTATATATACATACATCATGGGCATTATTTAGGGGGGCACGACATATTTCGAGGAGGCTACACAATTTTACACATACAGCATAACGTGGAGAGAGAAAAGAGAGAGAGAGAGCTTCGTCCATTGAGACTGCTTGAGACCGCTAGAGAGAGGGCCATTCACAATTTACACGGACACTGCCACAAGAGAGGCATCTCTCCAGTTTTTTCATCCATCGTCCAAGGACTTGAGAAGAGGAAAAAGAAAAACATGAGGCCAATTGGATTGTCATACATGGCTAAAAAGTAGCCAAAGAGAAAGGTCCTTCTTTCTTTTTGCAGGATTCTACATGCTCAGTACAGGGATCAAGCATTAAGACTCATGGGCGGCCACAAATATATATATATATATATATATATATATATATATATATATAAAACAAAGAGACATAAGGAAAAGAGAGGGGACGGATTCTTCATCAGGATAAAATATTTGCATCTCTTTGTTCTTTGAGTCCTATTTTTGTTTTTCTTTTTTTCTTTTGGGTTTAACTCGTTGGCTGCTTTTGCAAGAGGATTCGATGGAACCAGAGGTGACAGAGAGAGATCCAAATCAGGCGAGTTTCCTCATGCTTATTCAAGCGAGTTCACTCCGTAAAAAAATGCTGCCGCTACTGAGCGAAAGTTCCTACGCTAATATTGCTAGCCGACTCAGAGCAAACTAGCTACTCTCGTAGCCAACGACTGAGTTTCCGCGTACCAATCAAATCAGTCTACGAGTCAGGTTTCATTCGCAAGTTTGGCGCAAGTTCAAAAAAGAAAAGAGCAAATCTTGAAGATTCGGCAATTTGCAGAGCCATCAAGTGGTGTCGGTGATCACCAGCGGATATGAGGTCGCTAATCTTTGTTCGTTGTCCCAGCGCCAGACGGGTTCCAATAACATTAACCAATCTTCCGACAAGATCCAATGTCCAACACGGACAAAGGCTACCGTCCATGCGGCCCCGACGTCTCTAGACAATTACGATCGTCAATGAATAAACTTTCCACTCTTTTCTTCGTGATTGCGATTGAGTTCTGTTTATTTATTCTTTTCTATTCTCTTACAGGCTATTCTTGAAACTTATGGATTAATAGAGAGAAGTAAGAAAAACGGGGCAAGGATCGCTCACTAGTCCCTCTCTGCCAAAGATTGTGCGCTTGGCACAAGTGGATACATTCTGCACAAAGGGAGCAATTTGTGTTGGAATTTATCCTCACCAAAGGTGTTACTTTCTTTTGCCCGCTGTCCACGAACCAATGGCGATCATTGTTCGCTCCTCCATACATCGTTGATTGCGGCTGCAAACCTTTCCCTTGGACGACCCACATCATGAGCACGACCATTGTCAGTCCCATGATCCCCGAATCTACTCGGTGATCCAATCTGCGAGCGATCTCGAGCAATTCGATCCAATTCGAATTAGGAAAGATATCACAAGGTAAGTAAAATTCTTATTTTAAATATTCCATTGCTTATCTTGAATTTATTGCATATACTAGATATTTTTGTATATCATATCACATATCTTGCATCAAAGTGGATATTTTCTCAAAATACAGATTGATTAGGAAAATTTCTTTTCTAATCCTCAACTTACCATACGATCGATAAGTCCATCTGTAAGATTATTGATGGAATATTCGATTAGGCAAGAATTTGAGTTCAATTGTTAATCGTAGGATTACGAGTTAAAGATTGATTCAAATATTAGCGAAATATTTCAAAACTTAATTTATATATCCACTTTCTTGATTGACATTGATTGGCATATTCACTTTCCTAATTTGATATGAATTGCTTGATTGTTATATATATTTTTTAGAATAGATCTGTTGTCGCATGATGTAATCCTGAAAATTCTAAAAAAATTGCATTCATTCACATCCCATATTTGAAAATTGCATATCTTTTGAAAATTGCGTCATGTAGATAATTGCATTTTTAATCCCTCTTGTAATATATTCAGACTATATTGCATTTTAGGATAGAAACTGCATGTTTAAATAGAATTTCATGTCTAAAATAATTCATCTTTAATATATTAGGGTTTAGGTCAATTTAGGCTCTAAAATATACAAGATAAATATTATTTTACATAATTCTATTTAAGGAAAGAAATTCATCCGAAAATAATAAAAAAAAATCATCTTTGCCATGTCATTTTTGCCACGTCATCTATGACATGTCATCTTTGTCACGTCATTTATGCCACGTCATTCATCTTTGCCATGTCATGTTAAATTGCATTTTAGCTTAGACTTCATATATAATTGCATATCTAGATTTAAATGTTATGTAATTAATTTAATTAAATCATGGTCTCACTCTTACATCCATTTAGCTTCATTTGCATGTCATTAGATCTGCGTTTAATTCATGACATTGCATCATATAACATAGTCTTTCATACATTCATATAAAAATAAAAATTTAAAAGAATTAACTCTTGTAGTGCATGCTCCCCTAATTATATTGATTTCTGGATGTTTAATTAATTGATTGTGCACCTGCATGACAACCTTTGTTAGTGACTTAGGTTAAAATCAATCAGTGTTGCCTCCTTAAATGATTTTTCATGAAATCAAATGGTACCGAAAGGCCGTTAGAGTAATCTAGCGTAATCAAGTACTCGGACTCTTAATCTTTAGTTTGTAGGAATAAAATAGTTCTCCCGCTATTTTATTTAGGTTTCTAATCAACCTACCATAAATGATTAGTGGTGACTCCAAATTCAAAATACTTTGCATATTAATCAATTGAACCTTAAGTTGCGATTTGGTATGGACTTGGGAGAGTTCAAGTTAGGTTAGTTAAATAATTAACCTAATAATCCATTAGCCTAGAAATTTATTTTTAGGTCGTAACATACCTTAAGGGCTCAATAGCCAATTCGAGCATTAATATCGTACATTCACCACTCGAGGCTGACATATCACATGACCATTTGAGGTCACACATCAAACAAATGCAAATTCCACGTAGAAATGAACACACCAAGCTCGATACACAACACACGCATTTGATCAGCGCTAATCAAAGCACAATTGATCCACCAGTCAATCATTTCATCAATCAAAATCATCTAGTAGTGTCCTAAAGTACTAGTAGAGGCATAATGAACACTTACCTCACCAATCAAGATAGCAATTTCGACCAAAGCCAACCATAATGCTCGGTTCTTCCCCAGCAAAAAACAAGACAACACACATGTGACATTCCGAATTTCGACCCTCTCGAGGTTATTGAATGGAAGTATATTGATCGGTGTATTTCAGTTGTAACTTGTTAGGAGTTGGCCACTCCCGAGTTACTGACCAAAAAGGAAAGATTGATGAGGAGTCGAGTATGTAGACCTAGGGACTTTGAATAAGAAATGACACTTTGACCATAAGGATTGTTGAGAGAATGTTTGGGCCAACAGATATTGATCTAGGAACGATCATGGATGCATTGCTAGCATTATACGTTGGGACGCGGTTGATTCCACTTAACCAATGTGTAATTTGCGAGAATTTCCTAAATTGGATTCCGATGATCAGGATCAAAGGAACGAACGATAAACCCTCACAATTACATGATAATCAAAGTTGCCATAGCTTGAGAAAATCCCAAAGTCGATATGCGTAGCGCTTGCAAGAGTTGCCTGTCAGTTTGAGATAAATTGGAATTACAGTCGACGAGAGTTCGACATGAAATTGGACCTCAAGATTCAGGTATTGGATATTGAGGAATTCAAACATTGGAATTGAGATGGACGTTGCCTCATCGAGGGTAGTTTATACTGAAAAAATGGAAGTTCGGACGAAATGTGAAAAGTGACCATTTTGCCCCTCGACCTTTGGCCTTGCCTTAAGAAGTTTAGAAGGTTATTTTTGGTCAATTCTCACTCCTCTATATGCTGCCGAAAATGTGTAATGGATATGGTCAAAGGAAGTCAAAGTCAATGAAGTAACTAATGGGAGGTTGCCGAGTGTCAATCAAAGTAGATGCCAAGCATTAAATGACCAATAATTACCCATATTGTGTAATTGACCCAAGGTGTATTATTGGGATGGAATACCTTCTCTCTCTTCCATTTTGGCTGGCCACCATCTCCCACCATCTTCCTCTCCTTCATTTTTGCTCTCGGCCAAATGAATTCCTCGCGGACAGACATAAATCGGCTCACTATTTCGGTCATTACTTCGGATTGAGGTAAAACCACTGCCATCTTAAAGCTTATCGTTTTGTCATTGTAGAAAGGTATTATGAGCTTAATTTGGCTTGGCCATTTGTCTCGTATGTCTGTTTGAGTGGACAAATGTCAAATCTGACTCGATTTTGGAGAGACTACGTTTTTGGGAGCTTCTGGACTCTAAATGAGCTTAAATTTTCGGTGAGGCCTTCATAACATCTAGTACTTGAATTGGCTGAGCTTCATTTACAATTTTAGTTGAATTTTGATGGGTGTACATGGCTGGTTTGTGGATATTTTTACCAATCATATTCTGCCCGTTTGAGGACCGTGTGAAATTCGGGTTTTTCAGAGGTCTTTTGAGTGTCGTTTCGCTTCAAATCTCTTGGTGAGCTTTCTAAATATGTAGATTGAGGTTATGAAATATTGGTTTTGTGGTGAATGAAATTTTAAAGATGAATTAGGGACTGTTTGAGGTGAAAAATGTGATGTACCGTCCAATCTGCCCAAAATGCGCACCGATTTTGAATTGGGTCGTTCTAAGTCATCCGATATCCAAATTAAGCTCTATTTTCGTCCACCCGTCCGTAAGATTTTTAATTTTAAGATCATAGATTTTTTTTTCACAAAAAGTTAGTAGAAAAATTATAGTTTTCGTGAGACTGAACCTGGTTGTGGGGGCCTCAAATTGGACAGTTTTGGCGAATTGCGATTTTGAATGACTTGCCTTGCTAGAAGACAATTGGCATGGTTAGGGTTATTGATTCAACACTATGACGACTTGAGAATAAGGTGTTGTCGATGTTATTGAGATATTGGCACAATGGAATTGAAAAATAATCGAGTTTCGATGTGGTTTTCCTAGGCACGTCGTGGGTACCCTATTTGGCCGTGAGCTTGCTGACCTAGGAGGTCGTTTGGATTGAAATTACTAGCTTGCTTGAAGAGGTAAATGTCTCCTGGTAGGACACTGCTGGGTAAGTTATTGAATGATTTGAATGAATGGTGAATTTTATGAATTGAATTGTGCGTGTTATGATGGCATTGTGATCTCAATGAGAAAGGTGTTGAGGATACTGATTGGTTTGATGATCCCGATGGTATCAGAGGGTGGTGAAATTGAATGAGAATGAGAATGTTGATTGCTCTAATGACCCCAGTGGCATTGAGTGGCTATAAGCCTGGAGAGTACCGATTGGTCTGATGACCCTAGTGGTACATGGACATCGTTTGGTCTGATGACCCTGGAGATGTTTTGTGGTAGGAGTGCCTATCACGTTCCGCACCCCAAGCATGAGCGCGCGACTCCCTGTAAGCACAAACTCTCTCTCGAGGTCCTAGGATTCACATGGGTTGAGAGACTCCCTGTAAGCGCAAACTCTCTCTCGAGGTCCCAAGATTCACATGGGTCGAGAGATGAACCATATTCATACCAAACGGAAGCAATAATAAACAACTCCTCCATACTATAATAAAAAGGACCGGGATAACGAGAATACCAATAGATATATAGACTCTATCCATATTCGTACAAGAGCACGGGCAAGCTAAACATACTGGTCAGCAGGGGATGACAGGGCCAATACAAAAGAGGTTCATCAGATCTCCCAAAAGAAATAGGCATCGAGGTCACCATCAAAATATCGGACCAGAAACAAAAACTCCTAAGTCGAGTTGCTGGAGTCGTTAGTACCCTCATATCCTTAGATGGCTCGTACTCCGAGAGGGTCTTCAAGCAAACCTCCACGGCGTCCTCCAACATCTCGTCAGCTGACGACTCCACTAGATCGTCCTCGGTAGCCTTGATCTCGATGATCTCGTCGGTGTCCTCCAAGGTCGGGGTCTTCTCAGGAACGTTTCTCGAGCCAGCTACTGATCCCTTGGCCTCCATCGAATCCCAAGCGGGATGACACCAACTAGGGATGTCACGCCCCGAACCCGTCGAGCGTGCGAACATCCCTGCAACCAAACAACACATCTCTCGTGGTCCCAAGATCCACGAACAAGTTGAGAGATATTATATAAACATTAAGCATGCGGAAGCGGTACTCAAATAATCCCCGTACAAAATGTAAGTTAAGTGGGACCTAGATAGTATAATAACTGTCATACATCATAACATGTTGTCCATACAAATTCCGACTACTACATCTTCTAGGCAAGGGCGACGGGGCAAGCACATAAAAAATATGACAATCATCGGCGTCCAAAATAGCAAGGGTCGGGAGTCGCCATCATAAGATCGAGCCAATAAACTGTATCTCCTAAGATGAGCTGCTGGAGTCCCCAGTATCCTTGGCATCCTCGGTCGGCTCATACTCTGAAAACGTCTCAGACGGAACCTCGATGGAATCCTCCATGGTCTCCTCGCGCGACGGCTCGGCAAGATCCTTCTCAGTCGCCTCTAAGGCAGTCACCTCAACCTCGGTGAAGTCTAGAGTCGGGGTCTTCTCTGGCCCATTCCTACATCCAACTACAGATCACTTTGACTGCTCTTGCTCTCCCGCGGTCTGGCACCAGTCGGGTATCACTCCTTGGGGTACCTCATAAGGCTTCAGCAGCTCGATCTGTTCGTCCCCAACTTTCTTAAACCATGCCTCGAACCTATGAGGCTTCCATTCCGGGCTACTATGACATTCTGATTTCCAGTTGATTTTAGGCTCAGTAATGATAAGCAAGTATCTAGAGATGGATTTCAGTCGTATCCCGCTCGAACCTAATCAATTCGAGTAGACTGACCAAAAGGGAAAGACTAACGCAAGACGGGGTACGTGGACTTGGGAAACTCGGATAGGAAATGATGCTTTGACCATAAGGATTGTCGAGGGGATATTTAGAGCCACAAAAAGGCCGATTCAAGAACGATTAAGGGATACCTTGCGAGTGCCATACGATTAGAGCGCGGGTGATGCCGCTTAACCAACATATGATTTGCAAAATTTTCCTAAGTCGGACGGTGAAGATCGAGACCTTAGGAGCTAGTGATAGACCCTCACAATTACCTAACAACCAAAGCCACCACAAATTGACGAGCCCTAAGCATGATATGAATCACGGGGTCGATACACGTAATGTCTGCGAAAGCCGCCCGTCGGTTCTGGATAAGTTGGAACTACGTCTGATAGAGAAAACTATCAGAAAAGAGCCTTGAAAGATTGAAAATGGAAAATCAAGAATTCCAACGTTATTTGGATTGGTCGTCGTCCTATCGAAGATTTCCAGAACGAGAAAAATGACGTTCTGAACGTCAGGGGTAAAATGACCATTTTACCCCTCAACCTTGAAGCTTTGCCTATATAACTCAAGAAGGGAAAATTGGACATTATGCCCTTCCATGGCTGCCGAAAATCAAGAGAAATTATGGGCCATTAGATCTTCCTTGGAAAAGCAATTGCCAATTGTAAAGAGATCAAAGGTTGTGGTTATGTCCAACCTTTTTCAAACCTACCATTCAACCATTTGACCAAGGCTTGTATATAAGCTTTTTATTCTCTCTCTCCTCACCATTTTCACTAGTCATTCCCTTCCCCATAACCCATGATAGCCACTTCTTCTTCTTCTTCAATCTTCTACTTGCCGGAGATAATTTCTGGCCTCTTGTTCACCGGCCACCACGGCCACTTTCGACCATTTTTTGACTTCCGACTAGCCACACCAACAAAGATCTATGTCCTTTCGACCTCCTCGAAGTAGAATCGGAGCATTTGGAGCACCGAGGAGACCGGAGCAAGGATTCTCCCGAGAGTCGACGGAAACTACTCCAATCTGAGGTAGGTCTGGTTTTCAGTCCCTTTGGTGATTGAAATATTGGAATCTTTGGGCCAAATTTTGTGGAGATCAAGCTGAGACATGTAAAAATTTGTGGTAAACATTTGGGCTTAATTTGATAAGTTTTTGACCAAAAACCGACCTTGTACATTTCTCCCAAAAAATGACTTGGAGGAACCAATGATCATTTCTGGAGCCTCTGTCCGGTGCCCACGAGGGCCACTTCCGGCCACCATCTGTTTCTGGCCGACCACCACAACAAAGTTCCATGTCCTTCCGATATTGTCCAATAAGAATCGGAGCATTTGGAGCACTGTGGAATTCAGGGCAAGCATTCTCCCACATGCCAATAGAATAGGAACCAACCAGAGGTAGGTTCTGTTCTTGGTCCCTTTAATGGTTGAATTTTTGGAATCTTGAGCTTAAATTTTGTGGGGACTCAGTAGAGATGTAGGTGGTTCTATGGTAAAAAGTTAAGATTGATTTGATTAAGTTTTAACCATGAACCGATCTTGTCAATCTTGCCTAGAAACTACCAAATTCTGACCTTGGGCGAATTGGCGACGTTCGTTGGGTTTCCGGTGACTAATTGACCTCAAATCTTCGGTAAGCCTCCCAAATCCCTAAATAGACATGTTAAGAGATAGATTGATGATTAAATGAAGAGTTTAGGAGTAGAATGAAGGCTGGAAGTGCACGGTTTGTACATAACCGAAATGAACCGGTTGGTTCTGTGCAAAACCGAATCTGTTGGAGGCTGAGATGGGTAATTTTGAGTTCCAAATTAGTGTTTATGATGTGATGAGATATTAAGGGTTGTGTTATGGGCAATTGGGATTGATGGATTGAGGAATTGAGCATGGAAATTAATGAAATTGGTTAAATATGCTAGGTTGCGCATTGAGCTCAGTATGGGACATTAGGGGCCGAAACTTTGGAGGCTCAAGAAGAGGAAATTGTGATGTTGCAACCAAGGTAAGGGAATTCCTAACCCTATATTAAGACGATTGGACTCGACTAGGTAAGTCGAGGGCCGTTTGGGACGAATTATGAGAATTTATTCTAGTGGGTAGCTTAGTGATACACTAAGATGATATAGGATTGATTGTGAGTAATATCGTGTGTCTGAGTTATTTGCCATGCCTGTATATCATTTGATCTGCTTTGCATGCCTTGAGTGTTGATTGTGCTTGAGTTGCACCCATGTTTGCATGAGAAATGAGTAAAGTAATATGGCATAAACATGGCATGGCATGGCCCTGAGGCGTGTGAGACACGGGGCGGAAGGTTGAGACCCTGATGCGACAAGGTCGCAGGGTGAAGTGAGATTAGATGGCGCTCTGATGCGACGAAGTCACGGGGTTGAGATAGCCACAGTCCGGATATGAATGGTTCGCGGGACGGAGTATGAGCTCATAAACCTTGTTTGGAATTGAACCGGGACCTGATGCGTTTATGTGGGTCACTGATGACAGTCTAATGCATTTACGCGGGCCGAGCCTGATGCGTTCTAATCGCGGGCTAGAAAATGAGGCAAACAAGAGTTGATGGATGTGGTGAAAAGGCAGGCCGAGTATAGATTTGCACATGAGCGTGGCAAGAGATCATAAATGCATGCCTGTCTTCTGTATGTTGTTGTGTATTGAATAACGATTGTTATGCCTGCGCGTGTTCATAAGTTAGATTTGAAGAGTGACGCGACTGCCTGAGTGAACGGTTGGCCTAACCTAGGGTTATGACCCACCTTACTGAGATTTATATCTCATCTCAGTGGGGACCTACATTTTACAGGTTCCAAGAGAAGGTGGCACAAGCTTGCTAAGGATTGGCGTCTGAAAAGATAGTTGATCAATTGCATTAGAATGAAATTGTCAATTGTGGATATTGAGGTTGTACTTCGGATATTGAATCGGAGAATGATCTTTTAGTGATTAGTTAAGGTGATTTTGACGTACCGTTGTGTCCTAAGTCATCGTATATTGTTGTATTTATATAATTGAAGAAGGCATCGCTTCTGCATGCATTCGATTAAAGTAGTTGTATGTTAATGGTTGTTGGATCCTGGAGCGTTAATAAATGAATGGCATGGACAGGGATGTTCGCGTGCTCTCTGAGTTCGGGGCGTGACATCCCCGTTCGATTTGGTGTCAGAACAAGGTCAACTCGATCCAATGTGATTGAGGTTTGGAGTGATAATGAGCGATGACTTAAGGACAATTGGATATTGAGGCCTATATGACTAGGCATGGACTGTTGAGTCTCAAGGGCAGTAGGCTTGAACTTGTGCACACTTGAGTGGTCCTAGAGATGACTTCAATGGATGATCTTAAGTTATGTGGTGATTAAGGTTTAAGTGGAAGCAAGCTGGGATTGGAGATTCATGAGCATGGACCTTGAGGTAGTAACTGTGCTTGAAGATAATAGGGAATTGCTTATGAATGAAGGGTCAATTGATATGTATAATTGCGACCTTGATTTGTCCATGACCCAACTTGAGGAGTACGAATTATAGGGAGATGACTGATATTAGTGGATTCTGGCTTGAACTGCGTGATATTATGATGGTTTAGTTATCGATTTCTATTGACTGCCTTGGGTGATATGAGTTGAAGATCAGTTGTGTCATGCCCCGCGCCTCATCGCGAGCATGCAATCATCCATACAAGTAAACAACAATAATCTCTCGACGGTCCCAAGGATCCACCTATAGATAAAGAAAGATCGAGAGATAAAATAATATTACATTAAGCACACAGAGCATTTCCCAACAAATCCCTGTACAATATATATATATACATATATACCCTAAGACTAAACAGGACTGGATGGCATCATAAAG
This sequence comes from Rhodomyrtus tomentosa, assembly GCA_028455895.1. Lineage (NCBI taxonomy): Eukaryota > Viridiplantae > Streptophyta > Magnoliopsida > Myrtales > Myrtaceae > Rhodomyrtus > Rhodomyrtus tomentosa. Next base: position 21,716,906 of record JAPCWY010000011.1, read on the forward strand.
TTATACATCAATAACTACTGGTCACATCTACTACAAATCGCTATACAGCAAGGCGATAGGTAAGCATGTCAAAAGGTGTCCACAAATATCCACCAGGGAAGGGGTAAGGTCGCCAGTCAAAAAGTCAGGTCACCATCCGGAGTTGCCTAGGAAGAATGCTGGAATCTCCGGTGTCCTCGCTCTCCTTTGACGGCTCGTACTTGAAGAAAGTCTCCAACGGAACCTCCACAGAGTCCTCCATAGTCGCCTCCTACGACGGCTCAACTGGGTCCCATCCATGGTCGCCTCCTAGTTCGGCTTGGATAGATCTCCGTCAAATAGCTCCACTACGATAACCTCGTCTTGTGGCAGTGGCACAGAGTACTCCGCTGTCGGCGTTCGCTTCGTGCAGTTCCTCGACCCAACCACTGAACCCTCGAGAAACTCCTGGTCTGAGATCGTCTAGCACCAGGGAGGTATGACACCCTTCGGAACCTCATGGGGCTTCAGCGGCCCGACTTTCCTATCCCTATCCCGTCTAAACCATGTCTCGAACTGATGAGGCTTCCAGTCTGACTTTCCCTCGTCTACCCAAACTACTTTACATTTCCTTATGTATATATTCCCATGCATATCGGGAAACTCGTCATAAAATGCCGTCATCTCCTGCGGGTCCCCGAACCTTATAGGCCACATCGCTACTGCCTAGGATCTGTAAAGTAAGGTTTCTCCAAAAAGGGGTGAGATACATATCTCAGTAAGAAAAACCTAACCCTAGATCAGGTTGACTGTCCACTCAGGCAGCCGAGTCACTCAACCTATCCAACTCATGGTCACACGCAGGTATAACATTCATAATTCAATAATTAACAATACACAAAGGATAGGCATGCATTTAAAATCTCATATCACACACGAATGCACGTATATGCTCAGCCTTTCACTTCACCACATCTGTTAACCTCTGTCTGCCTCGTTCTCTAGCCCACGATTAGATCGCACTAGGTTCGGCCTGCGTAAACGCATCAGACCATAATCGGTAACCCGCGTAAACGCATCAGGTCTTGAATTATCTCCAGGCAAAGTTATGAGCTCATGTTCTGTCCCGCGATTATATCACCTAAAGACTGTGGCTACCTCAACCCCGCGACCTCGTCGCATCAAGGCGTCATCTGATCAAAATCCACCCCGCGACCTCATCGCATCAGGGTCTCAATCTTCTGCCCTGCGTCTCACACCCCTCAAGGCCTCGCCATGCCTTACCACAATGATACTTCATGCCATGAATCTCTATCCTTTACACATACAATGTCAATTGCATTTCAAGTATAATTCACAAACTCACGGTATGCAAGGCAATCAATTGTTATCCCCACAAGACATGCAACTCTAATGCAGGTCAAGGCACACATGAACTCCTTAATTAATCCTAAGACATACTATGACTCAATGCCTTAGAAACATGCCCATTAATCAACCAATTTCACACTTGACTTACCCAATCGAGTCCAACCTCCTAGCCTTGATTTAGAGAATTCCTTATCTCCGCTTAATGATGCAAATTACTCCTTCTTGAGCCTCCTAGGATTCGGCCAACCCAAGTCCAATCCGATTTGTCGCGCAACCTAGGTTAACCAATCGATTTGTCAAAATTCCAAGTCCAATTCTCCAATTCATCTGTCCAAATCACCCATAACATACTCCTCATCATCGTAACACATCATACACACCAAATTACAACACAAATCTAGCCTATCAGCCCTCCACAAATTCAGTTTGGCCTGGCATTGAACCGGTTCCATTCGGTTCTGTTCATGCTGGGTCCAACCGGTCCCAATCTTCCTCAAATCCATTAATTATACACCCTTCTACCTCTTACAATGTCTACCTAAGGTTTTGGAGTGCTCACCGTGAGTTTCAAGCCACGTGGTTGCCGAAAAGTTGTAGGAACTCGCCGGATCACCCAAACACAGAATACCGACAGTTCTGGGTATAATGTACAAGGGTTGTTCATGGTCAAAAACTTATCAAATAAATCCCCAATTTTTACATAGGTTTTTACACATGTCTACTTAGTCTCCACCAAATTTGAGCTTAAATATCCAAGAACTCGACCCTCAAATGGATTGAGAAACAAACCTACCTCAGGTTGGTCCCAATTTTGTCGGCCTGTGGGAGAATGCTTGCCTGTGTCTCTGCAGAGCTCCAATCGACTTGATTCCAGTTGGAGGACATCGGCAAGAGTTGAAGCTTCGCTAAGGTGGTTGGTTGGCAGTCGGCAAGTGGCCGGAGGTGGTGGTCAATAGGCCGAACGGCGGCATCCGAGGTGGTCGGCGAGCGGCAGAGACTGAAGAAGAAGAAGAAGACTTGGTCGGCTCTTTGGGGGAGCAAAACGGCTGAATCTAGAGGAGAGAGAAAGAGCTAGTTATCCCCAAAAAAATTGATTAATTGAAGTGATTGGTAGGTGGGCATTTAATGGTGAGATGATCTTCCACCCTTGTATGCTTGACACTTGTCCATTACTCTATCCCATGAAATCTAATGGCTCCTTTTTGCCCTTCAATTTTTGGTAGCTTGGGAGATCATTTGTTCATTTTACCCTTCCTTCAATTATAATAACTAAGTTCTAAGCTTGAGGGGCAATATGGTCATTTTACCTCCGACGTTTGGAACGTCGTTTTTCTCGTTTCTGACTTCTTCGATAGAGCGACGGCCAATCCAATTGACGTTGGATTTCTTGATTTTCCATTTCAACTTTTTCAGGACTCGTTTTTGATCGTTTCTTCTATCAGACGTGATTCCAGTATATCTTGAACTGATGAGCGGTTTTTGCAGACTATACGCGTATCGACCCCGTGATTCTCATCACGTTTAGGACTTGTCAATTCATGGGGGCTTTGGTTGTCATGTAATTGCGAGGATTTATCACTAGTCCCTAAGGTCTCTATCGTCACAGTCCGATTTAGGATAATTTTACAAATCGTACGCTGGTTAAGCGGCGTCACCCGCGCTCCAGTCGTACGACACTCGCATGGTATTCCTTGATCATTCTTAGATCGGCCTTTTGGTGGTTCTAAATATCTCCTCGACAATCCTTATGGTCAAAGCGACATTTCCTATCCGAGTCGCCTAGGTCCACGTACCCCGTCTCCTTTTAGCCTTTCCCCTTGGGTCAGCCTACTTAAATTGATCAGATTTGAGCGGAATACGACTGAAATACATCGCTTGATATACATGAACTTCTCATTACAGAGTCTGAAGTTGATTGAAAATCAGAATGTCACAACTCTTCCCCCCTTACAAAAATTTTATCCTCGAAATTTACATTATACTCGACTACTCAAATAAATGGGGGTGCTGTCGCCTCATCGTCTCTTCGTTCTCGCACGTGGCTCCTTCCGTTCCGTGGTGCTCCCATATTACTTTGACAAGAGGGATCTTCTTATTTTTGAGGATCTGCTCCTTCCGGTCCTCGATTCTTATTGGCTTCTCTATATAGGATATTCTATCATCTACCTCTATGGCTTCGTAATCCAGCACATGTGTCGGGTCAGGGTCATCGACACATGGAATACGTTATGTACCTGGGATAGATTTGGCAGTAACACAAGCTGGTAGGCCAAGGTTCCAATTCTTTCTAATATCTCAAAAGGGCCTACAAATCTTGGGCTTAGCTTCCCTTTCTTTCCGAATTGCGAAAGTCCTCTCATTGGCGACACCTTGAGGAAGACGTGATTGCCCACTTGAAACTCCAGAAGCTTGCGCCGCTTGTTTGCATAGCTCTTCTAGCAACTCTGCACCATCCTCGGTCTATCCCGGATTACTTTCACTGCTTCCACCGATTGTTCTACCAATTCGGGGCCTATGATACTCCTTTCTCCTACCTCGTCCTAACAAATCGGTGTTCTACAGGCTATGCCGTAGAGTGCCTCAAACGGTGCCATCTGTATACTCTGCTGGTAGCTATTATTGTATGCAAACTCTACCAGGTGCAATTGATCTTCCCATCCGCCTTTGAAATCTATGACGCACGCTCTCAACATTTCCTCGAGCGTCTGGATCGTCCTTTCTGACTGTCCATCTATCTGTGGGTGGTACGCCGTACTGAACTGTAGTCGGGTCCCCATAGCCTCTTGCAGGCTTTTCTAGAAATTCGCCATGAACTTCGGATCCCTATCTGAGGTGATCGTCACCGGCACTACGTGTAGTCTTACTATCTGCCTCATGTACAGCTCTGCGTACTTATCCATGACGAAGTCCTTTCGTACAGGAATGAAGTAGGCGGACTTGGTCAATCTGTCCATGACCACCCAAATAGAGTCGTGGCCTCTTTGGCTCCTCAGAAGTCCCATCACAAAATCGATAGTTATGTGCTCCCACTTCCATTCCGGAATCTCCAGCGGTTGTAGAAGGCCTCCAGGTTTACAATGCTGCGCCTTCACTTGCTGGCAAGTCAAGCACTTAGCCACGAATCTTGCCACGTCTACCTTCATCCCGTTCCACCAATAATGTTGTCTTAAGTTCTGGTACATCTTTGTACTCCCAAGGTGGACACTATAGTTGCTCCTATGAGCTTCTGACAGAATTCTTTCTCGAAGTCCTTCATCTTTTGGCACACACAACCGTCCTCGAAACCTCAAAAGTCTGTCTCCAGACACCTAGAATTCTGACTTCTTCTTCGTTGCGTCCATGCCAACAATTTTCTAAATCTCGGGGTCCGTAGACTATAACGTCTTAATCCCTTCTTGGATCTCAGGTTCCACCCTCAGAGTCGTTATCAAACTGGATAGCTGATCGACCTCTAATCTGAATTCAAAATCTCTCAAGTCCTCTATCGTCGACCAACTTCTCACCAGCAAGCTTGCAATACTTGACTTTCGGGTCAATGCGTCTGCCACTCTGTTTGCTTTCCCCATATGATATAGTATCTCATAATCATAATCTTTCAACAGCTCGATCCATCTACGCTGTCTCAAGTTCAGCTCTTTTTGGGAAAGCAAGTATTTCAGACTCTGGTGGTCTGTGTATATTTGAAACTTCTCGCCACAAAGGTAATGCCTCCAGATCTTCAAGGCAAACACAATCGCCGCTAACTCCAAGTCGTGGGTCAAGTAATTCATCTCGTGCGGCCTTAGTTGTCTAGATGCATAAGCTATTACCCGGCCGTGCTACATTAATGCACAGTCTAATCCTTTCAGCGAAGCGTCGCTGTAGATCTCATATCCTCCCGGTCTCCACAGAATGGTCAGTACTGGCGCGGTCGTCAACCTATGTTTAAGCTCTTGGAAACTCTGTTCACACCTATCAGTCCATTCGAACTTCGTTTCCTTCTTTGTCAATCGTGTCAGTGGGACGGCTATAGATGAGAACTTTTCTACGAATCACCTATAATATCCTACCAGTCCTAAGAAACTCCTGACCTTCGTGACCGTAGTAGGCCTCAGCCAATTGGTTACAGCCTCTATCTTTGTAGGGTCCACTGCAATCCCTTCACTTGACACAACATGACCCAAAAATACTACCCTGTTCAGGCAAAACTTGCATTTTCTTAGCTTCGCATACAGTGAATGTTCCCTTAGGGTCCTCAATACGATCCTCAAATGCTCTTTGTGTTCCATGTCGCTTCTCGAGTAAATTAAAATGTCGTCAATGAAAACTATGCCAAATCTGTCTAGAAATTCCCTGAATACTCGATGCATCAAATCCATAAAAGCAGCTGGAGCGTTCGTCATTCCAAACGGCATCACTGTGAACTCGTAATGACCATACCTCGTCCTGAATGCAGTCTTAGGTATGTCTTCCTTCTTGATCCTCAGCTGGTGATACCTCGTCCTCAGGTCAATCTTCAAGAACACTATTGCTCCTTGCAACTGATAAAAAAGATCGTCAATCCTCGGCAGCGGATATTTGTTCTTCACCGTCACCTGATTCAGCTGCCGATAGTCAATGCACAGTCGCAAGGATCCGTCGTTCTTCTTTACGAACAGCACCGGTACTCCCCACGGCGAAGCACTTGGTCGGATGAATCCTTTATCTAGCAACTCTTGCATTTGCAACTTGAACTCCTTCAATTCAGACAAGGACACCCTATATGGTGCTTTCGAAATCGGCTCAGTTCTAGGAGCTAATTCAATCACAAACTCTATTTCCCGTTCGGTGGTAATCCTGGCAATTCCTGGGGAAACACATTCGGAAACTCACGCACCATAGGAATGTTCTCTAACTTAGGTTCCTCGACAGTCGTATCCATTACGGCTACTAAGTATGCCCGACATCCTTCAGACATCAACTTAGTTACTTCCAAAGACGAAACCAAGGTAATCGAGATTCCTCCTCGACTTCCTACCAACTCATAACTAAGGCGGTCTTTCGGATAAAATCGAATCGTTCTATTGCCATAGTCTACCACTGCTCCCTACCTACTCAGCCAATCCATCCCTATAATCACGTCAAAATCAAACATAGGCAACATGGGTAAGTCGATATTCTCCTTACTTCCTCCAACCACAATCTCACATCCAGCACACCCTAATGAAACCAAGACATTATCCTTCAATGGGGTGGCAACATGCAATATCATGCTTAATGGTTCTAATCTCATGCCTACTAACTCAGCAAATTGTGCTGATACGAAAGAATGCATGACACCCGGGTCAAGCAATGCATAGGCGGTCTGGTTGTACAAGCAAATTGTAACTGTGACTACTCCGGGCGCATCCTCTGCCTTGCTGTGAGCTACAACGTATACTCTGCCCTACACCTGTGGTTTGTTATGTTCAATCCGAGGTGTGGCAGTTGATGGTCCTGCTTGCGGCCTCGGTCCTTGTGGTCGACTGGCCGGTGCTTGGTTTGGACACGTCTTCATCTGGTGGCCCAACTAACCGCACTTGAAACAGGCTCCTGTCTTTACTGAGCATGGTCCATTCCCATGTCTCCTGCCACATAGCCTGCAACTCAAATTCGCCGGGTTTGGTGGTTTTGCTATTTTCCTCCTTGCAAGCGGCACAAAACGCCTGTTACTTGCCATCGGCTCCTTACCCATTTGGCGATGATCTCTGAATGGTGGGAACGGCGATCCAGTTACGACATTCCTTTCCCTCAAATCTCGCTCAATCATCTGGCCTCGTTCGTATATCTCCCTGTAGGTCCTCAAGTTCAAGGCTATCATTTAGTTGCGGAGTTCGGGCTTCAACCCATCCTTGAATCTCCATGCCTTCTCCAAGGGATCCTCCACCGATCGAGGCGCGTACCTCGAGAGCCTCGAGAACTCAGCTTCATATTGATCTATCAATAGCCAGTTCTGTTGTAGCTGCAGGAACTCGATCTGTTTTCTTTCCCTGGCCGTTTCTAAAAAATACTTATCGTTGAACGCCCTCTTAAAAGTGTTCCAGTTCAAGGTCATACCTTCAGGGAAGACTCCATCCTTAGTGGCAGCCCACCACTCATTTGCCATACCCTCTAGCTGATATACAGCTAGCAGTACCTTCTCCTCATCAGTGCATCTCAATACCCCGAAAGCCTTTTCTAGCTTCTCTATCCATCTGGGTGCTAACTCGGGATCTCCAATCCCGTCAAACTGCGTCGGCTTCAGCTTTATGAACTGTTCTACCAGTTGGCCTATCTGTATGGCTGTAATGATTTCCTCTTGAGGATTTACCGTTTCATTGCTCTGGTTCGGCTCTCCTTGACTCCTATTACCCCCAGTGTTGCCTTGATTGGCGTTGACGACTGCTAGGGCAGCTCCTACTGCCTGAGCTATGGTAGCGTCTCTATCTTGGGCTTGTCGATCGATCATATCGCCGATCCTTTCCAAGGCTCTGAGCACACCATCCATCCTTAGGTCCTTAGCTACAAGCGGCCTCAAACTAGAAGCTCAACCTGTGGTCCTTCTTGATTTCCTAGACGGGTTACTCATCTCTGTCACTTACTAACAAACTTGGTCCATCACAAGTTCAGTAACATGTTAGCAACTTACTCAATCATCCGATCCAAGGTTACTAACTACTCCTTAACAAAATAATTACACAACAACAGTACTTCATACATCAACATCAATTACAGAAATGTCTCAACCAATGGCTCCTAGCCATTACCCAATTCCATTCGCTCTAGTGATTCACTAAAACCACTCACTTTCAAGCATCCAGCAAACTAAGGTCCAGAAATGGCCTTCAATCCTAAGCAGAGGACTTAAATCTCTATGCTCTGTCACCACCTTACTAGATCAAACACCATCCATAGGTGTCAAGTCACAACTAGGCATCCTAAGCCTTGCCCTGACCAGTTTTCTAAGGTCTAGCTATCCGTCCTTGTCCTACTTAGTCATCCTTATTACTCCAATCCTTATCTAACTTCGTATCGAGCTGATTTTGCTATGATACCAAAATAAGTAGGGATGTCACGCCCCGCGCCTCATCGCGAGCACACAATCATCCCTGCAAGCAAACAACAATAATCTTTTGATGGTCCCAAGGATCCACCTATATATAAAGAAAGATCGAGAGATAAAATAATATTACATTAAGCACACAGAAGCGTTTTCCAACAACTCCCCGTACAATATATATATACATATATACCCCAAGACTAAAAAGGACTAGATAGCATCATAAAGCCATACATCAACAACAACTGGTTACATCTACTGCAAACCGCTATACAGCAAGGCGACGGGTAAGCATGCCAAAAGGTGTCCACAAATATCCACCAAGGAAGGGGTCAGGTCAACAGTCAAAAAGTCAGGTCACCGTTTGGAGTCGCCTAGGAAGAACTGCCGGAATCTCCGGTGTCCTCGCTCTCCTCTGACGGCTCATACTCGGAGAAAGTCCCCGACAGAACCTCCACAAAGTACTCCATAGTCGCCTCCTGCGACGGCTCAGCTAGGTCTCCATCCATGGTAGCCTCCTGGTTCGGCTCGGATAGGTCTCCGTAAAAACTGCTCCACTACGATAACCTCGTCCTGCGGCGGTTGCACAAAGTACTCCACTATCAGCGTCTGCTTCGGGCTGTTCCTCGACCCAACCACTGAACCCTCGAAAAACTCTTAGTCTGAGATTGTCTGGCACCAGGGAGGTATGACACCCTCTGGAACTTCATGGGGCTTCAGCGGCCCCACTTTCTTATCCCCGTCCCGTCTAAACCATGCTTTGAACTGATGAGGCTTTCGGTCCAGCTTTTCCTCGTCTACCCAAACTACTATACATTTCCTTACGTATATATTCCTCTGCCTATCGGGAAACTTGTCGTAAAATGCCGTCATCTCCTACGGGTCCCTGAACCTGATAGGCCACATCGCTACTGCTTAGGATCTGTAAAGTAAGGTTTCCTCCAAAAAGGGTGAGATACACATCTCAGTAAGAAAAACCTAACCCTAGGTCAGGTTGACTATCCACTTAGGCAGCCGAGTCACTCGACCTATCCAACTCATGGTCACACGCAGGTATAACATTCATAATTCAATAATTAACAATACACAAAGGATAGTCATGCGTTTAAAATCTCATATCACACACGAATATGCGTATATGCTCAGCCTTTCACTTCACCACATCTGTTAACCTCTATCTGCCTCGTTCTCTAGCTCGCGATTAGATCGCATCAGGCTCGGCTCGCGTAAACGCATCAGACCATAGTCAATGACCCGCGTAAACGCATCTAGTCCCGAATTATCTCTAGGCAGGGTTTATGAGCTCATGTTCTGTCCCACAATTATATTGCCTCAGGACTATCGCTACCTCAACCCCGCGACCTCATCGCATCAGGGCGCCATCTAATCATAATCCACCCCGCGACCTCGTCGCGTCAGGGTCTCAATCTTCTACCCCGCGTCTCACACCCCTCAGGGCCTCGCCATGCCTTGCCACAATTATACTTCATGTCATGAATCTCTATCCTTTACACACACAATGTCAATTGCATTTCAAGTATAATTCACAATCTCATGGCATGCAAGGCAATCAATTGTTATCCACACAAGACATGCAACTCTAATGCAGGTCAAGGCCCATATGAACTCCTTAATTAATCCTAAGACATACTATGACTCAACGCCTTAGAAACATGCCCATTAATCAACAAATTTCACACTTGACTTACCCAATCGAGTCCAATCCCTCTAGCCTTGGTTTAGAGAACTCCTTACCTCCGCTTAACGACGCAAATTACTCCTCCTCGAGCCTGCTAGGATTTGGCCAACCTAATTCCAAAGTCGATTTGTCGCGCAACCTAGGTTAACCAATCGATTTGTCAAAATTCAAGTCCAATTCCCAAATTCATCCGTCCAAATCACCATAACATACTCCTCATCATCGTAACACATCATACACACCAAATTACAATACAAATCCAGCCTATTTAGCCCTCCATAGATTCGATTTGGCTCGGCATTGAACGGGTTCTATTCGGTTCTGTTCATGCCGGGTCCAACTGGTCCCAATCTTCCTCAAATCCATTAATTGTACACCCTTCTACCTCTTACAATGTCTACCTAAGGGTTTGGAGTGCTCACCATGAGTTTCAAGCCGCGTGATTGCCGAAAAGTCGTCAGAACTCGCCCGATCACCCATACACAAAATACTGGCAGATTCTTGACATAATGTACAAGGGTGGTTCATGGTCAAAAACTTATCAAATAAATCCCCAATTTTTACCATAGGTTCCTACACATATCTACTTAGTCTCCACCAAATTTGAGGTTAAATCTCCAAAAACTCGACCCTCAAATGGATTGAGAAACATACCTACCTTAGGTTGGTCCCAATCTGGTCGACCTGTGGGAGAATGCTTGCCCGAGTCTCCACAGAGCTCCAATCGACTTGATTCCTATTGGAGGACATCGACACGAGGTAAGGCTTCACTATGGTGGTCGGCCGGCAGTCGGTAAGTGGCCGGAGGTGCAGTTGAATTCCCCGAACGGCGGCGTCCGGGGTGGTAGGCGAAGGGCAGAGACTGAAGAAGAAGAAGAAAAAGCTTGGTCGGCTCTTTGGGGGAACAAAATGGCTGAATGAAGAGTGGGAGAGAGAAGAGAGAGAGAGCTGGTTATCCCCAAAAAAATTAATTAATTAAAGTGATTGGTAGGTGGGCATTTAATGATGAGATGATATTCCACCCTTGGATGCTTGACATTTGTCCATTACTCTATCCCATGAAATCCAATGGCTCCTTTTTGCCCTTCAATTTTGACAATCTTAGGGGATCATTTGTCCATTTTGTCCTTCCTTTAGTTATAATAACTAAGTTATAAGCTTGAAGGGCAATATGGTCATTTTACCTTCGACGTTCGGAACGTTGTTTTTCTTGTTTTTGACTTCTTTGATAGGGCAACGTCCAATCCAATTGACGTTGGAATTCTTGATTTTCCATTTCAACTTTTTCAGGACTCATTTCCAATCGTTTTTTCTATCAGACGTGATTCCAGCTTATCCCAAACTCATGTGCAGCTTTTGAAGACTATACGCGTATCGAACTCGTGATTCTCATCATGTTTAGGACTCGTCAATTCATGGCGGCTTTGGTTGTCATGTAGTTGCGATAGTTTATCACTAGTCCCTAATGTCTCGATCGTCAAAGTTCGATTTCGGAAAATTTGCCTCTATAACTCAAGAGGGGCAAATTGGACATTATGCCCTCCCATGGCTGCAGGAAAACAAGAGAAATTATGGGCCATTGGATCTTCATTGGAAAAGCAATTGCCAAGTGTCAAGAGATCAAAGGTTGTGGTCATGTCCAACCTTTTTCAAACCTACCATTCAACTATTTGACCAAGGCTTGTATATAAGTTTTTTCTTCTCTCTCTCCTCACCATTTTGACCGGCCATTCCCTTCCTCATAACCCACGGCAGCCACTTCTTCTTCCTCTTCAATCTTATGCTCGTTGAAGACAATTTCTCGCCTCCTGTTCGCCGGCCACCATAGCTACCTCCGGCCACTTTTTGACTTCCGGCCAGCCATATCAACAATGATCTATATCCTGCCGACCTCCTCGAAGTGGAATCGGAGCATTTGGAGCACCAAGGAGACCGAAGCAAGGATTGTCCCGAGAGTCGACGGAAACTGCTCCAATCTGAGGTAGGTCCGGTTCTCAGTCCCTTTGGTGGTCGAAATGTTGGAATCTTTGGCCCAAATTTTGTGGAGATCAAGTGAGACATGTAGAAATCTATGGTAAAAAGTTGTACTTAATTTGATAAGTTTTTGACCCCGAACTGACCTTGTACATTTCGCCCAGAAACTGACTTGGAGGAACCGGCGATCAGTTCTGGAGCCCCTGTTTGGTGCTCACGAGGGCCACTTCCGGCCACCATCTGCTGCCGGTCGACCACCACAACAAAGTTTCATGTCCTTCCGACATTCTTCAACAAGAATCAGAGCATTTGGAGCATTGTGAAATTCAGGGCACTGTGGAATTCGGGCAAGTATTCTCCTACAGGCCGACAGAATAGCAACCAACCAGAGGTAGGTTCTGTTCTTGGTCCCTTTGATGGTTGAATTTTTGGAGTCTTGAGATCAAATTTTGTGGGGACTCATTAGAGATGTAGGTGGCTCTATGGTAAAAATTTGAGAGGGATTTGATTAAGTTTTGACCATGAATCGATCTTGTTAATCTTGCCTAGAAACTGTCAAATTCTGACCTTGGGCGAACCGGCGGCGTTCGTTGGGTTTCCAGCGACCAATTGACCTCAAATCTTCGATAAGCCTCCCAAATCCCTAAATAGACATGTTAAGAGATAGATTGATGGTTAAATGAAGGATTTAAGATTAGATTGAAGGCTGGAAGTACACGGTTTGCACAGAACCTAAATGAACTGGTTGGTTGTATGCAAAACCGAATCTGTTAGAGGCTAAGGTGGGTAATTTTGAGTTCCAAATTGGTGTTTATGATGTGATGAGATGTTGAGGGTTGTATTATGGGCAATTGAGATTGATGGATTGAGGAATTGAGTATGAAAATTGATGAAATTGGTTGAATATGCTAGGTTGTGCATTGAGTTCGGTATGGGACATTATGGGCCGAAACTTTGGAGGCTCAAGAGGAGAAAATTGTGATGTTGCAACCAAGGTAAGGGAATTCCTAACCCTATGTTAAGGCAATTGGACTCAATTGGGTAAGTCAAGGGCCGATTGGGACTAATTATGAGAATTTATTCCAGTGGGTAGCTTAGTGATACACTAAGATGATATAAGATTGATTGTGAGTAATATCGTGTGTCTGAGTTATTCACCATGCTTGTATATCATTTGATCTGCTTTTCATGCCATGAATGTCAATTGTACTTGAGTTGCACCCATATTTGCCTGAGAAATGAAGTAAAGTAATATGGCATAAGCATGGCATGGCATGGCTCTGAAGCATGTGAGACGCGGGGCAGAAGGTTGAGACCTTGCTGCGACGAGGTCGCGGGGTGAAGTGAGATTAGATGACGGCTTGATGCAATGAAGTTGCAGGGTTGAGAAAGCAACAGTCTTGATGCAAATGATTCGCAGGACGGAGCATGAGCTCATAAACCTTGCTTGGAATTGAACCGGGACCTGATTCGTTTACGCAGGTCACCAATGACGATCTGATGCGTTTACGTGGGCCGAGTCTGATGCGATCTAATCGTGAGCTAGAGAAAGAGGAAGGCAAGAGTTGATGGATGTGGTGAAAAGGCAGGCCGAGTATACATTTGCACATGAGTGTGGCACGAGATCATAAATGCATGCTTGTCTTCTGCATGTTGTTGTCTATTGAATAGCGATTGTTATGCTTGCGTGTGTTCATAAGTTGGATCTAAAGAGATACGCGACTGCCTGAGTGGACGGTCGGCCTAACCTAGGGTTAGGACCCACCTTACTGAGATTTATATCTCACCCCAGTGGGGGCTTATATTTTACAGGTTCTAGGCAAAGGTGGCACAAGCTTGCTAAGGATTGGCGTCTGAAGAGATAGTTGATAAATTGCATTAGAATGGAATTGTCAATTGTGGATATTGAGGTTGTACTTCGGATATTGAATCGAGGAATGATCTTTTAGTGATTAGTTAAGGTGATTTTGATGTACCCTTGTGTTCTAAGTCATCATATGTTGTTGTATTTATATAATTGAAGAAGGCATCGCTTCTACATGCATTTGATTAAAGGAGTTGTATGTTAATGGCCGTTGGATCCTGGAGCGTTAATGAATGAACGGAATGGACAGCGATGTTCGCGTGCTCTCCGAGTTCAGGGCGTGATAGCTACCCTCGTCAACCCATATAACCGTACATTTCCTCACATAAATGTTCCCTTGCCTATCCGGAAACTCGTCAAAATATCCCGTCATCTCCTTGGGATCCCCAAAATGTATGGGCCACATATCTAAGGTCTAGGATCTGTAAAAATAAGGGTCCCCAAAGGGGTTAGTTACACATCTTAGTAAAAGAGTCCTGACCCTAGGTTAGGTCGACCGTCCACTCAGGTAGTCATACACCCCAGTAATTCTACTCACAAACACATCAAGCACAAATCAATAAAATAACAGCATACGGATGACAGACGTGCAACTATGACAATATGTCACACTCAGATGATCATGCACAATTCATCCTACAATCTTGCCACAACCACCTCTTCCTACTTGCCTTAATCTCCAGCCCGCGATTAGATCGCATCAGGCTCGGTCCGTGTAAACGCATCCGACCGTCATCGGCAACCCGCGTAAACGCATCAGGTTTCGATAAATTTCCAGGCCAATATCACCATCTCATACCTCTGTCTCACGAATAGTTCGCATCATGACCGTGGCCATCTCAATCTCGCGATTTCATCGCATTAGGGTGCCACACAACTTCAACTCCACCCCGCGATCTCGTCGCATCAGGGTATCCATCTCCTGTCTCGCGTCTCATATGCCTCAGGACCTTGCAATGTCATGCTTCTCAATGCAATTTACAGATAAGCCACAAGTGCAACTCATGCGCAATTTGAATATTCATGGCATGTAAGACAATCAATGACATTCGACATGGCATGTGATTGAAACATAAACTATATCACACATAGGCTTCCTATAACCACTCGGGACATATTAAGAACTACCCCTTTGGAATATTCTCCTAAATCGATCAATTTAGTCCTCGATTCACCCAATTGAGTCCAACCTCCCTATCTTAAGTTTAGGATTCCCTTACCTTGTGTTTAATGACACCAAAATAATCTTCTTGAGTCTTCAAGATTTGGCCCCCTATGGTCCATGATCGAACTCAACGCGCAACCTAATAAAATCCAACCAATTCCATCAATTTTTAAGTTCAATTCATCCATCCATGAACCATAAACTTCCATAGCATAATCCTCATCATCTTAACATGCATTACACATCAATTTGGGACTCAAAATCCAACGTCAACAGCCCCTACAGCCCCGGCCTTGCACAGAACCAAACCAGTTCTTCTCGGTTCTGTGCAAATCGGGCACAATAAGCCCTAAACCAATTCTAAATCCATCATTTAATCTTCATCCTACCTTTATCATGTCTATCTAAGGGTTTGTGAGGCTCACCGTGAGTTTGAGGTTGAATCGTCGCCAAAAACTCGTCGAAAGTCACGGGATCGTCCAGGGTTAAAATTCGACAGTTTTCTATCCAAGTTCGTAAGACCATTTCGAGGTCAAAACTTCTTCAAATCACTCTCAAATTTTTACCACAAATTCATATACATGTCTACTAGACCTCCATAAAATTTGACCTCAAAACTCCAACAATTCAGCCTCCAAAACGTTAGAAACCGGACCTACCTCAGACTGGAGTAGATTCCGTCGGGTCTCGGGAAATCTCTTGCCCGGAGCTCCTCGGTGGCACAAATTCCTCACTTCCACTCCAAGGAGGTCGGCAAGACATGGATCTAAGTTGGTGTGGTTGGCCGACGGTCAGACAGTGGTCGGAAGAGGGCGTCGTGGGTGGCGAACGGCTGCGACAGTTCTGGTCGGCGATGGGCAAAGAACAAGGAAGAAGAAGAAGATGATTGGTGTGAATTCTTGGGATGGTGGCCGGCCAAAGTGAGTGAGGAGAGAGAGAAAAAAACTATATATCCAATCTTGAGTCAATGGGTTGAATGGTAGGTTGATCCAATGGCTCTCATCTCTTCTTGAATTTGGCAGCCTTGGGAGGGTTAAATGACTAAATTGTCCTTCTTGAAATGCATGGGCAAAGTTCTAAGCTTGAGGGACAAAAAGGTAATTTTACCCCCGACGTTCAGAATGTCGTTTTTCTCGCTCCAAAATTCTTCGATAGTGCGACGACCAATCTGAATGTGATGTTGAAATTCTTGATTCTCCATTTTCTATTTTCAAGACTCGTTTTTGATGGTTTTCTCAATTAGATGTGGTTCCAGCCTATCCTGAACCGACGGACAGCTTTTGCAGATATTATGCATATTGACCCCATGATTCATATCACGTTTAGGGCTCGTCAATTCATGACAGCTTTGGTTGTCATGTAATTGTGAGGGTTTATCACTAGTCCCAATGGTCTCGATCGTCACGGTTCGATTTAGGAAAATTTGCAAATCATACGTTGGTTAAGCGGCATCACCCGCGCTCCAATCGTGTGACACTTGCAAGGCATTGCCTAATCTTTCTTGGATCGGCCTTTTTGTGGTTCTAAATATCCCATCGACAATCCTTATGGTCAAAGTACCATTTCTTATCCGAATTCCCTAGATCCACGTACTTTCTCTCGCTTAGCCTTTCTCTTTTGGTCAGCCTACTTGAATTGATCAGGTTCGAGCGAGATATGACTAAACTACATCTCTAGATTACTTTCTCATTAATGAGCCATAAATTAACTGGAAATCAGAATGTCACAACTCTTCCCCCTTACAAAAATTTCGTCCTCGAAATTTACATTACACTTAGTTACTCCAATAAATAGGGGTGTTGTTGCCTCATCGTTTCTTCATTCTCCCATGTGGCACCTTCAGTTCCATGGTGCTCCCATACTACTTTGACTAGTGAAATCTTCTTATTCCCAAGGATTTACTCCTTTCGGTCCTCGATCCTTATCGGTCCCTCTACGTAAGATACTCTGTTGTCCACTTTTATGGTCTCGTAATCCAGTACATGTGTCGGGTCTAGTTCATACTTTCGCAACATCGACACATGAAACACATTATGCACTTGGGATAGATTGGGCGGCAAAGCAAGTCGGTAGGCAAAGTTTCCAATCCGTTCTAATATCTTGAATGGGCCTACATACCTAGGGCTCAACTTTCCCTTCTTTCCGAATCGCGATAGTCCTCTCATTGGCAACACCTTGAGGAAGACGTGATCGCCCACTTGAAACTCTAGGGCCTTGCGCCACTTATCTGTATAACTCTTCTGACAACTCTGTGCCGTCTTCAGTCTATCCCAAATTATCTTCATTACTTCCATCGATTGCTCTAGCAATTCTGGGCTCCTACCTCATCCCAGCAAATCGGGGTTCTGTAGGCTCTAACATAGAGTGCTTCGAACAGTGCCATCTGGATGCTCTGCTGGTAACTGTTATTATAAGCAAACTCTACCAGATGTAGCTGATCTTCCTATCCACCTTTAAAATCAATGACGCATGCTCGCAGCATATCCTCAAGGGTCTATATCGTCCTTTTTGACTATCCGTCTATCTGTGGATGGTAGGCTGTATTAAACTGCAATCGAGTTCCCATGGCTTCTTGCAAACTTTTCCAAAAATTTACCGCGAATTTAGGATCTCGATCAGACGTAATCATCACTGGCACCTCGTGCAACCTTACTATCTACCTCATGTACAGCTTTGCATAACTATCCATAGCGAAGTCCTTTCGCACTGGGATGAAATGTGCGGACTTGGTTAATCTGTCCACAACTACCCATATAGAGTCGTGACCTCGCTGGCTCCTTAGGAGTCCTATCACAAAATCTATAGTCACATGCCCCCACTTTCGTTCAGGTATCTCTAGTGGCTATAATAGTCATCCAGGCTTACAGTGCTGCGCTTTCACTTGCTAGCACGTCAAACACTTAGCCACATGCTTTGCTACGTCCACCTTCATCTCGTTCCACCAATAGTGTTGTCGCAGGTTTTGGTACTTTTTCGTACTTCTAGGGTGGATATTATAATTGCTCCTGTGAGCCTCCGATAAAATCCTTTCCCTGAGTCCTTCATCTTTTGGCATGCATAATCGTCCTCGAAACTTTAGAATTTCGTCCTCAGACACCTGAAATTCTGGTTTTCTCTTTGTCCCATCCATCTCGAGGATCTTCTAGATCTTTGGGTTCGTAGACTGTAAGGCCTTTATTCCTTCTTAGACCTCAGGTTCTACCCTCAACGTAGCTAACAAACTAGATAATCGATCGACTTCTAATCTGAACTTGGAGTCTCTCAAATCCTCAATCATCGACCAACCTTTCATCAGTAGACATGCGGTACTTGACTTTCGACTTAGCGCATCTGCCACTCGGTTTGCTTTCCCAAGGTGAAATAGGATATCACAATCATAATCCTTCAGCAACTCCATCCATCTACGCTGCCTCATATTCAACTCTTTTTGAGAAAACAGATACTTTAAACTTTGGTGGTCGGTATAGATCTGGAACTTCTTGCCACAGAGGTAATGTCTGCAAATCTTCAAAGCGAATACAATTGCCGCTAATTCCAGGTCATGTGATGGGTAGTTCATCTCATGTGGCCACAATTGTCTTAATGCGTAGGCTACTACTCTTCCGTGTTGTATCAACACACAGCCCAATCCTTTCAGCGAAGCATCGCTGTAAATCTCGTAACCTCCCGGTCCCGATGAAATTATCAGCACTGGCGTGGTCGTCAGCCTATGCTTGAGCTCTTGGAAACTCCTCTCGCATTTGTCAGTCCATTCAAACTTCATTTCCTTTTTCGTTAATCGTATCAATAGGATGGCCATGGATGAGAATTTCTCCATAAAGCGCCTATAGCATCCTGCCAATCCCAAGAAACTTCTGACTTCAGTGATCGTAATGGGTCTGGGCCAATTGGTTACAGCTTCATTCTTCGCAAGATCCACTGCGATTCCGTCACCTGATACCACATGACCAAGGAATGCTACTCTGTTTAGCCAAAACTCGCATTTACTCAACTTCGCGTATGCGAATGCTCCCTCAGCGTCTGTAGTACAATTCTTAGGTGCTCCTCATATTCAGTATCATTCCTTGAGTAAATCAAGATGTTGTCAATAAAGACTATGACGAATATGTCTAGAAATTCCTTAAACACTCCATGCATCAGGTCCATGAATGCAGATGGAGCGTTGGTCAATTCAAACGGCATCACCGTAAATTCATAATGACCATACCTCATCCTGAAAGAAGTTTTAGGTATGTCTTCCTTCTTGATCCTCAGCTGGTGATACCCAGTTCTCAAGTCAACCTTTGAAAATACTGCCGCTCCCTGCAATTGGTCAAACAGATCATCAATCTTCGGCAGTGGGTACTTGTTCTTCACTATCATTTGGTTCAGCTGCCGATAGTCGATGCATAGACGCATAGACCCATCCTTCTTCCTTACAAATAGCACCGGTGCTCCCTATGGTGAAACACTAAGTCGGATGGATCCCTTGTCTAGCAGCTCTTGCATCTGTACCTTTAACTCTTTCAGTTTTGATAGGGACATCCTGTAAGGTGCTTTCGAGATTGGTTCCGTCCTAGGGGTTAACTCGATTACAAATTCTACCTCCCATTCCGGTGGTAACCCTGGCAACTCCTAGGGAAACACATCTGGAAATTCACGCACTACCGGGATATTCTCTAACTTTGGCTCTTCGGTAGTCGTGTCCATTACTATCACAAAGTATGCCTGATACCCTTCAGACATCAACTTAGTTACTTCCAAAGATTTGACTAAGGGAATCGAGATTCCTCCTTGACTTCCCACCAATTCAAAGTTAAGGCAGCCTCTTGGATAAAACTGAATTACCCTACTACCACAGTCTACTACTACCCCTTGCTTACCCAACCAATCCATTCCTATTATTACATCGAAATCAAACATGGGTAACACAGCTAGGTCGATACTCTCTTTACTTTCTCCAATCACAATCTCATAACCAGTACAACCCAATGAAACCATTATATTATCCTTTAACGGTGTGGCAGCATGCAAACTTATGTTCAACGGTTTCAAGTTCATACCCACCAAATCAGCAAATCGTGCAGACAAAAACGAATGCGTGGCACCAGGGTCAAACAATGCGTAAGCAACTTGATTGCACAAGTAGACCATCCTTGTGACCACACCTGATGCTTCCTCTGCTTCCCTGCGGGCTATTGCGTGCACTCTGCCTTGGGTCGGTGGTCGGTTCTGCTCAATCTGTGGCGTGGCAGTCGACGGTCCAGCTTGCGACCTTTGTCCTTATGGTCGACTTGCCGAGGCTTGGTTTGGACACACCCTCATCTGGTGGCCCAATTGACCACACTTAAAACAAGCTCCTGTCCTTACCGGGCATGGCCCATTCCCATGCCTATTGCCACAAACGCGGTAGTTCCAATTTGCAGGATTTGGTGGCTTCATGATATTCTTCCGCACTGGAGGCCCAAAACGCCTATTGCTCACCATCGGCCTCTTGCCCATCTTGCGATTATCTCTGAATGACATAAACCGCGGTCCAGCTATGGTGTTTCTCTCTTTCAAGTCCCGCTCTATCATTTGGCCCCGCTTGTAGATCTCTTTGTAGGTCCTCAAACTCAAAGCGATTATCTGACTGCGAAGCTCGAGCCTCAAACCATCCCTGAATCTCCTTGCTTTCTCTTGAGGGTTCTCCACAGATTGAGATGCATACCTCGAAAGCCTCGTGAATTTGGCCTCGTACTGGTCTATTGTCAGCTGGTTCTGGCGTAACTGCAGGAACTCCACTTCCTTCTTCTCCCTAGCCGTTTTAGAAAAATACTTGTCGTTGAATGCCATCTTGAAAACATCCCAGTTCGTGGCCGTTCCTTTAGGGAAAACGCCATTCTTGGTGGTAGAGCACCAGTCATTTGTTGTACCCTCCAGTTGGTACACCACTAGCAACACCTTTTCTTCTTCCGTGCACCTCATCACACCAAAAGCCTTTTCTAACTTTTCAATCCACCTGGGTGCTAACTCGGGATCTCCAGTCCTATCGAACTGAGTCGGCTTTAACTTTATGAACTGCTCCACCAGTTGGCCCATTTGTCTGGCCACGATGTTCTCTTCTTGGGCATTCATAGCTTCATTGCCTTGGCCTTGTTTATTCTGGCTTTCGTTGCCACCATTATTGCCATTGTTGGCATTGACAACTACTACTATAGCTCCTACTGCCTGGGCGATGGCAGCATCTTGATCCTGAGCCTGTCGATCAATTATATCGCCAATCCTTTCCAGTGCCCTCAGCACACCATCCATCCTTGGATCTTCAGCGACAGGCAGCCTTGAGCTAGAGGCTTCGCCTCTTGGTCTTCTAGCCCTTCTAGATGTGTTGCTCATCCTTGCTTCTTTCTACTGAACCTAATCCACCACAAGTTCAGCTAGGAGTTAGTAACTTACTCAATTATTCAAATCCAAAGCTACTAACTAATCCTTAACATAAACAGTTCCAATACAATAGTCTTCCATACTACAAACTCTAGAAACATTTCAATAAATAGCCCATGGCCATTTCTCAGTTCCATTTACTTCAATGGTTCACTAAAACCAATCGTTTTCATTCCTCAAACAAACCAAGGTCCAGAAATGACCTTCAGTCCTAAGCATGGAACTTAATCTTTATGCATTTCCACAATCCTACCAAGATCAAACACCAATCCTAAGTACCAGGTCACACACTATATACCCCACTCCTTATCTTAACCAGCCTCCTGAGGTCTTGCTATCTGTCCTTGTCCCAACTCAATCCTCCATATTACTCCAGCCCTCAACCAACTTTGGATCGAGCTAACCTTGCTCTGATACCAAATCGGACGGGGATGTAACGCCCCCAACCCGTCGAGCTTGTGAATATCCCTGCAAGCAAACAACACATCTCTCGTGGTCCCAAGATCCACAAACAAGTCAAGAGATATTATATAAACATTAAGCATGCTGAAGTAGTACTCAAATAATCCCCGTACAAAATGTAAGTTAAGTGGGACCGGGATAGCATAATAACTGTCATACATCATGACATCTTGTTCATACAAATTCTGACTACTACATCCGCTAGGCAAGGGCGACGGGGTAAGCACATAAAAAATATGACCATCATCAACGTCCAAAATAGCAATGGTCGGGGGTCGCCATCATAAGACCGAGCCAATAAACTGTATCTCCTAGGATGAGCTGCTGGAGTCCCCGGTATCCTCGGTGTCCTCGATCGACTCATACTTGGAGAATGTCTTGAACAGAACCTCGATGGAATACTCCATGGTCTCCTCGCGCGACGGCTCGGCAAGATCCTCCTTGGTCGCCTTCACGACAATCACCTCATCCTCAGTGAAGTCTAGAGTCGGGGTCTTCTCCGGCCCATTCCCAGATCCAACTACATATCCCTTTGGCTACTCCTGTTCTCCCCCGGTCTAGCACTAGTCGGGTATCACTCCTTGGGTACCTCATGGAGCTTCAACGACTCGATCTGTTCGTCCTAAACTTTCTTAAACCATGCCTCGAGCCTATGAGGCTTTCAACCCGGGCTACCCTCGTCAACCCATACAACAGTACATTTTCTCACATATATGTTTCCCTGCCTATCCGGAAACTTGTCCAAGCATGCCGTCAGCTTCTTGGGATCCCCAAAACGTATGGGCCACAAATCTAAGGTCTAGGATCTGTAAAAATAAGGGTCCCCAAAGGGGTGAGATACACATCTCCGTAAAAGAGTCCTAACCCTAGGTTAGGTTGACCGTCCACTCAGCTAGTCGTACACCCCAGTAATTTCACTCACAAACACATCAAGCACAAATCAATAAAATAACAACATACGGATGACAGACATGCAACTATGACAACATGTCACACTCAAATGATTATACACAATTCATCCTGCTTTCTCGCCACAACCACCTCTTCCTGCCTACCTCAATCTCCAGCCCGCGATTAGATCGCATCAAGCTCGATCCGCGTAAGCGCATCAGACCGTCATCGGCAACCCACGTAAATGCATCAGGTTCCAATGAATCTCCAAGCCAATATCATCATCTCATACCTCCATCCCGCGAATAGTTCGTATTAGGACAGTGGCCATCTCAACCCCGCGATTTCATCACAATAGGGCGCCACACAACATCAACTCCACCCTGCGATCTCGTCGCATCAGGGTATCCATCTCCCACCTTGCGTCTCATACGCTTCAGGGCCGTGCCATGTCATGCTCATGCCATGCTTCTCAATGCAATTCACAGATAAACCACAGGTGCAATTCATGCACAATTTGAATATTCATGGCATGTAAGACAATCAATGACATTCGACATGGCATGTGAAAAACACAAAAAATATCACATATGGGCTTCATATAACCACTCGGGACAAATTAAGAACTACCCATTTGGAATATTATCCTAAATCGATCAATTTAATCCTCGACTCTATCCTCAGTTTAGAATTTCCTTACCTGGTGTTTAATGACACCAAAATACTCTTCTTGAGTCCTCAAGGTTCGGCCCCCTATAGTCCAAGATCAAACTCAACGCGCAACCTAATAAAATCCAACCAATTCTATCAATTTCCAAGTCCAATTCATCCATCCATGAACCATAAACTTCCATAGCATAATCTTCATCATCTTAACATGCCTTAAACATCAATTTGGGACTCAAAATCCAACGCCAACAGCCCCCACAGCCCTGGCCTTGCACAGAACCGAACTGGTTCTTCTCGATTCTGTGCAAACCGGGCACAATTAGCCCTAAATCAACTCTAAATGCATTATTTAATCATCATCCTACCTCTTAACATGTCTATCTAAGGGTTTATGAGGCTCACCATGAGTTTGAGGTTGAATCGTCGCTGGAAACTCGTCGAAAGTCGCGGGATCGTCCAGGGTCAGAATTCAGTAGTTTTCTGTCCAAGTTCATAAGACCGTTTCGAGGTCAAAACTTCTTCAAATCACTCTCAAGATTTTACCACAGATTAATATACATGTCTACTAGACCTCCATAAAATTTAACCTCAAAACTCTAACAATTCGGCCTCCAAAAGGGTTAGAAATCGGACCTACCTCATATTGGAGCAAATTCCGTCGGCTCTTGGGAAATCTCTTGGCCGGAGCTCCTCGGTGGTCCAAATGCCTCACTTCTACTTCGAGGAGGTCGGCAAGACGTAGATTTAAGTTGATGTGGTTAGTCGGCAGTCATACGGTGGTCGGAAGAAGGCGTTGTGGGCGGCGAACGGCTACAATAGTTCTGGTCGGTGACGGGCAGAGAACAAGGAAGAAGAAAAAGATGATTGGCGTGAGTTCTTGGGATGGTGGCCGGCCAAAGTGAGTGAGGAGAGAGAGAAAAAGACTATATATCCAAGCTTGAGTCAATGGGTTGAATGGTAGGTTTGAAATAGTGGATATGACTTCTCTTTACACCATCCATTGACACTTGTCCCCTTGTCATTCAAGCTTTGATCCAATGGCTCTCATCTCTTCTTGAATTCGGCAGCCTTAGAGGGTTAAATGACCAAATTGTCCTTCTTCAAATGCATGGGCAAAGTTCTAAGCTTGAGGGACAAAAAGGTAATTTTATTCCCGACGTTCAGAATGTCGTTTTTCTCGCTTCAAAATTTTTCGATAAGGCGACGGCCAATCCGAATGTGATGTTGGAATTCTTGATTCTCCATTTTCAATTTTCAAGACACGTTTCTGATGATTTTCTCTATCAGACGTGGTTCCAGCCTATCCCGAACCGACGGACGACTTTTGCAAATATTACGCGTATCGACCCCGTGATTCATATCACGTTTAGGGCTCGTCAATTCATGGCGGCTTTGATTGTCATGTAATTGTGAAGGTTTATCACTAGTCCCTATGGTCTCGATCATCACCGTCCGATTTAGAAAAATTTTCAAATCATACGTTGGTTAAGCGGCATCTCTCGCGCTCCAATCGTATGACACTCGCAAGGCATTCCCTAATCGTTCTTGGATCAGCCTTTTTGTGGTTCTAAATATCCCCTCGACAATTATTATGGTCAAAGCGCCATTTCTTATATGAATTCCCTAGGTTCATGTGCCTTGTCTCGCGTTAGCTTTTCTCTTTTGATCAGCCTACTCAAATTGATTAGGTTCGAGCAAGATATGACTAAACTAGAACTCTACATTCCTTTCTCATTAATGAGCCTGAAATTGACTGGAAATCAAAATGTCACAAGGGACTACCCCACGGGGTATCTCAGTGGGCTTCAGTGGCCCTATAGAAATATCTCATATCTTTAGAAACCTGGCCTCGTACCTATGAGGCTTCCAACTGCTACCACCCTCACCGACCCAGACTACGGTACACTTTCTAACATACACGGTTCCCTGTTCGTTCGGGTACTCCTCAAAATTCACCGACATCTCTTTCGGGCCACCAAATCTGATTGGTCACATTCTCACGACCAAGGATATGAAAAATGAGGTCCTACAACGGGGTAAGATTCACATCTCAATAAGGTAGGCCCTAATCCTAAGTTCGGCTGATTGTACACTCAGGGAAATGCAATCAAGAACAAGCGCACATGCAACCACTTGAGATATTCAATGTTCATGAAACAACATGCGGATAAAACAGGTGTCAGACATGCAGTCATGGTACATATCACGTCACTAGAATCAAACACACATTGCCATGCCAAATCACACTTTCCACCCTTCCAGTCCTCCTCATTTTCATGCCTGCATTTAGAATGCCTCAGGCTCGGTCCGCGTAAATACGCCGCAGACCATCACATTGACAAACCCTCGTAAACGCATCAGGTTTTTTATTTCACTCCAGGCTTGTGTTGACATATCTCAAACTCCGTCTCGCGTTTCAAAGCATCAGGACTATGACCATCTCAACCCCGCGTCTCGCACGCCTCAGGGTATCGTTCAACTCAAACCCTGCGTCTCAACGCCTTAGGGTATCCATCAATACAACCCCGCGTCTCAATGCCTCAGGGTGTTACAACTTCTCAGACATGCCAAATGTTCATTTCAATTTATAACATATGATCAAATGTAAACTCATGCAACAAGCAACACATCAAATGCAAATTCAGGCCAATCACATCTCTCAAGGATGCACAAAGGACGATCTCACCACAAACTTCTAAGAGTCAATCTCATTCACTCACAACTTCTCCAATTGAGTCCAATCATCCTAGCCAAGGTTTAGAAACTCCTTACCTCAAGCTTAATTCAACAAAAATCTCTTTTCAGACACCTCAAGGATTCGGCTCCAAAGTTTCCCAAAACAGGACAGCCGTAGAACCCTAGGTAATTCCAATCAATTTGTCAATTCTCTTGCTCAAATCACCAATTCATGGAACATGAACCTTATTGACATGTTCATAAACACCCTAGCACGTCTCAATGATGAATTTACAGCTCAAATTCAACACCAACAGCCTCTCACAGATTCGGTATGCATAGAACCGAAATAGGGCATTTTCGGTTCTGTGCATATCCCAACCATTCTGCCCTTAAACTAACTTAAATCATCAATTTATTCACTAATATACTTACTAACATGTAGTTCTAAGGATTGGGATGTCTCATTGAGAATTTGAAGCCAAGTCGATGCTGGAAAGTCCTTGAACGTCCCCGGTTCCTTCGGTCCTCCAACAGTGAGTTTTTATCCTTCAAATACAAGACTCATTTGGGGTCAAAAATCTATCAAATTCCTTCAAACTTTTTACCACAACTCATTCTATGTATCCTCTAAATGTCCATAAAATTTGACCAAAAGATTCAAAGGATCTAGGGTCCTACGGAGCCTAAACAATGGCTTACCTCCAGCTGCGACGGTTTTCATCGACTTCAAGGAGAATAGTCGGCCGGAGGTCCTCACTGAGTCAAATGGCTTGATTGCACTTGAAAAATGTCGGCAAGAGGATGGGGAAGGGGTTAGTGGTCGGCTTGGGTCTAGGCGGTGGCCGGAGGTGGCGGTCGAAGAGAGCGAATGACGGCGGCAGAATCGATCTGCTGGCGCTTCTCGACAGCGGCAGAATCGATCGGCTGGAGCTTCTCGGCAGCAAGAAGAAGAAAAAGAAGAAAACCGGCAGAGTGAGGGGGTGTTCAGCCAAGAGAGAGAGTGAGTGAGGTATATGCACATTTTCAAGAGTCAACTTGGTTGAATGGTAGGTTAAAAGGTAACTCAATCAACATCATAGCTTAATCCTTTGACACTGGTCCATGTGTCAATCAATGTTCATCCATTGGCTCTCAATTTCTTCAATTTTCGGCAGCCTTGGGGTGTTGTTAATGACCAAGATGCCCTTGTCCAATAATTAAAGCAAGGCTAAGGCTTGAGGGGCAAAATGATAATTTTACCCACGACGTCCAGAACGTCGTCTTTCTAATTTCAATTTTCTTCGATAAGGCGACGACCAATCCAATTATAATGCTGGAATTCTTGATTCTCCATTTTCTAATTTCGAGACTCTTTTCTGAATCATTTCTCTATCAGACGTGGTTCCAACCTATCTTGAATTGACGGACGGCTTTTGCAGATGTTAGGCGTATCAACCCTGTGATTCATATCACAATTAGGGCTCGTCAATTCATGGCGACTTTGGTTGTCATGTAATTGTGAGGGTCTATCACTAGTTCCGATGGTCTCGATCGTCACTGTTCAATTTAGGAAAATTACAAATTATACATTAGTTAAGCGTCATCACCCGCGCTCCAATCATATAACACTAGCAATGCATTCCTTAATCGTTTTTAGATCGGCCTTTGTATTATTCTAAATGTCCCTTCGACAATCCTTATGGTCAAGGTACCATTTCCTATTCAAGTTCCTTAGGTCTACGTACCTTGTCTCGCGTTAGACTTTCCCTTTTTGGTCAGTCAACTCGAGATTGATCAGATCCGAGCGAGATACGATTAAAATACATCGTTAGATACTTTCTCATTAATGAGTCTCGAAATGACAGGAAAATCAGAATGTCACAACTCTTCCCCCTTACAAAAATTTCGTCCTCGAAATTTACAATAAACCTGTTATTCAAATAAATGGGGGTATTGATGCCTCATCGTTTCCTCGCTTTCCCACGTAGAGACTTTAGTTCTATGGTGCTCCCAAACAACTTTGACCAATGGAATTGTTTTATTCCTCAGAATTTGCTCCTTTTGGTTTTCGATCCTAACTGGCTTCTCCACGTAGGATACTCTGTCATCCACTTCTATAACCTCGTAGTCCAGTACATGCGTGGGGTCCCGTTTGTACTTTCGTAGTATGGACACATGGAAGACGTTGTGCACTTGAGATAGATTAGGCGGTAAGGCCAGTCTGTAAGCTAAGGTCTTAATCCGCTCCAGAATCTCAAATGGACCTACGTACCTTGGGCTCATTTTTTATTTCTTTCCAAATCGAGATAATCCTCTCATCGGCGACACCTTAAGGCAAACATGGTCGCCTACTTGAAACTCTAAAGGGTTACGCCACTTATCCTTAAAACTCTTCTGACGACTTTGTGCCGTCTTCAGTCTATCCCGAATTGTCTTCACTGCTTTCACCGATTGCTCTACTAACTCTGACCCTGTAATGCTTCTTTCTCCAACTTCGTCCCTACAAATTGGGATTCTGCAAGATCTTTCGTAAAGCGCTTCATATGGTACCATTTGAATGCTTTGCTGATAGCTGTTATTATATGCAAACTCCAACAAATGCAATTGATCCTCCCATGTACCCTTGAAGTCTATCACACACGCTCGTAACATATCCTCGAGCGTCTGAATCGTCCTCTCCGATTGTCTGTCAGTTTGTGGATGGTATGCCGTGCTAAATTGCAGTCAAGTTCCCATGACATCTTGAAGACTTTTCTAGAAGTTCGCTGTGAACTTGGGGTCTCTGTCTGATGTGATCGTTACGAGTACTCCATGTAGTCTCACTATCTGCTGCATACACAATTCGACATATCTATCCATTGGGAAATCCTTTCGTACAGGGATGAAGTGTGCAGACTTGGTCAATCGGTCCACACTACCCAAATAGAATCATGGCCTCTTTGGCTCCTTGGGAGTCCCATCACAAAATCCATTATTATGTGCTCTCATTTCCATTTAGGAATTTCTAGTTGCTATAATAATCGACCATGCTTACAGTGTTGTGCCTTCACCTGCTGGCATGTCAAGTACTTTGCCACGTATTTGGTTACATCCACTTTCATCCCGTTCCACCAATAGTGTTGACGCAAGTTTTGATACATCTTTGTGTTTCCTGGGTGGATACTATAATTGCTCCTATAACCCTCTGATAAAATCCTTTCCCCAAGTTCTTCATCCTTTGGCACATATAGACGTCCTCGAAATTTCAAGATTCCATCCTCTAATACTTGGAATTCTGATTTCCTTTTTGTTGTGTCCATTTCCAAGATTTTCTGAATTTCCGAGTTCGTATACTGCAGGGCTTTTATCCTTTCCTGGACCTCAGGTTCTATTCTAGTTTGGCCATCAAACTGGATAACTGACAAATTTCCAATATGAACTCAGAATCTCTCAAGTTCTCCAATAACGACCACCCTTTCACCAGTAGACAGGCGATGCTCGATTTTCGGCTGAGCGCATCCGCGACTCCAATCGCTTTCCCAAGATGATACATTATGTCTCAATCATAATCCTTAAGTAGCTCCATCTATCGACGTTGCCTCATATTCAGTTCCTTTTGAGAAAATAGATACTTCAGGCCTTGGTGATCAGTGTAAATCTGGAACTTCTCGCCACACAAATAATGTCTCCAGATCTTTAGAGAAAAGATAATCGCTGCTAATTCCAAATCGTGAGTCAAATAATTCATCTCGTGCGGTCTTAGTTGTTGGGAAGCGTAGGCAACCACTCTTCCATGTTGCATTAGCACATAGCCTAGTCCCTTTAGCGAAGCATCGCTATATATCTCATAACCTCCAAGTCTTGATGGAATCGTCAACACCGGTGCGGTTGTCAACCGATGCTTGAGCTCTTGAAAACTCCTTTCTTACTTATCCATCCATTCGAACTTCGTCTCTTTCTTAGTCAATCTTGTTAGTGGAATGGCTATAGACGAAAACTTCTCCACGAAACGTCTGTAATATCCCTTCAATCCTAGGAAACTTTGGACTTCCGTGACCGTAGTAGGTCTAGGCCAATTCGTTACAACTTCAATCTTCGCAGGATCCACAACAATCCCTTCTCCAGATACCACATGGCCAAGAAATGCCACTTTATTCAACCAGAACTCACATTTGCTAAGCTTAGCGTAAAGCGAGTGCTCCCTCATGGTCTGCAAAACAGTCCTCAGGTGCTCTTCGTGTTCTTTGTTACTCCTTGAGTAAATTAGGATATCGTCGATAAAAACTATGACAAATCTATCCAAGAATTCCTTGATACATCAAATCCATAAATGCGGCAAGAGCATTGGTCAATCCAAAAGTCATCACAGTGAATTCGTAGTGACCATACCTTGTCCTAAAAGCGGTCTTAGGTATTTTTTCTTTCTTGATTCTCAGCTGGTGATACCTAGTCCTCAAGTCAATCTTAGAGAATACCACAGCTCCTTGCAACTGATCAAATAGGTCATCAATCCTCAGTAGTGAGTACTTATT
The DNA here is from genome assembly GCA_028455895.1 of Rhodomyrtus tomentosa. Classification (NCBI taxonomy): domain Eukaryota; kingdom Viridiplantae; phylum Streptophyta; class Magnoliopsida; order Myrtales; family Myrtaceae; genus Rhodomyrtus; species Rhodomyrtus tomentosa. The sequence continues at coordinate 21,747,566 of JAPCWY010000011.1, forward strand.
CTTCACCGTCACTTGATTCAATTGTCTATAGTCGATCCATAGACGCAAGGATCCATCCTTTTTCCTTGCAAATAACACCGGCGCTCCCAACGGTGAAGCACTCGGTCGAATAAGCCCTTTATCCAGCAATTCTTGCATTTGCACCTTTAACTCCTTCAGTTCTAATAAGGACATCCTATAGGGTGCCTTCATGATTGGCTCCGTCCCGGGAGCTAACTTAATCATGAATTCTATCTCTCGCTCTAGTGGCAACCCTAGCAACTCTTGAGAAAATACGTTAGGAAACTCACGCACTACTGAGATGCTTTCTATTTTAGGCTCCTCAACAGTCGTGTCCATAACTACGACTAAGTACGCTTGACATCCTTCAGTCATCAACTTTGTCACTTCAAGAGACGAGACTAAAGGAATCGAGGTCCCTCCTCGAATTCCCACAAATTCAAAACTAGGGCGACCTTCTGGGTAGAAACTAATTATCCCACTACCACAATTCACTACTGCCCCCTGTTTACCCAACTAGTCCATTCCAATGATCACATTGAAGTCATACATGGGCAACATGGCTAAATCGATACTCCCCTTACTACCACCAATTACGATTGTATAATCGGTACAGTCCAACGAAACCATAAAATTATCTTTCAACGGGGTAGCAACATGCAGAATCACACTCAACGGTTCTAATTTCATATCAACCAACTTAGCAAACCAAGCAGATACAAATAAGTGTGTTGCGCCAGGATCAAACAAAGCATATGCAGCTTGGTCACACAAATAAACTATATCTGTGACCACGGCTGGCGTTTCTTCTGCCTCCCTGTGGGCTACAGCATAGACTCTCCTCTGAGCTGGAGGTCTGTTCTGATCAATTTGGGGAGTGGCAGCCGACAGTCCAGCCTGTGGTCATTGCCCTTGAGGTCTATTCGCCGGAGCTTGATTCGGACAAGTCCTCATCTAATGGCCCATTTGACCACACTTGAAGCATGCTCCAGTTCTTGCCGTGCATGGTCCATTACCATGCCTTCTACGCAGAGGCAACATCTCTAGTTTATGGGGTTCGGCAACTTCACGATGTTCTTCCTTAAAGGAGGGACGAAGCGCCTATTGCGGACCACTGGTCTCTTACCAATCTAGCGATTGTCTCTGAATGAATTAAAACGCGATCCAAATGCGGTATTCCTCTCCTTTAGGTCCCTCTCAATCATTTATCCCCGTTCATAGATTTCCTTGTAGGTTCTCAAGTTCAGAGCTATCATCTGACTGCGAAGTTCAGGCCTCAATCCATCCCGAAATCTCCGTGCCTTCTCTAAGGGATCCTCTACCGATCGGGGTGCGTACCTTGATAGCCTAGAGAATTCAGCCTCATACTGGTCTATAGTCAGCTGATCTGACGCAGCTGTAAGAACTCAACTTGCTTCCTTTCCCAGGCTGTCTCCGAGAAATACTTGTCATTAAATGTCGTAGTAAAGGCATTCCAGGTCAAAGTCGTTCCTTATGGAAAAACTCCATTCTTGGTGGTAGCCCACTAGTCATTTGTGGTCCCTTCCAGCTGGTACACCACCAATAGCACTTTCTCTTTGTCCGTGCATCTCAAGACTCCAAAGACCTTCTCTAGTTTATCGATCCATCTCGGTGCTAGTTTGGGGTCTCCAGTCTCATCAAACTGGGTCGGCTTCAACTTGATGAATTGCTCGATCAGTTGGCCCATCTGCCTAGCCATAACAATTTCTTCTTGGGCATTCACTGCCTCATTGCCCTGGTTGTGATCGCTATTGTTTCCATTGCCCCCGTTATTGTCGTTATTGGCGTTAACGGCAGCTATTGTGGCTCCTACCGGTTGGGCTATGACAACATCCCTATCTTGGGTTTGCCTGTCAATGAGGTCGTCAATTCTTTCGAGTGCCCTCAGTACTCCATCCATTCTCGAGTCTTCTACTACAGGTGACCTCGAACTAGATGTTCTGCTCCTAGTCTTTCTAGGTCTTCTAAGCGGGTTACTCATCCTTGTATGCTTTTACTGAACCTGGACCACTATAATTTCACTAAAGAGTCATTAACTCATTCATCCAACCAAGTCCCGAGCTACCAAACTATGCCTTAATAGAAACAGTCACAATAAAACGACCTTGCACACAACAAATTCCATGGACACTTCATTAAATAGTCCACGTGGACACTTCATTAAATAGTCCATGGCTATCACTCCGTTCCGTCTACTTTAACGATTAACCAAAATTAGTCATGCTCATTGACTTAAAGGACCTAAAATCCAAAATGACTTTCAGAGCTAAACATGGAACTTCATCCTCATAGATCACCACAACCTTGTCAAGACCAAATGTCATTCACATGCGCCAAGTCATATACCATGCATCTCATGCCTTATTCTAGTAAGTCTCCTAAGGTCTCGCTACCTGTCCTTGTCCCAACTTAATTCACCTTATCACTCTAATCCTCAATCAATTTCGGATGGAGCTGACCTTGCTCTAATACCAAGTAGACGTGGATATCACGCCCCGGACCCAGGCACGATCGTGTGACTCCCTGTAAACACAAAATCTCTCTCGAGGTCCCAGGATTCACATGGGTCGAGAGACTCCCTGTAAGCACAAACTCTCTTTCGAGGTCCCAGTATTCACATGGGTCGAGAGATGAACCATATTCGTAACAAGCGGAAGCGATAATAAACAACTCTTCCATACTATAATAAAAAGGGATTGAGGTAATGAGAATACCAATAGATACATAGACGCCATCCATATTCGTACAAGAGAACGGGCAAACTAAACATATTGGTCAGCAGGGGGTGACAGGGCAAATACAAAAGAGGTTCATCACATCTCCCAAAAGAAACAGGCATCGAGGTCACTATCAAAATATCAGACTAGAAACAGAAACTCCTAAGTCGAGCTGCTGGAGTCGTCAGTACCTTCGGTATCCTCAAATGGCTCGTACTCCGAGAGGGTCTCCGAACAAACCTCCACGCTATCCTCCAACATCTCGTCAGTTGACGGCTCCACCAGATTGTACTCGGTGGCCTCAATCTCGATGATCTCGTCGGTGTCCTCCAAGGTCGCGGTCCTCTCAGGAACATTCCTCAAGCCAGCTACTAACCCATCGGCCTTCACTGAATCCCGAGCGGTATGACACCAACTAGGGACTACCTCACGGGGTACCTCAGTAGACTTTAGTGGCCCCGCAGAAACATCTCCTGCCTTTCGAAACTAGGCTCCGTACTCATGAAGCTTCCAACTGCTACCACCCTCGTCGACCCAAACTACGGTACACTTCCTAACATACACGGTTCCCTATCCATTCGGGAACTCCTCAAAATATACTGACATCTCTTTCGTGTCACCAAATTTGATTGGCCACATTCTCATGGCCTAGGATCTGAAAAATGGGGTCCCACAATGGGGTGAGATTCACATCTCAATAAGGTAGGTCCTAACCTTAGGTTAGGCTGACCGTACACTCAGGCAAATGCAATCAAGAACAAGCACACATGCAACCACATGAGATATTCAACGATCATTAAACAACATGCGGATGAAATGAGTGTCAAGCATGTAGTCATGATACCAATCACATCACTAGAATCAAACACACATTGCCATGCCAAATCACACTTTCCACCCTTCCAATCCTCCTCATTTTCACGCCCGCGTTTAGAACATCTCAGGCTCGGTCCAAGTAAATATGCCTCAGACCATCGCATTGACAAACCTGAGTAAAAGCATCAGGGTTTCAATTTCACTCCAGGCCTATGTCGACACATCCCAAACTCCATCCCGCGTTTCAACGCATCAGGACTATGGCATCTCAACCTCGCGTCTCGTATGCCTCAAGGTATCGTTCAACTCAATCCCCGCGTCTCAGCGCCTCAGGGTATCTATCCACACAACCTCGCATCTCAACGCCTCAGGGTGTCACAACTTCTAAGACATGCCAAATGCTCATTTCATAACACATGATCAAATGCAAACTCATGCAACGAGCAACACATCTATGGCATGTGAGACATTTAAATTCAATATTCAAATGCGACAATTAATTCATGACACAAGCATTGCCAAGCATTCAGGCCAATCACATCTCTCAAGGATGCACAAAGGACAATCTCACCACAAACTTCTAAGAGTCAATCTCATTCACACACAACTTCCACAATTGAGTCCAATCCTCCTAGCCAAGGTTTAAAAACTCCTTACCTCAAGCTTAATTCTACAAAAATCTCTTCCTAAGCACCTCAAGGATTCGGCTCCAAGGTTCCCCAAAACAGGACAACCGTATAACCCTAGGGAATTCTAATCAATTTGTCAATGCTCTTGCTCAAATCACCAATTCATGGAACGTAGACCTTATTAACATGTTCATCAACACTCTAGCACGTCTCAACAATGAATTTAGAGTTCAAATTCAATGCCAACAGTCTCCCACAGATTCGGTATGCACAGAACCGAAATAGGGCATTTTCGATTCTGTGTATATCCTAACTATTCATACCTTAAACTAACTTAAATCCTCAATTTATTCACTAATCTATTTGCTAACATGTAGTTCTAAGGGTTGGGATGCCTCACCGAGAATTTGAAGCGAAGGCGACGCCGGAAAGTCCTTGAACGATGTCGATTCCTTCGAGTCCTCCAACGGTCTGATTTTATCCTTCAAACACAAGACCCATTTGGGGTCAAAACTCCATCAAATTTCTCCAAAATTATTACCACAGCTCAGTCTATGTATCCTCTAAATGTCCATAAAATTTGACCAAAAGATTCAAAGGATCAGGGGTCCTACGGAGCCTAAACAGTGGCTTACCTCCAATTGCGATGGTTTTCGTCAACTTTTGGGAGAATGGCCGATCGAAGGTACTCATTGAGTCAAATGGCTTGATTTCACTTGGAGAATGTCGGCAAGAGGATGAGGAAGGGGCTGGTGGTCGGCTCGAGTCCATGTGGTGGCTAGAGTTGGCTGTCGGAGAGAGCGAATGGCTACGGCAGAATCGATTGGTTAGAGCTTCTCGGCAGCATGAAGAAGAAGAAGAAGAAGAAGAAGAAGAAGAAAACCGGTAGAGTAAGGGGGTGTTCGGCCAAGCGAGAGAGCGAGTGAGGTATATGCACATTTTCAAGAGTCAACTTGGTTGAATGGTAAGTTAAAAGGTGACTCAATCAACATCATAGCCTAATCCTTTGACACTTGCTCATGTGTCAATCAATATTCATCCAATGGCTCTCAATTTCTTCAATTTTTGGCAGCCTTGGGGTGTGGTTAATGACCAAAATGCCCTTGTCTAATAATTAAGGCAAGGCTAAGGCTTGAGGGGCAAAATGGTTATTTTACCCCAACGTCCGGAACGTCGTTTTTATAATTTCAATTTTCTTCAATAAGGCGACGACCAATCCAATTATAATGTTGGGATTCTTGAGTCTCCATTTTCTAATTTCGAGACTCTTTTCTAAATCATTTCTCTATTAGACGTGGTTCCAGCCTATCTCGAACTGACGAGCGGCTTTTGCAGACGTTCGCGTATCGACCTTGCGATTCATATCGCAATTAGGGCTCGTTAATTCACGGCGACTGTGGTTGTCATGTAATTGTGAGGGTCTATCATTAGTTCCAACAGTATCGATTGTCACTGTTCGATTTAGGAAAATTGCAAATTATACATTAGTTAAGCGGCATCACCCGCGCTCTAATCGTATAACGCTAGCAATGCATTCCTTAATCGTTCTTAGATCGGCCTTTGTATGGCTCTAAATGTCCCATCGACAATTCTTATGGTCAAAGTACTATTTTATATTTGAGTTCCCTAGGTCCACGTATCTTGTATTTCGTTAGCCTTTCCCTTTTTGGTCAGTCAACTCAAGATTGATCATATCCGAACAAGATACGACTGAAATACATCGTTAGATACTTTCTCATTAATGAGTGCCAAAATGACAGGAAAATCAAAATGTCACAGTGCCAGCGGAATATGTGGATGGATGAGAAAGTGATGGCTGTGGTGTATGTGGTGCATGTGATTGCATGTTGGGACCCTAGAATTGAGCATGATTGTTTGTACTGATTATCCTGCCTGATAATTGATATTGCTGGTGTGTGACGCTTTGTGCCATTACATTATTGTTTATCTACATCTTGGTGGCATTATGTGTGGTCTGGGGGGACTGGTGTTCAGGTTGAGATTCAGGTTTCACTTGCTGAGATATATATATCTCACCCCAGCAAGGGATTAATTTTCAGGTCCTTGAAGATGAAAATATAGGTGAGATGATGATGAGCTCTCGATGAAGTGATGGCCTGAATGATTTTATGTATTTTGTGGCTTTAGGGATTGTATATTTTTTTTGAGGAATTAGGAATTGAATTTTGGTACTTGACCGCAATAACTTCTAAGGAGAATTTTACTTATAAGAAGTGTATACCCTATTGTCCTAAATAATTTCATTATTGTATTGCACAGAGCAGTTTTATGGCTTTCGCGATCTTGTTCCTTTGTCAAGTCGCTATATGAGGGCCAAAGAATCCTAGATGACACAGCTTGATTACGGTCTGGTGGGATGTTCACGTGCTCTCCGGGTTTGGGGAGTGACATCCCCGTTTAATTGGCGTCAGAGTTAGGTCAGCTCGATCCATTGTGATTGACGTTTAGAGTGATAAGGAGCGAGACTTGAGGACAATTAGTTAGTGAGACCTTTAGGATTGAGCATTGATCACCGAATCTTGAGAATTATAGGCTTGAACTTGTGTGCACCGTAATGGTTCTATAGTTGATTCGATTGATGATCTTGAGTGATTTTATGAATAAGGCTCACAAGAAAGTGAGTAGAGATTGAAGAGTCATAAGCCTGGATTTGAGGTTGCTAGAGAATAGCTTATGAATGAAGGGTCAATTGGAGTATATGATTGAGATCGTGGCTTGTCGATGACCCAACTTGGAGAATATGAGTTATAAAGAGACGACTTGCATTAGCGAATTCAGGCTTGAATTGCATTGTATCTTGATGGTTTAGTCATTGATTGCTATTGACAACCTTGGGTGATATGAGATGAGGTGTATATAAGGAAGCGAATAAAGAATATTTGGATTAAAGGTTAGTTGTGATTGAATATATAAGGATTTGACTTGAATAGCGACTAGACTTGAGGTATATAGTTGAATATAGGCAATTGATATGTGAGAGGCGATGGTCCTTGTGGAGCTAGAGGTTTTCTATGGATAAGGCTTAATATGAAAACGATTGGGGTATGACAAGTGGTGAGAAAGAACATGATGTGCATGTGTTTGTGGTTATGAAATGAAAGTTGATGAGGGTGCATGCATGAACTTATCGCTGTTGGACTTAATAAACCGTCGTTTGGTATGGGATAAGTAGATGTGATACCTATAAACTGTAATGAAGCATGGTATGAGACGTGTAGAACGGGGCTTTCTCCGTAGATGTATGACTCGGGACAACCTACAATGGCCAAGTCTGATGAGGGCGGGGAGTGATCGTCGGGACAGAGAGATCCGGACAAGGAGTGGCTCTTGGCAAGCTTCAAAGATGGCAAGAGGCAAGAATAACCTAAGTCATAACTTGAAAGGGAAAGTCTAAATGTCATGCCCCGAACTCGGCGAGTGCGCGAACATCCCTGCAAGCAAACAACACATCTCCTGTGGTCCCAAGATCCACAAACGAGTCGAGAGATAATATATACACATAAGCATGTGGAAGCGATACTTAAATAATCCCGTACAAAATATAAGTTAAGTGGGACCTAGATAGCATGATAACTGTCATATATCATAACGCACTGTTCATAAAAAACTCTGACTACTACAATCCGCTAGGTAAGGGCGGCAGGATAAGCACATCAAAAGGTATGACCATCATAAACATCCAACATAGGAATAGTTGGGGTAGCCATCAAAACTCAGGCCAACGAACTAAGACTCTTAAGACGAACTGCTGGAATCCTCGATGTTCTCGGCATCCTCCGTCGGCTCATACTCGGAGTAGGTCTTTGATGGAACCTCGATAGAATCCTCCATGATCGCCTCGTGCAATGGCTCTTCGAGATCCTCTTCGGTAGCCTCCATGACAATCACCTCGTCCTCCTCCACAGTGAAGTCTAGCGTCGGGGTCTTCTCCAGTCCGTTCCTAGAACCAACTACGGACCCCTCAGGTAGCTCCTGCTCCATAGTAGTCTGGCACCAGTCAAGAATAACTCCTTGGGGCACCTCGTGGGGCTTCAGCGGCCCAATCTGCTCATCCCCAATTCTCTTAAATCATGCTTCGAACCTATGAGGCTTCCAATCTGGGCTACCCTTGTCAACCCATACAACCGTACATTTCCTCACATATATGTTCCCCTGCCTATCCGGAAACTCGTCAAAATACGCCGTCATCTCCTTGGGATCCCCAAAACGTATGGGCCACATATCTAAGGTCTAGGATCTATAAAAATAAGGGTCTCCAACGAAGTGAGATACTCATCTCAGTAAAAGAGTCCTAACCCTAGGTTAGGTCAACAGTTCACTCAGGTAGTCGTACACCCCAATAATTCCACTTATAGGCAAATCAAGCATAAATCAATAAAACAACAACATACAGATGAAAAGCATGCAACTATGACAACATGTCACACTCAGATGATAATGCACACCCCCTCTGCCATCTCACTACAACCACCTCTTCCTGCCTGCCTCAATCTCCAGCTTGCGATCTCGTCGCATCAGGCTTGGTCTGCGTAAACGCATCAGGTTCCGATGAATTTCCATGCCAATATCATCATCTCATATCTCCGTCCCGCGAATAATTCATATTAGGAACGTGGCCATCTCAACCCCGCGATTTCATCGCATCAGGGCGCCACACAATATCAACTCTACCCCGCGATCTCATCGCATCAGGGTATCTACCTCCCACCCTGCGTCTCATACGCCTCAGGGCCTCGCCATGTCATGCCATGCCATGATTTTCAAATTCGTTTCCATACATAACATTATGTGCAATCCAGGCACAATTCAAAGAACTCATGGCATGCAAGGCAATCGAGTGACACATACACATGGTGAAAAACCATAGCATACATAACCTTCCATAATCACTTAGGATATATCAAGAGCTATCCGTTAGAAAATCCTGATAAATCGATCAAACCAAACCTCGACTCACCCAATTGAGTCCAATCTCTCTATCCTAAGTTTAGAATTCCCTTACCTTGCGCTTAATAACACCTAAATACTCTTCTTGAGTCCTCAAGGTTCGGCCCCCCTAGGGTTCAAGGTCGAACTTGCCGCGCAACCTAGAATATTCAATCAATTCATTAATTTTCTTGTCCAACTCCTCAATCCATGAACCATAATCCTCCATAACATTACTCTCATCATCTTAACATGTCTTATTCATTAATTTGAGACTCAAAATCCAACCATCAATAGCCCAACAGATTCGGTTTGCCCAGAACCGAACCGGTCCTCCTTGGTTTCGTGTAAACAGAACACAATCATCTTCAATCTACCCCTAAATCCATCATTTAATCATCATTCTACCTCTTAACATGTCTATCTAAGGGTTTTCGAGGCTCAACATGAGTTTGAAGTTGAATGGTCCCTGGAAACTCGTCGGACGTCGCCGGTTCCTCCAAAGTTAGAATCTAGCAATTTCTGTGCAAGGTTTACAAGACCGATTCGAGGTCAGAAATTCTTCAAATCACTCTCAACTTTTTATCACAAATTCATAAATATGTGTACTAGATCTCCAACAAATTTGGCTTGAAAACTCCAACATTTCGGCCTTCAAAAGGGTTAGAAACTGGACTTACCTCAGGTTGAACTCGATTCTGTCGGCTCTCGAGAAAATCCTTGGTCGGGACACCTTGATGCTCCAAATGGCTCATTCTTGTTCAAGGAGGTCGAAAAGACGTAGGGCTTGGTTGGTGTATCGACTGGCAGTCAGATGGTGGCTGGAAGTGGCCGTCGTGGGCGCCGAACAGAGCGACCAGGAGCTGTCGCTGGCGAGTTGTGAAGAAGGAAGAAGAAGGAGGAATGTTCGGGAGTTTGAAGGAGGGTTTGGCCAGCCAAATGAGTGAGGAGAGAGAGTGAGAAGACTATATTCAAGGCTCTTGATCAATGCTTTGAATGGCAGGTTTGTATAGTAGACAAGACTTCTCTTTAAGCCATCTATTGACACTTGTCCTCAATGTGAATCATGGATGATCCAATGCCCTCATTTATCCTCTTTTTCAGTAGCTATGGGGAGGGTTTAATGTTTAAAATGCCCTTCTTCAAATGCATGGCAAGGTTCTAAGCTTGAGGGGCAAAAGGGTAATTTTACCTCGACGTTCAGAACGTCATTTTTCTCGCTCCAAAACTCGATAGGGCGACGGCCAAGTCAATAACGTTGGAATTCTTGATTTTCTATTTCAAACCTTTCAAGACTCGTTTCTGATGGTTTCCTTTATCGTACGTGGTTCTAACCTATCTCGAACCGACGGGTGGCTTTTGCGGACTTTACGCGTATCGACCCTGTGATTCTCATCACATTTAGAGCTCGTCAGTTTGTGTTGGCTTTATTTGTCATGTAATTGTGAGGGTTTATCACTAGTCCCTTTGGTCACAATCTTCACTGTCCGATTCAGAAAAATTTTGCAAATCATACGTTGGTTAAGTTGCATCACCCGCGCTCCAATCGTACGACACTCGCAAGGCATTCCCTAATCGTTCTTAGATTGGCCTTTTTGTGGTTCTAAATATCCCCTCGACAATCCTTATGGTCAAAGCGTCATTTCTTATTCGAATTCCCTTGGTCCACGTACCATGTCTCGTGTTAGCCTTTCCCCTTTGGTCGGCCTACTCGAATTGATCAGATTTGAGCGAGATATGACTGAAATACATCTCTAGATTCATTTTTCATTAACGAGTCTGAAATTGACTGGAAATCAGAATGTCACAACTCTTCCCCCTTTACAAAAATTTCATCCTCGAAATTTATATTACACTTAATTACTCAAATAAATGGGGGTATTGTCGCCTCATCATCTCTTTGTTCTCCCATATGGCACCTTCCATTCCATGGTGCTCCCACACTACTTTGACCAGTGGAATCTTCTTATTCCTGAGGATTTACTCCTTCTGGTCTTCGATCCTTACCGGCTTCTCCTCGTAAGACACTCTATCGTCCACTTCTATGGCTTCGTAGTCCAGCACATGTGTCGGATCTAGTTCATACTTTTGCAGCATCGACACATGGAACACATTATGCACCTAGGATAGATTAGGCGATAAGGCAAGCCTGTAGGCTAAGGTTTCAATCCGCTCTAGTATCTCGAATGGGCCTACATATCTTGGGCTCAGCTTCCCTTTCTTTCCAAATCATGATAATCCTCTCATTGGTGACACTTTGAGGAAGATGTGATAGCCCACTTGAAATTCTGAAGGCTTGCACCGCTTATCTGCAGAGCTCTACTGACGACTCTGTGCTGTCCTCAGTCTATCCCGAATTATCTTGATTGCTTCCACCGATTGCTCTACTAATTCTAGGCTTGTGATACTCCTTTCTCTAGCCTCATCCCAGCAAATTGGGGTTCTGCAGGCTCGTCCATAAAGTGCCTCAAATGGTGTCATATGGATACTCTACTGGTAGCTGTTATTATAAGCAAACTCCACCAAATGTAGTTGATCTTCCCATCCAGCTTTAAAATCAATGACGCATGCTCGCAGCATATCCTCAAGCGTCTGTATTGTCCTTTCCGACTGTCCGTCCGTCTATGGATGGTAGGCTGTACTAAACTGCAATCGAGTTCCCATGGCTTCTTGCAGACTTTTCCAAAAAGTTCGCCGTGAATTTAGGATCTCGATCGGACATAATCGTCACTTGTACTCTATGCGACCTCACTATCTGTCTCATGTACAGCTCCGCATACCGATCCATAGCGAAGTCCTTTCGCACCGGGATGAAATGTGCGGACTTGATCAGTCTGTCCATGACTACCCATATAGAGTAATGACCTTGCTGGCTTCTTAGGAGTCCCATCATAATATCCATAGTCACATGCTTCCACTTCCATTCGGGTATCTCAAGTGGCTGTAATAGTCCTCCAAGCTTATAGTGTTACGCTTTCACTTGCTGGCACGTCAAACACTTAGCTACATGCTTTGCTACTTCCACCTTCATCCCATTCCATCAATAGTGTTGTCGTAGGTTGTGGTACATTTTTGTACTTCCAGGGTGAATGCTATAATTGCTCATATGAGCCTCTGACAAGATCCTTTCCCTAAGTCCTTCATCTTTTGGCATGTACAATCACCCTCGAAACTTTAGGATTCCATCCTCAGACACTTGAAATTCTGGTTTTCTCTTCGTCACATCCATCTAAAGGATCTTCTGAATCCTGGATCCGTAGACTGTAATGCCTTTATTACTTCTTGGGTCTCAAGTTCCACCCTCAGCGTAGCTATTAAACCGGACAACTGATCAACTTCTAATTTGAACTCGGAGTCTCTCAAATCTTCTATCATCGACCAACCTTTTACCAGCAGACATGCGATGCTTGACTTCTGACTCAGTACATCTGCTACTCTGTTTGCTTTCCCAGGGTGATATAATATCTCACAATCATAGTCCTTGAGCAGCTCCATCCACCTACGTTGCCTCATGTTCAACTCCTTCTGGGAAAACAAGTACTTTAAGCTCTGGTGGTCGGTATATATCTGAAACTTCTCGCCATAAAGGTAGTGTCTCCAAATTTTCAGGGCAAATACAATCGCGCTAACTCCAGGTCATGAGTTGGGTAATTCATCTTGTGTGACCTCAATTGTCTGGACACGTAGGCTACTACTCTCCCGTGCTGCATCAACACAAAGCCCAATCTTTTCAGTGAAGCATCGTTGTATATTTCATAACCTCTTGATCCCGACGGAATGGTCAGCACTGGTACGGTCGTCAATCTATGCTTAAGCTCTTGGAAACTTTGCTCACATTTATCAGTCCACTCAAACCTCATTTCCTTTTTCGTCAACCGCATCAATGGGATGGCTATGGATGAGAATTTCTCCACAAAACATCTATAGTATCCTGCCAGTCCCAAGAAACTACTGACCTTCATGACCGTAGTAGGCCTCGGCCAATTGGTTACCGCTTTGATCTTTGTAGAATCCACTACAATCCTTTCATCAGACACCACATGACCCAGAAATGCTACCCTGTTTAGCCAAAATTCGCATTTACTTAACTTCGCGTATAGCGAATGCTCCCTCAGGGTCTGCAATACAATTCTCAAATGCTACTCATGTTCTGCTTCGTTCCTCGAGTAAATCAAGATGTCGTCAATGAAGACTATGACGAATCTGTCCAGAAACTTCTTAAATACTTGATGCATCAGGTCCATAAAAGTAGCCGGAGCGTTAGTCAATCCAAATGGCATCACCGTAAACTCATAATGACCATACCTCGTCCTGAAAGCAGTCTTAGGTATGTCTTCCTTCTTAATCCTCAGTTGGCGATATCCAGCCCTCAAGTCAGTCTTTGAAAATACTACCGCTCCTTGCAACTAATTAAACATATCATCAATTCTCGGCAGTGGGTACTTATTCTTCGCTGTCATTTGGTTCAACTGTCAATAGTCGATGCATAGATGTATAGACCCATCCTTTTTCCTTACGAACAACACCGGTGCTCCTCACAGTGAAGCACTCAGTCGGATAAATCCTTTATCCAGCAGTTCTTGCATCTGTACCTTTAACTCTTTTAGTTCCGACAGGGACATCCTATAAGGTGCTTTCGAGATCGGCATTGTCCTAGGGGCTAACTTGATTATAAATTCTACCTCCCGTTACGGTGGTAACCCTAGCAACTCCTGGGGAAATACATCAGGAAATTCACGCACTACCGAGATATCCTCTAACTTTGGTACTTCGGTAGTCGTGTCCATTACTGCCACTAAGTATGCTTGACACCCTTTGGTCATCAACTTAGTTACTTCCAAAGATGAGACTAAGGGAATCGAGATTCCTCCTTGGCTTCCCACCAATTCAAAGCTAGGGCGGCCTCTTGGATAAAATCGAATTACCTCACTACCACAGTCTACTACTGCCCCCTGCTTACCCAACCAATTCATTCCTATTATTACATCAAAATCAAACATGGGTAATACAGCTAGGTCGATACTCTCTTTACTTCCCCCAATCACAATCTCACAACCAGCACAACCCATTGAAACCATTATGTTATCCTGTAAGGGAGTGGCAACATGCAGATATATACTCAACGGTTCCAATTTCATACCCACTAATTTAGCAAATTGTGCGGACACAAATGAATGCGTGGCACCAAGGTCAAACAATGCATATGCAGCTTGGTTGCACATGTAGACCATACCTGTGACCACTCCTAGTGCTTCCTCCACCTCTCTGCTGGCTACTATAAATACTCTGCCTTGAGCACGTAGTCGGTTCTGTTCAATCCGAGGCGTGGCAGTCGAAGGTCCAACTTGTAGCCTTTGTCCTTATGGTCGACTTGCCAAAGCTTGATTTGGACACACCCTCATCTGATGGCCTAGTTGACCGCACTTGAAACAAGCTCCCGTCCTTACCGGGCATGACCCATTCCCATGCCTCCTGCCACAAAAGCGCCAGTTCCAGTTCGCAAGATTCGGCGGTTTCACGATATTCTTCCACATTGGAGGCACAAAGCGCCTATTACCCACCATAGGCCTCTTGCTCATCTGGCGATTATCTCTAAATGATGGGAATCGTGATCCAGTTGCGGTGTTTCTTTCTTTCATGTCCCGCTCTATCATTTGGCCCCGCTCGTAGATCTCCTTGTAGGTCCTCAAATTCAGAGCGATCATCTGATTGCGAAGCTCGGGCTTCAGACCATCTCTAAACCTTCTTGCTTTCTCCAGAGCGTCCTCCACAAATCGAAGCCTCGCGAATTCAGCCTCGTACTAATCTATTGTCATCTGGTTTTGGCGTAACTGTAGGAACTCCACCGTTTCCTTTCCCTGGCCATCTTAGAAAAGTACTTGTCATTGAACGCCATCTTGAAAACATCCCAGTTCATGGCCGTTCCTTCAGGGAAAATGTCATTCTTGGTGGCAGCCCACCAATCATTCGCCGTACCCTCCAGCTGGTACACTGCTAGCAACACCTTCTCTTCATCGGTGCATCTCAACACACCAAAAGCCTTTTCTAACTTTTCGATCCACCTGGGCGCTAGCTTGGGATCTCCAGTCCCGTAAAACTATATCGACTTCAGCTTTATGAACTGTTCCACTAATTGGCCCATTTGTCTGGCCACGACGATTTCCTCTTGGGTGTTTACAGCTTCATTACTCTGGTTCGATTCACCCTGACTTTCACTTCCACCGTTGTTGCCATGGTTGGCATTAACGGCTGCCATGACAGCTCCTATTGCCTGGGTGATAGCAGCGTCCCGATCTTGGGCCTGCCTATCGATAATGTCACCAATTCTTTCTAGCGCCCTCAACATGCCATCCATTCTTGGATCTTCAGTGATAGTTGGTATCGAGCTAGAGGCTCCGCCTCTTGGCCTTCCAGCCCTTCTAGATGGGTTACTCATCTTTGTCTCTTTCTACTGAACCTAATCCACCACAAGTTCAGCGAGGAGTTAGTAACTTACTCAATCATTCAAATCCAGAGCTACTAACATATCCTTAACAGAAACAATTACAATCCAACGATACCCTATACCACAGACTCCAAAAACATTCAACCAATAGCCCATGGCCATTTCTCAATTCCATTCACTCCAGCGATTCACTAAAATCAATCGCTTTCATTCCTCAAACAAACTAAGGTCCAGAAATGACCTTCAATCTTAAGTAGGGAACTTGATCCTTATGCATTTCCACAATCCTGCCAGGATCAAAAATCAATCCTAAGTACCAGGTCACACACTATACACAATATGCCTTTTCTTAACCAACCTTCTAAGGTCTCGCTATCCATCCTTGTCACGCCCCGAACCCGTCGAGTGCGCGAACATCCTGCCTTGTCGTTCGTTTGACATTTTACTATAGGATCCAATGGCTAATATCATATAGAAATACGCATGCAGAAGTGATGCCTTCTTCAAATATATAAATACAAATGTACCCGATAACTTAGGACAGATACATAAAAATCAACAACCAATACATGTAGGTTCAATTCTTAACCCGCCAATTAGATGTACAATCCTAATATCACAAAAGACAAATATACAATAAACACAACTGTCCATTATCCCTTTAAATGTCACTCCATGGCAAACTCGTGCTCCCTCCGCTTGGAACCTGAAAAATGAAGCCCCCACCGGGGTGAGATATAAATCTCAGTAAGGTGGGTCCTAACCCTAGGTTAGGTTGATATTTCATTCAGGTAGTCGTGTTACTCGACAGGTCCAAATTCATGAACACCTATGCAAAATAATCAAACTCAATAAACAACAACACACAGAAGACATGCATGCATTTATGATCTCGTGTCACACTCATATGCACATGTATTCTCAGCCTGCCACTTCACCATATCCATCAACCTTTGTCTGCCTCATTCTCTAGCCCGCGAACTAGTCCCCTCAAGCTCGGCTCCCGAAAAGGCATCAGACCATCTTCGGTGACCCGCGTAAACGCATCAAGTCCCGATTCATCTCCAGGCAAGGTTTATGAGCTCATACTCTGTCCCGTGATTAGATCGCATCAGGATTGTGGCTATCTCAACCCCACGACATCGTCATATCAAGGAGCCACCAAATCATACTTCACCCCGCGACCTCGTCGCATCAGGGTCTCATCCTTCCGCCCTGCATCTCACACACCTCAAGGCCTCTCCATGCCATGCTCATGCCACATCATATCATATGCTTTGATTTCAAATCCAATTTCACGCTTACTGGCAAGCACACATTCAAATGTGTTTCAAAATTTTCGTGCCAAGCAATTCAATCCAAATGATATACAGGCATGGCAAATAACTCAGGAACACAATATTACTCACAATCAATCGTATATCATCTTAGTATATCACTAAGCTACCCACTTGAATAAATTCTTATAAATCATCCCAATTGGCCCACGACTTACCTAATCGAGTTCAATTCCCCTAGCCTCGATTTAGGAATTTCCTTACCCTTGATTTGGCAACACAAATTACTCCTCTTGAGCCCCAAAGTTTCGGTCCTCAATGTCCACAACCGGATTTGTCACGCAATCTAACAAAATTCAACCAATCCCGTCAATTTTCAATCCAATTCAACCATCCATGAACCCCAAGCCTCCATAGCATTATCCTCATCATTATAACATGACTTAATCATCAATTTAAGACTTATAACTCCACCATCAACCGCCCTATAGATTCGATTTGCACAGAATCGAATCAGGCTATGTTTGATTCTGCGTAAACTGAATGGATTCAGCCATATATCAACTCCAAATTCACCATTTAAATGTTATACCACCTCTTAACATGATTATCTAAGGGTCCAAGAGGCTCACCGAAGATTTGAGCTTGATTGGTTGCCGGAAACCCTTTGAAGTCGCCGGATTCTTCCTTGGTCAGGACCGGCAGTTTTCTGCTCCAATTTCACGAGACTGGTTCGAGGTCAAAACTTTATCAATTCGGACCCAACTTTTACCACAGATTCCTACGTCTCAGCTTAACCTCCACAAAATTTGAGCCAAAGATTCCAACAGTTCGATCACCAAAGGGACTAAGAACCGAACCTGCCTCAATTTGAGTCTTGATCTGTCGGCATTTGGGAGAATCCTTTCTCCGGAATCCTCAGTGCTCCAAATGCCCCGATTCTTACTGGAGAATGTCGGCAAGACATAGATCTTTGTTGTTGTGGCCGGTCGAAAGTCAAAAAGTGGCCGGCGAAGTGGAGCCCAGAATCTGGTCGCCGGGTAGCAGGTTGGAGGAAGAAGATAAAGAAGCATTAGGTTCGGTTTTCTTGGTGGTCTGGCCGAAATGCATAGGTTAGGAGAGAAAGAAAGCTTTATCCAAAGCTTGGTCAAAGAGAGTTGAATAGTAGTTGTGGCATAGTTGACTAGACTACTCTTTAGCTAATTTTTGGACTCTTGTCCAATTGCTTTACCAATGAGATCCAATGGCCCTTATTCCTCCTTGAATTTCAGCAGCTCCTGAGAGATTAAATGTCCAATTTGCCCTTTTGTATTTGCTTGGCAAAAGTTCTAAGCTTGAGGGACAAAACGGTCATTTTACCCCCGACGTTCAGAACGTCGTTTTTCTCGTCTCGGAAATCTTCGATAGGGCAACGACCAATCCAAATAACGTTGGAATTCTTGATTTTTCATTTTCAAACTTTCAAGGCTCGTTTCTGATAGTTTTCTCTATCAGACGTGGTTCCAGCCTATCCCGAACCGACGGGCGGCTTTCGCAGACATTACGAGTATCTATCCCGTGATTCATATCACGTTTAGGGCTCGTCAATTTGTGGCGATTTTGGTTGTCATGTAATTGTGAGGGTCTATCAGTAGCTTCTCAGGTCTCGATCTTCACCGTCCAATTTAGGAAAAATTTTACAAATCATAAATTGGTTAAGCCGCATCACCCGCACTCCAATCTTATGACACCCACAAGGCATCGCTTAATCGTTCTTAGATCAACCTTTTTGTGGCTCTAAATATCCCCTCGACAATCCTTATGGTCAAAGCGCCATTTCTTATTTGAGTTCCCCAGGTTCACGTACCTCGTCTCACGTTAGCCTTTCCCCTCTGGTCGGTCTACTCGAATTAATTAGGTTCGAGCGGAATACGACTGAAATGTATCTCCAGATACACACTTCTCATTGCTGAGCCTGAAATCGACTGGAAATCAGAATGTCACAACTCTTCCTCCCTTAAAGAAATTTCGTCCTCGAAATTCACAACCTTCTACCCTTCCAATCCTTTAGGGGTGTAGGCACCTCATCACATCTTCACTCTTCTGGATAATCTTTTCCAACTCAAGGCCATTCTTCTCTAGGACTTGTCTCCTCCAGTTCTCTATCTATTTTGCTTTTCTCCACTCTCTTTCGGTATTAATACCATGTGTTGGTAGCTCATCATCGAGCGTTCGCCTTATCTCTTTCATCTGTCCACAACCATCATTGCCAAGCCTTTGCCAGGATAAACTCTAAATGTTCATACTCTTCGGCGTACTACTCCTTTCAAGCTCCTTTCACGCCAACAGAGATTCTAGGGTTTTACCAACCTACCCTCCACCAACCAAATCAAGTTATGGCCCTCTCGGCTCCTTAAACATTTACATGGTTGCTTCCATAGCAATCCATTCTCGATTCCATCTGAAATTCCCTTAGATCAAGTGGCCCTTCAACTTTCATCGTCATGTCCTTTCCTTCCATCGGCATCCCTAATGCTCGACTACAGATACAAACTTCTCATTACTGAGCCTGAAATCGACTAAAAATCAAAATGTCACAACTCTTCCCCCCTTAAAGAAATTTCGTCCTCGAAATTCACAACCTTCTACCCATCTAATCCTTTGGAGGTATAGGCGCCTCGTTGCATCCTCACTCTTCTGGATAATCCTTTCCAACTCAAGGCCATTCTTCTCTAGGACTTGTCTCCTCTAGTTCTCAATTTGTTTTGCTTTTCTCTACTCTCTTTCGGTATTAATATCATTTGCCTGTAGCTCATCCTCTAGCGTTCGCCTTATCTCTTTCATCTGTCCACAACCATCATTGCCAAGCCCTTGCCAGGATAAACTCTAAATGTTCATACTCTTCGGCGTACTACTCCTTTCAAGCTCCTTTTACGCCAATAGAGATTCTAGGGTTTTATCAATCTACCCTCCACCAATCAAATCGAATTATGGCCCTCTCAACTCCTTAAACATTTACATGGTTGCTTCCATAGCAATCCATTCTCAATTCCATCCGAAATTCCCTTGGATCAAGTGGCCCTTCAACTTTCATCGTCATGTCCTTCCCTTCCATTGATACCCCTAGTGTTCAACTACAAGATATGCAACTCTCAACTCTCAACCTTATCACCAGTTATATATATGCATCTTGGCACATCTTTGTGCCGTCCCTAGGAAACACTATAATTCTCCCTTGGAATTTCAATGAGGTCACCTCCTTTAGTTTCTCTTCAATGCTGGACTCATACTTCCGTCCATGACCTCAAGGGTTTCATCCATTTCTATAATCCCTCCAGCATCGGTGTTTAATCATGGTACACCTCAATCTCCTTCCGACTCTCAGGCTAGATATTTCCAATGGCCATCACGCTAGTCCATTAGCGAACTTCCCATTTAGGAGTTGAATTTCTTATTTCTTGAGGGAAGATTTATCCTTTCATCGCCAATTAAACCATGCTCAATTCTCAACTGTAGGCATCCGCTAAATGATTCACCCTTCCTTATCTATATGAATATTGTTGTAGAAAACACTTGGGTGATCACTTGGTTCCACACATCTCGCCTTCAATTCCTTTAAGCAATCCATACCCTCAACCTCCTTTGGTTCACACAATTCTTGAGGTCTTTCCTTCATTTAGGCAATGCTCTCATATCCACCAGCAATTCTACACATATGTGTTGCCTTTTGTTCAATTTCCCTCGGAAAACTGCTACCTTATACCCTCATAGTAGGTGCATCGTTGCAACGTTCTTTCACTTAAACAGCGCTTCCCAAACTTTGTAGCGATGCTACTCGCAGACCAACCCCAATCATGCTTGAAGCATTCCAATTCATACGGCCTTATCATCACGACGTATATACAATATCCGCTTACGATTGCCTCGTTATATCTCAACTCTCAC
Organism: Rhodomyrtus tomentosa; assembly: GCA_028455895.1. Taxonomy (NCBI): domain Eukaryota; kingdom Viridiplantae; phylum Streptophyta; class Magnoliopsida; order Myrtales; family Myrtaceae; genus Rhodomyrtus; species Rhodomyrtus tomentosa. Next base: position 21,768,342 of record JAPCWY010000011.1, read on the forward strand.
TCCGCGTCGCATCATTACAACTTTCACCAGCTTTTCAGTTTCCAATCGGAATCGCCATACATTGCGTAGTCATCTGCTTAACTCGAGTCCTTAAAGACTCTTTTCACGTTCACTCACCCATTCGTGTCACAACTCGTCCTTACTCCATCTCACCAATGGAATAGCTCTCGTGGGGAGTCTTCCCACGATCCATCGATAGCAATTCACCAATCCTAGTAAATCTCAACTTCCCGCAACTTACATCGACTATAGTCGATTCATCACTTATCCCAATCCCCAAAGGATTCGTCACTTATTCCACTGCGTGAATCTTACTTTATCAGGCCCACAACTTGCGTCCTTCACACTTAACATGCAATAGACATTTCCTTAGAGCCCATACGACACCCTTATATTTGTTCATGTTTCTCGTGGCTCCTTACATGAGTTCAACCATCGCCTCTCGAGATGGTAACGACCAACTCAATCATTCCTTGGGCACTTAGTTCGACTACTATCAACTTCTCTCTATTAAGTGTCGAATCTTTCCGACTATCCCTCGTACCTTTCACTTGAGAGCTCAGATCTTAGCTCTCTATCGTTACAGGTCTCCTCTAGGACCACATGACATTTCGTTTATCCTCATCACTCTTCTCCTCGAGAAGCATTAGTGTTAGCCTCTAAGTTTTATACTTACTAAGGCAACCTTATCCAATTTCGTTCGTTCTACTAAACGTCGACATCATCCTGGAATTCAACATTGTCTTCAAGACTGCCTCTCAGATTTCACTTTCAGGAGTCACTCAAATTCTGCGTCCTCTTTCTCGGTACAGATGCTCTTCCATCATACTAAGACAATTTAGAGCCTTTCTTCCTTTTGCAATAGGGTTTCTTACCTTAAGGAAGAAACTACACAACTCCGTGGCATTCCTCACTTCCAATTTACCTTGTCCTTCCCATTTCATAGGACGACAATCTTGAAGGCTACGCCAATGGCGACACATTTACTCCAGGATTCAAATGCCGCTATGCTTTCACATTCTCTTTCCTATAACTTAGTCACCCCTAGTGACAACATCTGTTCATCTTTGGGTCTTCACCCGTTCATCTATCGAATGGTCCATTCAATTACTTCAAATCACTTTGCGGTTATTCTCTAAGCATTCTTTTCACTTACTAAATCATCCTCTAGATTCACAACTGGTCAGGACTATCAAGTTCGTTCACTTTTCCTTTCGTCAGTGACCATTTCATGGTCCAATCGCCCTTTAAGATTCATGCCCTATTCCTTAGGGGATAGCAATTCATGATTTCATTTCTCAGGATTTCAATCCAATCAACCGATCCCAGGAAATCATTAACTTCAGGCAATCTAGCATGCTGATTCTTCTTCGATCTCATTCATAATAGAAAAGACTTACTACTTACATGCCTTCCGACCATTCGCTTCTTTTACTAGATCTCATTAACATTCCTCAGAGTCAGGAATAACCACTGGCCACAAGGCTTTTACATTCCAATCCATTCAGGGATTCACTCATCTTGTTCAAGGGTCCTTGACCACCCTTACCATATGTTTGAGCGACCTTGAGAACTCTATCTCATACTGGTCGATCCTCTTATGATCCTCGCAAATGTGTTAGGATCCAAACAACCCTTGCTTTCAAGCAATCCCAAGATGGTACTTTCCTTCAATCAACTCAACAAAAGTTTGATAGGCAGATCTCATGCCTCCGAGGAAATACTTCCTCTAGTGATTTTTCACCAATCCTCAATAGCTTCTTCGGGCTAATACAACCAAGGTCACTTTCTTTCTTTAGTGCACCCAAAATCTCTGAGGTTTTCTCACAAAACCCCCAATCCAAAGGGAGATAATTTTGAATCTCATCCCTCTACTTGACTCACTCAATTTCAGCCTTACACATAATCTCACAAGCTTTTCCAAGCTCTCGTGGTCCTACCCACACATTCAATCTCGAAAAGACTTACTCAGAGTCCTTTTCTCGCGACTTCCGTTACTTAACTCCTCAGCACAAGCATCCACCACCACGGTGATTTAGAGAATCATGGCAGCTCCTCTCCGAGCTTGCTTAATCCATAATTTTCTCATTTTCATTTAAAGTTCTCACGACCCATTCAGCTCTTGGGTCTCGTACGATCAACCGATCGAGCCATATTCTCTTTTAGTGCACATACTCTATTCGCCCATCTCTACTCAATTCTATGATCCACCTCAATTCTTGGATCTTATCATGTCTTACATACTCGAGCCCAGTGCTCTTCTACGACCACACCTTGGTCGTTCAACCACATTAAGTTCTCATGATCCATCTTAGTCCTTGGATCTTTTCGTATCTCATATACGCAAACCAAGTGCTACTCTAGCAACCATTTCTTGGTCCTTTAGTCTTGTCAGGTTCTCATGCCACTCGAACCACTAGGATTCCCTTCAAGAATCCAAGACTCAAGTCATCTACTCAAGTCCATTAATCTCAGGCTGCTCGTCTCAATACCTTTCACCATCACCCAATTCTCTAATGGTTCTCAAGCAATTCTCAATTAATTGCCGAATAATCATGGATCTCAAATCATCCTTAATCCGTAATCCTTCCTCAAGCCAGACTCAACGAGGCAACTTCTCAACTAACAATCATTACTAGGCCAACCTCAACTAGGCATCTACCGATCACGCACTCCAGACAGCGATCCACTGAATCAAAGGTTCATACTTTAGGCCTAAAGGCATTCGCCACTCCAGCATAATCACAACAAACTATTTCATTCTCGACATGCCTCAGCTCAACGGGTATAACCCCATAGGTTGTCTAATGCCTCAGACATACTTTGGCCCTATTAATCACATGCGGCGAATTATCACACATGCCTAGAAGGCCCATCACGACCATCACTTTTCTTTTTCAAACGGCATCCATCGCCAAGCACAAAGCTTTTATCCGTGCCACTCATAGGCACCATTACACAAGTCATGCCACTTTCAATCATTCTCGATGAGGATCAATCCCATGCCATACATCATTTATCCACAATTGGACTCAACTTGATACCTAGGCTTCCCCATTCAAGTTATGACTTGGGTCATTCCTGCCTTTGCCATCTTAGAAGTCTGCCAGGAGCCACTCATTGTCCGGGCTTCTCTGTCCCGGCGATCACTCCCCGCCCTTATCAGACCTGACTGTTGCAGGTTGACCCAGGCCATACATCTACGGAGAAAGCCCCGTTCCACACGTCCCATATCATGTTTCATCACAATCTATAGGTATCCCATCAACTTGTCCTATACCAAGCGACGGTTTATTAAGTCCAACAGCGATAAGTCATTACATGCACCCTTATCGACTTTCATTTTAAAGCCACAAACTCAAGCACAGCAGGACTGTCCTCACCACTTTTCATAACAAAAGCATCTTCAGATCAATTCCTATCCATTCAAGAGTTCTAATTCCACCAATGACCATCACATCTCGCAGTTCAATTGCCTATATTCCATTATCTATCTCAAGTCCAGTCAACATTCAAATCAACTCCTCATGCATCCAATCGCAACTGATTTTCGATTCATGTGTTCCTCGTATTAATCTCAACTCATATCGCCCAAGGTTGTCGATAATAATTGATAACTAAACCATCAAAATATCATGCAATTCAAGCCTGAATCCACTAATATCAGTCGTCTTCTTATAATTCGTACTCCTCAAGTTGGGTCATGGACAAATCAAGATCGTAACCATACTCCTCAATTGACCATTCATTCATAAGCAATTTCCTATCATCCCCAAGCATAATTACTACCTCAAAGTCCATGCTCATGACTCTTCAATCACTGCTTGCTTTCACTTGAACTTTAATCACCACTTAACTCAAAATCATCCATTAAAGTCAACTCTAGGACCATTCAAGTGTACACAAATTCAAGCCTATGTCCTCGAGACTCACAATCCAGGCCTAGTCCTATAGGTTTCAATATCTAATTGTCCTCAAGTCATCGCTCCTTATCACTCCAAACCCCAATCACATTGGATCGAGCTGACCTTGCTCTGATACCAAATCAAACGGTGATGTCACACCCCGAACCCGTCGAGCGCGCGAACATCCTGCCTTGCCGTTCGTTTGACATTTTACTCTAGGATCCAACGGCCAATATCATATAGAAATACGCATGTAGAAGCGATGCCTTCTTTAATTATATAAATACAACTGTACCCAAAGACTTAGGAAAGATACATCAAAATCAACAACCAATACACATAGGTTCAACTCTTAACCCGCCAATCAGATATACAATCCTAATATCACAAAAGACAAATATACTATAAACACAGCTATCCATTATCCCTTTAAATGCCACTCCATGGCAAACTCGTGCTCCCTCCACTTGGAACCTGAAAAATGAAGCCCCCACTGGGGAGAGATATAAATCTCAGTAAGGTGGGTCCTAACCCTATATTAGGTTGACAGTCCACTCAGGTAGTTGCGCTACTCAACCAGTCCAAATTCATGAACACCTATGCATAATAATCAAACTCAATAAACAACAACATACAGAAGACAGGCATGCATTTATGATCTCGTGTCACACTCATATGCACATGTATTCCCAGCCTACCACTTTACCACATCCATCAACCTCTGCCTGCCTCATTCTCTAGCCCGTGAACTAGTCGCCTTAGGCTGGGCCCGCGTAAACGCATTAGACCATCTTCGGTGACCCGCGTAAATGCATCAGGTCCCGATTCATCTCCAGGCAAGATTTATGAGCTCATACTCTATCCCATGATAAGATCGCATCAGGATTGTGGCTATCTCAACCCCGCGACATCGTCGCATCAGGGCGCCACCTAATCAGGCTTAATATATTTGTTATATCTCTCAGCTTAGACTGTGGATTTTAAGACCGCGAGAGATTATGTGGTGTGCTTACAGGGAGTCGCGTGCTTGTGCCTGGGGTGCGGGGCGTGACAAGGTCATAGTGGTCAATGCGATTGAGGAGGAACTGATGGAGCCGTCTGCTGAGGAGATCATGGAGGACACTATAGAGGTTCGCTCGGAGACCTTCTCGGAGTATGAACCTACGGAGGAGGCAGAGGAGACCGAGGACTCCAGCAGCCCGTCTTAGGAGCTTCCAGCTTGCTAGTCTATCTTTTGATGCGATCTTGACCCGGTTTCTTGTTGGATGTGGATGATGGGTCCTTTTGTGTACTTACCCCATCACCCCTTTGTTAGCGGATCTAGTAGCTATACGTCCGTATGAACAGTTGGATATTATGCATTGCAGTATTCTCTCTATCCAAGTCCCATTTTACTATTTGAACAGATGAGTTTTATACTTATGTGTGGATCTTGGGACCACGAGAGATATTCGATTTGCTTGCAGGGAGTCGCGTGCTCGTACTTGAGGCGCGGGGCGTGACATGGAAAGTGGGAGGAACAGTTTGAAAGATTTGGCACTTGGTAGAAACAAGTTGATAATAGTCAGATTGAACAACCGAGGAATAATTGGATGGATTGTCACCGTCTTGAGAGACGACGAGCAGACTCATTTAGGGAGTCATGAGAAACATGAATAACATTCGAGAGTATCCTACGGACTCTAAGGAGATGCTCTTTGTATGCTAATTGTGAAGAGTACGAGCTGTGGGCCTGATGAAATAAGATTCCTCAATCATGAAATTTCTGAGAAATGAAATCCTTGAGAAACTTTTGAGGGTTGGAAGGAGTAGTGAATCAACTAAAGTCGTCACGAGCTATTGAAAGTTAAAGTTTCCTGGAATTGATGGATTGTTATATATGGAATGTGGGAAGATTCCCCAAAAGAACTGTTTTGTTGATGAAATGAACTAAGGACAAGATGTAACGCAAACGAATGAACGAACATGAAAAGAGTTTTCAAGGACTTAAGTCAACTCGATGACTACCTGTTAATGGTGTTTCCGATTGGAAATTGAAAAGCTTATGAAGATCGTGATGACACGACGTAGAATGACACTTGAGGCATAGCGAGGCAATTGGAAGTGGACATTACATATATATCATGATGATAAGGCCATATGAATTAAAATGCTTAGAGCATGATTGGAATTGGTCTACAAGTGTCCTCGCGACAAAGTTGAGAAATATTGTTTGGATGAAAGAATGTTTCAAGGCTATATCTACCACAAGAGTATAATGTAGCAGTTTCCTAAGAGGAATTAAACAAGAGGCAACGCTGATGCATGAAATTGCTTGTGGATATGATAGCATTGCTTGTATAAAGAAAGACCTTGAAGTTATGTAAACTAAAAGAAGTTGAGAGCATGGACTGCCTAAAGAAAATTGGTGGAAAGGCATGTGGAACGAAGAGGTCACACAAATGTTGTTACAGCGATAACCATATTGCTAAGGAAGAGTGAAATAATTAGCGGATGCTCATAATTGAGAATTGAACATTGTTTAATTGGTGATGGAGGGATGGATCTTCTCTCAAGAAATTAGAGATTCAACCTCGAAATTGAAAGTCGCCGAAGGGCTAGTTGAGCGAATGCCTTAAGCGTTAAACCTGAAGGTCAGGGAGTGATTAAAACGTTGTAATGGACAGACCCTGATATCCAAAGGATTTTAGAAATAAATACAACAGGGGGAAAAACCAAACTTTCGAGTACCTAGAAAGGGAATTGTGAAGTTGAAGATAGAAATCTTGAGGCTTCACAGACGAGTGCACAAGTCCAATAATGAAGAATAACTTAAAGGAATGACCATACTGGAGATTCGTAGGATGAACCATGGTATTCATTAGGATAGCACAAGGATATGCCGAGAGCGATTTATCACGGACATAATAATGAGTTTGCTTGAGAAGTCAAGAAGACTATGATTTGATTTGGACAATTGTGGTTAAGCTAATAGAACATGCACGTCCCCGACAACATGAATGGACGTTTGAATTGGATGATGCTCCAACTAGCATAGGTATCAAAGAGTGCATTTTTACGATGGTTTAGTAGTGATGGTGATAGGAAAAGATCTCGGGCTATCGGGCAAGAAAGTAGAAAAGAAAAGTTGCAGGGTGACGTACATATTATCCTCGGATCAGTGGACAAATTGAAAGAACGATTCGAATGCTCGAGGGTGTACTACCGATAGATATTATGAAAGTCGGAAGAGGGTAAAGAAAGTGGCTACCTGTGAGTGAAGCTCGCCTGAAATAATAGTTGTTAACGAAAGATTGGACTAACGACGTTGGAAACGCCAAGTGTTAGAAATTGCAAAAACCTAATGCGAAGGGACGAGACTAGCGAAAGAGGAATGTCAAATCAAGATTGCTCAATAATCAAACAATTCTATTAAGATAAATTTGAGGGAAGTTTAAGAACGCTCAGAGGAGATAAATAGACGAGCGGCACAAGCTTTTCGAGACTTAAGAAGGAAATCAAGTATTTTTCGAGATGTCGTGAAGGAACGAACCGACTTTGCTCTTGGAAAGTGGAATTGAAACGGTGGCTAATAAGGTGCAGTTGACAGAAAGATAAGTATAGATTATGGACAAAAGGGAATGAGCCCAGAGGATGAGAACTATGGTTAGTACAAAAAAAAACGACATGGAAACGTCGTGGGTTACCTGAGGACGTAAGGCAGCGATGAGGCGTCAGTAACCCCATTAGTTAAGGATTGAGAATGTGACAAATTTTGAGGACGAAATTTCCTTAAGGGGAAAGAATTGTGACATTTTGAATTTCGACCCTCTCGAGACTATTGAATGGAAGGATATCGATCGGTGAATTTCAGTTGTAACTCGCTCGGAGTTGACCACTCTCGAGTTAACTGACCAAAAGGGAAAGACTGACGCGGAGTCGAGTACATGGACCTAGGAAATTTGAATAAAAAATGATACTTTGACCATAAGGATTGTCGAGGGAATGTTTTGGGCCAATAGAGATCAATCTAGGAACGATCATGGGATGCCTTGCTAGCGTTATACGTTGAGACGCGGGTGATTCCACTTAATCAATGTGTAATTTACGAGAATTTCCTAAATTGGATTCCGTTGATCAGGATCGAAGGAATGAATGATAAACCCCCACAATTACATGACAAAAAAATTCGTCACAGCTTGAGAAAATCCCAAGGTCGATACGCGTAGCGTCTGCAAGAGTCGTCCGTCAGTTTGAGATAAATTGGAATTACAATCAACGAGAGTTCGACATGAAATTGGACCTCGACATTTGAGTATTGGATATTGAAGAATTCAAACATTGAAATTGAGATGGACATCGCCTCATCGAGGGTGGTTTATATTGGAAAAATGGAAGTTTGGACGAAATGTGCAAAATGACCATTTTGCCCCTCGACCTTTGGCCTTGCCTTAAGAAGTTAGAAGGTTATTTTGATCAATTCTCACTCCTCTATATGTTGCCAAAAATGTGTAATGGATATGGTCAAAGGAAGTCAAAGTTAATGAAGCAACTAATGGGAGGTTGCCAAGTGTCAATCAAAGGAGATGCCAAGCATTAAATGGCCATTAATTACCCATCTTGTCTAATTAACCTAATGTGTATTATTGGAATGGAATACCTTCTCTCTCTTTCATTTTGGCCGGCCACCATCTCCCACCATCTTCCTCTCCTTCATTTTTCGATCATAACTTTGTCGTACGACTTTGGATCGAGGTAAACCACCTCCATATTAAAGTTTATCGTCTTTTCGTTCTACAAAAGTATTATGAGCTTAATTTGGCCAAACCGTTTGTCCAGTAGGTCTGTTTGAGTGGGCAAAGGTTAAAATCTGATTCGATTTTGGAGAGGCTGCGTTTTTGGGAGCTTTCGGACTCCAAATGACATCAACTTTTCGGTGTGGTCTTCATAATATCTAGTACTTGAATTGGCTAAGCTTTGGTTGTAATTTTAGTTAAATTTTGATGGGTGTACATGGTTGATTTGTGGATGTTTTTACCGAGCATATTCCGTCCGTTTGAGGACGTGTGGAATCCGAGTTATTGAGAGGTTTTTGGAGTGTCGTTCTGCTTCAAATATCTTGGTGAGATTTCTAAATATGTAGATTGAGGTTACGGCATATTGGTTTTGTGGTGAATGTAAGTTTAAAGATGAATTAGGGGCTATTTGAGTTGAAAAGTGATATATCGTCCATTCTGCCCATAACGCGCACCGATTTTGAATTGGGTCATTCTAAGTCATCCGTTATCCAAATTGAGCTTCGTTTTCGCCCACGCATCCGTAAGATATTGAATTTTAAGATCATAGAATTTTTTTCTCAAAAAGTCAGTAGAAAAATTCCAATTTTCGTGAGACTGAACCTAGTTGTGGGGGGATCAAATTGGTGAATTGAGATTTTGGATGACTTGCCTTACTAGAACGACAATTGGCATGCTTAGAGTCATTGATTCAACACTGTGACGACTTGAAAATAAGGTGTTGTCAGTGTTATTGAAATATTAACGTAGTGGAATTGAGAAATAATCAAGTTTTGATGTAGTTTTCCTAGCCATGCCATGGGTGCCTTTTTTGGCCATGATCTTGCTGACCTAGAAGGGTTGTCTGGATTGAAATTGCTAGCTTACTTGAAGAGGTAAGTGTCTCCTAAACCTTTATCTGAATGCTAGAACATTACTGGGTGAGTTATTGAATGATTTGAATGATTGGTGAATTTTATGAATTGAATTATGCGTGTTATCGGAGGGTGGTGAAATTGAATGAGAATGAGAATACCGATTGGTCTAATGACCCCGGTGGCATTGAGTGGCTGTAAGCCTGGAGAGTACCAATTGGTCTGATGACCCCAGTGGTACATGGATATCGTTTGGTCAGATGACCCCAGAGATGTCTAGGTTTCGATTTCGCTTGCTGAGATGTATATATCTCACCCTAGTGGGAGATTAATTTTTTAGGTCCTTGAAGATGAAAATACAGGCGAGATGAGGATGAGCTCTCGATGAAGTGATGTCATGATTGATTTTATGTATTTTGTGGCCTTAGGGATTGTATTTGAATTTTGAGTATTTGACTGCGATAACTTATAAGGGGAATTTTATTTATAAGAAGTGTATACCCTATTGTCCTGAGTCATTTCATTATGGCATTGTACGGAGCAATTTTTTGGCTTCTGCGACTTGTTTCTTTGTCAAGTTGTTATATGAGGGCCGAAGGATCCTGGATGGCACAACTTAATTACGACCTGGTGGGGTGTTCATGTGCTCGCCGGGTTCAGGGCATGATATATCCGTTTACATCCTAAGAAAATCACACAATTCACCCATTAAAACTCTTCATATTTCAATTCACCAAAAACCAACCTCTCTCAACCTCCACGACCAGGTTCGGTTACAAGAAAACCGACATTTTTCTACTGCTTTTTTGAGAAATCTAATTTCAGATTCTTCTCCCTCAAGATCTTACGGACGTATGGGCAAAAACATAGCTAAATTTGAGTAACAGATGACTTAGAATGACTTATTTTAAAAACGGTGTGCGCTGAAAATAGATTGGTCGGTATCTCGCGTATCCAACGCGTTTCACTTCAATTCAACTCTTCAAACACTTTCAATTTATCCAAAAGTTCCCCCATTAGTAACCCAACATCCTAACGAAGGGTTAGAAGTCTTATTACAACATGATCAAGCAAGCAAATCCCACCATCGACCGTAGATGGGGTCATAAGAGCATTGGAACAGATTGGAAATTTGATGGATAGGCAAACTCAAGAGAGAAAAGCTGTTGTCGCCCAGGCTGTAGAGGCTGCCATTACTGCCGCCAACTTGGCCAATGGAAACAATGGGAATAGCGGGAATACTGGTTAAGGCAACGAAGGTTGTAACGCTCAAGGAGATGGTAATGTGAATTGACAGATGGGTTGTGACATTCTGGTTTTCCTGTCATTTCGAGGCTTATTAATGAGAATGTATATAACAATGTCTTCAGTCTTATCTCGCTTGGATCTGATCAATCTCGAGTTAATTGACCAAAAGAGAAAGGCTGACGCAAGACAAGGTACGTGGACCTAGAGAACTCAAATAGAAAATGACACTTTGACCATAAGGATTGTCGAGGGGACATTTAGAGCCATGAAAAACCGGTCTAAGAACGATTAAGGAATGCATTGCTAGCATTATATGATTGGAGCACGAGTGATGCCGCTTAACCAATGTATAATTTATAAAATTTTTCTAAATCGAACAGTAACGATCGAGACCATCGAAACTAGTAATGGACCCTCACAATTACACGACAACCAAAGTCGCCATGAATTGATGAGCCCTAAGTGTGATATAAATCACAAAGTCGATACACATGACGTCTGCAAAAGCCATCCGTCAATTCGGGATAGGCCGAAATTACATTGAATAGAGAAAGGATTTAGAAACGAGTCTCGAAATTATAAAATTGAGAATCAAGAATTCCAACATTGTAATTGGATTGCCCGTCATCTTATCGAAAAAAATTGAAATCAGAAAAACGACGTTCCGGATGTCGAGGATAAAATTACCTTTTTGCCCCTTAAGCCTTAGCCTTACATTTATATTTGAACAAGGGCATTTTGGTCATTATTACCCCTCTATAGCTACCGAAAATTGGAGAAATTGGCAGTCATTGGATGAAACATTGATTGACAACTGGACAAGTGTCAAAGGATTAGGCATTGCTATTGATGGGGACACTTTTAACCTACCATTCAACCTTGTTGACCCTTGAATATATATATAACTCACTCACTCACTCTCCCCTCAGCCAAAACCCCCATCTTCTTCTGCCATTTTTCTTCTTCTTCTTCTTCTTCTTCTTCCTTTCTATCGAGAGCTGTATCACCGACAGCCACTACCCGCCTATTCGCCACCATTGGCCCCCACTTCTGACGACTTCCAACCATCGAGCTGACCACTAACTCCTTCCTGATCCTCTTGCCAATAACCTCCAAGTAGAATCAAGTCATTTGACCCACTGAGAAGCTCCAGCCAGCCATTCTCCCGGAAGTCGACGAAAACCATCGCAACTGGAGGTAAGCCGTTGTTTAGACTCTGTAGGACCCTGAATCCTTTGAATATTTTAGCCAATTTTTTTTGGACATCTAGAGGACATGTAGACTGAGTTGTGGTAAAAAGTTTGGATGAATTTGATAGAGTTTTGACCCCAAATGGGTCTTGTGTTTGAAAGACAAAAACTGACCGGTTGAGGACTTGGAGGAACTGGCGCTGTTCAAGGACTTTTCGGCATCGCCTTGACTCCAAATTTTCGGTGAGGCTTCCCAACTCTTAAAACTACATGTTAGCAAGTAGATTAGTGAATAAATTGAGGGTTTAAGTTAGTTTAAGGGTTGATTGGTAGAGATATGCACATAACCAAAAATGCCCTATTTCGATTCTATGCATACCGAATCTGTGGGGGGCTGTTGGTGATGGAATTGAGTTCCAAATTCATCATTGAGAAGTATGAGGATGTTAATTGATAGGTCCATGAGGTGTATGTTTAGTGAAGTGATGAATTGAGCAAGAAAAATTGACGATTGGATGAATTTCCTTAGGTTGCGTGGCGGACTTGTTCTTGGACCATTAGGACCGAACCATTGAAGTGCTTGGAAGGAGATTTGTGTTGATTTTAGCACGAGGTAGGAAGCTTCTAAATTTTGGCTACGAGAATTGGACTCGATTGGGTGATTGAGTGTGAAATTAGACTGGTTCTTGAAAGTTTAAGGTGTGATTGTCTAGTGTGCGTCGTTGAGAGATATAGACAACTTGAATACTAATGCTTGTGCCATGAATTGATTGTCGCATTTGAGTGTTGAATATAATTGTCCCGCATGCCATAGACGTGTTGCTCGTCGCATGAGTTTGCATTTGGTCATGAGTTTTGATTTGAAATTAGCATTTGACATGTCTGGGGAACTTGTGACACCCTGAGGCGTTGAGACGCGGGGTTGTGTAAATGGATACCTTGAGGCGCTGAGGCGCGGGGTTCGAGTTGAATGGCACCCTGAGGCGTACGAGATGCGGTTTTGAAATGGTCAATGCCTTAATGCGTTGAGCCGCGGGACGGAGTTTGAGATGTGTCGACACAGGCCTGGAATGAGATTGAAAACCTGATGTGTTTACATGGGTTTGTCAATGAGATGGTCTGAGGCGTATTTACGCGGAATGAGCCTGAGGCGTTCTAAAGGCGGGCATGAATCAAATGGGGGCATGGAAGGGTGGAAGGTGTAATCTGACTTGATAATATGTGCTAGATTTCTAATGATGTAATACGATGCCATGATTGCATGCTTGACATCCGTATGTTATTAAATGACAATTAAATGCCTTATGTGATTACTTGTGCAAATTTATTTGTGATTGCGTTCGCCTGAGTATACGGTCAACCTAACCTAGGGTTAGGACCTATCTTATTGAGATGTAAATATCACCCAGTTGTGGGACCCCATTTTCAGATCCTAGGCCGTGAAAATGTGGCCTATCAGATTTCGTGACCCAAAGGAAATGTTTGCTTATTTTGAGGAGTTCCCGGACGGACAGGGAACCGTATATGTTAGGAAGTGCACAGTAGTCTAGGTTGACGAGGGTGCAAAGAGTTGGAAGCCTCATAGGGTCAAGGCCTGATTTAGGAAAGTAGGGGAAGTGACTACGGGACCGTTAAAGCCCACTGAGATACCCCGTGGGGTAATCCCTAGCTGGTGTCATCTCACTCGGGATTCCATAGAGGTTGAGGGGTTAGTAGCCAGTTCGAGAAACATCCCTAAGAGGACCCCAACCTTGGAGGACACCGACGAGGTTATAGAGGTCGAAGCCTCCGAGGACGACCTGGTGGAACGGTCAGCAGCCACGACGATGGAGGGCACAGTAGAGGTACGCTTGGAGACCTTCTCGGAGTACAAGCCTACCAAGGACGCTGAGGAGACTGACGACTCTAGCAGCTCGACTTAGGGATTTTCATTTTCTGGACTGATGTATTTTGATGATGGTCTCGATGCCCCGTTTCTTTTGGAGATGATGATGATCCCCCTCTTTTGTACTGACCCTGTTACCCCTACTGACCAGCAAGTTTAGTCTGTCAGTGCTCTTGTATGAACAGTTTGAAGGTTATGTATTTATTGGAGTTCTTGTTACCCTATTCCCATTTATTAATATACAGAGGAGTTTATATATTATTGCTTCCGCATGCTATCGTTATTATGCGCCTCTCGATATGTAAATCCTGGGACGTTCGAGAGAGTTTGTGCTTGCAGGGAGTTGTGTATTAGTGCCCGGGGCGCGGGGCATGGCATGGGTCAACTAGTGGATAATTCATGAAGCTGAAACCGACCAGTTTGATGGCACCAGAGACCCGGAGATGGTGCTTCGATGAGTTGAGAAATTGGAGAAGGCTTTCAAAGTCTTAAGGTGCACGAAAGAGGAGAAAGTTCTTCTAGCGGTTTACCAATTGGAGGGTACCGCTAACGACTGGTGGAATGCCACCAAGGAAGGAGTTTTTCCGAAAGGCACCTCCCTTACTTAGGCCGTCTTCACTGAAGCGTTTAACGATAAGTACTTCTCGAAAACCGCACAAGAACGAAAGCTGGTAGAATTCTAGCAGTTTCATTAGAATCAGTTGACAGTCGACCAGTATGAAGTAGAGTTTCCGAGATTGTCGAGGTACGCACCAAGACTAGTTGAGAACTCGCTGGATAAGGCATAGAGATTCCGAGACGGACTAAGATCGGATCTTCGTAGCCAAATGATGGCCATGAATCTGAGGACCTACAAGGAAATTTACGAGCAGAGCCCAATGATCTAAAGGAAATGAAAGAGAGGGCTGCCGCTTTTGGATCAAGGTTTACCCCATCCAGAGACAATCCCCAATTTGGCAAGAGGCCAATGGCAGACAGCCAACATTTTGTTCCTCCAGTCCGAAAGAACATTGGGAAGCCTTGACATCAATCGAATTGGAAGTGCCGCCTAAGTAGAAGAAGGTATGGGAACGAACCTTGGCCAATTAGGACGGGCGCGTGCTATAAGTATAGCCAGCTGAGCCATCAGATGAGAAACTGGCCAAGCCAAGCCCCAAGGCTACGACCTCAAGGACAGCAACCGCAAGCAGGGCCACTGGCCGCAGTCTTGCAGAACAATCTAAATCGGCCACCAGCCCAAGGAAGGGTTTATCCCATGGTGCGTGGAGAGGCGGAGAACGCGTCTGGCATGGTCATAGGTACGGTTAATTTATGCGGTCATGGTGCCCATGCTTTGTTTGATCCTGGAGCGTTGTATTTATTCGTATCTGCTTAGTTTGCTGACTTCATTAGTATTGAATTAAAACAGTCTTGCAGAACAATCTAAATCAGCCACCAGCCCAAGGAAGGGTTTATCCCATGGTGCGTGGAGAGGCGGAGAACGCGTCTGGCGTGGTCATAGGTACGATTAATTTATGCGTTCACAGTGCCCATTCTTTGTTTGATCCTGGAGCGTTGTATTTATTCGTATCTGCTCAGTTTGCTGACTTGATTAGTGTTGAATTAAAACCGTTAGATGTGATGTTGCATGTTACCACCCCGTTAAATAATAAAGTGCTAGTATCACTTGGTTGCACGGATTGTAAGATAGTCATTAGTGGTAGTGAGGAATGAATAGACCTGGCTGTACTGCCTATGTTTGATTTTGATGTCATTATTGGGATGGATTGTTGGTAAGCAAAGAGCTGTAGTTCATTGTAGTAGCAGGGTAATTCGCTTCGTTCCGGATGACTGAACTAGATTTGAAATTGTGGGAAGTCAATGAGGAACCTCGATTCCTTTAGTCGTCACTTGAGGTGGCAAAGCTGTTAGATGAAGGATGCCAAACTTATCTTGCTGCAGTAGTTGATACGACCGTCTAGGAACCAAAGTTGGAAGATATAGCCAATGTCTTTCCTCAAGAATTGTTGGGATTACCACCAGAGAGAAATAGATTTTGTGATCGAACTAGCCCTCGGAACAGAGCTGATCTCGAAGGCACCCTATAGGATCCTGTTAGAATTGAAAGAGCTAAAGGTCCAAATGCATGAGTTGTTAGACAAGGGCTTCATTCGTCGGAGCGCGTCACCATGGGGAACTTCATTGTTGTTCGTGAAGAAGAAGGACGGGTCTTTGCGTTTATGCATCGACTACAGACAGTTAAACTAGGTAACCATCAAGAATAGGTACCCGTTGCTAAGGATTGATGAGTTGTTCAATTAGTTACAGGGAGCCTCAATGTTTTCCAAGATAGACCCGAGGACGGGTTATCACCAATTGAGGATTAAAAAGGAGGACATACCCAAGACGGTTTTTAGGACAAGGTACGAGCTTTATGAGACTAACGCTCTAGCCGCTTTTATGGATTTAATACATTGAGTATTCAAGGAGCATTTGGACCAATTCGTTATTGTCTTCATTGACGATATCTTGGTTGACTGGAAGAGCCTTGAGGAACACGAGCAACATTTTTAAATATGGTTCTACGGACGTTAAGGGAACACTCGCTTTACGCTAAGTTTAGTAAATGTGAGTTTTGACTCAAAAAGGTCGCGTTCCTTGGACGTGTAATCTATGGTAACAGAATCTCTGTTGTCATGCCCCGCTCACCTTTCGAGTGTGCTCATCCGCTTATGCCGTAAATTTAGTCCCAAGATACCCTTCTTTTGCGGAGATAAATAAATGAGACTCGCATGCGGAAGTGTAAAAGGAAATAAATACATAACTCCATGCAAATTAATTCAAACAAAACAAAGAATGAGACACGGGATAAAGAAAAGGGTCATTTACATAACAAAAGGTCGAGTTTATACAAACAAGTCTAGGTACTAGCTAATACCAATAGCTAAGGTCGAGGAAGACAAAAGGGCGAACAAAGATAACCATTAAGCCCCACCAAAAAAAATCTCGTCACCACCAAAAGACAACTCCACAGTCGTGTGATCTCGAGCCCACTAAGTGGTACTAGTATCTTCGGCTCGATTCAAGTCCTTTGGGGGATCATAATCTGAGAATGTTTCTAATCGTACTTCTATGGTGTCCTCTTCCATCTCATCCTCCGTGTCAAAAATCTCTATCACCTCGATACTTTTCTTTCTAGTCGAGGTCTCCTCTGGAACGTTTCTTGAGCCTACCACGGAACCCTCTACCTCGATCTCATCTCGAGAAGGATGGCACCACGATGAAACTACATATCTTTGAACCTCGTGAGACTTTAATGGACTAGTGGTAACTTCCCCAGCTCTCCTGAACTAGGCCTCAAAACGATGTCGTTTCAAGTCTTCCTCCCCCTCATCAACCCATACTACCGTACTTTTCCTAATATAAACCGTACCTCGTCTACATGGAAATTTCTCAAAATAAGCTGTCATCTCCTTTGGATTGCCTAGACAGATCGGTAGCATCTTCAGGGCTTGGAATCTGGAAAAGGAGAGATCCCACGACAGGGTGAGACTTACGTCTCAACAAGCTAGCCTAACCCTACCTAGGCCATCCATCCCACCAGACCAAAGCAAACAAAGCAACGCATATTATTTGCTAAAACAAGACATGGCATCAACTCAAGGCAAATTAGTATATAGTGACCAAGCTTTCATGCTAGCTTACAATCATTTTCATCATCACGTGAATTAGAAAGGAATTCATCCCCTCTTTCAAACTTCTAGGGACTAGCCTACGTTTAGATGCCTCAGGCTATCCCGATTAATAAACCCGCGTTCAGGCACATCAGGTTTAACAGCTTATCACCAAGCTCATGTGGACAGGCCAAATTTCTCATCCTGCGTTTAGACGCATCAGGATGTACTTTCAACCACAACCCCACATTCAGACGCATTGGGGTGTACCTAGCTCGCAACCTCACGATAAATCGCAACAAGGTGTCACTGGCCTCAAGCCCTCATCTCATCATGATACTTGCCACCATTCATGTGTTCTCATGGCTCGCTAGCCCAGTTCAAGCAATCTCAATCATAAATCACTACGATAAATATTTAATCACATTATCAGCATGAGGATTTTTAGGCTTTAGAACACGAATCAATTGCTTACCCAAGAGGAGCGATCGTGCCGTGTCGCAAAGCACGATCTAAGAATCGAATATCATACCGCCACATAGGCAAACAAGGGGCATCAACGAGTACGTCATCAATTCAATCATTCAAGCATAGCAAATCAATCAATTTCATCGTTTCCTCAGCGGAAACTGTCCAGTCGTGTCCAAATATCCTTAAATAGGTTTAGGGGTCACTCACCTTCGCTTAAGTTAGCAATTCTCGCTAAAATTCCCTCGTCAAGTTCGGCTTCAAGTTGACTTCTCCGCTGTCCAAAACAGGGCAGCAAAATGACTTAGGAACTATCCATCGTTACAATTAATTTATCCAATCTAGCCCTAATTCCACCTATCGTGGACCTCATTAACAACTCAAGGGATATTATAGTATGTCCTAACAACACATATAGAGCATGGCGATACCATGAACAACCCCTAACCGAACCGGACTACTCAGATTTAAGACAAAGCAGAAACCGATTCTATCTTTCCTTACACAAACAGCCCACTAATTCACCTTAAGCTCCAAATTATCATCAATTCGTCTTGCTAAAACCTTAATCAACATGTTATAGAGCACTATGAAAATTTTCGAAGTCAATTAGCACTCCTAAGGCCTCCAAACAGACCGACTCTTCTCAGTTCATCGGCGGTCAGAATCTATCCGGAAAATCAACTCCAATCCAACCATCAAAACTCATTCAAAACTCAACTAAATCAGTAACCTTAACTCAGTGACTTCAAGTATAACATGCTATATAATTTCCATAAAAAATTTAGAGCCATTTGAAGTCTCTAAGAGGGTGAACGATAGCCCTCTCTTAGTTAGCTCAGAATATGTTCGGTTTTCTTCCAAAAATTCTCATAAAATAACCAAACCTCCAAAAGTCACAAAACCAATTGGAGCTTGTCAAGGACAGGTTAAAATAACCTGTGGTGGTTGGCGGCCAGCGGTCGACCAAAAGGTCATCGAAGGAGGGGCTCGTACAGACCAAACCGGGCGGCATAAACTGGTCAGCAGGAGCAGTTTTCTGTTCTTGGAGGAAAATGCACAAATGGAAGAGAAAGAATGTGATGGTCCACGAAATTTTGATGGAGCAATAGATGATGGAGTCCTAATCATCTTTGGTTAAGTTTCTAGAAGGATTAGAGTGAGTGAAAAATTAATGACCATCACCTATTTATTGGCACTTGTCTTAGAGTCAATTACATCAGGACTCTATTAACTCCTCACATTTTTCGGCAGCCTTGGGGAGGAAGGAAATTTGTCAAATAACTAAAATGCCCTTCTCAAATCATTAAGGCCAGGTTAACTCTCCAAGGGCAAAATGGTTTTTTCACACCTTTCGTCCGAAATTTCATTTTCTTGATATTTTTCACCCTCGATAAGGCAGCGTCCAATCCATATCAAATGTTAGAATCCCCCATTTCCATTTTTAAATTTTGAGATCCTATTTCATGATCGATTTTCCGTCGATCGAAATTCTAGTTTGTCTCGAATTAACGGGTGGCTCTTGCGGACGTTACGCATATCGACTATGTGATTCTCATCACACTTAGGATAACTCAAACTACGGTAATTTTGATTGTCATGTAATCGCGAGGGTCTATCGCTAGCCCCGAGGCAATAATCGTCACAATTCGATTTAGGAAAATTTTGCAAATTATACGTTGGTTAAGCAGTATCACCCGCGTTCCAACCGTACAACACTAGCAATGGTTTCATTAATCGTTTTTAGATCGGCCTCGACTCTAAATGTTCCCTCGACGATCTTTATAGTCAAAGTGCCGTTTTCTAATCGAGTTTCCCAAGTCCACATATCTCATCGCACGTTAGCCTTCCTCCTTTAGTTAATTACTCGAGATTAATCAGATCCTAACGAGACATAACTGAAATACCTCGCAAGATATCTTACATTCAAAGGTCTCGAAATGATAGGAAATTCATAATGTCGCATCAGTAGACCCTGCAAAGATTGAAGCAGTTACGAATTGGCCAAGACTAACGTCAGTAGCCGAGGTTCGAAGTTTTTTAGGATTGGCAGGGTACTACTGAAAGTTTGTAGAGAAGTATTCCTCGATAGCCACTCCTTTGACAAGATTAACTAAGAAGGTTACGTAGTTCAAGTGGACAAAAGAGTGTGAATGGAGCTCCCAAGAGCTGAAACATCGATTGACCACTGCACCGGTATTAACAATCCCTTCGGAACCTAGAAGTTATGAGATCTATAGTGATGCATCGCTAAAGGGATTAGGATGCGTATTAATGCAACATGGAAGAGTTGTTACTTATGCGTCGCAACCTAAAATTAAATTAATAGATTATTAGGTTAATTACATGAATTAACTAACACGGACTCTCCCAAGCCCTTACCAAATTGTAACTTTGGTTAATCAGAATGATTTAGAATTCGGAATCATCACTAACCATTTTTGGTAGGTTGATTAGAAATCTAAATAAAATAGCCGGACGATTATTTTATTCCTATGAATAAGAGATTATGGATTCGAGAACTTGATTACAAATAGTTTCATTTAAACTAATGCCCTTTCGGTACCAATTTCATGTAAAAGTCTTTTGGTTGGTTTATGTGACTTGAAATTTTTCAGATTTTATTTTTTGTGAAATGCAATGCTAATGCAACCTAATTATATGACATGTGACGTACAATCACATAAAAGCATGACATGGCAACATGACATGGAAAAATGCACGACATGGAATTATATGCCATGGATTATATGATATGCGAATGATTTTTTTATTGTTGATATTTTCAGATTTTAGTGTTATAAGCATGCGACTTCAAAAAAGAATGAATGAGTAGATTCTTTGTCCTTTTTTTTATTATAATTTTTCGGCAATTGAAATGTGCATGATATACTTTAAAGATGTGCGTGGATATTTTGAAAATATGAAGTACAATAGATGATACTCGAAAATATGATGTTATGAATATGCACAAGATATGCTAAAGATATGCATGACATGTGCCTGGTGCTCTTTCCCTTTTAAAAATTTCATCCATGGTGGATTTTTTGAAGATTTTTGTTATCTTGACTTTATTTGCTTAAGGCTTTATGAGATAAGATTTCTAAGAAACCCTATCTTCCTAAAATTTTCAAGAATCTTTCAGAACATAGAAAATCCAATTAAGGCAACACATCCATCAAGATATTCATCACGAGATAAGAAGTGAAATCGACAAGATTATGATTTTCATTGCCTCTTCAATTTTTTTTTTGGAAAATTCCCGCTTCTCTAATTAAAAATGGCTTTTTGAAGATACCGAATAGGACCAAAGTGGCAATAGGTCAGACCGGCTAAATTCAAGATTTTTTGACAAGATTAAACTTTGATGTTTTAGATCAAAATAGTGTTCTTTTTATTTCCGAAAAAAAATGTTGAATCTTTGCATAATGTCGACCATGAAACTGTGCAAAAATATCTTTATCTTAGACAAAAACCGAATGCTAATAAGGCAAAAAAAGCAAGCGAATAGTAGCAAATCAAAGCATGAAAAATAACATCAAACAGCATCATGAACATCCCAAAAAGAGCAGAAAAACTACCTTCCGAGACAACAGTTTGATTATCCTCCGAATAGTAGCGGATTCTGTACTGGACAGCAATCGATTTGCCCAAAAACCAACTGGAAACACCTGGGCGACGCATGGCTGCAGTTGCGACGGTGATGAAGCGAATAGAATTGGATCAAACAGAACAGGCGCTAGTTCTTTTCGAGCTGGACAGGTGGCGAGTGGCGGTCTTCGGTCGTCCTAGAGTGTTCCACGGCGACTAGAGGAGGTTGTGGAGTGGTGTGACGGCAGCGGTTGAGGCAGCAGTGGCGTTGATGAAGGAGTCGACGATGATGCGGCGAGGGAGTCGGTGAAAGAATTCGTGAGAGAGAGAGAGGGGCGAGAGAGAGTGGAGTGTATCTAGAAAATTATGTCGTCTTCTTTTTTATCCTAAGTGCATGACATGTATACATAGAAAAAGATTTAGGGTTATGCTCCAAGATTCAATCCTAGTCGTTACCTCTAAAGACTTCAGACGAGATATCAACCATAGCATTGCAATTTTTGATTTTTGAGGAATCCTTTTGGGCTAGGACGTCTCCAAAATTCGACCACCATGGAGAATACAAGGGCTAGGCCGAAAATTTTACTATTAATCGGCTTATTTGCACGAATTTAAGGCCTAATTGGGCTTTGATTAATCAAATAGATAATTAAATAAAAGCCTTTCATTTAAAAGCATTAAAAATGGACCAAATTGGATTTAAATTGAGCCTCATATAACCATGCAAAATTTAGCAACTCCCCCTCTTCATGATCGAAAATTCCCAAATTGATCTTGGTCACGTTACCTGTTAAATTAAGCTTAATCGACTCGACTTCGTCTGAATGTTAACACATGGCAGAAAAATAAATATGCAATGTATAAGAATTTATTTTTTTGGCGAGAATTATGGCTAACTCTCATTTTATGAATAAATGAATGAATTTCTAAAATTAAAATTTAGGTGTCAATAGCTGTCCCTCTTTGAGTGGAAGCTCGAAAAGGTTTTGCTCAAAGGCTAAAATTGAAACTCAAATTTTGCAAATGCAAATACAAATGATGATGACGACCAAAAAAAAAAAAATTAGCGGGAGTGCAAATCCCATTTTCTGATGCAAAAGGAAATGACGCATGAAATGTAATGCCATAAATAACATGTGCTAAAACTTCTCCTATCCCACATCAACAAAATCCGCACATGGATCACTTGTGAAAATACAGGTTTTACCAAATACCTTATAAGCTAATAATTCCATTAACCTCTAGACTTCCAGTAGATGCCGGGATGCTGAGGTACTAGCCCATTGTTGCTAGAAGTTTCCTTCTGACACAAAACGACATAAAATCAATGTAGAGTTTGAATATGTGCTCGAATTATGGTTCGAGCTGGCCATTTATTTTTCAAAATCACAAGAGTGCATACATTGTGAATCGAAAAATGGGATCAAGATCGCAAGAGCGCACACACTGCGATTTTGATAAAGGTCCAAAATTGTAAGAGCGCATACATCGTTGTTGACACCCGATTTTTGGATTAGTCTTTTTCAGTTTATTTTTAAAAAATCCATAAAAAAATCCATAAAAGTTGAAAAATTGCAAAATCAACTTTGGTGGCCTTGGCCAAGCTCAAGGAACCATTTTTGACCAAATTTTTTTTCATAATTTTTAGTATTTTTAGAAAACAGGAAAATACTCCAAAATTCTAGAAAAATAGCATTCATGGTCACAAAAATATATAAAAATAGTCAATATTTTTATTTTTATTTTCTTGTGTTCTTGACCTCATAAAAAAATGTAAATCCATGTTCAATTTTATGTATTCATTTGTTACACGTATGATTGAATTTGATAAAAAAATGTCAAATGAGTCTTTTAATTTGTATTTTTTGCATTTTAGGATCTTGACATTCAATCTAATTGTCCTTCATGCAATTTAGCCCAATTATTTGCACAAAGTGCTCAATTACATGAATTGAGCAAAATTGCATACTTAATTGCAATTTAGTCCTTGAATTTGGGCATAATTGAAATTACTTTCAATTCAAGGGCTACCTTTATAAATCGAAGCCATTACCCAATGATTTTCATCATTCTGAGTCGATTGACATAGGTGGTTTGATCCAATTTGACCATTTGAGCCCTCAATTGCACAACTTTCTGATTTGAAATTAAATGAAAATTTGGCGAATTTGTAGAAATTGACATGAACTTTTGGACAAAATCACTTTTTTAGTTAATACTCATGTCCTAAGTTCGATTCTGAAGCTTAAATTTTGAAAATCCCCCACCAATTTGGGTTAATTTTGAAAATTCCAAGTCAAAACTAGTTCAGACCGATCAGACCGCCTGGTCAAACCGGTCGAGAACAGTGTCGTCCTCAACCTTAGGATTCCCGTGCGAATGAATAGTTCCTATGTGCATTTTGATCGCAAAATTGAAGGATCAATTGGCCTCGATTCATAAAATTGATGAGGGGGTTTTGTTAACCAAGAAGTTCGGCATCGATGAAAGCCAGTCCGACGACTTGGGTGCATCAGAGCCGCTCCGATGAAGGTCAAATGTCCGCCGGCAGCTTCCAAACCAAACACAAAATCAAATGTTGGTGGAAGTTGAGTGAAATTAGAGTCACCAGTTGGCCAAGATCGATGACAAATTCATCTTTGATGTTCACCGGTATCCGGTGACCATTTCGCCCGTGATCACACGTGCGAATAGTCATCATCGAATATCTCCTGCACGGCCAATTTTTTGGAGGGGGGATATAACAAAAAATTGGCACGTTTTTAAAAGGGGTCTCTCTCATTCTGTTTAGGGAGGATAACGGAATCGAGAGGAAGAAAGATAGAGGAAGAGAGCTCGCACTCTAATCCCCATTATCGAGAGTTAGAGCTCGAATTGTTAAGGCATTGGTTAGGCTGTTTCCGGCCAAACTGATGCTAGAGAATGCCACTAGAAGCTCGCTTGGAGTAGCAGGAATTGATCGCCCCTGGTCAAGCCGCCTATAATCTCAAAAAAGCTGAGTTCAGTCTTCAAGCTTTCTTACTGTGTATCAATGGCGGATTTAGCATCTGATCACCATTCTTCGATTTTATGTGGGCGTTTTATTCCCCAAGCATTACTAATCACGATTGCATCCCATTTTTGTCTCGATTTTGCATAATAATTCATGTCTGAGTCTCCAAACTTCCCGTCATAAATTGAGAACTGTTCAATCCTGCCTAGCCAAATCTAGGTCGCGCGAGCTCAATCAGAGCTCGAGGTAAGTGTTCTGAACCTCTTATGACTTCTAAGTTGATGAATTGACTCGAAATGCTATGAATCGCATGATTGGAGTAGCTATACCCGTACTGGTTCAAGGTTGCCCACGTTTGATTGTGTGGATGAAATGCTTTAATTCTGGCATATATGTGACTATAAGTTGAGACGAGTCGATTGGCGCTGGTCTTGTTTGATTCCGTCAAGATTTCACCGTTAGATCGTCACCGGAGTTTCTCGGCCATCCGTTACAGATGAAGAATGCTTGAGGAAGAAGATGATGACGTGGTGGTCAATCGGTCAAAGGTGCTGACTTGGCGCTAACGTGGCATGCCGCGTGGCAGCCATGTCAGCCGAGCCGTTAGAGTTCGGTTTGAATTTGTTAGTTGATCTAACAGTCTAGGTTGTGCCACGTGTTGGCTTGGTGACCGTTCGATCAGTTGTATAAATTCTGTTAATAAAAATCGATTTTTCAAAAAAAAAGAAAATAAATAGTTTGATCGAACGATCGAGGATTAACCGAGTCGTTTGATAGTGGCCGTAGATTTAAGTAATCACATCTGACGACTGAGGTGTAGTCGACTTTTGATCTAAGCCGTAGGTCTTAGTCAGCTGATGCTGAGGCCGTGGATTAGCCACGTGGTTCAATTGAAACCGTCGGATTAAATTCAAATAATCGGAAAAAAAATGCGGAACAACGCCTTTTTAGGGCCGTGGTCGTGCGGGTCCGGGTCTGGGCCAGGTATCTGATCTGAGTGGGTTGGGTTGACCCGGTCTGAATCATTTTATTTATAAAAAATTTTAGAAAATGATTTTTAAATAATAAAACAATCAGGAAAATTCTAGAAAATCCTAAAAAAATGTTAGAAAATCCTAGAAAATAAAAAAAATGTAGGAAAATTGTGAAAAATTCTTAGACATTCCAGAAATTCCCATAAATTGAGGATTGACCATAGACAATTGGTCAATCCCATGGTCAATCCTATTTTTGGGATTTGTTATTTGTTCTTATGAAAATTAACAATATTACCCTGTAGGGATAAATCGCCTCTGCTTGATATATGAGATAGGTCGAGAATGCCAATGTAAGAATTAGGGTTGGCTAGGCGACCAATTCTTATGCTTAGATTCTTGAATCTTGTCCTCTTTTTGGAAATGACGATTTTACCCTTCTAAGGGTAAATTGTCTTTCTTATTCTGATCGAGTCGTGAAAATTACTCAAAATTAGGATTTGGGTCTGATGATCCACCAATCCTTTTGTTTAGAATTTTCACCTCTCATCACCTTCTGTAATTACGATTTTACCCTTCACAAGGTAAATCGTTTCTAAAATTCTAGAAAAATTCAAAAAATTCCTAAAAAATAGGAAATGGATTGGTTTAACAACCAATCCTATTTCCACCATCTTTTGACTCCATATTTCGTCTGAAATGAAAATTTTTCCCTTGTAAGCTAAATTGTCCCAAAATTCTTCAAAATTACGATTTAGCCCCTCAAGGGCAAATCATGTCAAAAATACTCCGGAGCCTAGATTGACATTTTTCTAGGCTAATAGGGCCTTACTAACGATGCGACGTTGCTTTCATGTGATTTATCCGCATGTTTTGGATCCTTGATTTGCACATTCATTTTATTGATTGTATTTATTAGGATAGTTATTCATAACTACGTTAACTCTTAGATTTAGGGTTTGCACCTGATTCATCTGCATGAAATCTTAGATTAGCCAAATCATTCAACTTAGGTGCCGAAAGGGCGTCAACTCTGATAGTTGGCGTAACAAAGTCCTCGATCTCATTTCTCTAGTTTCTGCAAAAATGAATATAATGCTCCCAACTATTCGATAGGATTTTCAATCGTACCTTCCACAAAATGATTGATGGCGACTCATTGGCATGCACGTGTATCACATGTCACTAGACCACACCGAAGTCGACCACGTATACCGCCGTTGCAACTTGGGTAACAGGCCTTGGGAGAGTCCCGCATTCGATCAGAGGAGATGACCCATTAACCCGTCCAAAATCTCAACGGGTTCCGTCGAGATCTAGGCCACGACAGACTGGCGACTCCGTTGGGGATTTATTCCAAACTAGAATCTCTAGTTAGGAATTTTAGAGGACTTGAGCTGATTAAAAAGTTGATTGGTTTATCTAACATTGTTTTCTGCAGATGCACTCGAAGGTGAGGTATGTACCATAACCATTGTGTTAGATGTTTTTACAGATTGGAGAAATAAGGGGTGGAGTGTTTGTTGACATCTTTCTTGCAGGTTGAAGTTGGGATTGTATGTTTATTTTTACACATATACTGAAGCGGTGTTTGATACAAATCGCTGCGCATGACCTTACATCGTGATGATCACGACACACCTCACACATTGGCAATCAAACCTCGACCGCAAACCACTTCTAGGTTACCTTAGATAGGGAAATGATATGAAAGGATCTCGTGTTTGATGACACTCGAGACTTTCATGTTCATTCCCGCTCACGATCCAAATTGGTGATATCTAGCCTTCTTGGATGGGTACTCTTGGGGAATACTTTGTCATATTTGGATGGTGGGAGCCTGAGCCATAGGTTCCTCACTTGATTTTATTTCTAAAGTATATGCCCACTTGTCTCATGGCATGTCTGTGGAAAGTTGGTATGCCTAAAACCACCCATTGTTACAAGCGAACATTCCATGTTCCTTGAGGTTTTGATTGGTAAGGCGTTTACTTTTGATGTATTTCCTTATTACCTATTTCATAGTATGTTCATGTATTACATATCATTTACATCTACATACATTGCATACATTCTGAAATGATTCTAATGATTGATTGAAATAACGATAATAGTAGATAGGATGTCACTATTCCCTAGAAGTTCGACGGAGTTAGTGACCTTAGAATATTTAAGGAAACTCACTCATCCTGGATCGAATACAAGGTTGCATTTTATTAGATTTGTGTATGGCCGAGAGCTGATTGGGCATAAGCTAGGATATGCCGAAGATTGCCAGACTAGTTACTATGTTGATAACCTTAGGTTTAAGCGGCAGGGGGACGGATGCTTAGGCACTATCTAGAGATGAAAAGGCAGTATCGCAACGGCTTAGCTAAAAAAGTATATGCCCGCCAAAAAGTTGAACATAAGGCTAGGGAGAACCAACCGCTAATCTCTCTTTAGAGGAAGAAAAGACGCCCTGCAACCAAGACAAAGCCAAGACGCATTATACTCAAAAAGACAAAATCCAAGAAGACCCCTGAAGTCGTTATACCATGGACTAGAGAGTGGTCGAAATAGCTAAAGCATCTCAACCAACCTACTGAAGATTATTCTTCACAACTTGAAGGACGCTTAACTAGGGAAGAAGTCCTGATTGTCGAGCCGTGTCCTAAAGAGGGGCAAGATAAAGATGCAATCAAGGAGGAAACCATGATGGACCATTACCCCGAAGAAGATTAGATCTGGGGAAGGGATAGCTTAGATACCACATTTCACTGACCTTTTATGGCTTTCTTATCTTAGAATAAATTTGATTGGTGTCTCCAACCTCTCGAGGCCCCTCTCAAATCTCTATCATAACATATCTTTTTTGCAATAAGGAATTTCATCTGCTATGTTCACGGTTGATGTTTTGACCAATGGAATGTGACATTGTTATTTCCTTTAGTCACTAAGGTGATTTTGACTAATTGCATAATTCACTTCTTTGAAATTCAAATTAGATCTTGAGTCAGGTTTTTCATACATGAGAAAATCTCTAATTTCCATTTCATTAACTGAAATATGCAATTAAATCGGTTCATGCATATTTCATGACATTAGCATAATCACATGTTTAAAGTAATCTTTGGCGATTGATTTTTCAAAATCATTTGCATATTTTAGACTTGAAGGGAAAGAATGACATCCAAGTGTTCAAGGTCCCTCGAACTAAGCTCCTAACCTGGTAGGGCAGCATAGGTGAAGCTAGCTAGAAGTATGCCAAATCGCGACTAGGGTATCTATTGGACCTGCTCAAGATCGAATGTCCACCTGCCTTTATCCAAGCCATAGCGCTCTATTGGGATCCTACCACCGCGACGTTCTACATGGAAGGATTGGAGATTACCCATATCCTTGAAGAATATAACACTGCCATTGGAGTTGAGTTTACTCACTTGTTAGTCCAACCTCCTATAGGGTTTGAGCCTTTGAGTCAACTAGCTGAATTCCTAGATACAAGCCTCAATGAAATCAAAGCAGACGCCAAAAGCAATTCTGGATGAGTTTCCTTATTTTTTCTTCTAGATAAGTTTCCCAACCTTCCTGCTAGCAAAGAAACCAAATCTGGTAGAGCTTTTGTCTTGGCATTCTTTAGCTTTGTCTTATTTCCGATCTCATCTGTTACCTTTGACCCTATCATGGTTGTAGTGGTTAAACAAGTCTGCTGCGGGTGGAATTACTCGAACCTTATCCTTGCTGAAACCTTCTTCTCCCTCAACCATTTTGGGAAAAGCAAGAAAGGGATCTTTAGAGCCTCTAGTGGTCTCTTATTCTTGTGGTTCACATCTCATATAAAGTAATTTCATATTCATATGAGTTTCACTAAGATTAGCTTTGATGTCCATTCTCTTAGAACTTTCATCAAAACTTATACACGTATTCCTAAGTTCAACTTTAAAGGATGGAAGGAATTTCTTAGAACTCTAAAGCCAGTTAAACTCCGACGGCAGCATAGATTACCAACATTGGGTAAAGTCAGGCTCGCATGCAATGGTGAAGATCTAGTCCCCTTGTTAGGATTGACAAGCGCCACTGCATATTATCCAAGGAGGGTTATCCAGCAGTATGGGGCATTGCAAGAGATTCTTTCATCACCATAACCAGGCATCTTCTCATTTGATATGCCAAGGGAGACCCTCACAAGGGAGAAGAAGAAACAATTCGAAGCTAAGGTGGAATTCATCATACGCTCTTTGAAAGACTCCTAAACTTGGCCAGATTATATGACTCATGAGATGAATACTCATAGGGCTTTTACAGAATACATTCGACGCTTTGAGGAGACCAGACGCAGTTTTTTGAGCCTTACGTACCTGAATATATTGTGTCGTACGTGCCTGGAGTGGAGCCATATATACCTGAAGACATGAGATCACCGTCATATTCGGGAGATGAGGAATCTCAGACTCAAGGATCCGATCTTTGCTAGGATGATGAGGGTGCCTTAGACCCTAATCGCCCTAGACTTGGATAGACTATTCTATCAAGTGTAAAACATGTGAACATTATGATGTCTTCTTAGCATTTGGATACTTATTTGTATTAAATGTTACTTCTAGCATATGTATATGAGCATAAGCATGTTTTGTCGATGCATAAAAAACTATCGTCAAAGATTGCGCTTCTTTCAATTTCATGTATCCTTTTGAAAAATGATTAGAAGAACTGCTCACTCGAGACTATGGCTCGCAAGATAGTCATTTTTCTCATTCATCAATAGAAAACATGCAATTGAAAGAATCCGGTACTTTCCTTTTTTGTCCTAAAGAGATACTTACTTGTTATTTTCAAATAAACAGGTATTCTCTAATCACAAAATTACCAAGACATCATTTCTTTACTCGATTTAAGACGAGAATGGAATAGCAAGAATTGACTCGACAAGTGGGCATGTTGAAGACCCAGATGACTACTATGACTACCATGATGGATGAAATTAAGGCCATGTTGGAAGCCTCCCAAGCCAGATGGATGGTAGTACCTAACCTGAACGACTTAGCTCAATGTTCAATACCCAATACGACTGACAAAGGGACAGCTGAGGTGCCCAACATGTTGTAGAGGACTTTCGTGCACTAAATATCCAGTCGCAACTAAAGATACCTCCTAATGTCATTAACCTCGAGAAGAAAGAGAAAGGAAAACAGGCAATATAAGTTAGACCTAGATGATTACGACGGATGGGAAGATCATGCTGAATTCCTCAGATAATATAAGTTTAACATAGCTACAGCCCCGACAAGGGAAGATCTGTTATGAACAGTGCAAGGAAGAGGCGAAAAAATCAGAACATATGCCTAGAAATGGCGTGCTTTGGCAACTCAAGTGAAACCGCTAATCCCGGAAGATGACTTGATTAACCTATTCTTAAAAGCGCTTCCATATGAGTACTTTGACAGATAAAACACCTCAGAATGTCAAACCTTTACACACTTTATAAATGTCACGCCCCGCGACCAGAGCACGAGCACGCGAGCATCCCTGCAAGCAAACCAACAAAAATCTCTCGGCGGTCCCAAGATCCACAAATAGGAGTCGAGAGATATAATAAACACATCAAGCACGCGGAAGCGATACTCTTATAAAATCCCGTACAATATATATATTAAGTGGGACCTGGATAGCATATGTCATTCATACATCAAGGTGTGTTGCTCATATAACCCGAATACTAAATCTGCTAAACAAAAGGCGACAGGGTAAGCATATCAAAAGGAAACATCCATAAAATCCCTTAGGAGCGGGGTCAAGTCGCCAGTCAAGATCGATCCACCAACTGAAGTATCCTAGGATGAACTGCTGGAGTCATCCTTATCCTCTGCGTCCTCGGTGGGCTCATACTCGGAAAACGTCTCGGAGGGAACCTCGACGGAATCCTCCATAGTCACCTCCTGTGATAGCTTAGCTAGGTCCCCCTCAGACGCTTCCAAAACTATGACCTACTCCTGCTTCTACTCCTCGATGTACTCCATGGTCGGTGTCCGCTCTGGTCCGTTCCTGGACCCTACCACTGACCCCTCAAGTAGCTCTTGCTCTGCTACAATCTAACACCAATCTGGTATGACACCCTATGGTACCTCGTGGGGCTTTAGCGGCCCTATCTATGAATTCCCCTCCTTCTTGAACTACGCCTCGAACCTATGAGGCTTTCACTCAGGCTTACCCTCGTCCACCCATACGACGGTACACTTCCTCATATATACGTTTCGTTGCCTATCCGGGAACTCATCATAGTACGCCGTCATCTCCTTTGGGTCCCCAAAACGAATTTGCCACATAGCTATGACCTAGAATCTATAAAGTAAAGGTTTTTCCAAAAGGAGTGAGATACACATCTCAGTAAGAAAAACCTAACCCTAGGTCAGGTTGACAGTCTACTCAAGTAATCCTATCCCTCAACAAATCCACACTCATGAACACATAGGCATAACCATCATAGTTCAATAAACAACCACATATAGAAGACAGGCATGAGTTTACAATTTCGTATCACACTCACATGCACATGTACTCTCAGCCTGCCACTTCACCACATCCATCAACCTCCTGCGCCGAAGCTCTATGTGCTATAATGCTGAGCCAAGGACGCTCCACCTGCCTCATTCTCTAGCCCGCGAACTAGTTGCCTCAGGCTCGATCCGCGTAAAGGCATGAGACCATCATCGGTGACTCACGTAAACGCATCAGGTCCCAATGAATCTCCAAGCAAGGCTCATTAACTCATACTCCGTCCCGCGAATAATTCGCATCAGGACCGCGGCTAACTCAATCCCGCGACTTCGTCACATCAAGGCGCCACATAACCACACTTCACCCCGCGACTTCGTCGCATTAGGGTTTTAACCTCCTGCCCCGCGTCTCACATGCCTTAGGGCCTCACCTCATCTTAGCCATGCCTCCACCATAACTCATGTCATGCTTTTCAAATCGTTTGCATTCACGATATCAAGTGCAATTCACAAATCTCATGGCATGCAAGGCAATCAAATGATGGCCCGGCATAGCAAGCAATCAAACATAACTAATGTCACACATATACGTCCTATATCATTTTAGGACATAATCAAACTAACTCTATTGAAATTCCCACGCAAATCCATTCAATTAGGCCTTGACTTACCCAATCGAGTCCAATCCCCCAAGCTTAGGTTTAGAAAATCCCTTACCTTAGCTTCAATTACACCAAATTACTCTTCTTGAGTCTTCTAGGTTCGGCCCATTGTAGTCCAAGGTCGAACACTTCGCGCAACCTAGAAATTTTGATGAATCCGTCAATTTTCCATATCCAAATTCTCAATCCATTAACCTCAATCATCCATTGATCAATCCCCAACATCTTAACACATCATAAACATCAATTTTAAGTCCCATAAGTTTCTATTCTTGTAAGCCACAGAATCGGTTTTGCACAGAACCAAATCGGTTCACTTCCATCCTATGCAAACCGAGTGTTTCCAGCCTTCAATCTTTCTCAATTCCTTCATTCAAGCCTTATTCTATCTCTTAACATGTATACCTAAGGGCTTGAGAGGCTCACCGGTCATTTGATGTCAGATGGCCACCGAAAAATCATCCAAAGTCGCCGGATCGTCCATGGTCAGAATACCGACAAATTCTGTCCAATATATACAAGGGCGGTTCGTGGTCACAACTTAATCAAATAAATTTATAATTTTTATCACATAATCCTATATGTTTCCGCTTGATCTCCACCAAATTTAAGCTCTAGATTCCAAGATTTCGGCTATGAAAAGAGGTGAGAACCGAACCTACCTCAAATTGGAGCAGAATCTGTAGGGTCTTGGGAGATTGCTTGGCCGGGACTCCACAGTGCTCCAATCGGCTTGATTCCTATTGAAAAACGTCGGCAAGATGTAGAGCAACGTCGGGATGGTCGGTCGGTGGTCGATTGATGGCCAAAAGGGGCGGTTGAACCGACCGAACAGGCGGCTCAGTTCTGGTCAAGCGGTGAGCAGAAGAAGAAACAAGAAAAAGATGATGCTCGGTTGCTTTTTGGGAGATATGGCCGAATGAGTGAGTGAGAGAGAGATGAGAGAGTTTTGTTTATCCCAAGCTTGGTCCAAGTTGTATGGTAGGTCTGCATAAAGGTGATATGACTTCCATGGCTTGATTTGTGACACTTGGTAATTTTTCTTCCCAAGATGATCCAAGGGCTCCATTTTGGTCTTTATTTTCGGCAGCCAAGGGAGTGTCAATTGTCCAAATTTCCTTTCTTGAGTTGTATAAGTAAAGCTTCAAGATTGAGGGGTAAAATGGTCATTTTACCCCGACGTTTCGATTGTCGTTTTTCTCGTTTCTGACTTCTTCGATAGGACGATGATCATTCCAAATAAAGTTGGAATTCTTGATTTCCCATTTCAAATATTTCAAGACTCGTTTCAGATCGTTTCCTCTATTAGATGTGATCCTAGCCTATCCCGAACCGACGGACGGCTTTTGCGGACTTTACGCGTATCGACCTTGTGATTCTCATCACATTTAGGGTTCGTCAATTCGTGGCAGCTTTGGTTGTTATGTAATTGTGAGGGTTTATCACTAGCTCCTAAGGTCTCGATTTTCACCGTCCGATTTAGGAAGATTTTGCAAATCATACATTGGTTAAGCGGCATCACCCGCGTTCCAATCGTATGACACTCGCAGGGCGTCCCTTAATCGTTCTCGAATCGGCCTTTTATGGCTCTAAATATCCCCTCGATAATCCTTATGGTCAAAACATCATTTCCTATTCGAATTCCCTAGGTCTACGTACCATGCCTTGCGTTAGCCTTTCTCCTTTGGTCAGTCTACTCAAAGTGATCAAATTTTGAGCAGAATACAACTGAAATACATCGTTTCATACATACAAACTTCTCATTACAGAGTCTGAAATTGACGGGAAATCAGAATGTCGCAACTCGTCCCCTCTTACAAAAATTTTATCCTCGAAATTTACATTACATGTATTCACTCAAATAAATGGAGGTGCTGTTGCCTCATTGTCTCTTCATTCTCCCATGTGGCTCCTTCCGTCCCGTGGTGCTCCCATATTAACTTGACTAGTGGGATCTTCTTATTCCTGAGAATCTGCTCTTTCCGGTCCTCGATCCTTATTGGCTTCTCTACGTAAGATACTCTGTCGTCCTCCTCTATGGCTTCGTAGTCCAGTACATGCGTCGGATCAGGCTTATACTTTCTTAGCATCGGCACATGGAATACGTTATGTACCTGGGTTAGATTTGGCGGCAAAGCAAGCCAGTAGGTCAAAGTTCCAATCTTTTCCAATATCTCAAAAGGACCTACATATCTTGGGCTCAGCTTCCCTTTCCTTCCGAATTGCGACAGTCCTCTCATCGGTGACACCTTAAGGAAGACGTGATCGCCCACTTGAAACTCTAGGGGCTTGCGCTGCTTGTCTGCATAGCTCTTCTGGCGACTCTGCGCCGTCCTCAGTCTATCCCAGATTACCTTCACTGCTACCACCGATTGCTCTACCAATTCAGGACATGTGATACTTCTTTCTCTGACCACATCCCAGCATATGAGTGTTCTGCAGGCTCTGCCATAAAGTGCCTCAAACGGTGCCATCTGTATACTCTGCTGGTAGCTATTATTATATGCAAACACTACTTGGTGTAACTACTCTTCCCATCCGCCTTTGAAATCTATAACGTACGCTTTCAACATGTCCTCG
The DNA here is from genome assembly GCA_028455895.1 of Rhodomyrtus tomentosa. Taxonomy (NCBI): domain Eukaryota; kingdom Viridiplantae; phylum Streptophyta; class Magnoliopsida; order Myrtales; family Myrtaceae; genus Rhodomyrtus; species Rhodomyrtus tomentosa. The sequence goes on from JAPCWY010000011.1 coordinate 21,803,595, forward strand.
AGCGTCTGGATCGTCCTTTTTGACTGCCCATCTGTCTGTGGATGGTACGCCGTACTAAATTGCAGTCGGGTCCCCATGGCCTCTTGCAGGCTCTTCCAAAAATTCGCCGTGAATTTCGGATCCCTATCTAAGTGATCGTCACTGGCACTCCATGTAATCTTACTATCTGACTCATGTACAGCTCTGCGTACTTATCCATGGCGAAATCCTTTCGTACAGAAATGAAGTGGGCGGACTTGGTCAATCGGTCCACGACTACCCATATAGAGTCATGACCTCTCTAGCTCTCCGGAAGTCCCATTACGAAATCCGTAGTTATGTGCTCCCACTTCCATTTCGAAATTTCCAACGACTGCTGCAGTCCTCCAAGTTTACAATGCTGCGCCTTTACTTGTTGGCAAGTTAAACACTTAGCCATGTACCTTGCCACATCTACCTTCATTCCGTTCCACCAGTAATGCTGTTGCAAATTCTGGTATATCTTTGTACTTCCAGGGTGGACACTATAGTTGCTCTTATAAGCCTTTGACAAAATTCTTTCTCAGAGTCCTTCATCCTTTGGTACACATAAAAGTCCTCGGAACCTCAAAATTCCATCATCAGATACTTGGAATTTCGGCTTCCTCTTTGCCGCATCCATCTCAATAATTTTTTGAATCTTCGGGTCCGTAGACTGTAATTCCTTAATCCCTTCTTAGACCTCAGGTTCCACCCTTAGAGTCTCTATCAAACTGGATATCTGATCGACCTCTAATCTGAATTCAGATTCTCTCAAGCCTTCTATCATCGATCAACTTCTCACTAGCAAGCATGCAATACTTGACTTTCGACTTAGTGTATCTACTATTCTGTTTGCTTTCCCAAGATGGTATAATATCTCACAATCATAATCTTTGAGCAGCTCCATCCACCTATGCTGTCTCATATTCAATTCCTTCTGGGAAAACAAGTATTTCAAACTCTGGTGGTCTGTAAATATCTAAAACTTCTCGCCATAAAGATAGTGCCTCCAATTCTTCAAGGCAAACACAATTGCTGCTAACTCCAAGTCGTGGGTTGTGTAATTCATCTCGTGTGGCCTCAACTGCCTAGATGCATAGGCTACTGCCCTTCCATGCTGCATCAATACACAGCCCAATCCTTTCAGCGAAGCATCGCTGTAAATCTCATATCCTCTCGGCCCGACGGAATGGTCAGAACTGGTGCGATCGTCAATCTGTGCTTAGGCTCTTGGAAACTTTGCTCACATCTATTAGTCCATTCAAACTTCGTTCTTCTTCGTCAACCGTGGCAGTGGGACGGCGATGGCTGAGAATTTCTCTACAATCACTTATAATATCCTGCCAATCCCAAGAAGCTTCTGACCTCCGTGACCGTAGTAGGCCTCGGCCAATTGGTTACAACCTCTATCTTTGCAAGGTCCATTGCAATCCCTTCACCAGACACCACATGACCCATAAATGCTACCTTGTTCAACTAAAATTCACACTTACTCAACTTGGCGTACAATGAATGCTCCCTCAGGATCCTCAATACAATTGTTAAATGCTCTTCATGTTGCGCATCACTCCTCGAGTAAATCAAGATATCGTCAATCAAAACTATGACGAATCTGTCCAGAAACTCCTTAAATACTCGATGTATTAGGTCCACGAAAGCAGCTGGAGCGTTAGTCAATCCAAATGGCATCACCGTAAACTCGTAATGACCGTACCTCGTCCTGAATGTTGTCTTAGGTATGTCTTACTTCATGATTCTCAGTTGGTGATACCCCGTCCTCAAGTCAATCTTTGAAAATATTGCAGCCCAACCTGCAACTGGTCAAACAGATCATCAATCCTCGGCAGCGGGTACCTGTTCTTCATCGTCACCTGATTCAGCTGTCGATAGTCAATGCATAGCCGCAAAGATCCATCCTTCTTCCTTACAAACAGCACTGGGGCTCCCCACGACGAAGCACTTGGTTGGATGAATCCTTTGTTAAGCAGCTCTTGCATCTGCACCTTTGACTCCTTTAATTCCGATAGGGATATCCTGTAAGGTGCTTTCGATATCGGTTCCGTCCTAGGGGCTAATTCAATCACAAACTCTATCTCCCGTTCTGGTGGTAATCCTGACAATTCCTGGGGAAACACATCCGGGAATTCACACACTACTGGGATATTCTCTAACTTTGGTCCCTCGATAGTCGTATCCATTATTGCTACTAAGTATGCCCAACATCCTTCAGACATAAACTTGGTCACTTCCAAGGATGAAACTAAGGGAATCGAGATTCCTCCCCAACTTCCCACCAATTCAAAGCTAAGGCGGCCTTTCGGATAAAATTGAATTGTTATGCTTCCACAGTCTACTACGGTCCCCTACTTACTCAACCAATCCATTCCTATTATTACGTCAAAGTCAAACAAGGGCAGTACTGCTAGGTCAATACTTTCTTTATTTCCCCCAATCACTATCTCGTAATTAGTACAGCCTAACGAAACTATTGTGTTATCCTTTAAGGGTGTGGTAACATGCAAGGTCGTGCTCAATGGTTCCAGTTTCATGCCTACTAATTTAGCAAACTGTGCAGACATGAATGAGTGTGTGGCACCGGGGTTAAACAATGCATAAGCAGTCTGGTTGCACAAGTAGACCATACCTGTGACCACTCCTGGTGCATCCTCCGCCTCGTTGCGGGCCACAGCATATACCCTACTTGTGCCGGTGGTCTGCTCTGTTCCATCTGAGGCGCGACAATCAACGGTACAGCTTACGGCCTCTATCCTTGTGGTCGACTTGCTGGTGCTTGGTTTGGACACATCCTCATCTGATGGCCCAGTTGACCACACCCAAAACATGCTCTTGTTCTTACTGGGCATGGCCTATTTCCATGCCTTTTGCCACACAGTATGCAGTTCCAATTTGCCAGGTTTGGCGGTTTCACTATTTTCTTCCTTGCAGGTGGCACGAAACGTCTGTTATTCGCCATCGGCCTCTTGCCCATCTGGCAGTTGTCTCTAAACAACGGGAACCGCGATCCAGTTATGGTATTCCTTGCCCTCAAATCTCATTCAATCATTTGGCCTCGCTCATATATCTCCTGGTAGGTTCTCAAGTTCAACGCGATCATCTGATTGCGGAGTTCAGGTCTTAGACCATCCCTAAACCTCCATGCTTTCTCCAAAGGATCCTCCACAGATCGAGGTGCATACCTCGAAAGCCTTACGAACTTCGCCTCGTACTGATCTATTGTCATTTGGTTCTGGCATAGCTGCAGAAACTCTACCTGCTTCCTTTCCCTGGCCAGCAATACCTTTTCCTCGTCCGTACATTTCAGTACTCCAGAAGCCTTTTCTAGCTTTTCTATCCATCTAGGCACTAGCTTGGGATCTCCAATCCCGTCAAACTGCGTCGACTTCAGTTTCATGAATTGTTCCACTAGTTAGCCCATCTGCCTGGCCACAACGATTTCCTCTTGAGGGTTCACCGTTTCGTTACTCTGATTTGGCTCGCCTTGACTTCCACTTCCACCTCCACCAGCGTTGCTAGTGTTGGTATTTACGGCTGCTTGGGCTATGGCAAAGTCCCGATCCTGGGCCTGCCTCTCTATAATGTCTCTAAGTCCTTCCATTGCCCTCAGTAGACCGTCCACTCTTGGATCGTTAGCTACGGGCGACCTCGAGCTAGAGGCTCTACCTCTTGGTCTCCAGGTCTTCTAGATGGGTTACTCATCCTTGCTTCTTTCTATCGAACCTGATCCACCAAGAGTCCAGCGTTGGGTAAGTAACTTATTCATTCATCCAATCTAGAGTTACTAATTACCCCTTAACAGAAACAGTTATACATCAATAGCACTCTATACATTAATTTCAGAAGCATTTCAACCAATGACCTATGACCATTCCTCATTTCCATCCACTCCAATGATTCACTACAGCTAATCACTTTCATTCATCAGGCAAGTCAAGGTCCATAAATAACCTTCAAACCCTAGTAGAGAACTTAATTCCTTATGCCTTACCACAATCTTACCAAGGTCACACCATCCATAGGTGTCAAGTCGCATGTTAGGCACTTCACGTCTTACCCTGACCAGTCGCTTAAGATCTCGCTATCCATCCTTGTCCCAACTTAATCCTCCTTATTACTCCAGTCCTCAATCCACTTTTTATCAAGCTGACCTTGCTCTGATACCAAAACAAGCGGGAATGTCACGCCCCGCGACCCGAGCACGAGCACACGAGCGACCCTGCAACCAAACCAACAAAAATCTCTCGGCGGTCCCAAGATCCACCAATAGGAGTCGAGAGATATAATAAACACATCAAGCATGCGGAAACGATACTCATATAAAACCATGTACAATATATATATATTAAGTAGGACCTGGATAGCATATGTCATTCATACATCAAGGCGTACTCTCATATAACCCAAATACTAAACCTGCTAAACAAAAGGTGACAAGGTAAGCATATCAAAAGAAAACATCCACAAAATCTCTCAAGAGCGGGGTCAGGTCGCCAGTCAAGATCAATCCACCAATTGAAGTATCCTAGGATGAACTGTTGGAGTCATCCGTATCCTCTGTGTCTTATGTGGGCTCGTACTCAGAAAACGTCTCGGACGGAACCTCGACGGAATCCTCCATAGTCACCTCCTGTGACGGCTTAGCTAGGTCCCCCTCAGATGCTTCCAAAACTATGACCTCCTCCTGCTCCTGCTCTTCGGTGAACTCCATGGTCGGTGTTCGCTCTGGTCCATTCCTAGACCCTACCACTGACCCCTGAGGTAGCTTCTACTCTGCTACGGTCTGGCACTAATCGGGTATGGCACCCTATGGAACCTCGTGGGGCTTCAGCGGCCCTATCTATGAATTTCCCTCCTTCTTGAACCATGCCTCGAACCTATGAGGCTTCCACTCAAGCTTACCCTTGTCCACCCATACGACGGTACAGTTCCTCACATATACGTTCCCCTGCCTATCTGGGAACTCATCATAGTACGCCGTCATCTCCTTTGGTCCCCAAAATGAATTTGTCACATAGCTATGACCTAGGATCTATAAAGTAAAGGTTTCTCCAAAAGGGATGAGATACACATCTCAGTAAGAAAAACCTAACCTAGGTCAGGTTGACAGTCCACTCAGGTAGTCGCATCCCTCGACAAATCCACACTCATGAACACAAAGACATAACAATCATAGTTCAATAAACAACCACATACAGAAGACAGGCATGCATTATATCACACTCATATGCACATATACTCTCAGCCTGCCACTTCACCATATCCATCAACCTCCGCTTGCCTTATTCTCTAGCCCGCGAACTAGTCGCCTCAGGCTCAGTCTACGTAAATGCATCAGACCGTCATCGGTGATCGGCGTAAACGCATCAGGTCCCGATGAATCTCCAGGCAAGGTTAGCTAACTCATACTTCGTCCCGCGAATAATTCACTTCAGGACAGTGGCTAATTCAACCCGTGACTTCGTCACATCAGGACGCCACATAACCACACTTCCCCTCGCGACTTCGTCGCATCAGGGTCTCAACCTCCCGCTCTGCGTCTCAAACGCCTCAGGGCCTCGCCTCATCTCAGCCATGCCTCCACCATAACTCATGTCATGCTTTTCAAATCATTTGCATTCACGATATCAAGTGCAATTCACAAATCTCGTGGCATGCGAGATAATCAAATGATGACCAGGCATAGCAAGCAATCAAACATAACCGATGTCACACATATACGTCCTACATCATTTTAGGACACAACACAAACTATATTGAAATTCTCACACAAATCCATTTAATTAGGCATTGACTCACCCAATCAAGTCCAATCCCCCTAGCTTAGGTTTAGGAAATCCCTTACCTTAGCTTCAATTACACCAAATTACTCTTCTTGAGTCTTCTAGGTTCGGCTCCTTGTAGTGCAAGGTCAAACACTTAGCGCAACCTTGAAATTTCGACGAATCCATCAATTTTCCATATCCAAATCCTCAATCCATTAAGCTCAATCATCCATTACTCAATCCCCAACATCTTAACACATCATAAACATCAATTTAAGTCCCATATGTTTCTGTTCTTGTAAGCCACAGAATCAGTTTTGCACAGAACAGAACCAGTTCACTTCGGTTTTGTGCAGACCGAGTGTTTCCAGCCTTCAATCTTCCTCAATTCCTTCATTCAAGCCTTATTATACCTCTTAACATGTCTACCTAAGGGTTTGGGAGGCTCAACTGTCGTTCGAAGTCGCCGGATCGTCTATGGTCAGAATACTTGCAAATTCTATCCAATATATACAAGGGTTGTTCATGGTCAAAACTTAATCAAATAAATCCCCAATTTTTACCACAGAATCCTATATGTATCATCTTGATCTCCACAAAATTTGAGCTCTAGATTCCAAGATTTCAGCTGTGAAAAGGGGTGAGAACCGAACCTACCTCAAACTGGAGCAGAATCTGTCGGCTCTTGGGAGATTGCTTGGCCAGGACTCCAAAGTGCTCCAATTGGCCTGATTCCTATTGGAGAACATTGGCAAGACGTAGAGCAACGTCGGGATGGTTGGCTGGTGGTCGATTGATGGGCAAAAGGGGCGGTTGAACCGGCTGAACAGGCGGCTTAGTTCTGGTTGGGCGGTGAGCAGAAGAAGAAACAAGAAGAAGATGATGCTCAATTGCTTTTTGGGGAGATATGGCCGAATGAGTGAGTGAGAGAGAGATGAGAGAGTTTTATTTATCCCAAGCTTGGTCAAAGTTGAATGGTAGGTTTGCATAAAGGTGATATGACTTCCATGGCTTGAATTTGTGACACTTGGCAATTTTTCTTCCCAAGATGATCCAAGGGCCCCATTTTGGTCTTTATTTTCGGCAGCCAAGGGAGTGTCAATTGTCCAAATTGCCCTTCTTGAGTTGTATAAGTAAAGCTTCAAGATTGAGGGGTAAAACGGTCATTTTACCCCCGACGTTCCGATCGTCGTTTTTCTCGTTTCTAACTTCTTCAATTGGGCGATGGCCATTCCAAATAAAGTTGAAATTCTTGATTTTCCATTTCAAATCTTTCGAGACTCATTTCTGATTGTTTCCTCTATCAGACGTGATCTCAGTCTATCCCGAACCAACCGGCGGCTTTTGCGGACTTTATGCGTATCGATCCTATGATTCTCATCCCATTTAGGATTCGTCAATTTGTGGCGGCTTTGGTTGTCATGTAATTGTGAGAGTTTATCACTAGCTCCTAAGGTCTCGATCTTCACCGTCTGATTTAGGAAGATTTTGCAAATCATACATTGGTTAAGCGGTATCACCCGCGCTCCAATCGTATGACACTCGTAAGGCGTCCCTTAATCGTTTTTCAATCGGCCTTTTATGGCTTTAAATATCCCCTCGACAATCCTTATGTTCAAAGCGCCATTTCTTATCCGAATTCCCTAGGTCCACGTACCATGCCTCGTGTTAGCTTTTCTCCTTTGGTCAGTCTACTCAAAGTGATCAAATTTGAGCGGGATACAACTGAAATACATCATTTGATACATACAAACTTCTCATTACAGAGTCTGAAATTGACGGGATATCAGAATGTCACAATAAAGGTGTCCGAGAGATTGGAGTGGGCTTTGAGAGAAAGAAGGCTACATGAAACTTCGACGAGGAAGCAGTATCTCCCGAGAAAAGAAAGAGAGGCCGGAGTTGACATAGCCTTTGTACCGGATTTCCATAAATCCAAGTTGTTCGCTAATTCTAATTAGGAAAAAGGAGGATCATCGTGGTCAATGTCTTAAGGACAAGAGCCAAAGAAGAGGCAGCCTCCGAAGCAATTTTCTCAACTTCCCAGATCATTATCTAATTTACTCCCGATGTTATTATAGCAACACTTGGTGGCAAAAGAACCTCCCAGAGCAAATCCAACGAAATATCATGGTTTTGATGAAAGCTAGATTTGCGCCTATCATATGGGTGAAAGAGGACACAATGTAGATAATTGCTACATCCTTAAGCTAAAGGTTTAGGCTCTCATTGACAATCAAATTTTGAAATTCGATGATGTGGCTTCAAATGTACAAGATAATCCACTCCTTGATCACCAAGCAATTGATGCAATATTTGCTGACGAAGAAGAAAACCACCTTGAGCTGAAGGTGAATGTACCTAAGCTAATCGATATTTTGGCAATTGTCTCGTCATATCCAAAAGAGGGAGAAGTGTCGGCTGAAAGAAAGAAGCTATGTATTTCCAAGATGATGAGCCTAGGGATAATGTCGCATTACTAATGAGAAGTTTGAAGGAATTAAGGCCTCGGTGAACTTAGAATGGAACAAGTTTGTGGTTGAAATCGAGCGAGGAAATATGTGGAACGTCTCACATGAAAGACTAGTAGGAGACGTAGAGCTGATTACCGAACCAGAAGAAGAATTTGACGAAAACGAACTGAAAGCTACCAAGCGAAGTCTGGCTTATCGCAGATTTATAACCAAAGCACTGGAGAAAGGCAAGGTTATATATAATCAAGGCAAGGATTCAGGTGGGTACAATTTTAAAGTGAAGTACTCTGCTCCTCCCAATTTCTTCCAGAGAATGGAGGATATTATATCGGATGGATGGGGAGGCATGGATGATCCTGTTCAATCAGAAATCTTGGAGACGGTGATAGAACCTTTTATAGAAGAACCTGAATCATCACTCAACCAAGTGATATCGGAACATTTCCTATGCATAGAAGAGTGAGTGAATGATCTCTCGAGGGAAATAAAGGATGTGTCATTTCGATTGACAACGTGCGGTCATCTTCAAACGATTGATAACAAGCTTGACACTGAGCAATACATCAGGATGGAAAAATTAATAGCCCAGTGGAAAAGCCTGACTGAACTATTCAAGAGAATTAGAAGACACTTGAATTTGCAATTTCAGCAAAGTCAAGTGATGTTTATAAATACCACCAATCGGAATACGAAAATTCTGAGAAGGCTTTGGCGATACTGTGGCAATGATTGAGACTGCTATGACTGTAGTGATCAAACTGGATGAGCTTGACAGCTTAAACCAAGAAGATGACTGTCCGGTTAAACCTGTGGTGATTCGCCTATCAAAAGATGAAACTGATGATGAATCTGAGCCAAAGGCATCCCACCTGATGATAGTAACCATAAAAGTCTCACCAGCGGAAAGCTATGACTCTAGAGCAGCTCATTGTGACTATGGAACGGGAGAAGTAGATGCCGAATGAGGTTAGAACGATTTTACGCCCCAACGTAAGGCGAATTTGAAAAGAAGGAGGTTTCGATGGAAGATGCGGAAAATTTTTTATCCATTGTTAAAACCAGTGAGTTTGAAGTGATAGAGTAGTTAAGAAAAAATATCTCTGTTGGATTTATTTTCAACTCAAAGAAGCACAAGGATGCGCTGCTAAAGGTACTAAATGAAGTACATGTCCTCGAAACCATCAATGACATACAGTTGGGAGAGTTTGTAGGGGCAATCTTTCTTAAGGATCAATTGAGTTTCTTAAATGAAGATTTCCCCATAAAAGGAAGAGGGCGCAACAAGGCCTTATACATCACTACACATTGTAATGGGAAGAGAGTAGCACACGTGCTAATCGACAACGAATCAGCTTTTAACATCTATCCATTGGCTACATTAAGGAGCTTGGGCATCAAAGAGGAAATGATTCAAACTTTCAAAGCGGCTGTTAGAGCCTTTAATGGGATAAGAAAAATAGTGGTAGGTGAGATCAAGCTGGATGTGTTCATTGGTCCAACCAAATCTCCACAAACTTTCAAGAAATGGATTTGCCGACAGCATTTAGATTCTTACTAGGGAGACCCTGGATCCACGTCGTTGTAGCCGTACCTTCAAGTCTACATTAGAAAGTACGATTCATGATTGATGGAAAAGTAGTCACCATCCATGGGAAGTTGACCTCCTTGCGTATCGGAATAGCGTTATCCCCTACATTGAATTTGAAGTTAAGTAAGAAGCTAGCTACCATTCCCTAGAGCTAGTGGCAGTAATCCACACTCCTGTGGTGGCGAAACTGAAGGCTCCTTTTATCTATGAAGCTAACCTTCTACCAGCTAAGATTTTGCTAGCATATGGGTGCAACTTAGGAAAAGGGTTGACAAGCATGGTCAAGGAATCAACACTCATTTGCAATTAAAATCCAATGAGCATAAGACAGGCTTGGGATATCAGAGCACTCGTATTGGTGATTTCACCTTTAAGACGCCAGGCTGAGGCCAAGGCAAGAGTCGTGGACGCCAGGAACGACAGAAAAACCAGGAGGTGTTACGCCCCGACCCTGCGAGCATGCAAATATTCCACCAGGCCGTAATCAAGTTATGCTTTCCAGGATCCTTCGGTCAATCATATAACAACGTGACAAAGGAACAAGATCGTGGAAGCCATAAAACTGCTCCATACAATGCCATAGTGGAATGACTCAGGACAAATTGGTATACACTTTTGATAAATAAAAAAAGTCAATTACAAATCTAACTCTAACGACTTCTGCAAATGCCATTCCCTGGCAAGTCCGAGCTTCCCTTGCTTAGTACTTGAAAAAGTTAATCCCCCACTGAGGTGAGATATAAATCTCAGCAAGTAAAATCTAAACCTAGACCTGAACACCAGTCCCCCCAAACCACACTCGCACATGCTATCAGATGCAGCCATTCATCAATGCAATGGCACAAGGCCTTCATAAATTAGACATGTTAATCAACCAAGCATAGACAATCTTATGGGTTCAAGCTCAAAGCACAAGCACATGCAGTTCGATACACAATTGCCACCACTTTCTCATTCACCCATATACTCCTTTGGCACTCTTGCCATCTGACATGACAGGGGCCATAAGCCAATCGATGTCGTCGTACCACTAGGCCAAAGGCCAATCGGTTCTTTCAAGGCTCGTAGCCATTCAATGCCACCGGGGCCACATGCCAATCGGCATTCTCATTCTCATTCGAGCTTACCACCATCCGATACCACTAGGGCCACAGGCCATTCGGTATCCTCAATATTTTTCAAGCTCACCACCATTCAATACCATTTGGGCCACAGGCCAATCAGTATTTTCATCATCAAGACTTTTAGTCAATTGATACCACTGGGGCCATAGGCCAATCGATACTTCAGAGGCTTACAACCATTTATCATATCAGGGACTCACGGCTAACGCAATCTTCGAGGCCACAGGCCAACGATTGTTGGGGCACCATAGCCCATTCATAACACACAGACATTATAGTCAATTCAATACTATAGGAACTATAGCCAAATTCAAAAACAAACATCATGAACAATTCATGAATACATGGCTCGATAGCCAAATATGTCATTAAAGCCTATCACAGTCGAATTGTCATGCTATGCTATTCAAGCCATGGAATTCACTACTCAATTAAGCAATTCAAGGCATAGGATTCACCAAGCACTCAATTCATCCAACCAATCAATATAGGTAAGGGTTTAGGAAACACTTACCTCTTCAATTGACCTAGAGTTTTCACCAAAAAGGGCCTTCCACAACCAGCCAAAGCAAATAAAGCGTACAGCCCTAAGGAAAATCCACAATTTCACCATTAAAACTCTCCCAAATCCAATTCCATCAATTAACCACCTCGGTAACACATTACATTATATTCTAGGATGCTTCACCAAGGATTTTATGGCAAGACGACGCTTCCACGTACCACTAAAGGGCTCGGTTCACTCAATCCTCAAGCAAGGCAGAGCCGGTCCTACATCAATCACACCAAACAACCCTTAATTCACTTTTATACTGCATTTCAACATGCACACACCATGTCAAAACATCAATATATGTCCTTAGATATCTCACCATGAATTTTAAAGCAAGATAACTCTTCAATGAGCCTCAAAGGACCTCGATTCTAACTAGTTTGCATGGGGACAGATTCTACCCCATGTAATGACATGCAATTTCAACCATTAAGCCCATTTAAACTCCCACTATCTCAACTTGATAAACTCTTATACTACAAGCTTAGAAGAGCTCACCAAAATTTGAAGCCATTTGGAGTCCGGAAGCTCCCAAAAACGCAGCCTGTCTAAAATCGGGTTAAATTTTAACCTTTGCTCACTCAAACAGACCTACGAGACAAATAGCTGGGCCTAATTAAGATCATAATACCTTCTTATAATGGCAAGAAAATTTTAGTATGGAGATGGTTTTACCTCAATCCGATATTAGACGACAAAGTTATGGCCAGAACAGTGAACCGATTTTTGTCTGTCCGTGAGAAGTCCTTCTCGACCGAGAGAGAGGAAGAAGGAAATGAAGAGGAAAAGTGAGGGGGAGGCTGAAGAGGGTCTTTAGCAATGGATTTCCCATAAATAATTGAGGTTAAAATGACAAGATAGAATTAGGGAAGATAATAAATGCTTGAGGCTCTCAATGGGCGACATGTGACACATAACAATAATACAACCTTTGGCTTTGACTCCTCTTTGACCCATGCTCATCAATTTTGGCAGCCCTATGGTGGAGAGAAGAATGACCATTTCATCCTTCTTGAATTCCTAAGGCAAGGCAAATGGTCGAGGGGTAAAACGACAATTTTACACTTTTCGTCCGAAATTCTATTTTTCCACCATAAACCACCTTTGATGAGGCGACGTCTATTTCAATTCAAATATTGGAATTCCTAAATTTCCAATACCCAAATCTCGAGGTCTAATTTTATTTCGATCTCTCGTTGACTGTAATTTTAGCTTATCTCAAACTGACAAGCGACTCGTGCAGGCGCTACGTGTATCGACCTTGGGATATCTTTTAAGTTGTGGCGACTTTGATTGTTATGTAATTGCAAGGATTTATCGTTCGTTTCTTTGATCCTGATCATCAAAATTCGATTTAGGAAATTCTCGCAAATTAGACATTGGTTAAGCGAAATCACCCGTGTCCCAACGTAGAACGCTAGGAAGACATTCCATGATCATTCCTAGATCTATCTCTGTTGGCCCAAGATAATCCCTCAACAATCCTTATGGTCAAAGTGTCATTTCTCATTCAAATTCCCTAGGTCTACGTACCTAGTTCTGCGTTAGTCTTTCCCTTTTGATCAGTTAACTCGGGAGTGTCCAACTCCAAGCGAGTTATAACTGAAATCCACTGATCGATATCCTTCCATTCAATAGCCTCGAGAGGGTCGAAATTCAGAATGTCACGGGAGGATTTCTTCATTAGTTTTCCAGCCTGGAAAGGTAAGTCTAAGATGTTCAACAGCCCTTTGAACGAATACTTCAGCAAATACTCTAAGTGGCTATCAGAAGAAGGGACAACTTCATCGACCGAATCAGATCTAGCAAACCATTTTTTGGGTGATGACTCTGTGAATGTCGTCATAGAGTGGTTTGATGATGAAACCGCTACTTCTAAGTAAAGAAACATCTCTCTTGCTTTTAATACTGCACTTGAATTCCTACATTTCTTTGCAATTTTTATTTTTGTGTTTTAAGTAAAAGTTGAAAAACGCCTTTAGATCTCTGACTGTTGGTCCAAACAACATAACTTGTAATATAGTTTATTTTTGCATTCAATAAAACACACAAGTTTTATTAAGGACATATGGAATCACAAATCAGCCGAATGATGATAATAGCCTTCCATATGGGAAGCTTGAGGCCTGATTTGCCATGTGATTCCTGATTTTCAAAAGATTTTCGAGGAATAAGGATGTATGAGGATATTAGGACTAGTTCCATTTATGCCTGCATTTATTTTGAAATCTCTTTTGAAAATATTTTTCACACTCATGCATCGCATTTTTATACGAAATAGAGACTAACCATTCTCATGTTATTTCAGGCATATCATCTCAAACATGCATACTAAGTTATTGTGCGAATCGGATCACCAAGATGATTACTCCTACGATATTGAGGAAGACGTATATTAAGGTTACGTAACTATCCGTAGAGATTGGAGCGCCTTCGAAAATTCGACACCTCCCACTTCAGAAGAGCCGATAGTCATTAACTTAGGTGATGCTGTAGATATCAAAGAGGTCAAGATTTGTGGATATTTTTCTCGAGCTGAAAGGCTCAGATTTATAGAATTACTTAAAGAGTATCAAGATATATTTGCGTGGTCATACGCTAATATGCTAGGTCTGGATCCTAGAATCATGGAACATGCATTACCCACAGATCCTAGTATCAAACCGGCAAGACAAGGCAGTAGATGGATGAAAGCTGAGTTAGAAGACAAAATTAAAGAATAAGTTATGAAACTTTTTAGAGTGAGCTTTATTGAAGCTATCCCTTACTCAGATTGGATTGCAAACATAGTCTCTGTCATGAAAAAAGATGGCAAAGTTTTGATCCGTATGGATCGTCGAGACTTGAATAGAGCATGCCCGAAGGATGATTTTCCACTTCCCCACATCGATGCGTTGGTGGATAGTAAAACAGGGTATGAATTATTTTCATTCATGGATGGATTCTCCGGATATAACCAAATCCTCATGAAATAGGAGGACAAGCCAAAAACTGTATTTACCACCCCTTGGAGAAATTTCTGTTATAAAGTAATGCCCTTTAGACTAAATAATGCTGGGGCAACTTATCATAAGGCAATGGTCACCCTATTTCATGACATGATCCATAAGGAGATCGAGGTATACGTCAATGACATGGTCGACAAGTCCAAGAAAGGACAAGTCACATTCAAGTGTTAAGGAAGCTATTTGAGCGACTCCGAAAATATAAGTTGAGATTGAACCCTAACAAATGTGTGTTCGGGGCAAAATCTGGGAATCTTCTCGAAGGTCAGGTCAGTAGTAGGGGCATTGAAATTAACCCTTAAAAAATTCAAGCAATTCAAGACCTAGCGACTCCCTCGATAGTGAAGGAAGTGAAAAGTCTTTTAGAGAGATTAAACTACATTACTAGATTCACCAGCCAATTATCGGATGTGGCTAAATCGATTTTCAAACTGCTCAAGAAGGGTGTAAAAGTGGCTTGGGATGCAAAAGATCAAAACTTACATAGCCACTCCACCGGTACTTGTGCCACTTGTCTCAGGTCACTCCTTGACCTTGTATCTGACTATACATTAAGAATCTTTGGGAGCATTACTTGCTCAAACAATCCCTGTGGATGGTAAGAAAAAAGCTATTTACTACTTGAGTAAGAAGTTCACCTCATCTGAAGCGAATTAGGTGCCAGTCGAGAGGGCTTGTGTAGCAACAGTGTGGGTACTTCGCTCATTGAGACAATATACCCTACGTTACCATATTCAACTGGTGACAGAAAATGACCCTATGAAATATCTATTGGAGAAAACTATTTTGATTGGAAAATTAGCAAATGGCAAGTGATGTTACCTGAATTTGACATCAAGAGCTCTCCATAAAAGTCTGTGAAGGGGAGAGTCATAGCGGATTTGTTGGTAAAAAATTGTCAAAATCACACATCTTCTGGGCAGACAAAAGTAGAAGAACAAGTTTTGATTCTGGCAGAAGAAAAATGGATCCTATATTTCGGTGGTGCCATCAATTTGTCGGGAGCTGGCACAGGGGCAATGCTAATATCCCATAATGAGAGGATTTTATAAAGGATGTTAAGCAGGAGATCGAAAATATATAGCCAAGATGGCTATATATATTTGATTCTACCCTGTTAAGGTGCGTAGATGCCAAAAAAGTAAATACTCTTATGACGAAAATCCATGAAGGTATATGCGGGCCACACATGAATGACCATCTCTTCGTGAGGAAGATCATGTGGCTTGGTTATTATTGAATGACCATCGAATCAGACTGTAGTCAACATGTCAAGTTATGCCACCAATGTCAAGTATACGGAGATAAGATTAATGCACCCCTGAACGAACTTTATCAGATGTATGAAGTTTGGCCTTTCTCTATGTGGGGAAAGACATGATAGGGCCCATCAATCCAACAGCCTCGAATGGTCATCGCTTCATTCTAGTTGCAATTGATTATTTCACGAAATGGATAGAAGCTAGTTCTTACACGAATGTCACTGCAAGTGTGGCAAGGTTTAACAAGAGAGATACAATTTCTCGATATGGTACCCCTCGAGCAATTATCACAGACAATGAGTCCAACTTAAACAATAAGATTGTCGATGATTTACTAGATCACTTTGGCATTCGACATCTTAATTCTTTCCCTTACCACCTGCAAATGAATGGAGCAGTAAAAACGACAAACAAGAACATCAAGAAGATCTTGACTAAGACTGCTGAGAATTACAAGGATCGGCATGAGAGGCTACCCTTCGCCTTAATGGCGTATCGGACTTCGATCAGAACTTCTATTGAGGCAACTCCTTATGCTCTAGTATACGGGATGGAAGCTATCCTGCCTGTAGAGATTGAGGTTCCGTCTTTGAGAATATTGTCAAAAGTTAAACTCTCTGAGGTAGAGTGAATCAAACACAGATATGAACAACTAAATCTGATAGACGAGAAGCGTCTTAGAGCAATTTGTCATGGCCAGAGCTACTAGAAGAGGGTGGCTAAGTTATTTAATCGGAAAGTTAAACCTAGAAGTTTTGAGGTGGATGACTTGGGGATAATGAAGATTTTGTCGAATGCTGCTCATCCGAGAGACAAGTTTACCCTAAACTATGAAGGCCCTTATATTGTCAAGAAAGTCCTCGTGGGAGGGACATTAATTCTTGTAAATTCTGAAAAAGAAGAATTGGAATATCTTATAAACTCAGATGCTGTGAAAATGTATTATCCTTGAAATGAAATCAGATGATGGTCACATGACTTTCTCCGAAACTATTCGAGTTGCCTTAGCAGTCATTACATAGGCATATCATATATCCATGCATACATAGCATGCGTTATGTTTTGCAGGATTCCAAGAAATGGACTCAGAATCAAAGTCGTTCAAATGGATCCAAGAATAGAACGGTCTCTGACATGTAGCATCGGGCGATATGTATCTGTTCCATCAAGCGTTAAAATATCTTCCACTCACTAGAATTTGTGTTCTCTTCATATAGGAATGTCCAATGAATACTGTAACGCCCCGCGTCCCCTGGAGCTCATTACATCCATATCAGGCCAATTCTTACCTAGGAACCTCACACAGCCTAGTATGATATGAATGTGCAAACATGGAAGATGAGATACATCGTCGTACAATAAAGATAAAAAGAAAATGGGGAGTTTCGGAAGATTTCAAAAGCACACCCATTTATACATTTCAGAAACATCCAGCACATACATCGGAAGGGAAAAGATAAAAATATAAAGCCGCACACCTGAGTAGGAAACGAAACTAAGGCCTAGGGTTTAAAGGTCACTACTACACCTTTCCCAAAGCCTAACACCAAAATGGTTCCTTAATCACCTAACCCTTTTAACTGGACTTCTCAGAAGAACAGCTTGAGTCATCCCTTCCATCGTCCTCTTCAACATCTAGATTGTAATCCGAAAATGTGTTGGATGGTACATTCTCTGAAGGCTCTTCAGTGTCTTCCTCAATTTCCTCTTCTTCTCCAGCCTCTGCTTCGTCTTCTTCGTCGGTAGCCTCGACAGCATCAGCAGATCAACATCAATATCAGCATCAATATTACCTTTATCCTAAACTAGTTGGGGTCGGTGGTCGATGAACCCCAAAAAATCATAAAAATAAAAGTAGAATCAAGAGAGAGAAAAAAGATAAATGTGTAAAAATAAATAAGTAAATATATATCTATCTATCTATACACTACCCCTCCACAACACTAATAGCCTCTCTCCACTCCGTCTTAAGACAAACCGTTCGCCAATCTATTTCCTACTTCATTAAATCTTGTTTTATTGCTTTCCCCCAAGTAAGTTTTGGCTGATCTCTTGCTTCTTCATGTTATGCTCTCGATAGCAAACTTCTATTCGTACCGGTGCATCTAAGGATCTTCAGAGGATATGCCCAAATCATCTTAATCTATGCTCTCTCATCTTTTCCGCCACCGGTTCTACTCTAACTTTTCGTCGAATCTCTTCATTCCTTATCTTATCCATCTTTGTATGACCACACATCCACCTTAACTTCCTCATTTTCGCTACTCCCATTTTATGCTCATGTTTCATTTGTGCTGGTCAACATTCAACTTCGTATAACATGTTAGGTCTAACTGGTATTCTATAAAATTTTTCTTTTAACCTAAGAAGAATTTTGTGATCACACAAAATTCTCGATGTATTGCGCTATTTCATCCAACTTACTCTGATTCTATGGCTTACGTCCTCATCAATCTCTCCCTCCTTTTGCAATATTGATCCTAGATATCTAAATGTATCTTTCTTGGGTACCTCCTGTCCGAGCATATTTACGGCTTCCTAATCCCCTCTTTCTGCCGTGTCAAACTCACACTTCAAATATTCTGTCTTACTCCGACTTAGCGTAAATCCTTTAGACTCTAACGTGCTTATCTCATACTTCTAACTTAGCATTAATCTTAGCCCTAGTCTCATCAATAAGCACGATATCATCTGCAAATAGCATACACCACGGCACCTCATCTTGAATATCTTTTATAAGCTCATCCATAACCAGGGCAAAAAGGTAAGGGCTCAAAATAGAACCTTGGTGTAGGCCTACTGTGATTGGAAAATAACTTGATGTGCCATTACAAGCCTTCACACATATAGTAGCACTGTCATACATGTCCTTGATTACCTCGACATACTTTAAAGCTACTTTTTTCTTCTCAAGAATCTACCACAAAACCTTTCTTGGAACCTTATCATACGCCTTCTCGAGATCAATAAATACCATATGGAGATCCTTCTTTGTTTTTGAATATCTCTCCATCAATTGTCATATTAAGAAAATAGCCTCAATGGTAGATCTTCCTAGCATAAATCCAAATTGATTGACAGAAATATTGGTCTCTATTATCAAACGATACTCAATAACTCTCTCCTACAGTTTCATTATATGGCTCATAAGCTTGATGCCTCTATAGTTAGAACAATTCTAGATATCCCCATTATTCTTGTATATAGCCATAAGTATACTCTTTCTCCATTCATCAAACATCTTATTAGTATGGAGGATCTTGTTAAAAAGACTAGTCTACTAACTTATTATTACATCCCCTAAGCATTTCTACACTTGAATAGGAATAATATCGGGTTCAAGGCTTTACTAATCTTAATCCTTTTTAATGCCTCCCTAACTTCCTGTGCTTTAACTCTATGCACAAACCTTCTATTTGAATCATCAAAAGCATCTTCCAAATCTACCTCACTTTTATCGTTTTCCCCAATAAAAAGTTTGTTAAATAACTTATCCACTTGCCCTTGACGTTTTCATCTCTTATCAGGAGTGTTTGATTTTCATCCTTAATGCATCTAATTTATGTCAAGTCTTTACTTTTCTTGTCCATTGACTTTGCAAGTTTATAGATGTCTTTTGCTCCTTCTTTGCTCCCAAGTTTGTTGTACATATCGGTGAAAACCATGGCTCTAGCCTCTCGTACAACTTTCTTGGCACTTTTTCTCGCTAATCTATACTTTTGTAAATTTTCTTCATTAGGACAATTTGTAGGCATCTGAAACACTCCTTCTTCTGCTTAATTATCTCCTGCACCTCTTCATTTCACCACTAGGTTTTCTTTGTTTGATGTCAATTCCCTCTACTTTTTCCTAACAACCCTTTTGTCACTGTCTAGATGTAGTTAGACATCTCCTTTCATATCATATTTACTTCGCCCTCCAATTGCTACGGTCCTTCCTGTTGCATTATTTCCTTGGATTATGTTTGTTTCTCCTCATGTAACTTCCACAATCTTACTCTGGGGTGCTATGCACTTCTCTTCATCTTCTATACTTTGTTATACCGAACTTCTAATACCACCAATTTATGTTGTGTAACTACACATTCACCAGGGTATACCTTACAATCTACATGCGAAACTCTATCATCTCTTCTAGCAAGAAAGAAATTAATCTGGCTACAATTTTGACCGCTGCGAAAAGTGATCAGATGTGACGATCTTTTCCTTAAAACAATGCTTGCCAACATCAAATTATATGCTAATACCACACTCAAGATGTCTTCGATAGCCTCATTTCTGGTCCCAAATCCAAAACCTCCATGAACTCTATCAAAAGCTCCACTACTCTGACCAACATGTCCATTCAGATCTCCTCCTATAAATATCTTCTCCCCGTGTGGTATTCGCCTTAAAATATCTTCCAGATCTTCCCAAAATCTGCTCTTCTCGTACGCTTGTAGTACAACTTGAGGGGTATACACACTAAAGATATTCAAAACCAAATCCTCCGCTGCTAGCTTAACTAAAATAATCATATCTCCTATTCTTTTAACATCAACAACTCTATTCTTGAAATTTTTATCCATCAGAATCCAACTCCATTTATACTCTTTGTTGTGCCTGTATACCATAGCTTGAATCCAATGCCATCCACTTCCTTAGCCTTCTCTCCTTTTCATTTAGTCTTTTGCAGACAAGCAATATTCACTTTTCTTCTAGCAAAAGTATCTGTCAATTCCCTTAATTTACCCATTAAGGTTCCTACATTCCAACTCCCCAATCTAATCCCTACCCCCTAGGCTTTTCTTGCCCCCCACGCTCGTCCACGAAAGTGTGAGGACCCTTGCTCATTTATCACCACATCCGGGCACCGATGTGGCGTATCACTCTAGGAATGATGGCCCAAGGCTAGCTTCCTTACCCCTTGCACCGACCTATCTTTATGCAAAGACTCTTGCTCATTTTACTTGGCTTGGGACAAGCTATGTAGACTATAGAGGCGGAGTTCTCGACGGCATCAGTAGATATCTTTACATAATTCATATACTTTGCAAAAGACAGTGGAGACTTCGGCACTTCAGGTATGTTCCTTGAACTTCCCACAGATGCTGAATTATTCACTTTAATATCCGGTCAGGATAGATGACACTGGGTTGGGATTACTTCCCAAGGAACATCTTAAGGCAGCAGAGGTCCCATCAAGATACTATCTCCCACTTAACGAAACCATGCCTTAAAACGGTGAGGTTGTAGTTCCGACTTTCGTTCGTCCACCTAGACCGTTGTGCGCTTCCTAACATATGCGATACCCTTCCAACAAGGGAACTCATAAAAAAGGGCGGTCATCTCCTTTGGATCACCCAGGCGGATTAGCAACATGGCTAAGATTTGGAGTTTGAAAAATTTGTCATATTACGGGGTGAGATCGGCATCTCAGAAAGTGAAACCTAACCCTATCCCTCAATATCAGTCTTGCCAGACCATACGCATACGCCACTCAAATGCAAAACAACAAATAAGGCAATGGCATAATGCATTACACAATAATAATATCAATTATCAGGCACAAATAATCAGTACAAACATCATGCTCAATTCTAGGGTCCCAATATGCAATCACATGCACTACACATTCCACAACCACCACTTTCTCATCCACCCACGTACTTCTCTAGCACTCCTACCACTTGACATCATCGGGGTCATCAAACCAAACGATGTACACATACTACTAGGGTCATCAAACCAATCGGTACTCTTTAGGCTTATAGCCAGTCAATGCCATCAGGGTCATCAGACCAATCGGCATTCTCATTCTCATTCATTTTCACTACCCTCCGATACCACCTAAGTTATCAGACCAATTGGTATCCTCAACACCTTCCTCATTGAGATCACAATGCCATCATAACACACGCGATTCAATTCATAAAATTCACTAGTCATTCAAATCCATTTAATAACTCACCCAACAGTGTCCTAGCATTCAGGTAAAGGTTTAAGAGACACTTGCCTTGATTAAATATCACAATGTCACACCAAGCAAATCTCCTTAAAGCCACAAGTATAGAATCCCCATGAATGCTTCGTCAACCTAACAAGATTAACCAATCTTGAGTCATGAACCATGGAATGCTCTCTTCGAACCCTTAAGCTATTCGGTTCACATGGTCATATTCATAGTAAGTCATAACTTAGACATTTATGCACCAAATTTTCCATAAATCACCTCTAAATCTCAATCTACTTCTCATCAATACTTCCCAATATATTAAATAAGATATTATAAGTCCATTTGTAGTCAAATGGTCCTCATTCAACCCCTAAACAGAACCGGCCAGCAAGGTTCATCCACCAAAACAGAACCGATTTCGGTTTCCAACCGTTCAATCGAGCCATACTTCAATTCTAATCTCAATCCTTCAATAACCAACTTGCTAAGACCTTCCTTTATAGGTTTAGAAAGCTCACCGCGAGATTTGAAGTAGATTAACACCCCAAAGACTTCGAAATAGCCCAGTCACCACAATGTTAGAATTTGTCCAAATTTTAACTTCAGTATTCAGCCATGAAAACCCATTTTAAATCCATCAAACTTGCAATCACAGACCATTTGACCTTAGTTATAGATGTTATAAAGCTCTCTTAAAAATTTTGAGGCCAATCAGAGTCTCTAAGAGGTAGAACGAAGACCTTACCCTAGCTCGCGTAATTTCTGTCCGATTTTGGTCTAAGAGCTAGTTAGGAAAAACTGCCCAACGAAACCTCAATCTATCACTTGAAACTTGTCGGGGACACATCAACCTTTCTCCTGGTGTTCGGCACACGGCTAGATGGCTCCAGAAAGGAGGACTCGAGCACACCGAACAGGATGGACATAAACTGTTTTCTGGGGCAGTTTTCGGTTGAGGCAAAATGGAGAGGAAAATGGAATGAAATTAAGGGGGATTGTATACAGAGCTGATGAGGGTCTTCAAATGGTTGTCTCACACCCATAATTGGCTTGAAATTGACTAGACAAGGTTTGGTAGGGTAATTAACGCTTGAGGCTTCCATTGCTTGACATGTGTCACTCACCAATAATGCAACCAAGACTTTGACTCACCCTTTGACCTCATTTATATCCATTTTCGATAGCCTATGGGGAAGAATGATTGACTATTTTGTCCTTCTTGATTTCTTAAGGCAAAGTAAATAGTCGAGGGGCAAAATGGTAATTTTATACTTTTATTCAAAACTTTACTTTTCTAATTCGAAATTACCATTTGTCAAGATGTTATCAAATTATTATCCAAAATTAGAATTTTCTATTTCCACTTGCTAATTTTGTGTCTCCATTTCATGATCATTCATTCGTCGATCGTAATTCCAGTTTGTCTCAAACTAACGAGCGGCTTTTGCAAATGTTATGCGTATCGACTCTGTGATTCTGATCACACTGAGGATAACTCAAGTTATGACTGGTTTTTTGTCATGTAATTGCAAGAGTTCTTCGCTAGTTCCGACGGTTTCGATCGTCATAGCTCGATTTAGGAAAATTTACAAATTATACATTAGTTAAGCGGCATCACTTGCAATCCAATCGTATAAAGCTAACATTGTATTCCTTAATTGTTATTTGATCGGACCTATTGGCTCTAAATATTCCCTCGACAATCCTTATGGTCAAAGCGTCATTTCTTATTTCAAGTTTCCTAGGTTCACGTACATTGTCATGCGTTAGCTTTTCCCTTTTAGTCAGTTTACTCAAGATTGATCATATCTAAGTGAGACTAAACTAAATACATCGAAACATACATTCATAGTCAACAACCTCAAAATGGCAGGAAATTCAGAATGTCATTATTTTTCCCCCTTATAGTAATTTCGCCCTCGAAATTTACAATAAACCCAATTTAAGTAAACAAATAGGAGCATTAACATCTCATAGCTTCTTCGCTTTCCCACGTTACTCCTTCAGTCCCGTGATGCTCCCAAATCACTTTGACTAGTGGAATCGTCTTATTCCTTAAGACTTGCTCCTTTCGATCATCAATTCTGATAGGCCTGTCCATATATGACACCTTGTCATCAACCTCGATGGTTTCAAAATCCAAAACATGAGTCGGGTCTGGCTCAAACTTCCTCAACATTGATACATGAAATACATTGTGCACTTGCGATAAGTTTGGCGGCGAAGCGAGTCTGTAGGCCAAAGTTTCAATTTGCTCCTGAATTTCAAAAGGACATAGCTTTCCCTTTTTCCCAAATCGAGACAATCCACGCATCGGTGATACCTTCAGGAAAACATGGTTGCCAACTTGGAATTCCAATGGTTTGCGTCTTTTATCAGCATAACTCTTCTGTCGACTTTGTGCCTTTTTCAACCTTTCTCTAATGACTTTAATCGCTTCAATGGGCTGTTCCACTAATTCTGGGCACGTTATACTCCTTTCTCCAACTTCATCCCAACATACAAGCGTTCTGCAAACTCAACCATAAAGTGCTTTGAATGGTGCCATACCAATGCTTTGTTGGTAATTGTTATTATTCGCAAACTCCATCAAATGCAGTTGATCTTCCGAGTCACCTGTAAAATCTATGACATAGGAGCGCAACATGTCCTCGAGCATTTGAATTGTTCTCTCTAAATGCTCATCAATCTGTGGATGATACACCGTGCTGAATTGCAATCTAGTTCCCAAGACCTCTTGCAGACTCTTCCAAAATTTACTATAAACTTAGGATCTTGATCCGACGTAATCGTAATTGGTACTCTATGTAATCAGACAATCTGACGCATATATAATCCTGCATGCTTATCCATTACAAAATCCTTTCGCACAAGTATAAAATGTGACGACTATGACAATCTATCTACGATTACCTAAATTGAGTCATGGCCTTTCTGACTCCTCGATAACCCTATCACAAAATCCATCACCACATGCTCCCATTTCCATTCAAGAATTTCTAGAGGTTGTAGTAATCTTCTAGGCTTACAATGTTGAGCCTTCACTTGCTGACAAGTTAAACATTTCACCACATGCTTAGCTACATCTACCTTCATTCCGTTCTACTAGTAGTATTGACGTTGATTCTGATACATCTTGGTGCTACCCGGATGAATACTATAGTTGCTCCTGTGAGCTTCCGACAAAATCCTTTCCTTAAGTTCCTCATCACCAGGTACACACAAACGTCCACGAAACTTCAGAATTCCGTCTTCTGACACTTGGAACTCAAGTTTCCTTTTTGTCGCGTCCATTCCAAGAATCTTTTGAATCTCTGGATCTGTAGACTGCAAAGCCTTTACTCTTTCCTGGATGTCAGGTTCAACTCTCAAGGTTGCCACTAAACATGACAATAGTCAAACTTCCAATTTAAACTCAGAATCCCTCAACCCCTCTAACAAAGACCATCCTTTAACCAATAAGAGGGCAATACTTGATTTCCAAATAAGTGCATCCGCAACTCTATTTGCCTTTCCAGGATGATATAGAATCTCGTAATCATAGTCCTTAAGTAACTCCATCCATCGACGATGTCTCATATTCAGTTCTTTTTTAGAAAACAAATACTTCAAACTTTGATGATCTGTATAAATCTGAATTCTTTCGCCACATAGATAGTGCCTCCAGATCTTTAGAGCAAAGATGATGGTAGCTAATTCCAAGTCATGCGTCGGATAATTCATCTCGTGTGGTCGCAATTGTCGTGAGGCATGAGCAACTACTTTTCCATGTTGCATCAACATACACCCAAGTCCTTTTAGCGAAGCATCCCTATATATCTCAAAACCTCCAGGTCCAAAAGGAATGGTTAGTAATGGTGAAGACGTCAATCAATGCTTAAGTTCTTGGAAACTAATTTCACACTTATCGGTCCATTCAAACTTCACATCCTTCTTCGTTAGTCTCGTCAACAGAGTAGCTATAGACGAAAACTTCTCTATGAACCGTTTATAATAACTCGCTAATCCCAAAAAACTTCTAACTTCGGTAATCGTCGTATGTCTAGGCCATTTCATCACTGCCTCAATCTTTGAAGGATTTACTGAAATTCCTTCTCCATAAATCACATGACCAAGAAAAGACACTTTACTCGACCAAAATTCGCATTTACTAAACTTGGCGTAAAACGAATGCTCCCTCAGAGTTTGCAGAAACATCCTCAAGTGTTCTTCATGTTCCCCATTACTCTTCAAATAAATCAAGATGTCATTTATAAAAATAATGATGAATCTGTCAAAGTACTCCTTAAACACTCGATGCATCAAATCCATGAATGCAGCAGGGCATTGGTCAAATCAAAAGGCATAACCGTAAACTCATAATGCCCATATCTCGTTCTGAAAGTAGTCTTTGGTATATCCTCCTTCTTAATCCTCAGCTGATGATAACCAGTGCTCAAGTCTATTTTATAAAACACAGACGCTCCTTGTAGCTAATCAAACAAATCATCTATCCTCGGCAAAGGATACTTGTTCTTGATGGTCACTTGATTCAATTGCCTGTAATTTATACACAAACGCAAGTATCCATCCTTCTTTCTTACAAACAGCACCGGCGCTCCCCATGGCGATGTGTTCGGTCTAATGAATCCCCTATCTAATAGTTCATGCATCTGTACTTTTAATTCTTTCAGTTCAGACAACGACATCTTATACGGTGCCTTTCAAATTGGCTCCGTTCCAGGTGCTAACTCAATCACAAACACAATCTCTCTCTTAGGTGGTAACCTTGGCTATTCCTTAAGAAAGACATCAGGAAACTCATGTACAACGACTATACTATCCAGCTTTGGCTCCTCTGCTGTTGTGTCTACTGCAACAGCCAAATAAGCTTGACATCCTTCGCTCAACAACTTGGTCGCTTCAAGCGACGAAACCAAAGAAATCAAGGTTCCTCCCCGACTCCCTATAAATTCAAAACTAGGGCGACCCTTCGGGCAAAACTAAATTACCCTATTACCACAATAAACTACAGCCCTTTGCTTCCCCAACCAATCCATGCCAATTATCACATCAAAATCATACTTAGACAACACAACCAAATCTATCCTTTCTTCGCTACCACCAATCACTATTTTGCAATCCGCACAACCAAGCAAGACTAGTACATTATCCTTTAATGGTGTAGCAACATGCAGTAGCACATTCAATGGTTTCAACTTTACTCCTACTAGATCAGCAAACTGAGCAGATATAAAGGAATGCGAGGCACCAGGATCAAACAAGGCATAGGCAACTTGATCGTATAAATAAATCGTACATGCGACCATGCTAGGCACTTCCTCCACCTCTCTACGTGCCACAGCATACACTCTCCCTTGGGCTGGTGGTCGATTCTGCTCATTCTGTGGAATCACAGCCGGTGGTCCTACTTGTGGTCTCTGTCCTTGTGCTTTTGGTCCTGGGGCTTGATTAGGATAATTCTTTATCTAGTAGCCCGTCTAACCACACTTAAACATACCCCCATCCTAGTAGGATAAGGACCATTTCCATGTCACCTTCCACAAATACGACAATACCAGTTAAATTGGTTCGTAGGCTTTCCGATATTTCAACGAATCGAAGGAACAATTCGTCGGTTGTTCACCATTGGCTTTTTTACCAATTGTCGATTATCCCTCAGAGGAGTAAATCGTGATCCAGAAGCAATGCCTCTTTCCTTGATATCCCTTTCAATCATTTGGCTCCTCTAATAGATCTTCCAATATGTTATCAAGTTCACGGTTATTATCCTACTGCGAATCTCCAATCTCAAACCATCTTGAAATCTTTGCGCTTTCTCAAGTAGATCCTCCACTGACCTTGGCGCATACCTCGATAATCTTGCAAACTCGGCTTCATATTGATCCACGGTCAGTTGATTCTGTCGCAACTACTGAAATTCTAGTCGTTTTCTCTCACGTGCCGTTTCAAAAAAATATTTGTTATTGAAAGCAGTAGTGAAGGCAGTCCAAGTCAAAGCCATACCTTCATGCGGAGTTCCCTCTAGCCGATACACAGCTAGCAACACTTTCTCTTCATCTGTGCATCTTAACACTTCAAAAGCCTTTTCGAGTTTATCAATCCACCTTAGAGCCAACTAGGATCTCCAGTACCATCAAATTGGGTCGGTTTTAGTTTAATAAACTGCTCGACCAACTGACCCATTACTCTATTAGCATTAACATCCCCTTGAGCATTCCCAGCTTCTGCACCCTAGGCATTGTTTCCATTTACCATATTCATAGCTGTTACTAAAGCTTCAATAGCCTGAGCTATAATCTCAGCTCTATCTTCTGATTACCTAAAAGCAACGACGGCTCTATCTTGAGCTTCTTTTCCCATCAGCTCGCCAATTTGTTCTAAAGCTCTCAGAACTCCTTCAATTCTTAGATCCTTGGCCACTAGAGCTCTAGAGCTCGAAGCTTCGCTTCTCGGCCTTCCAGGTCGATTACCCATGTTTGTTTAACTTAACTTACCTGAGTCACCATAATTCCACCACGGAATTAGAGATATAATTCACTTACTCATATCCCATTACTTCTATGCTATTCAACAAGGCAACAATCATAAAACATCAGCCAATCACTCAGGCATTCTCATTTGCATATTAACCAAGAATACAAATCCATACCTCAAGTCCAGGCTCATCTACAACTTAGTAAAATCAAAGGTGTAACTCACTCATTCAATCAACATCCACAACAACATGCTAAGTGCAGAGCTCGACCCCTCATAAGTGCACCACAACCATGCTATGTCAAGATGCCAATCACATGCGCTAATCATATGCCATGCATTCATGCTTCACTCTAATGACTCCCCCTAGGGTCTCACAACCCCAACTCATCCAAATTCCTTTACTCCATATTACACCAATGCTCAATCAACTGTAATCTTGATAACTTGCTCTTAACCTACTATGATACCACTTCAAACGGGGATGTAACACCTCGCGTCCCTTGGAGCTCATTACATCCACCTCAGGCAAATTCTTACCCAGGAAACTCACACGGCCTAGTATGATATGAATTTGCACACACGGAAGACGAGATACATCATCGTACAATAAAGATAAAAAGGAAAAGGGAGTTTTAGAAGAATTCAAAAGCACACTCATTTATACATTTCAGAAACATCCAGTACATACAACGGAAGGGAAAAGAAAAAAATATAAAGCCGCACACCTGGGTAGGAAAAGAAACTAAGGCCTAGGGTTCAAAGGTTACTATAACACGTTTCCCAGAGCCTAACACCAAAATGGTTCCTTAATCACCTAACCCTAGATTAGGTTGACAGTCCACTCAGGTAGTCGCGCTACTCAACAAGTCCAAATTCATGAACACCTACGCATAATAATCAAACTCAATAAACAACAACATACAGAAGACAGGCATGCATTTATGATCTCGTGTCACACTCATATGCACATGTATTCCCAGCCTGCCACTTCACCACATCCATCAACCTCTGCCTGCCTCATTCTCTAGCCCGTGAACTAGTCACCTTAGGCTGGGCCCGCGTAAATGCATCAGACCATCTTCGGTGACCCGCGTAAATGCATCAGGTCCCGATTCATCTCCAGGCAAGATTTATGAGCTCATACTCTATCCCATGATAAGATCGCATCAGGATTGTGGCTATCTCAACCCCGCGACATCGTTGTATCAGGGCGCCACCTAATCATACTTCATCCCACGATCTTGTCGCATTAGGGTCTCAACCTTTCGCCCCGCGTCTCACACGCCTCAAGGCCTCGCCATGCCATACTCATGCCACATCACATTATATGCTTTGATTTCAAATTCAATTTCACGCTCACTGGCAAGCACGCATTCAAATGCGTTTCAAAATTTTCCAGGCATGCAATTCAATCCAAACGATATACAGGCATGGCAAATAACTCAGGCACACAATATTACTCAAAATTAATCCTATATCATCTTAGTATATCACTAAGCTACCCACTTGAATAAATTCTCATAAATCATCCCAATCGGCCCTCGACTTACCCAATCGAGTCCAATCCCCCTAGCCTCGATTTAGGAATTTCCTTACCCTTGATTTGGCAACATAAATTACTCTTCTTGAGCCCTAAAGTTTCGGCCCTCAATGTCGACAATCGGACTTGTCGCGCAACCTAACAAAATTCAACCAATCCAATCAATTTTCAATCCAATTCAACCATCCATGAACCCCAAGCCTCCATAGCATTATCCTCATCATTATAACATGCCTTAATCATCAATTTAAGACTTATAACTCCACCATCAACCTCCCCACATATTCGGTTTGCACAGAACCGAATTGGGCTATGTTTGGTTCTGTGTAAACCGAATGAATTCAACCATATATC
Organism: Rhodomyrtus tomentosa; assembly: GCA_028455895.1. Classification (NCBI taxonomy): domain Eukaryota; kingdom Viridiplantae; phylum Streptophyta; class Magnoliopsida; order Myrtales; family Myrtaceae; genus Rhodomyrtus; species Rhodomyrtus tomentosa. The sequence continues at coordinate 21,833,689 of JAPCWY010000011.1, forward strand.
AACTCCAAATTGACCATTTAAATGCTATACCACCTCTTAACATGATTATCTAAGGGTCCAAGAGGCTCAGCGAAGATTTGAGCTTGATTGATTGCCGAAAACCCTTTAAAGTCGCCGGATTCTTCCTTGGTCAGTACCGACAGTTTTCTGTTCCAATTTCACAAGACTGGTTCAATGTCAAAACTTTATCAATTCGAGCCACAATTTTTACCATAGATTTCCACACGTCTCAACTTGATCGTCACAAAATTTGAGCCAAAGATTCCAACATTTCGACCACCAAAAGGACTGAGAACCGAACCTACCTCAGTTTGAGTCCTGATCTGTCGGCGTTTGGGAGAATCCTTCTTCCGGACTACTAGGCGCTCCAAATGCCTTTATTCTTGTTGGAGAATGTCGACAAGACATAGATTTTTGTTGCTGTGGCCGGCTGGAAGTCAAAAAGTTGCCGGAGGTGGCCATGGTGGTCGGCGAGGTGGAGCCCAGAATCTGATCGCCGGGCAACAGGTTTGAGTAAGAAGATGAAGAAGATTTGGGTTCAATTTTCTTGGTGGTCTGGCGTAAATGCAAAGGTTAGGAGAGAAAGAAAGCTTTATCCAAAGCTTGGTCAAAGAGAGTTGAATGGTAGTTGTGGTATAGTTGACTAGACTACTCTTTAGCTAATCTTTAGACACTTGTCCAATTGCTTTACCAATGAGATCCAATGGCCCTTATTCCACCATGAATTTCGGCAGCTCTTGGGAGGTTAAATGTCCAATTTGCCCTTCTTCATTTGTTTGGGCAAAGTTCTAAGTTTGAGGGGCAAAACGATCATTTTACCCCCGACGTTCAGATCGTTGTTTTTCTCATCCTGGAAATCTTCAATAGGGCGACGTCCAATCCAAATAACATTGAAATTCTTGATTTTCCATTTTCAAACTTTCAAGGCTCGTTTCTGATAGTTTTCTCTATCAGACGTGGTTCCAGCCTATCCCGAACCGACGGGCAGCTTTCGCAAACATTACGTGTATCGACTCCTTGATTCATATCACGTTTAGGGCTCGTCAATTCGTGGCAGCTTTGGTTGTCATGTAATTGTGAGGGTTTATCACTAGCTCCTAAGGTCTCGATCTTCACCGTCCAATTTAGGAAAAAATTTGCAAATCATATATTGGTTAAGCAGCATCACCCGCGCTCCAATCGTCTGACACTCGCAAGGCATCCCTTAATCGTTCTTGGATCGGCCTTTTTATGGCTCTAAATATCCCCTCGACAATCCTTATGGTCAAAGCGCCATTTCTTATTCGAGTTCCCCAAGTCCATGTACCTCGTCTCATGTTAGCCTTTCCCCTCTAATCAGTCTACTCGAATTGATCAGGTTCGAGCGGAATACGACTGAAATACATCTCCAGATACACAATTCTCATTACTAAGCCTGAAATCGATTGGAAATCAGAATGTCACAGTCCTTGTCCCACTTAATCCTCCTTATTACTCAAGTCCTCAACCAACTTTGGATTGAGCTGACCTTACTCTGATACCAAATCGGACAGGGATGTCACGCCCTGAACCCGACGAGCGCACGAACATCCCTGCAAGTAAACAACACATCTCTCGTGATCCCAAAATCCATGAACAAGTCGAGAGATAATATATAAATATAAACATGCGAAAGCGATACTTAAATAATCCTCGTACAAAATATAAGTTAAATAGGACCTGGATAGCATGATAACCGTCATATATCATAACGCACTGTTCATACAAACTCTGACTACTACAATCCGTTAGGCAAGGGCGGTAGGGTAAGCACATCAAAAGGTATGATCGTCGTAAACATCCAACATAGGAATAGTCGGGGTCGTCATCAAAACTCAGGCCAACGAACTAAGACTCCTAAGATGAACTGCAAAAAATCCTCGGTGTCCTTAGCATCCTCCGTCGGCTCATACTCGGAGAAGGTCTCTGATAGAATCTCGATAGAATCCTCCATGGTCGCCTCGTGCGATGGTTGCTTGAGATCCTTCTCGATAGCCTCCACGACAATCACCTCGTCCTCCTCCATAGTGAAGTCAGCGTTGAGGTCTTCTCCGACCCGTTCCTAGAACCAACTATGAACCCCTGAGGCAGCTCCTGCTCCCTGGTAGTCTGGCATCAGTCAAGGATAACTCCCTAGGGCACTTCGTAGGGCTTCAGCAGCCCAATCTGCTCTTCCCCAACTCTTTTAAACCATGCCTCGAACCTATGAGGCCTCCAATCTCGGCTACCCTCGTCAACCCATACAACCATACATTTCCTCACATAGATGTTTCCCTGCCTATCCGGAAACTCGTCAAAATACACCGTCATCTCCTTGGGATCCCCAAAACGTATGGGCCACATATCTAAGGTCTAGGATATGTAAAAATAAGGGTCCCAATGGGGTGAGATACTCATCTCAGTAAAAGAGTCCTAACCCTTGGTTAGGTCGACTATCCACTCAGGTAGTCGTACACCCCAATAATTCCACTCACAGGCATATCAAGCATAAATCAATAAAACAACAATATATAGATTACAGGCATGCAACTATGACAACATGTCACACTCAGATGATAATGCACATCTCCACCATCTCACCACAACCACCTCTTCTTACTTGCCTCAATCTCCAGCTCGCGATCTCGTCGCATCAAGCTCGGTCCACGTAAACGCATCAGACCGTCATCGACAACCCGCGTAAACGCATCAAGTTTCGATGAATTTCCAGGCCAATATCATTATCTCATATCTCCGTCCCGTGAATAATTCGCATCAGGACAGTGGCCATCTTAACCCCGCGATGTCATCGCATCAGGGTGCCACACAACATCAAGTCCACCCCGCGATTTCATCGTATCAGGATATCCACCTCTCGCCCCGCGCCTCATACGCCTCAGGGCCTCGCCATGTCATGCCCATGCCATGATTTTCAAATTCGTTTCCATACATGACAATATGTGCAATCCAGGCACAATTCAAAGAACTCATGGCATGCAAGGCAATCGAGTAACACACACACATGGCGAACGATTTAAACGCAAACAATAACATACATAACCCTCATTAATTTCCTTGTCCAATTCCTCAATCCATGAATCATAATCCTCCATAACATAACTCTCAAAATCTTACCATGTCTTATTAATCAATTTGAGACTCAAAATCCAACCATCAACAGTCCAACAGATTCGGTTTGCCCGGAACCGAACCGGTCCTCCTTGGTTCTGTGCAAACCAAACACAATCGTATTCATTCTACCTCTTAACATGTCTATCTAATGGTTTAAGAGGCTTATCGTCAGTTTGAAGTCGAATGGTCGCCGGAAACTCGTGGGCTTCTCTAAAGTCAGAATCCGGCAGTTTCTATGCAAGGTTTACAAGATCGATTCGAGGTCAAAACTTCTTCAAATCACTCTTAAATTTTTATCACAGATTCATAAACATGTCTACTAGATCTCCACAAAATTTGGCCTGAAAACTCAAATATTTCGGCCTTTAAAAGGGTTAGAAACCGGACGTATCTCAGGTTGAGCTCGATTATGTCGGCTCTTGGGAAAATCTTTGGTCGGGACTCCTCAGTGCTCCAAATGGCTTGATTCTTGTTCGAGGAGGTCGACAAGATGTAGGACTTGGTTGGTGTGATTGCCCGGCTGTCAGACGGTGGCCAGAAGTAACCGTCGTGGGCGTCTAACAAAGGGACCAGGAGCTGTCGCCAGCGAGCCATGAAGGAGGAAGAAGAAGGAATCTTCAGGAGTTTGAGGGAGAGTTTGGCCGGCCAAATGAGTGAGGAGAGAGAGTGAGAAGACTATATTCAAGGCTCTTGGTCAATGCTTTGATTGGTAGGTTTGTAATAGTAGACAAGACTTCTCTTTAAGCCATCCATTGACACTTGTCCTCAATGTCATTCATGCATGATCCAATGGCCCTCATTTATCCTCTTTTTCGATATTTTTGGGGAGGGTTTAATGTCCAAAATTCCCTTCTTCAAATGCATGGCAAGGTTCTAAGCTTGAGGGGAGAAATGGTAATTTTACCCCCGACGTTCAGAACGTCATTTTTCTCGCTCCAAAACTATTCGATAGGGCGACGGCCAATCCGAATAACGTTGGAATTCTTAATTTTCCATTCAAACCTTTCAAGATTCATTTCTGATGGTTTTCTCTATCAGACGTGGTTCTAGCCTATCTTGAATCGATGGGCGGCTTTTGCGGACTTTACGCGTATCGACCTTGTGATTCTCATCACATTTAAGGCTTGTCAGTTCGTGACGGCTTTAGTTGTCATGTAATTGTGGGGGTTTATCACTAGTCTCTTTGATCATGATCTTCATTGTCCGATTCAAGAAAATTTTGTAAATCATATGTTGGTTAAGCGGCATCACCCGCGCTCCAATCATACGACACTCGTAAAGCATTCCCTAATCGTTCTTAGATCGGCCTTTTTGTGGTTCTAAATATCCCCTCGACAATCCTTATGGTCAAAGCACTATTTCTTATTCGAATTCCTTAGGTCCACGTACCATGTCTCGTATTAGCCTTTTCCTTTTGGTCAGCCTACTCGAATTGATCAGATTCGAGCGAGATGTGACTGAAACACATCTCTAGATTCATTTCTCATTAATGAGTCTGAAATTGACTAGAAATTAGAATGTCACACTACATATCACGTTGAGTCCAATTGTGGTTAAGAGATGTATGACACGAGATTGATACTCGAAGTGAATATTCAAAAGTGGCATGATATGTGAATTGACGCCTGTGAGTGGCATGATTAAAAGCTTTGTGCTTGGCAATAGACGTCGTTTGAAAAAGAAAAGTGATGCATGTAATAGGCATGTTAGGCATGTTTTATGATTGGCATGATGTGAATGATATGACCAAGGTCTAACAGAGAGATGGCCTATGGGGTTTATACCCAGTGAACAGATGCCTGTTGAGAATGAGATAGCATGTCGTGTTTATGACAGAGTGACAGATGCCTTATGCTTATAGTATGAGAATTTGACTCAGGAAAGTGATGTCTTGATTATTTGTTGGGTGTTGACCTAGTTGAGTTTTAGCCTAGTTGAGACTTGCCTAGTAATGGCAGTTGCTTGAGAAATTGCCTCGTTGAGGCTGGCTTGATGAATGGTTATTGATCAAAGATAATTTGGGATCCTTGAATAATTAGCAATTAGTTGAGAATTGCCTAAGAACCATTAGATAGTTGTTTAGGAACCATTGAAAGATTGATAATGATGAATGCTAAGATGAACAACCTGAGACTGCCAGACTTGAGTAGATGACTTAAGTCTTTGATTTCTTGAGGGAATTATAGTGGTTCAAATGACATGAGAATTTAATGACACTGAATGACCAAGAAGAGCATTGAGCTCGAGTATATATGGTATGGAAGATCCAAGAACTGAAAAGGATCATGAGAATTGAGTAAAGATGATCTACTAAAATATGAGTACTACAAGAGAATATTGCCCGATTTGTTAATTGTGCGAGACCCAAGTGTAATAAGGGGTCGTGAGAACTTTAAATGGAAATGAAAAAAGTGGCTGGATAGACAGACTCGAGGAGGAGCCGCCATGATTGCCTAAGTCACTATAGTGATAGATGTTAATACCAATGAATTAAAGTGAGGAAAGTCACAAGAAAGGTGACTCTGATTTACTCCTTCCTAGATTGAATGTGTGGGAAGAACCACGAGAGTTTTGAAAAGCTTGCGAAGCTATTTACAAGGTTGAGACTGATTGAGTTTGGTGGAAGGATGGAATTTGAAACTGCCTTCTTTTAAATTGAGAGTTTATGAGAAAACCTTAGAAGTTTTGGGTACACTGAAAAAAGAAAGTGACCCTGGCAGTTACTAGCCTTAAGAGGCTGTTGATAATTGGTGAAAGGTCACCAGAGAAAGGGTTTCCTCGAAGGCATGATATCTGCCTAGACTACCTCTATTGAGCTGTTCGACGGAAAGTATCATCCTGGGATTGCTTGAGATCAAAGGTTATTTGGATCTTGATAATTTTGTAAGGATTAGAGGATGATCGACCAATTTGAGACAGAGTTCTCAAGGTCGCCTAAGTACAATGAGTATGGTCGAGGACCCTTTGAATGAGATGTGAAATCCCTAAGTGGATTGGAATCTGAAAGCCTTATGGCTAATTTATATTCCTAGTTTTGAGGAACTGTAATGGATGTTAATAAGATGAGTGAATGATTAGAAGAAATACAAGTAAAGAGAATATCACTTGTGGAACACGGAAAGTGTCTCCGAGAAATGGTTGATTACCTGGGCATAAGACCTATGGTGGAAAATTGGTAGGTCGTTCTTCTGTTATGGAGGGAGTCGAGGAAAAATTGGCATGTAGGTTTGCTTGGAATTAATTATTCACTAGGATTGGTTGGTTGCACTGGAACCATTAGAAATGGAATCATGAGTTGTTGTTCCCTAAAGAGTAGGATGTCATTCTTAAAGGGTGATTGAACCATGAGATGGTCGTTGATGGAAAGAAAGGTGAATGACTTAATGGTCCTAGTTACTTGCAATTTTAATGAGTGGATGAATAAGCAAAAAGGGTGCTTAGATTGTAATCGCCAGGCAACTTAAGATAGTCAAATTGAATATCTAAATTATGAATGTATAGAAACCAAGGACGAACGGATATTGTCACTTGAGGTGACTGAATTATGGGAAGAAGAATGCCAAGTATGGTGGCATCCACGTTGTGGAGGAAAACACCGCCGTTAACGCGGACTTCAAGATTGAAGTCTTAAGAAATGGGAAGGACGAGGTAGATTCGAAATAAAAGAATGTCACAGAAGTGTATAGTTTCTTTCTTAGGGTAAGAGACCCCAGTGTAAAAGGAAGAAAAAGTCTTAATGGTCTTGGTATTGTGGTTGAGCGTCTGGACTAAGAAAGAAAACGTAGAATGTGAATGATACTTAGAAGTGAAGTTCGAGAGACTGTCCTGTAGATAATGTTGAATATTAGGATAATGTCCACGTTCAGTGGAACAAACGGGATTGGGATAAGGTCGCATTAGCGAGTTATGAAACTTAGAGGCTAAAGCATTAATGCTTCTTGAGGAAAGAGTGACAAGAATAAATAACATGTTTTGTGGTCCTAGAGGAGACCCGTGACAACAGAGAGCCAAGGTTTGAACTCTCAAGTGGAATGTGACATTCTGATTTCCCGGTAATTTTCAGACTCATTAATGAGGAGTATATTTAGCGACGTGTCTCAGTCATATCCCGCTCAAATCTGATCAATATGAGTAGACTGACCAAAAGGGAAAGGCTAACGCGAGACAAGATACGTGGACCTAGGGAACTCGAATAAGAAATGGCATTTTGACCATAAGGATTATCGAGAGGACATTTAGAACCACAAAAGGCCGATCTAAGAACGATTAAGGAATGCATTGCTAGCGTTATACGATTGGAACGTGGGTAATGCCGCTTAACCAATGTATAATTTGCAAAAAAATTCTAAATCGGACAGTGACAATCGAGACCATAGGGACTAGTGATAGACCCTCACAATTACATGACAACCAAAGTCGCCACGAATTGACGAGCCCTAAACGTGATATGAATCACGGGGTCGATACGCGTAATGTCTGCAAAAGCTGCCTGTCGGTTCGGGATAGGTTGGAACCACGTCTGATAGAGAAAACCATCAAAAACGAGTCTTGAAAATTGAAAATGGAGAATCAAGAATTCCGACATCATGTTTGGATTAGTCGTCGCCTTATCGAAGAATATTGGAATGAGAAAAACGATGTTCTGGACGTTGAGGGTAAAATTACCATTTTTCTCCTCAAGCTTTAGCATTGCTTATGCAATTGAAGGAGGGCATTTTGGTCTTTTGATCACCCCCAAGGATGCCGAAAAAGAGAAAGGATCATGACCATTGGATCACCTTGAATGACACTTGAGACATGTGTCGCTAGATTAGCTAAAAAGTGATCATGTCCACTTTTACCCAACCACCATTCAACCCTTTGACTTTGAGGATTGAATATAGCTCTCTTCTCTCTCATTGGCCGGCGATTCACTCTCCACCCTCACCGAAAGCTTCTTCTTCTTCCTCTTCCTCTCTATTGCCGCTCGCCCGACAGCTTCTGCTCCTACCATTTGCCCGCTCCGACGACCCCCTCTGGCGACCTTTAGCCGACGAGCCGACCACCCACACCTTGCTCGACCTCTTGTCGACATCCTCAAAGTAGAAGCAAGTCTATTGACCAACCGAGGAGCTCCGGCCAGCCATTCTCCCAGAATTCGACGGAAACCGTCGCAACCGGAGGTAAGTTGCTCTTAGGACTCCGTAGGGCCTCTTAATGTTTGAATGTTTTGGCCAAATTTTATGGGGATCTAGGTGACTCGTTTGGTGATCTGTGGTAAAAATTTGAGGTTAATTTGATGAAGTTTTGACCCCAAATGAGTCTTGTGATTGTTGGACAGAAACTGCCGATTTAAGGACTTGAGGAAACTGGCGACTTCCAATGGGTTTTCGGTGACAACTCGGCCCCAAATCTTTGGTGAGCCTCTTAGACCCTTGGATATACATGTTAGCAAGTAGGTTAGTGAATAAATGGTGGGTTTGGAGTAGTTTAACGGCTGGATAATCTCAGTTTACACAGAATCAAAAATTGCCCGGTTCGGTTCTATGTAAACCGGTTATGTGGAAGCTATAATGGGTTGGTTTTGAGTCTCAAATTCATCAATGGGACATGCTAGGATGTTGAGGATCATGTTAGTAAGGTTGGTGGTTCATTGATGGGTGAATAGGACAAGAGAAATTGACAATTGGTTAGAATTTCCTAGGTTGCGTGATGGGTTTGTTCTTGGACCATTGAGACCGAATTGTTGAAGGCTTGAGGAGAGGATTTTTGTGGCATCAAGCTTGAGGTAAGAGAACCCTAAACCTATGATAGGAAGATTGAACTCAATTAGGTGAGTCAAATAAAATTATGATTGATCTTAAGAGATCTCAATGAGATTATTCTTTGTGTGCATCCTAGAATGACATAGAAGGCTTGCATGTGTTCCAATGTGTGTGCTTGAATTGTATACCATGTCCGAGTGTCGATTTGATTGTCTTGCAGGCCATGGGTATATGAATTGTGCTTGAGTTGTACATGGCATTATGTGTGTGATTTGAATGGGAATCATGGCATGAGTGTGACATGGTGAGACCTTGATGCGTATGAGCCGCGGGGTGGTGTGATGGATACCCTGAGGCACTGAGGCGCGGGGTTGGAGTTGTATGGTACCCTAATGCGTATGAGACGCGGGGTTGAGAAGGCCATAGTCCTGATGCGTTGAAACGTGGAACGGAGTTGTGATGTGTTGATACTGGCCTGGAGAATATTGAAACCTGATGCGTTTACGCGGGTTGTCAATGACGGTCTGATGCATTTACGCGAACCGAGCTTGATGCGTTCTAAACGCGGTTATGAGATTGAGGCAAGTGTGAAGGGTGGAAGTGGAGATGTGGCATGGTGATTTGTGCATGATCATCTGAACGTGTTATTATGCCATGACTGTTTGTCTAACATCTGTGTGTTGTTATCTATAATTGCATTGCCTCATATATTTATGAGTATGATTATGTGGAGTACTATTTCTTTTTGTGACTACCTGAGTGGACCGTCGGCCTGACCTAGGGTTAGGACTCTTTTACTGAGATGTAAATCTCACCCCGTTGGGGACCCTCCTTTTTATGGATCCTAGGCCTTGAAGATGTGGCCTATCTATTTTGGTGATCCTAAGGAGATGTCTGTTTATTTTGATGAGTTCCTTGACAGGCAGGGAGCTATTTATGTCAAGAAGTGTACTGTGGTTTGCGTAGACGAGGGTAGTACTACCTAGAAGCCTCACAAGAATGAGGCTTAGTTCAGGAAGGTCGGGGATGTGTCTACTGAGCCGCTAAATCCCAATGAGGTGCCCCAGGGAGTGATCCTTAGTTGGTGTCACCTCGCCTAGGACTCAGAGCAGGTTGAGAGGTCAGTTGCCGGTTCGAGGAATGGATCGGAGAGGACCACGACCTTGGAGAACACGGAGGAGGAGGTCTGTGACATTCTGATTTCCATTCAATTTCAGACTCATTAATGAGAAGTAAATCTAGAGATGTATTTCAGTCGTATTCCGTTTGAATATTATCAATTCGAGTAGGCTGACCAAAAGGGAAAGGCTAACGCGAGACGAGGTACGTGGACTTACGTTCCTCGGATAGGAAATGGCGCTTTGACCATAAGGTTTGTGGAGGGGATATTTAGAACCATGAAAAGGCCGATCTAAGAATGACTAAGGAATGGCTTGCGAGTGTTATACGATTGGAGAGCGGGTGATGCCCCTTAACCAACGTGTGATTTGCAAAATTTTCCTAAATCGAACAGTGACAATCGAGACCTTTGGGACTAGTGATAGACCCTTACAATTACATGACAACCAAAGCCACCACAAATTGACGAGCCCTAAACGTGATATGAATCACAAGGTCGATACGCGTAATGTCTGCAAAAGCTGCCTGTCGGTTCAGGATAGGTTGGAACCACGTCTGATAGAGAAAACCATCAGAAACGAGTCTTGAAAATTGAAAATGGAGAATCAAGAATTCCAACGTTATATTCGGATTGGCCGTCGCCCTATCGAAGATTAATCGGGGGTAAAATTACCATTTTGCCCCTCAAGCTTAAGCATTGCCCATGCAAATAAGGAAGGATATTTTGGTCTTTATTCCCACCCCAAGGCCACCGAAAATCTGAAGAAATATTGGCCATTGGATTTGCTTGATGGACACTTAGGACAAGTGTCACAAGATCAAGCTTGGAGTACTCATGTCCACCTTTATCTACCTACCATTCAACCATTGACTTGAACCTTAGATATAAGCTTCTTCTCTCTCTCCTCACCTCACTTTGGCCAGCCATAACACCCCTCAATCACCGAAACCATCTTCTTCTTCTTCCTCCTGTTCTGCTCGCCGACGACCAGCCCCTGCCGCCTTGCTCGTTTCCGTCGACGCCACCCTCCAATCACCGTTGGACACCAGCTGACTATCTAAGCTTAGTCCCACGTCCTGCCGACCTCCTCGAACTAGAAGCACGGCGATTAGACCAATGAGGAGCTCCGTCCAAGCTTTTTTCCGGAAGTCGACGGAATCTGACCCAATCTAAGATAGGTGAAGTTTCTGACCCCCTTAGGAGGCCAAAATGTTGGAATTTTGTGGTCAAATTTCATGAAGGTCTAGGAGACATGTATAGAAATATGTGGTAAAAATTTGGGAATGATTTGATGAAGTTTTGACCCCAAATGGGTCTTGTGAATGTAGGACAGAATCTGTCGATTTACTGACCTTAGAGGATCTGGCAACTTCCGACGGGATTTCGATGACGACTCGACTTCAAGCTCACAATGAGACCCTTGGACCCTTAGATAGACATGTTAAGAGATATGATAGTACTTAAATGATGGATTTGGAGGGGATTTAGGACCGGTTGTACCCAATTTGCACAGAACCGAAAAGGACCGGTTCGGGTCTGTGCAAACTGAATATGTGGAGGGCTGATGATGGTTGGTTTAGAGCCTCAAATTGGTAATTAAGGCATGCTAAGATGATGAGGATTGTGTTATGAAAATTTGTGGTTTGTGGATTGGTGAATTGGACATGGAAATTGACGGATTAGTTGGATTTCATTAGGTTGCGCAGTGAGTTCGACCTTGGACCCTTAGAGCCGAAAATTGTGGGGCTCAAGAAGAGAAAATTTGTGATAACAAATTCAAGATAAGGGAATCCTAAACTTAGGATAGGAAGATTGGACTCAATTGGGTGAGTCGAGCGATAAATTGGTTGATTGGTAAGAGATTCCACGATGAATGTTCTTGTTGTACAATAAGTTGTTATTGGAGATTAAGGTGTGTAAATGCTTGCACTTGAATTATCTGCCATGTATGTGTGTCACTTGATTGTCTTGCATGCCATGAGTCTTTGAATTGTGCCTGAATTGCACATGTCATCATGTATGGGAAACGAATTTAAAATCATGGCATGAGTGTGACATGGTGAGACTCTAATGCGTATAAGATGCGGGGTGAGGTGGATGATACCTTGAGGCGTGGGGTTGAAATTGTGAGGTGCCCTGATGCGATCTAATCGTAGGGTTGTGAAGGCTACGGTCCTGATGCATTTACGCGGGACGGAGATATAAGGTGGTGACATTGGCTTGGATTATCATTGAAACCTGATGCGTTTACATGGGTTATCAATGACAGTCTAATGCGTTTACGAGGACCAAGCCTGATGCGATCTAATTGCAGGCATAAGAATGAGGCCGGCGGGAAGTGGAGGATGTAGTGATGTGGCAGAGCGAGTGTACATATCATATGAGTGTGTTATGATACCATAATTGCGTGTTTGCCACCTATGTGTTGTTGTCTGTACTTGCATTTTCTTGATATGTCGGTGAGTTTGAATGATTGGGGTTCCGACTGCCTAAGTGGACGGTCGGCTTGACCTAGGGTTAGGATTCGTTTACTGAGATGTGTATCTCATCTCTTTGGGGACCCTTCTTTTACAGATTCTAGGCCTTGATTATGTGGCCTATTCGCTTTGAATACCCTAAGGAGATGACCGCGTATTTCGATGAGTTCCTCGACGGTCAGGGGACTATATACGTGAGAAAGTGTACAGTGGCGTGGGTTGACGAGGGTAGTACGGACTGAAAGCCTCATAGGTATGAGGCATGGTTTAGGAAAGTTGGGGACAAGTCTACTAGGCCGCTGAAGCCCCATGAGGTGCCTAGGGAGTGATTCCTGATTGGTGCCACCCCGATAGAGACTAAGAATAGGCCGAGCAATCGGTAGTAGGTTCTAGGAATAGGCCGAAGAGGACCTCGACGCTAGAGTTCACTGAGGAGGATGAGTTCATTGTCCTGGAGGCGACCGAGGAGGATCTCGCAGAGACGTCACATGAGGAGATCATGGAGGATACTATTGAGGTTCGCTCCGAGACGTTCTCAGAGTATGAACCGACAGAGGATGCCGAGGACACCCATGACTCCAGCAGCTCTTCCTAGGAGATTCTAGTTGTAATTTGATCTTTGGCGACGACCCCGACCCTGTTCCTATCGAATTTTGATGATGGCCCATTTTGTATGTTTACCCCGTCACCCCCTTATTTATCGAATGTTAGTAGTTCTGTACTTGCATGACCGTTGGTTATTATGTACGACAACTTCTATGCTATCCAGGTCCCACTTAATTTATATTGTATGGAGGAGTTGTTTTATTACTGCTTCCACATGCTTAATATATTTGTTATATCTCTCAGCTTATACTGTGGATTTTAAGACCGCGAGAGATTATGTGGTGTGCTTGCAGAGAGTCGCGTGCTTGTGCCTGGGGCGCGGGGCGTGACAAGGTCATAGTGGTCAAGGCGATTGAGGAGGATCTGATGGAGCCGTCTGCTGAGGAGATCATGGAGCACACTATGGAGGTTCGCTCGGAGACCTTCTCGGAGTATGAACCTACGGAGGAGGCAAAGGAGACCGAGGACTCCAGCAGCTCGTCTTAGGAGCTTCCAGCTTGCTAGTCTATCTTTTGATGGCGATCTTGACCCGATTTCTTGTTGGATGTGGATGATGGGTCCTTTTGTGTACTTACCACATCACCCCTTTGTTAGCGGATCTAGTAGCTAGCGTTATACGTTGAGACGCGGGTGATTCCGCTTAATCAATGTGTAATTTACGAGAATTTCCTAAATTGGATTCCGATGATCAGGATCGAAGGAATGAATGATAAACCCTCACAATTACATGACAATCAAATTCGTCACAGCTTGAGAAAATCCCAAGGTCGATACGTGTAGCGTCTGCAAGAGTCGTCCGTCAGTTTGAGATATATTGGAATTACAGTCAACGAGAGTTCGACATGAAATTGGACATCGAGATTTGAGTATTGGATATTGAAGAATTCAAACATTGAAATTGAGATGGACATCGCCTTATCGAGGGTGGTTTATATTGGAAAAATGGAAGTTTGGACGAAATGTGCAAAATGACCATTTTGCCCCTCGACCTTTGGCCTTGCCTTAAGAAGTTAGAAGGTTATTTTGATCAATTCTCACTCTTCTATATGTTGCCGAAAATGTGTAATGGATATGGTCAAAGGAAGTCAAAGTTAATGAAGCAACTAATGGGAGGTTGCCAAGTGTCAATTAAAGGAGATGCCAAGCATTAAATGGCCATTAATTACCCATCTTGTCTAATTGACCTAATGTGTATTATTGGAATGGAATACCTTCCCTCTCTTTCATTTTGGTCGGCCACCATCTCCCACCATCTTCCTCTCCTTCATTTTTCGATCATAACTTTGTCGTACGACTTTGGATCGAGGTAAACCACCTCCATATTAAAGTTTATCGTCTTTTCGTTCTACAAAAGTATTATGAGCTTAATTTGGCCAAGCCGTTTGTCCAGTAGGTCTGTTTGAGTGGGCAAAGGTTAAAATCTGATTCGATTTGGAGAGGCTGCGTTTTTGGGAGCTTTCGGACTCCAAATGACATCAACTTTTCGGTGTGGTCTTCATAATATCTAGTACTTGAATTGGCTAAGCTTTGGTTGTAATTTTAGTTAAATTTTGATGGGTGTACATGGTTGATTTGTGGATGTTTTTACCGAGTATATTCCGTCCGTTTGAGGACGTGTGGAATCCGAGTTATTGAGAGGTTTTTGGAGTGTCGTTCTGCTTCAAATATCTTGGTGAGATTTCTAAATATGTAGATTGAGGTTATGGCATATTGGTTTTGTGGTGAATGGAAGTTTAAAGATGAATTAGGGGCTGTTTGAGTTGAAAAGTGATATATCGTCCATTCTGCCCATAACGCGAACCGATTTTGAATTGGGTCATTCTATGTCATCCGATATCCAAATTGAGCTTCGTTTTCGCCCACGCATCCGTAAGATATCGAATTTTAAGATCATAGAATTTTTTTCTCAAAAAGTCAGTAGAAAAATTCCAATTTTCGTGAGACTGAACCTGGTTGTGGGGGGATCAAATTGGTGAATTGAGATTTTGGATGACTTGCCTTACTAGAACGACAATTGGCATGCTTAGAGTCATTGATTCAACACTGTGACGACTTGAAAATAAGGTGTTGTCAGTGTTATTGAAATATTAACGTAGTGGAATTGAGAAATAATCGAGTTTTGATGTGGTTTTCCTAGCCATGCCATGGGTGCCTTTTTTAGCAATGATCTTGCTGACCTAGAAGGGTTGTCTGGATTGAAATTGCTAGCTTACTTAAAGAGGTAAGTGTCTCCTAAACATTTATTTGAATGCTAGAACATTACTGGGTGAGTTATTGAATGATTTGAATGATTGGTGAATTTTATGAATTGAATTATGCGTGTTATCGGAGGGTGGTGAAATTGAATGAGAATGAGAATACCGATTGGTCTAATGACCCCGGTGGCATTGAGTGGCTGTAAGCCTGGAGAGTACCAATTGGTCTGATGACCCCAGTGGTACATGGACATCGTTTGGTCTGATGACCCCAGAGATGTCTAGGTTTTGATTTCACTTGCTGAGATGTATATATCTCACCCTAGTGGGGGATTAATTTTTTAGGTCCTTGAAGATGAAAATACAGGCGAGATGAGGATGAGGTCTCGATGAAGTGATGTCATGATTGATTTTATGTATTTTGTGGCCTTAGGGATTGTATCTGAATTTTGAGTATTTGACTGCGATAACTTATAAGGGGAGTTTTATTTATAAGAAGTGTATACCCTTTTGTCCTGAGTCATTTCATTATGGCATTGTACGGAGCAATTTTTTGGCTTCTGCGATCTTGTTTCTTTGTCAAGTTCTTATATGAGGGCCGAAGGATCCTGGATGGCACAACTTAATTACGACCTGGTGGGGTGTTCATGTGCTCGCCGGGTTCGGGGCATGATATATCCGTTTACATCCTAAGAAAATCACACAATTCACCCATTAAAACTCTTCATATTTCAATTCACCAAAAACCAACCTCTCTCAACCTCCACGACCAGGTTCGGTTACAAGAAAATCGACATTTTTCTACTGCTTTTTTGAGAAATCTAATTTCAGATTCTTCTCCCTCAAGATCTTACGGACGTATGGGCAAAAACATAGCTAAATTTGAGTAACAGATGACTTAGAATGACTTATTAATGAGAATGTATATAACAATGAGAATGTATATAACAATGTCTTCAGTCGTATCTCGAGGCTTATTAATGAGACATAGCAAAAACATACCAAAAACCGACATTCTGGTTTTCCTGTCATTTCGAGGCTTATTAATGAGAATGCATATAACAATGTCTTCAGTCGTATCTCGCTTGGATCTGATCAATCTCGAGTTAATTGACCAAACGGGAAAGGCTGACGCAAGACAAGGTACGTGAACCTAGAGAACTCAAATAGAAAATGACACTTTGACCATAAGGATTGTCGAGGGGACATTTAGAGCCATGAAAAGCCGGTCTAAGAACGATTAAGGAATGCATTGCTAGCATTATATGATTGGAGCACGAGCGATGCCGCTTAACCAATGTATAATTTATAAAATTTTTCTAAATCGAACAGTAACGATCGAGACCGTCGAAACTAGTAATGGACCCTCACAATTACATGACAACCAAAGTCGCCATGAATTGATGAGCCCTAAGTGTGATATAAATCACAAAGTCGATACACATGACGTCTGCAAAAGACGTCCGTCAATTCGGGATAGACCGAAATCACATTGAATATAGAAAGGATTTAGAAACGAGTCTCGAAATTATAAAATTGAGAATCAAGAATTCCAACATTGTAATTGGATTGCCCGTCATCTTATCGAAGAAAATTAAAATCAGAAAAACGGCGTTCCGGATGTCGAGGATAAAATTACCTTTTTGCCCCTCAAGCCTTAGCCTTACATTTATATTTGAACAAGGGCATTTTGGTCATTATTACCCCTCTATAGCTACCGAAAATTGGAGAAATTGGCAGTCATTGGATGAAACATTGATTGACACATGGACAAGTGTCAAAGGATTAGGCATTGATATTGATGGGGACACTTTTAACCTACCATTCAACCTTGTTGACCCTTGAATATATATATAACTCACTCACTCACTCTCCCCTTAGCCGAAACCCCCATCTTCTTCTGCCATTTTTCTTCTTCTTCTTCTTATTCTTCCTTTCTATCGAGAGCTGTCATCGACCAACCACTACCCGCCTATTCGCCACCATTGGCCCCCGCTTCCAACGACTTCCAACCATCGAGCTGACCACCAACTCCTTCCTGATCCTCTTGCCAACAACCTCCAAGTGGAATCAAGTCATTTGACCCACTGAGAAGCTCCGGCCAGCCATTCTCCCGGAAGTCGACGAAAACCGTCGCAACTGGAGGTAAGCCGCTGTTTAGACTCCGTAGGACCCCGAATCCTTTGAATATTTCAGCCAATTTTTTTGGACATCTAGAGGACATGTAGACTGAGCTGTGATAAAAAATTTGGAAGAATTTGATAGAGTTTTGACCCCAAATGGGTCTTGTGTTTGAAAGACAAAAACTGACCGGTTGAGGACTTGGAGGAACTGGCACTGTACAAGGACTTTTCGGCGTCGCCTTGACTCCAAATTTTTGGTGAGGCTTCCCAACTCTTAAAACTACATGTTAGCAAGTAGATTAGTGAATAAATTGAGGGTTTAAGTTAGTTTAAGGGCTGATTGGTTGAGATATGCACATAACCAAAAATGCCCTATTTCGATTCTATGCATACCGAATCTGTGGGGGGCTGTTGGTGATGGAATTGAGTTCCAAATTCATCATTGAGAAGTATGAGGATGTTAATTGATAGGTCCATGAGGTGAATGTTTAGTGAAGTGACGAATTGAGCAAGAAAAATTGACAATTGGATGAATTTCCTTAGGTTGCGTGGCAGACTTGTTCTTAGACCATTAGGACCGAACCATTGAAGTGCTTGGAAGGAGATTTGTGTTGATTTTAGCACGAGGTGGGAAGTTTCTAAATTTTGGCTAGGAGAATTGGACTCGATTGGGTGATTGAGTGTGAAATTAGACTGGTTCTTGAAAGTTTAAGGTGTGATTGTCTAGTGTGCGTCGTTGAGAGATATAGACGACTTGAATACTAATGCTTGTGCCATGAATTGATTGTCGCATTTGAGTGTTGAATATAATTGTCTCGCATGCCATAGACGTGTTACTCGTCGCATGAGTTTGCATTTGGTCATGAGTTCTGATTTGAAATTAGCATTTGGCATGTCTGGGGAACTTGTGACACCCTGAGGCGTTGAGACGCGGGGTTGTGTGAATGGATACCTTGAGGCACTGAGGCGCGGGGTTCGAGTTGAATGGCACCCTGAGGCGTACGAGATGAGGTTTTGAAATGGTCAATGTCTTAATGCGTTGAGCCGCGGGATAGAGTTTGAGATGTGTCGACACAGTCCTGGAATGAGATTGAAAACCTGATGCGTTTACGCGGGTTTGTCAATGAGATGGTCTGAGGCGTATTTACGCGGAACGAGCCTGAGGCGTTCTAAAGGCGGGCATGAATCAAATGGGGCATGGAAGGGTGGAAGGTGTAATCTGACTTGATAATATGTGCTTGATTTCTAATGATGTAATACGATGGCATGATTACATGATTGACATCCGTATGTTATTAAATGACAATTAAATGCCTTATGTGATTACTTGTGCAAATTTATTTATGATTGCGTTCGCCTGAGTGTACGGTCAACCTAACCTAGGGTTAGGACCTATCTTATTGTGATGTAAATATCACCCCGTTGTGGGACCCCATTTTCAGATCCTAGGCCGTGAAAATGTGGCCTATCAGATTTCGTGACCCAAAGGAAATGTTTGCTTATTTTGAGGAGTTCTCGGACGGACAGGGAACCATATACGTTAGGAAGTGCACAGTAGTCTAGGTTGACGAGGGTACAAAGAGTTGGAAGCCTCATAGGTTCAAGGCCTGATTTAGGAAAGTAGGGGAAGTGACTACGGGACCGTTAAAGCCCACTGAGGTACCCCGTGGGGTAATCCCTAGCTGGTGTCATCTCACTCGGGATTCTATAGAGGTTGAGGGGTTTGTAGCCAGTTTGAGAAATATCCTTAAGAGGACCCCGACCTTGGAGGACACGAACGAGGTTATAGAGGTTGAAGCCTCCGAGGACGACCTGGTGGAACGGTCAGCAGCCACGACGATAGAGGGCACAGTAGAGGTACGCTTGGAGACCTTCTCGGAGTACAAGCCTACCAAGGACGCTGAGGAGACTGACGACTCTAGCAGCTCGACTTAGGGATTTCCGTTTTCTAGACTGATGTATTTTGATGATGGTCTCGATGCCCCGTTTCTTTTGGAGATGATGATGATCCCCCTCTTTTGTACTGACCCTGTTACCCCTACTGACCAGCAGGTTTAGTCTGTCAGTGCTCTTTTATGAACAGTTTGAAGGTTATGTATTTATTGGAGTTCTTGTTACCCTAGTCCCATTTATTAATATACAGAGGAGTTTATATATTATTGCTTCCGCATGCTATCGTTATTATGCGCCTCTCGATATGTAAATCCCGGGACGTTCGAGAGAGTTTGTGCTTGCAGGGAGTCGCGTATTAGTGCCCGGGGTGCGGGGCGTGGCATGGGTCAACTAGTGGATAATTCATGAAGCTGAAACCGACCAGTTCGATGGCACCAGAGACCCGGAGATGGTGCCTCGATGAGTTGAGAAATTGAAGAAGGCTTTCAAAGTCTTAAGGTGCACGAAAGAGGAGAAAGTTCTTCTAGCGGTTTACTAATTAGAGGGTACCGCTAACGACTGGTGGAATGCCACCAAGGAAGGAGTTTTTCCGGATGGCACCGCCCTCACTTGGGCCGTCTTCACTGAAGCGTTTAACGATAAGTACTTCTCGAAAACCGCACAAGAACGGAAGCTGGTAGAATTCCAGCAGTTTCATTAGAATCAGTTGATAGTCGACCAGTATGAAGTAGAGTTTGCGAGATTGTCGAGGTACGCACCAAGACTAGTTGAGAACCCGCTGGATAAGGCATAGAGATTCCGAGACGGACTAAGATCGGATCTTCGTAGCCAAATGATGGCCATGAATCTGAGGACCTACAAGGAAATTTACGAGCAGAGCCAAATGATCTAAAGGAAATGAAAGAGAGGGCTGCCGCTTTTGGATCAAGGTTTACCCCATCCAGAGACAATCCCCAATTTGGCAAGAGGCTAATGGCAGACAGTCAACGCTTTGTTCCTCCGGTCCGAAAGAACAATGGGAAGCCTTGACATCAATCGAATTGGAAGTGCTGCCTAAGTAGAAGAAGGTATGGGAACGAACCTTGCCCAATTAGGACGGGCGCGTGCTATAAGTATAGCCTGTTGAGCCATCAGATGGGAAACTGGCCAAGCCAAGCCCCAAGGCTACGACCTCAAGGACAGCAGCCGCAAGCAGGACCACTGGCCGTAGTCTTGCAGAACAATCTAAATCGGCCACCAGCCCAAGGAAGGGTTTATCCCATGGTGCGTGGAGAGGCGGAGAACGCGTCTGGCGTGGTCATAGGTACGGTTAATTTATGCGGTCATGGTGTCCATGCTTTGTTTGATCCTGGAGCGTTGTATTTATTCGTATCTGCTTAGTTTGCTGACTTGATTAGTATTGAATTAAAACAGTCTTGCAGAACAATCTAAATCAGCTACCAGCCCAAGGAAGGGTTTATCCCATGGTGCGTGGAGAGGCGGAGAACGCGTTTGGCGTGGTCATAGGTATGATTAATTTATGCGTTCACGGTGCCCATGCTTTGTTTGATCCTGGAGCATTGTATTTATTCGTATCTGCTCAGTTTGCTGACTTGATTAGTATTGAATTAAAACCGTTGGATGTGATGTTGCATGTTACCACCCCGTTAAATAATAAAGTTCTAGTATTACTTGGTTGCACGGATTGTAAGATAGTTATTAGTGGTAGTGAGGAATGAATAGACCTGGCTGTACTGCCTATGTTTGATTTTGATGTCATTATTGGGATGGATTGTTGGTAAGCAAAGAGCTGTAGTTCATTGTAGTAGCAGGGTAATTCGCTTCTTTCCGGATGACTGAACTAGATTTGAAATTGTGGGAAGCCAATGAGGAACCTCGATTCCTTTAGTCGTCACTTGAGGTGGCAAAGCTGTTAGATGAAGGATGCCAAACTTATCTTGCTGCAGTAGTTGATACGACCGTCTAGGAACCAAAGTTGGAAGATATAGCCAATGTCTTTCCTCAAGAATTGCTGGGATTACCACCAGAGAGAAATAGATTTTGTGATCGAACTAGCCCTTGGAACAGAGCTCATCTCGAAGGCACCCTATAGGATCCTGTTAGAATTGAAAGAGCTAAAGGTCCAAATGCATGAGTTGTTAGACAAGGGCTTCATTCGTCGGAGCACGTCACCATGGGAAACTTCGTTGTTGTTCGTGAAGAAGAAGGACGGGTCTTTGTGTTTATGCATCGACTACAGATAGTTAAACTAGGTAACCATCAAGAATAAGTACCCGTTGCTAAGGATTGATGAGTTGTTCGATCAATTACAGGGAGCCTCAATGTTTTCCAAGATAGACCCGAGGACGGGTTATCACCAATTGAGGATTAAAAAGGAGGACATACCCAAGACGGTTTTTAGGACAAGGTACGAGCTTCATGAGACTAACGCTCTAGCCGCTTTTATGGATTTAATACATTGAGTATTCAAGGAGCATTTGGACCAGTTCGTTATTGTCTTCATTGACGATATCTTGGTTGACTGGAAGAGCCTTGAGGAACACGAGCAACATTTAAATATGGTTCTACGGACGTTAAGGGAACACTCGCTTTACGCTAAGTTTAGTAAATGCGAGTTTTGACTCAAAAAGGTAGCATTCCTTGGACATGTAATCTATGGTAACAGAATCTCTGTTGTCATGCCCCGCTCACCTTTCGAGTGTGCTCATCCGCTCATGCCGTAAATTTAGTCCCAGGATACCCTTCTTTTACGGAGATAAATAAATGAGACTCGCATGCGGAAGTGTAAAAGGAAATAAATACATAACTCCATGCAAATTAATTCAAACAAAACAAAGAATGAGACACGGGATAAAGAAAATGGTCATTTACATAACAAAAGGTCGAGTTTATACAAACGAGTCCAGGTACTAGCTAATACCAATAGCTAAGGTCGAGGAAGACAAAAGGGCGAACAAAGATAACCATTAAGCCCCACCAAAAAAAATCTCGTCACCACCAAAAGACAACTCCACAGTCGTGTGATCTCGAGCCTACTAAGTGGTACTAGTATCTTCGGCTCGATTCAAGTTCTTTGCGGGATCATAATCTGAGAAAGTTTCTGATCGTACTTCTATGGTGTCCTCTTCCATCTCATCCTCCAGATCAAAAATCTCTATCACCTCGATACTTTTCTTTCTAGCCGAGGTCTCCTCTGGAACGTTTCTTGAGCCTACCACGGAACCCTCTACCTCGATCTCATCTCGAGAAGGATGGCACCACGATGGAACTATATATCTTTGAACCTCGTGAGACTTTAATGGACTAGTGGTAACTTCCCCAGCTCTCCTGAACTAGGCCTCAAAACGATGTGGTTTCAAGTCTTCCTCCCCCTCATCAACCCATACTACCGTACTTTTCCTAATATAAAACGTACCTCGTCTACCTGGAAATTTCTCAAAATAAGTTGTCATCTCCTTCGGATTGCCTAGACAGATCGGTAGCATCTTCAGGGCTTGGAATTTGGAAAAGGAGAGATCCCACGACAGGGTGAGACTTACGTCTCAACAACTTAGCCTAACCCTACTTAGGCCATCCGTCCCACCAGACCAAAGCAAACAAAGCAACGCATATTATTTGCTAAAACAAGACATGGCATCAACTCAAGGCAAATTAGCATATAGTGACCAAGCTTTCATGCTAGCTTACAATCATTTTCATCATCACGTGAATTGGAAAGGAATTCATCCCCTCTTTCAAACTTCCAGGGACTAGCCTGCGTTCAGATGCCTCAGGCTATCCCGATTAATAAACCCGCGTTCAGGCACATCAGGTTTAACAGCTTATCACCAGGCTCATGTGGACAGGCCAAATTTCTCATCCTACGTTCAGACGCATCAGGATGTACTTTCAACCACAACCCCACATTCAGACGCATTGGGGTGTACCTAGCTCGCAACCTCACGATAAATCGCATCAGGGTGTCATTGGCCTCAAGCCCTCATCTCATCATGATACTTGCCACCGTTCATGTGTTCTCATGGCTCGCTAGCCCAGTTCCTCAAGCAATCTCAATCATAAATCACTACGATAAATATTTAATCACATTATCACCATGAGGATTTTTAGGCTTTAGAACACGAATCAATTGCTTACCCAAGAGGAACGAACGTGCCGTGTCGCAAAGCACGATTTAAGAATCGAATATCATACCGCCACATAGGCAAACAAGGGGCATCAACGAGTACGTCATCAATTCAATCATTCAAGCATAACAAATCAATCAATTTCATCGTTTCCTCAGCGGAAACTGTCCAGTCGTGTCCAAATGTCCTTAAATAGGTTTAGGGGTCACTCACCTTCGCTTAAGTTAGCAATTCTCGCTAAAATTCCCTCGTCAAGTTCGGCTTCAAGTTGACTTCTCCACTGTCCAAAACAGGGCAGCAAAATGATTTAGGAACTATCCATCGTTACAATTAATTTATCCAATCTAGCCCTAATTCCACCTATCATGGACCTCATTAACAACTCAAGGGATATTCTAGTATGTCCTAACAACACATATAGAGCATGGCGATACCATGAACAACCCCTAACCGAACCGGACTACTCAGATTTAAGACAAAGCAGAAACCGGTTCTATCTTTCCTTACACAAACAGCCCACTAATTCACCTTAAGCTCCAAATTATCATCAATTCCTCTTGCTAAAACCTTAATCAACATGTTATAGAGCACTATGAAAATTTTCGAAGTCAATTAGCACTCCTAAGGCCTCCAAACAGACCGACTCTTCTCAGTTCATCGGCGGTCAGAATCTATCCGGAAAATCAACTCCAATCCAACCATCAAAACTCATTCAAAACTCAACTAAATCAGTAACCTTAACTCAGTGACTTCAAGTATAACATGCTATGTAATTTCCATAAAAAATTTAGAGCCATTTGAAGTCTCTAAGAGGGTGAACCATAGCCCTCTCTTAGTTAGCTCAGAATCTGTCCGGTTTTCTTCCAAAAATTCTCATAAAATAACCAAACCTCCAAAAGTCACAAAACCAATTGGAGCTTGTCAAGGACAGGTTAAAATAACCTGTGGTGGTTGGCGGCCAGCGGCCAACTAAAAGGTCATCGAAGGAGGGGCTCGTACAGACCAAACTGGGCGGCATAAATTGGTCGGCAGGAGCAGTTTTCTATTCTTGGAGGAAAATGCACAAATGGAAGAGAAAGAATGTGATGGTCCACGAAATTTTGATGGAGCAATAGATGATGGAGTCCTAATCATCTTTGGTTAAGTTTCTAGAAGGATTAAAGTGAGTGAAAAATTAATGACCATCACCCAATTATTGGCACTTATCTTAGAGTCAATTACATCAAGACTCTATTAACTCCTCACATTTTTCGGCAGCCTTGGGGAGGAGGAAAATTTGTCAAATAACTAAAATGCCCTTCTCAAATCATTAAGGCAAGGTTAACTCTCCGAGGGCAAAATGGTTTTTTCACACCTTTCGTCCGAAATTTCGTTTTCTCGATATTTTTCACCCTCGATAAGGCAGCGTCCAATCCATATCAAATGTTAGAATCCCCCATTTCCATTTTTAAATTTTGAGATCCTATTTCATGATCGATTTTCCGTCGATCGAAATTCCAGTTTGTCTCGAATTAACGGGTGGCTCTTGTGGACGTTACGCATATCGACTATGTGATTCTCATCACACTTAGGATAACTCAAACTACGGTAATTTTGATTGTCATGTAATCGCGAGGGTCTATCGCTAGCCCCGAGGCAACAATCGTCACAATTCGATTTAGGAAAATTTTACAAATTATATGTTGGTTAAGCAGTATCACCCACGTTCCAACCGTACAACACTAGCAATGGTTTCCTTAATCGTTTTTAGATCGGCCTCGACTCTAAATGTTCCCTCGACGATCTTTATAGTCAAAGTGTCGTTTTCTAATCGAGTTTCCCAAGTCCACATATCTCATCGCACGTTAGCCTTTCTCCTTTAGTTAATTACTCAAGATTGATCAGATCCTAACGAGACATAACTGAAATACCTCGCAAGATATCTTACATTCAAAGGTCTCGAAATGATGGGAAATTCAGAATGTCGCATCAGTAGACCCTGCAAAGATTGAAGCAGTTACGAATTAGCCAAGACTGACGTCAGTAGCCGAGGTTCGAAGTTTTTTAGGATTGGCAGGGTACTACTGAAAGTTTGTAGAGAAGTATTCCTCGATAGCCACTCCTTTGACAAGATTAACTAAGAAGGTTACGTAGTTTGAGTGGACAAAAGAGTGTGAATGGAGCTCCCAAGAGCTGAAACATCGATTGACCACCGCACCGGTATTAACAATCCCTTCGGAACCTAGAAGTTATGAGATCTATAGTGATGCGTCGCTAAAGGGATTAGGATGCGTGTTAATGCAACATGGAAGAGTTGTTACTTATGCGTCGCAACCTAAAATTAAATTAATAGATTATTAGGTAAATTACATGAATTAACTAACACGGACTCTCCCAAGCCCTTACCAAATCGTAACTTTGGTTAATCAGAATGATTTAGAATTCAGAATCATCACTAACCATTTTTGGTAGGTTGATTAGAAATCTAAATAAAATAGTCGGAGGATTATTTTATTCCTATGAATAAGAGATTATGGATTCGAGAACTTGATTACAAATAGTTTCATTTAAACTAATGCCCTTTCGGTATCAATTTCATGTAAAAGTCTTTTGGTTGGTTTATGTGACTTGAAATTTTTCAGATTTTATTTTTTGTGAAATGCAATGCTAATGCAATCTAATTATATGACATGTGACGTACAATCACATAAAAGCATGACATGGCAACATGACATGGAAAAATGCACGACATGGAATTATATGCCATGGATTATATGATATGCGAATGATTTTTTTATTGTTGATATTTTCAGATTTTAGTGTTATAAGCATGCGACTTCAAAAAAGAATGAATGAGTAGATTCTTTGTCCTTTTTTTTAGTATAATTTTTCGGCAATTGAAATGTGCATGATATACTTTAAAGATGTGCGTGGATATTTTGAAAATATGAGTACAATAGATGATACTCGAAAATATGATGTTATGAATATGCACAAGATATGCTAAAGATATGCATGACATGTGCCTGGTGCTCTTTCCCTTTTAAAAATTTCGTCCATGGTGGATTTTTTGAAGATTTTTGTTATCTTGACTTTATTTGCTTAAAGCTTTATGAGATAAGATTTCTAAGAAACCCTATCTTCCTAAAATTTTCAAGAATCTTTCAGAACATAGAAAATCCAATCAAGGCAACACATCCATCAAGATATTCATCACGAGATAAGAAATGAAATCGACAAGATTATGATTTTCATTGCCTCTTCAATTTTTTTTTTGGAAAATTCCCGCTTCTCTAATTAAAAATGGCTTTTTGAAGATACCGAATAGGACCAAAGTGGCAATAGGTCAGACCAGCTAAATTCAAGATTTTTTGACAAGATTAAACTTTGATGTTTTAGATCAAAATAGTGTTCTTTTTATTTTCGAAAAAAAATGTTGAATCTTTGCATAATGTCAACCGTGAAACTGTGCAAAAATATCTTTATCTTAGACAAAAACCGAATGCTAATAAGGCAAAAAAAGCAAGGAATAGTAGCAAATCAAAGCATGAAAAATAACATCAAACAGCATCATGACCATCCCAAAAAGAGCAGAAAAACTACCTTCCGAGACAACAGTTTGATTATCCTCCGAACAATAGCGGATTCTGTACCGGACAGCAATCGATTTGCCCAAAAACAAACTGGAAACACCTAGGCGACGCATGGCTGCAGTTGCGACGGTGATGAAGCGAATAGAATTGGATCAAGCAGAACAGGCGCTAGTTCTTTTCGAGCTGGACGGGTGGCGAGTGGCGGTCTTCGGTCGTCCTAGAGTGTTCCACGGCGACTAGAGGAGGTTGTGGAGTGGTGTGATGGCAGCGGTTGAGGCAGCAGTGGCGTTGATGAAGGAGTCGGCGTTGATGCGGCGAGGGAGTCGGTGAAAGAATTCGTGAGAGAGAGAGAGGGGCGAGAGAGAGTGGAGTGTATCTAGAAAATTATGTCATCTTCTTTTTTATCCTAAGTGCATGACATGTATACATAGAAAAAGATTTAGGGTTATGCTCTAAGATTCAATCCTAGTCGTTACCTCTAAAGACTTCAGACGAGATATCAACCATAGCATTGCAATTTTTGATTTTTGAGGAATCCTTTTGGGCTAGGACGTCTCCAAAATTCAACCACCATGGAGAAGACAAGGGCTAGGCCGAAAATTTTACTATTAATCGGCTTATTTGCACGAATTTAAGGCCTAATTGAGCTTTGATTAATTAAATAGATAATTAATTAAAAGCCTTTCATTTAAAAGCATTAAAAATGGACCAAATTGGATTTAAATTGAGCCTCATATAACCATGCAAAATTTAGCAACTCCCCCTCTTCATGATCGAAAATTCCCAAATTGATCTTGGTCACGTTGCCTGTTAAATTAAGCTTAATCGACTCAACTTCGTCTGAATGTTAACACATGGCAGAAAAACAAATATGCAATGTATAAGAATTTATTTTTTTGGCGAGAATTATGGCTAACTCTCGTTTTATGAATAAATGAATGAATTTCTAAAATTAAAATTTAGGTGTCAATAGCTGTCCCTCTTTGAGTGGAAGCTCGAAAAGGTTTTGCTCAAAGGCTAAAATTGAAACCCAAATTTTGCAAATGCAAATACAAATGATGATGACGACAAAAAAAAAATTAGCGGGAGTGCAAATCCCATTTTCTGATGCAAAAGGAAATGACGCATGAAATGTAATGCCATAAATAACATGTGCTAAAACTTCTCCTATCCCACATCAACAAAATCCGCACATGGATCACTTATGAAAATACAGGCTTTACCAAATACCTTATAAGCTAATAATTCCATTAACCTCCAGACTTCCAGTAGATGCCGGGATGCTAAGGTACTAGCCGATCTGTTGCTAGAAGTTTCCTTCTGACACAAAACGACATAAAATCAATGTAGAGTTTGAATATGTGCTCAAATTATGGTTCGAGCTGGCCATTTATTTTTCAAAATCACAAGAGTGCATACATTGTGAATCGAAAAATGGGATCAAGATCGCAAGAGCGCACACATTGCGATTTTGATAAAGGTCCAAAATTGTAAGAGCGCATACATCGTTGTTGACACCCGATTTTTGGATTAGTCTTTTTCAGTTTATTTTTTAAAAATTCATAAAAAAATCCATAAAAGTTGAAAAATTGCAAAATCAACTTTGGTGGCCTTGGCTAAGCTCAAGGAACCATTTTTAACCAAATTTTTTTCATATTTTTTAGTATTTTTAGAAAACAGGAAAATATTCCAAAATTCTAGAAAAATAGCATTCATGGTCACAAAAATATATAAAAATAGTCAATATTTTTATTTTTATTTTCTTGTGTTCTTGACCTCATAAAAAAATGTAAATCCATGTTCAATTTTATGTATTCATTTGTTACACGTATGATTGAATTTGGTAAAAAAATGTCAAATGAGTCTTTTAATTTGTATTTTTTGCATTTTAGGATCTTGACATTCAATCTAATTGTCTCTCATGCAATTTAGCCCAATTATTTGCACAAAGTGCTCAATTACATGAATTGAGCAAAATTGCATACTTAATTGCAATTTAGTCCTTGAATTTGGGCATAATTGAAATTACTTTCAATTCAAGGGCTACCTTTATAAATCGAAGCCATTACCCAATTATTTTCATCATTCTGAGTCGATTGACAAAGGTGGTTTGATCCAATTTGACCATTTGAGCCCTCAATTGCACAACTTTCTGATTTGAAATTAAATGAAAATTTGGCGAATTTGTAGAAATTGACATGAACTTTTGGACAAAATCACTTTTTTAGTTAATACTCATGTCCTAAATTCGATTCTGAAGCTTAAATTTTGAAAATCCCCCACCAATTTGGGTTAATTTTGAAAATTCCAAGTCAAAACTGGTTCAGACCGATCAGACCGCTCGGTCAGACCGGTCGAGAACAGTGTCGTCCTCAACCTTAGGATTCCCGTGCGAATGAACAGTTCCTATGTGCATTTGGATTGCAAAATTGAAGGATCAATTGGCCTCGATTCATAAAATTGATGAGGGGGTTTTGTTAACCAAGAAGTTCGGCATCGATGAAAACCAGTCCGACGACTTGGGTCCATCAGAGCCGCTCCGATGAAGGTTAAATGTCCGCCGTCAGCTTCTAAACCAAACACAAAATCAAATGTAGGTGGAAGTCAAGTGAAATTAGAGTCACCAGATGGCCAAGATCGATGACAAATTCATCTCTGATGTTCACTGGTATCCGGTGACCATTTCGCACGTGATCACACGTGCGAATAGTCATCATCGAATATCTCCTGCGCGGCCAATTTTTCAGAGGGGGGATATAACAAAAAATTGGCACGTTTTTAAAAGGGGTCTCTCTCATTCTATTTAAGGAGGATAACGGAATCGAGAGGAAGAAAGATAGAGGAAGAGAGCTCGCACTCTAATCCCCATTATCGAGCGTTAGAGCTCGAACTGTAAAGGCACTGGTTAGGCTGTTTCCGGCCAAACTGATTGTAGAGAACGCCACTAGAAGCTCGCTTGGAGTAGCAGGAATCGATCGCCCCCGGTCAAGCCGTCTATAATCTCGAAAAAGCTGAATTCAGTGTTCAAGCTTTCTTACTGTGTATCAATGGCGGATTTAGCATCTGATCACCATTCTTTGATTTTATGTGGGCGTTTTATTCCCCAAGCATTACTAACCACGATTGCATCCCATTTTTGTCTCGATTTTGCATAATAATTCATGTCTGAGTCTCCAAACTTCCCGTCATAAATTGAGAACTGTTCAATCCTGCCTAGCCAAATCTAGGTCGCACGAGCTCAATCAGAGCTCGAGGTAAGTGTTATGAACCTCTTATGACTTCTGAGTTGATGAATTGACTCGAAATGCTATGAATCGCATGATTGGAGTAGCTAGGTTGCCCGCGTTTGATTGTGTGGATGAAATGCTTTAATTCTGGCATATATGTGACTATAAGTTGAGACAAGTCGATTGGCGCTGGTCTTGTTCGATTCTGTCAAGATTTCACCGTTAGATCGCCACCGGAGTTTCTCGGCCATCCGTTACAGATGAAGAATGCTCGAGGAAGGAGATGATGACGTGGTGGTCAATCGGTCAAAGGTGCTGACTTGGTGCTAACGTGGCATGCCGCGTGGCAGCCATGTCAGCCGAGCCGTTAGAGTTCGGTTTGAATTTGTTAGTTGATCTAACAGTCTAGGTTGTGCCACGTGTTGGCTTGGTGACCGTTCGATCAGTTGTATAAATTCTGTTAATAAAAATCGATTTTTCAAAAAAAAGAAAATAAATAGTTTGATCGAACGATCGAGGATTAACCGAGTCGTTTGATAGTGGCCGTAGATTTAAGTAATCACATCTGACGGCTGAGGTGTAGTCGACTTTTGATCTAAGCCGTAGGTCTTAGTCAGCTGATGCTGAGGCCGTGGATTAGCCACGTGGTTCAATTGAAACCATCGGATTAAATTCAAATAATCGAAAAAAAAATGCGGAACAACACCGTTTTAGGGCCGTAGTCGTGCGGGTCCGGGTCTGGGCCAGGTATCTGATCTGAGTGGGTTGGGTCGACCCGGTCTGAATCATTTTATTTATAAAAAATTTTAGAAAATGATTTTTAAATAATAAAAAATCAGGAAAATTCTAGAAAATCCTAAAAAAATGTTAGAAAATCCTAGAAAATAAAAAAAAATATAGGAAAATTGTGAAAAATTCTTAGACATTCCAGAAATTCCCATAAATTGAGGATTGTCCATAGACAATTGGTCAATCCCATTGTCAATCCTATTTTTGGGATTTGTTATTTGTTCTTATGAAAATTGACAATATTACCCTGTAGGGATAAATCGCCTCTACTTGATATATGAGATAGGTCGAGAATGCCAATGTAAGAATTAGGGTTGGCTAGGCGACCAATTCTTATGCTTAGATTCTTGAATCTTGTCCTCTTTTTCGAAATGACGATTTTACCCTTCTAAGGGTAAATTGTCTTTCTTATTCTGATCGAATCGTGAAAATTACTCAAAATTAGGATTTGGGTCTGATGATCCACCAATCCTTTTGTTTAGAATTTTCACATCTCATCACCTTCTGTAATTACGATTTTACCCTTCACAAGGTAAATCGTTTCTAAAATTCTAGAAAAATTCAAAAAATTCCTAAAAAATAGGAAAAGGATTAGTTTAACAACCAATCCTATTTCCACCATCTTTTGACTCCATATTTCGTCTGAAATAAAAAATTTTCCCTTGTAAGGTAAATTGTCCCAAAATTCTTTAAAATTACGATTTTGCCCCTCAAGGGCAAATCATGTCAAAAATACTCCGGAGCCTAGATTGACATTTTTCTAGGCTAATAGGGCCTTACTAACGATGCGACGTTGCTTTCATGTGATTTATCCGCATGTTTTGGATCATTGATTTGCACATTCATTTTATTGATTGTATTTGTTAGGATAGTTATTCATAACTGCGTTAACTCTTAGATTTAGGGTTTGCACCTGATTCATATGTATGAAATCTTAGATTAGCCAAATCATTCAACTTAGGTGCCGAAAGGGCGTCAACTCTGATAGTTGGCGCAACAAAGTCCTCGATCTCATTTCTCTAGTTTCTGCAACAATGAATATAATGCTCCCAACTATTCGATGGGGTTTTCAATCGTACCTTCCACAAAATGATTGATGGTGACTCATTGGCATGCACGTGTATCACATGTCACTAGACCACACCGAAGTCGACCACGTATACCGCTGTTGCAACTTGGGTAACGGGCCTTGGGAGAGTCCCGCATTCGATCAGAGGAGATGACCCATTAACCCGTCCAAAATCTCAACGGGTTCCGTCGAGATCTAGGCCACGACAGACTGGCGACTCCGTTGGGGATTTATTCCAAACTAGAATCTCTAGTTAGGAATTTTAGAGGACTTGAGCTGATTAAAAAGTTGATTGGTTTATCTAACATTATTTTCTGCAGATGCACTCGAAGGTGAGGTACGTACCATAACCATTGTGTTAGATGTTTTTACAGATTGGAGAAATAAGGGGTGGAGTGTTTGTTGACATCTTTCTTGCAGGTTGAAGTTGGGATTGTATGTTTATTTTTACACATATACTGAAGCGGTGTTTGATACAAATCGCTGCGCATGACCTTACATTGTGATGATCACGACACACCTCACACATTGGCAATCAAACCTCGACCGCAAACCACTTCTAGGTTACCTTAGATGGGGAAATGATATGAAAGGATCTCATGTTTGATGACACTCGAGACTTTCGTGTTCATTCCCGCTCACGATCCAAATTGGTGATATCTAGCCCTCTTAGATGGGTACTCTTGGGGAGGACTTTGTCATATTTGAATGGTGGGAGCCTGAGCCATAGGTTCCTCACTTGATTTTATTTCTAAAGTATATGCCCACTTGTCTCATGGCATGTCTGTGGAAAGTTGGTATGCCTAAAACCACCCATTGTTACAAGGGAACATTCCATGTTCCTTGAGGTTTTGATTGGTAAGGCGTTTACTTTTGGTGTATTTCCTTATTACCTATTTCATAGTATGTTCATGTATTGCATATCATTTACATCTACATACATTGCATACATTTTGAAATGATTCTAATGATTGATTGAAATAACGATGATAGTAGATAGGATGTCACTATTCCCTAGAAGTTCGACGGAGTTAGTGACCTTAGAATATTTAAGGAAAGTCACTCATCCTGAACCGAATACAAGGTTGCATTTTATTAGCTTTGTGTATGGCCGAGGGCTGACTGAGCTTAAGCTAGGATATGCCGAAGATTGCTAGACTAGTTACTATGTTGATAACCTTAGGTTTAAGCGGCAAGGGGACGAGATGCTTAGGCACTATCTAGAGATGAAAAGGCAATATCGCAACGGCTTAGCTAGAAAAGTATATGCCCGCCGAAAAGTTGAACATAAGGCTAGGGAGAACCA
This sequence comes from Rhodomyrtus tomentosa, assembly GCA_028455895.1. Lineage (NCBI taxonomy): Eukaryota > Viridiplantae > Streptophyta > Magnoliopsida > Myrtales > Myrtaceae > Rhodomyrtus > Rhodomyrtus tomentosa. Next base: position 21,867,063 of record JAPCWY010000011.1, read on the forward strand.
ACCGCTGATCTCTCTTTGGAGGAAGAAAACACGCCCTGCAACCAAGACAAAGCCAAGACGCATCATACTCAAAAAGACAAAATCCAAGAAGACCCCTGAAGTCGTTATACCATGGACCAGAGAGTGGTCGAAATAGCTAAAGCATCTCAACCAACCTACTGAAGATTATTTTTCACAACTTGAAGGACACTCAACTAGGGAAGAAGTCCTGATTATCGAGCCGTGTCCTGAAGAGGGGCAAGATAAAGATGCAATCAAGGAGGAAACCATGATGGACCATTACCCCGAAGAAGATTAGATCTGGGGAAGGGATAACTTAGATACCACATTTCACTGACCTTTTCTGGCTTTCTTATCTTAGAATAAATTTGATTGGTGTCTTCACCCTCTCGAGGCCCCTCTCAAATCTCTTTCATAACATATCTTTTTTGCAATAAGGAATTTCATCTGCTATGTTCACGGTTGATGTTTTGACCAATGGAATGTGACATTGTTATTTCCTTTAGTCACTAAGGTGATTTTGACTAATTGCATAATTCACTTCTGTGAAATTCAAATTAGATCTTGAGTCAAGTTTTTCATACATGAGAAAATCTCTAATTTCCATTTCATTAACTGAAATATGCAATTAAATCGGTTCATGCATATTTCATGACATTAGCATAATCACATGTTTAAAGTAATCTTTGGCGATTGATTTTTCAAAATCATTTGCATATTTTAGACTTGAAGGGAAAGAATGACATCCAAGTGTTCAAGGTCCCTCGAGCTAAGCTCCTAACCTGGTAGGGCAGCATAGGTGAAGCTAGCTGGAAGTATGCCAAATCGCGACTAGGGTATCTATTGGACCTGCTCAAGATCAAATGTCCACCTGTCTTTATCCAAGCCATAACGCTCTATTGGGATCCTACCACCGCGACGTTCTACATGGAAGGATTGGAGATTACCTATATCCTTGAAGAATATAACACTGCCATTGGAGTTGAGTTTACTCACTTGTTAGTCCAACCTCCTATAGGGTTTGAGCCTTTGAGTCAACTAGCTGAATTCCTAGATACAAGCCTCAATGAAATCAAAGCAGATGCCAAAGGCAATTCTGGATGAGTTTCCTTATTTTTTCTTCTAGATAAGTTTCCCAACCTTCCTGCTAGCGAAGGAACCAAATCTGGTAGAGCTTTTGTCTTGGCATTCTTTAGCTTTGTCTTATTTCCGTTCTCATCTGTTACCTTTGACCCTATCATGGTTGTAGTGGTTAAACAAGTCTGCTGCGGGTGGAATTACTCGAACCTTATCCTCGCTGAAACCTTCTTCTCCCTCAACCGTTTTGGGAAAAGCACGCGAGCATCCCTACAAGCAAACCAACAAAAATCTCTCGGCGGTCCCAAGATCCACAAATAGGAGTCGAGAGATATAATAAACACATCAAGCACGCGGAAGCGATACTCTTATAAAACCCCGTACAATATATATATTAAGTGGGACCCGGATAGCATATGTCATTCATACATCAAGGCGTGTTGCTCATATAACCCGAATACTAAATCTGCTAAATAAAAGGCGACAAGGTAAGCATATCAAAAGGAAACATCCATAAAATCCCTTAGGAGCGGGGTCAAGTCGCCAGTCAAGATCGATCCACCAACTGAAGTATCCTAGGATAAACTGCTGGAGTCATCCTTATCCTCTGCGTCCTCGGTGGGCTCATACTAGGAAAATGTCTCGGACGGAACCTCGACGGAATCCTCCATAGTCACCTCCTGTGATAGCTTAGCTAGGTCCCCCTCGGACGCTTCCAAAACTATGACCTACTCCTGCTTCTACTCCTCGGTGTACTCCATGGTCGGTGTCCGCTCTGGTCCGTTCCTAGACCCTACCACTGACCCCTCAAGTAGCTCCTGCTCTGCTACGGTCTAACACCAATCTGGTATGACACCCTATGGTACCTCGTGGGGTTTTAGCGGCCCTATCTATGAATTCCCCTCCTTCTTGAACTACGCCTCGAACCTATGAGGCTTCCACTCAGGCTTACCCTCGTCCACCCATACTACGGTACACTTCCTCATATATACGTTCCCTTACCTATCTGGGAACTCATCATAGTACGCCGTCATGTCCTTTGGGTCCCCAAAACGAATTTGCCGCATAGCTATTATCTAGAATCTATAAAGTAAAGGTTTTTCCAAAAGGAGTGAGATACACATCTCAGTAAGAAAAACCTAACCCTAGGTTAGGTTGACAGTCCACTCAAGTAATCCTATCCCTCAACAGATCCACACTCATGAACACATAGGCATAACCATCATAGTTCAATAAACAACCACATACAAAAGACAGGCATGAGTTTACAATTTCGTATCACACTCATATGCACATGTACTCTCAGCCTGCCACTTCACCACATCCATCAACCTCCTGCGCCGAAGCTCTATTTGCTATAATGCTAAGCCAAGGACGCTCCACCTGCCTTATTCTCTAGCCCACGAACTAGTTGCCTCAGGCTTGATCCGCGTAAAGGCATCAGACCATCATCGGTAACCTACGTAAACGCATCAGGTCCCAATGAATCTCCAAGCAAGGTTCATTAACTCATACTCCATCCCGCGAATAATTCGCATTAGGACCGCGGCTAACTCAACCCCGCGACTTCGTCACATCAAGGAGCCACATAACCACACTTCACCCCGCGACTTCGTCACATTAGGGTCTCAACCTCCTGCCCCGCGTCTCACATGCCTTAGGGCCTCACCTCATCTCAGCCATGCCTCCACCACAACTCATGTCATGCTTTTCAAATCGTTTGCATTCACGATATCAAGTGCAATTCACAAATCTCATGGCATGCGAGGCAATCAAATGATGACCCGGCATAGCAAGCAATCAAACATAACTAATGTCACACATATACATCCTATATCATTTTAGGACACAATCAAACTAACTCTATTGAAATTCCCACGCAAATCCATTCAATTAGGCCTTGACTTACCCAATCGAGTCCAATCTCCCAAGCTTAGGTTTAGAAAATCCCTTACCTTAGCTTCAATTACACCAAATTACTCTTCTTGAGTCTTCTAGGTTTGGCCCATTGTAGTCCAAGGTCGAACACTTCGCGCAACCTAGAAATTTTGATGAATCCGTCAATTTTCCATATCCAAATCCTCAATCCATTAACCTCAATAATCCATTAATCAATCCCCAACATCTTAACACATCATAAACATCAATTTAAGTCCCATAAGTTTCTGTTCTTGTAAGCCACAGAATCGGTTTTGCACAGAACCAAACCGGTTCACTTCCGTTCTATGAAACCGAGTGTTTCCAGCCTTCAATCTTTCTCAATTCCTTCATTCAAGCCTTATTCTACCTCTTAACATGTATACCTAAGGGTTTGAGAGGCTCACCGGTCGTTTGATGTCAGATGGCCACCGAAAAATCGTCCAAAGTCGCCGGATCGTGTATGGTCAGAATACCGACAAATTCTGTCCAATATATACAAGGGCGGTTCATGGTCACAACTTAATCAAATAAATTTCTAATTTTTATCACATAATCCTATATGTTTCCACTTGATCTCCACCAAATTTGAGCTCTAGATTCCAAGATTTCGGCTATGAAAAGAGGTGAGAACCGAACCTACCTCAAATTGGAGCAGAATCTGTAGGGTCTTGGGAGATTGCTTGGCCGGGACTCCACAGTGCTCCAATCGGCCTGATTCCTATTGAAAAACGTCGGCAAGATGTAGAGCAACGTCGGGATGGTCGGTCAGTGGTCGATTGATGGCCAAAAGGGGCGGTCGAACCGATCGAACAGGCGGCTCAGTTCTGGTCAAGCGGTGAGCAGAAGAAGAAACAAGAAAAAGATGATGCTCGGTTGCTTTTTGGGAGATATGGCCGAATGAGTGAGTGTGAGAGAGATGAGAGAGTTTTGTTTATCCCAAGCTTGGTCCAAGTTGAATGGTAGGTCTACATAAAGGTGATATGACTTCCATGGCTTGATTTATGACACTTGGTAATTTTTCTTCCCAAGATGATCCAAGGGCTCCATTTTGGTCTTTATTTTCGGCAGCCAAGGGAGTGTCAATTGTCTAAATTTCCCTTCTTGAGTTGTATAAGTAAAGCTTCGAGATTGAGGGGTAAAACGGTCATTTTACCCCGACATTCCGATCGTCGTTTTTCTCGTTTCTGACTTCTTCGATAGGACGACGATCATTCCAAATAAAGTTGGAATTCTTGATTTCCCATTTCAAATCTTTCAAGACTCGTTTCAGATCGTTTCCTCTATTAGATGTGATCCTAGCCTATCCCGAACCGACGGACTGCTTTTGCGGACTTTACGCATATCGACCTTGTGATTCTCATCACATTTAGGGTTCGTCAATTCGTGGCGGCTTTGGTTGTCATGTAATTGTGAGGGTTTATCACTAGCTCCTAAGGTCTCGATTTTCACCGTCCGATTTAGGAAGATTTTGCAAATCATACATTGGTTAAGCGGCATCACCCGCGTTCCAATCGTATGACACTCGCAAGGCGTCCCTTAATCGTTCTCGGATCGGCCTTTTATGGCTCTAAATATCCCCTCGATAATCTTTATGGTCAAAACATCATTTCATATCCGAATTCCCTAGGTCCACGTACCATGCCTCGCGTTAGCCTTTCCCCTTTGGTCAGTCTACTCAAAGTGATCAAATTTTGAGCGGAATACAACTGAAATACATCGTTTCATACATACAAACTTCTCATTACAGAGTCTGAAATTGACGGGAAATCAGAATGTCACAACTCTTCCCCTCTTACAAAAATTTTGTCCTCGAAATTTACTTTACGTATATTCACTCAAACAAATGGAGGTGCTGTCGCCTCATTGTCTCTTCATTCTCCCATGTGGCTCCTTCCGTCCCGTGGTGCTCCCATATTACCTTGACTAGTGGGATCTTCTTATTCCTGAGGATCTGCTCTTTCCGGTCCTCGATCCTTATTGACTTCTCTACGTAAGACACTCTGTCGTCCTCCTCTATGGCTTCGTAGTCCAGTACATGCGTCGGACCAGGCTTATACTTTCTTAGCATCGACACATGGAATACGTTATGTACCTGGGTTAGATTTGGCATCAAAGCAAGCCAGTAGGTAAAAGTTTCAATCCTTTCCAATATCTCAAAAGGACCTACATATCTTGGGCTCAGCTTCCCTTTCCTTTCGAATTGCGACAGTCCTCTCATCGGCGACACCTCAAGGAAGACGTGATCGCCCACTTGAAACTCTAGGGGCTTGCGCTGCTTGTCTGCATAGCTCTTCTAGCGACTCTGCGCCGTCCTCAGTCTATCCCGGATTACCTTCACTGCTTCCATCGATTGCTCTATCAATTCAGGACCTATGATACTTCTTTCTCTGACCACATCCCAGCATATCAGTGTTCTGCAGGCTCTGCCATAGAATGCCCCAAACGGTGCCATCTGTATACTCTGCTGGTAGCTATTATTATATGCAAACTCTACATGGTGTAACTACTCTTCCCATCCACCTTTGAAATCTATAATGTACGCTCTCAACATGTCCTCGAGCGTTTGGATCGTCCTTTTTGACTGCCCATCTGTCTGTGGATGGTACGCCGTACTGAACTGCAGTCGGGTCCCCATGGCCTCTTGCAGGCTCTTCCAAAAATTCGCCGTGAATTTCGGATCCCTATCTAATGTGATCGTCACTGGCACTCCGTGTAATCTTACTATCTAACTCATGTACAGCTCTGCATACTTATCCATGGCGAAATCCTTTCGTACAGAAATGAAGTGGCCGGACTTGGTCAATCGGTCCACGACTACCCATATAGAGTCATGACCTCTCTGGCTCTCCGGAAGTCCCATTACGAAATCCATAGTTATGTGCTCCCACTTCCATTCTGAAATTTCCAACGACTGCAGCAGTCCTCCAAGTTTACAATGCTGCGCCTTTACTTGTTGGCAAGTTAAACACTTAGCCATGTACCTTGCCACATCTACCTTCATTCCGTTCCACCAGTAATGCTGTTGCAAATTCTGGTACATCTTTGTACTTCCAGGGTGGACACTATAGTTGCTCTTATAAGCCTTTGACAAAATTCTTTCTCAGAGTCCTTCATCCTTTGGTACACATAAAAGTCCTTGGAACCTCAAAATTCCGTCATCAGATACTTGGAATTCCGGCTTCCTCTTTGCCACATCCATCTCAATAAATTTCTGAATCTTCGGGCCCGTAGACTGTAATTCCTTAATCCCTTCTTGGACCTCAGGTTCCACCCTCAGAGTCTCTATCAAACTGGGTATCTGATCGACCTCTAATCTGAATTCAGAATCTCTCAAGCCTTCTATCGTCGATCAACTTCTCACTAGCAGGCATGCAAAACTTGACTTTCGACTTAGTGTATCTAGTATTTTGTTTGCTTTCCCAAGATGGTATAATATCTCACAATCATAATCTTTGAGCAGCTCCATCCACCTACGCTGTCTCATATTCAACTCCTTCTGGGAAAACAAGTATTTCAAACTCTGGTGGTCTGTAAATATCTAAAACTTCTCGCCATAAAGATAGTGCCTCCAAATCTTCAAGGCAAACACAATTGCTGCTAACTCCAAGTCGTGGGTTGTGTAATTCATCTCGTGTGGCCTCAATTGCCTAGATGCATAGGCTACTACCCTTCCATGCTGCATCAATACACAGCCCAATCCTTTCAGCGAAGCATCGCTGTAAATCTCATATCCTCTCGGCCCGACGGAATGGTCAGCACTGGTGCGGTCGTCAATCTGTGCGTAGGCTCTTGGAAACTTTGCTCACATCTATTAGTCCATTCAAACTTCGTTCTTCTTCGTCAACCGTGGTAGTGGGACGGCGATGGCTGAGAATTTCTCCACAATCGCCTATAATATCCTGCCAATCCCTATAAGCTTCTGACCTCCGTGACCGTAGTAGGCCTCGGCCAATTGGTTCCAACATCTATCTTTGCAAGGTCCATTGCAATCCCTTCACCAGACACCACATGACCCATAAATGCTACCTTGTTCAACTAAAATTCACACTTACTCAACTTGGCGTACAATGAATGCTTCATCAGGATCCTCAATACAATTGTTAAATGCTCTTCATGTTGCGCATCGCTCCTCGAGTAAATCAAGATATTGTCAATCAAAACTATGACGAATCTGTTCAGAAACTCCTTACATACTCGATGTATTAGGTCCACGAAAGCAGCTAGAGCGTTAGTCAATCCAAATGGCATCACCGTAAACTCGTAATGACCGTACCTCGTCCTGAATGCGGTCTTAGGTATGTCTTACTTCATGATTCTCAGTTGGTGATACCCCGTCCTCAAGTCAATCTTTGAAAATATTGCAGCCCAACCTGCAACTGGTCAAACAGATCATCAATCCTCAGCAGCGGGTACCTATTCTTCATCGTCACCTGATTCAGCTGTCGATAGTCAATGCATAGCCGCAAAGATCCATCATTCTTCCTTACAAACAGCACTGGGGCTCCCCACGGCGAAGCACTTGGTTGGATGAATCCTTTGTTAAGCAGCTCTTGCATCTGCACCTTTGACTCCTTTAATTCCGACAGGGATATCCTGTAAGGTGCTTTCGATATCGGCTCCGTCCTAGGGGCTAATTCAATCACAAACTCTATCTCCCGTTCTGATGGTAATCTTGGCAATTCCTGGGGAAACACATCCGGGAATTCACACACTACTGGGATATTCTCTAACTTTGATCCCTCGATAGTCGTATCCATTATTGCTACTAAGTATGCCCAACATCCTTCAGACATAAACTTGGTCACTTCCAAGGATGAAACTAAGGGAATCGAGATTCCTCCCCGACTTCCCACCAATTCAAAGCTAAGGCGGCCTTTCGGATAAAATTGAATTGTTCTGCTTCCACAGTCTACTACGGCCCCCTACTTACTCAACCAATCCATTCCTATTATTACGTCAAAGTCAAACAAGGCAGTACTGCTAGGTCAATACTTTCTTTATTTCCCCCAATCACTATCTCGTAATTAGCACAGCCTAACGAAACTATTGTGTTATCCTTTAAGGGTGTGGTAACATGCAAGGTCGTGCTCAATGGTTCCAGTTTCATGCCTATAATTTAGCAAACTGTGCAGACATGAATGAGTGTGTGGCACCGGGGTCAAACAATGCATAAGCAGTCTGGTTGCACAAGTAGACCGTACCTGTGACCACTCCTGGTGCATCCTCCGCCTCGTTGCGGGCCACAGCATATACCCTGCCTTGTGCCGGTGGTCTGCTCTGTTCCATCTGAGGCGCGACAGTCGACGGTACAGCTTACGGCCTCTATCCTTGTGATCGACTTGCCGGTGCTTGGTTTGGACACATCCTCATCAGATGGCCCAGTTGACCATACCCAAAACATGCTCTTATTCTTACTGGGCATGGCCTATTTCCATGCCTTTTGCCACACAGTATGCAGTTCCAGTACGCCAGGTTTGGCGGTTTCACTATTTTCTTCCTTGCGGGCGGCACGAAACGTCTGTTATTCGCCATCGGCCTCTTGCCCATCTGGCAGTTGTCTCTGAACAACGGGAACCGCGATCCAATTACGGTATTCCTTGCCCTCAAATCTCGTTCAATCATTTGGCCTCGCTCATATATCTCCTGGTAGGTTCTCAAGTTCAACGCAATCATTTGACTACGGAGTTCAGGTCTTAGACCATCCCTGAACCTCCATGCTTTCTCCAAAGGATCCTCCACAAATCGAGGTGCATACCTCGAAAGCCTTACGAACTTCGCCTCGTACTGATCTATTGTCATTTGGTTTTGGCGTAGCTGCAGAAACTCTACCTGCTTCCTTTCCCTGGCCAGCAATACCTTCTCCTCGTCCGTACATTTCAGTACTCCAAAAGCCTTTTCTAGCTTTTCTATCCATCTAGGCACTAGCTTGGGATCTCCAATCCCGTCAAACTACGTCGGCTTCAGTTTCATGAACTGTTCCACTAGTTGGCCCATCTGCCTGGCCACAACGATTTCCTCTTGAGGGTTCACCGTTTCGTTACTCTGATTTGGCTCGCCTTGACTTCCACTTCCACCTCCACCAACGTTGCTAGTGTTGGTATTTACGGCTGCTTGGGCTATGGCAGAGTCCCGATCCTGGGCCTGCCTCTCTATAATGTCTTTAAGTCCTTCCATTGCCCTCAGTAGACCGTCCACTCTTGGATCGTTAGCTACGGGCGACCTCGAGCTAGAGGCTCCACCTCTTGGTCTCCAGGTCTTCTAGATGGGTTACTCATCCTTGCTTGTTTCTATCGAACCTGATCCACCACAAGTCCAGCGTTGGGTAAGTAACTTATTCATTCATCCAATCTAGAGTTACTAACTACCCCTTAACAGAAACAGTTATACATCAATAGCACTCTATACATTAATTTCAGAAGCATTTCAACCAATGACCTATGACCATTCCTCATTTCCATCCACTCCAATGATTCACTACAGCCAATCACTTTCATTCATCAGGCAAGTCAAGGTCCAGAAATGACCTTCAAACCTTAGTAGAGAACTTAATTCCTTATGCTTTACCACAATCTTACCAAGGTCACACCATCCATAGGTGTCAGGTCACATGTTTGGCACTCCACGTCTTACCCTGACCAGTCTCTTAAGATCTCGCTATCCGTCCTTGTCCCAACTTAATCCTCCTTATTACTCCAGTCCTCAATCCACTTTTTATCAAGCTGACCTTGCTCTGATACCAAAACAAGTGGGGATGTCACGCCCCGCGACCCGAGCACGAGCACACGAGCGACCCTGCAAGCAAACCAACAAAAATCTCTCGGCGGTCCCAAGATCCACTAATAGGAGTCGAGAGATATAATAAACACATCAAGCATGCGGAAGCGATACTCATATAAAACCCTGTACAATATATATATTAAGTAGGACCTGGATAGCATATGTCATTCATACATCAAGGCGTACTGCTCATATAACCCAAATACTAAACCTGCTAAACAAAAAGTGACAAGGTAAGCATATCAAAAGAAAACATCCATAAAATCTCTCAAGAGCAGGGTCAGGTCGCCAGTCAAGATCAATCCACCAACTGAAGTATCCTAGGATGAACTGCTGGAGTCATCCGTATCCTCTGTGTCTTCGGTGGGCTCGTACTCAGAAAACGTCTCGGACGGAACCTCGACGGAATCCTCCATAGTCACCTCCTGTGACGGCTTAGCTAGGTCCCCCTCAGATGCCTCCAAAACTATGACCTCCTCCTGCTCCTACTCTTCGGTGAACTCCATGGTCGGTGTTCGTTCTGGTCCATTCCTAGACCCTACTATTGACCCCTGAGGTAGCTTCTACTCTGCTACGGTCTGGCGCCAATCGGGTATGGTACCCTATGGAACCTCGTGGGGCTTCAGCGGCCCTATCTATGAATTTCCCTCCTTCTTGAACCATGCCTCGAACCTATGAGGCTTCCACTCAAGCTTACCCTCGTCCACCCATACGACGGTATAGTTCCTCACATATACGTTCCCCTGCCTATCCGAGAACTCATCATAGTACGCCGTCATCTCCTTTGGTCCCCAAAATGAATTTGCCACATAGCTATGACCTAGGATCTATAAAGTAAAGGTTTCTCCAAAAGGGATGAGATACACATCTCAGTAAGAAAAACCTAACCTAGGTCAGGTTGACAGTCCACTCAGGTAATCGCATCCCTCGACAAATCCACACTCATGAACACAAAGACATAACAATCATAGTTCAATAAACAACCACATACAGAAGACAGGCATGCATTTATGATTTCATATCACACTCATATGCACATGTACTCTCAGCCTGCCACTTCACCATATCCATCAACCTCCGCTTGCCTCATTCTCTAGCCCGCGAACTAGTCGTCTCAGGCTCGGTCTACGTAAACGCATCAGACCGTCATCGGTGATCGGCGTAAACGCATCAGGTCCCGATGAATCTCCAGGCAAGGTTAGCTAACTCATACTTTGTCCCGCGAATAATTCACTTCAGGACAGTGGCTAATTCAACCCGCAATTTCGTCACATCAGGACGCCACATAACCACACTTCCCCCCGCGACTTCGTCGCATCAGGGTCTCAACCTCCCGTCCCGCGTCTCAAACGCCTCAGGGCCTCGCCTTATCTCGCCATGCCTCCACCACAACTCATGTCATGCTTTTCAAATCAATTGCATTCACGATATCAAGTGCAATTCACAAATCTCGTGGCATGCGAGATAATCAAATGATGACCAGGCATAGCAAGCAATCAAACATAACCGATGTCACACATATACGTCCTACATCATTTTAGGACACAACACAAACTATATTGAAATTCTCACACAAATCTATTCAATTAGGCATTGACTCACCCAATCAAGTCCAATCCCCCTAGCTTAGGTTTAGGAAATCCCTTACCTTAGCTTCAATTACACCAAATTACTCTTCTTGAGTCTTCTAAGTTCGGTTCCTTGTAGTCCAAGGTCGAACACTTAGCGCAACCTTGAAATTTCGACGAATCCATCATTTTCCATATCCAAATCCTCAATCCATTAAGCTCAATCATCCATTACTCAATCCCCAACATCTTAACACATCATAAACATCAATTTAAGTCCCATAAGTTTCTGTTCTTGTAAGCCACAGAATCGGTTTTGCACAGAATAGAACCAGTTCACTTCGGTTTTGTGTAGACCGAGTGTTTCCAGCCTTCAATCTTCCTCAATTCCTTCATTCAAGCCTTATTCTACCTCTTAACATGTCTACCTAAGGGTTTGGGAGGCTCAACTGTCGTTCGAAGTCGTCGGATTGTCTATGGTCAGAATACCGGCAAATTCTGTCCAATATATACAAGGGCTATTCATGGTCAAAACTTAATCAAATAAATCCCCAATTTTTTCCACAGAATCCTATATGTATCATCTCGATTTCCACAGAATCCTATACAATTTTTTCCACAGAATCCTAGTGGTCGATTGATGGGCAAAAGGGGCGGTTGAACCGGCCGAACAGGCGGCTTAGTTCTGGTCGGGCGATGAGCAGAAGAAGAAACAAGAAGAAGATGTGCTCAATTGCTTTTTGGGGAGATATGGCCGAATGAGTGAGTGAGAGAGAGATGAGAGAGTTTTATTTATCCCAAGCTTGGTCAAAGTTGAATGGTAGGTTTGCATAAAGGTGATATGACTTCCATGGCTTGAATTTGTGACACTTGGCAATTTTTCTTCCCAAGATGATCCAAGGGCTCCATTTTGGTCTTTATTTTCGGCAGCCAAGGGAATGTCAATTGTCCAAATTGCCCTTCTTGAGTTGTATAAGTAAAGCTTCAAGATTGAGGGGCAAAACGGTCATTTTACCCCGACGTTCCGATCATCGTTTTTCTCGTTTGTAACTTCTTTAATTGGGCGATGGCCATTCCAAATAAAGTTGGAATTCTTGATTTTCCATTTCAAATCTTTCGAGACTCATTTCTGATTGTTTCCTCTATCAGACGTGATCTCAGTCTATCCCGAACTGACGGGCGGCTTTTGCGGACTTTATGCGTATCGATCCTATGATTCTCATCCCATTTAGGATTCGTCAATTTGTGGCGGCTTTGGTTGTCATGTAATTGTGAGGGTTTATCACTAGCTCCTAAGGTCTCGATCTTCACCGTCCGATTTAGGAAGATTTTGCAAATCATACATTGGTTAAGAGGCATCACCCGCACTCCAATCGTATGACACTCGCAAGACGTCCCTTAATCGTTCTTCAATCGGCCTTTTATGGCTTTAAATATCCCCTCAACAATCCTTATGTTCAAAGCGCCATTTTCTATCCGAATTTCCTAGGTCCACGTACCATGCCTCGCGTTAGCTTTTCTCCTTTGGTCAGTCTACTCAAAGTGATCAAATTTGAGCGGGATACAACTGAAATACATCATTTGATACATACAAACTTCTCATTACAGAGTCTGAAATTGACGGGATATCAGAATGTCACAACAAGGTGGCCGAGAGATTAGAGTGGGCTTTGAGAGAAAGAAGGCCACATGAAACTTCGACGAGGAAGCAATATCTCCCGAGAAAAGAAAGAGAGGCCGGAGTTGACATAGCCTTTGTATCGGATTTCCATAAATCCAAGGTGTTCGCTAATTCTAATTAGGAAAAAGAAGGATCATCGTGGTCAATGTCTTAAGGACAAGAGCCCAAGAAGAGGCAGCCTCCGAAGCAATTTTCTTAACTTCCCAGATCATTATCTAATTTACTCCCAATGTTATTATAGCAACACTTGGTGGCAAAAGAACCTCCCAAAGCAAATCCAACGAAATATCATGGTTTTGATGAAAGCTAGATTTGCGCCTATCATATGGGTGAAAGAGGACACACTGTAGATAATTGCTACATCCTTAAGCTAAAGGTTCAGGATCTCATTGATAATCAAATTTTGAAATTCGACGATGTGGCTTCAAATGTACAAGATAATCCACTCCTTGATCACCAAGCAATTGATGCAATATTTGCTGACGAAGAAGAAAACCGCCTTGAGCTGAAGGTGAATGTACCTAAGCTAATCGATATTTTGGCAATTTTCTCGTCATATCCAAAAGAGGGAGAAGTGTCGGCTGAAAGAAAGAAGCTATGTATTTCCAAGATGATGAGCCTGGGGATAATGTCAAGCATTACTGATGAGAAGTTTGAAGGAATGAAGGCCTCAGTGAACTTAGAATGGAACAAGTTTGTGGTTGAAATCGAGCGAGGAAATATGTGGAACGTCTCACATGAAAGACTGGTAGGAGACGTAGAGCTGATTACCGAACCAGAAGAAGAGTTTGACGAAAACGAACTGAATGCTACCAAGCGAAGTCTGGCTTATCGCAGATTTATAACCAAAGCACCGGAGAAAGGCGAGGTTATATATAATCAAGGCAAGGATTCTGGTGGGTACAATTTTAAAGTGAAGTACTCTGCTCCTCCCAATTTCTTCCAGAGAATGGAGGATATTATATCGGATGGATGGGGAGGCATGGATGATCTTGTTCAATCAGAAATCTTGGAGATGGTGATAGAACCTTTTATAGAAGAACCTAAATCATCACTCAACCAAGTGATATCGGAACATTTCCTATGCATAGAAGAGTAAGTGAATGATCTCTCGAGGGAAATAGAGGATGAGTCATTTCGATTGACAACGTGCGGTCATCTTCAAACGATTGATAACAAGCTTGACACTGAGCAATACATCAGGATGAAAAAATTAATAGCCCAGTGGAAAAGCCTGACTGAACTATTCAAGAGAATTAGAAGACACTTGAATTTGCAATTTCAGCAGAGTCAAGTGATGCTTATAAATACCACCAATCGGAATACGAAAAATTCCGAGAAGGCTTTGGCGATACTGTGGCAATGATTGAGACTGCTATGACTGTAGTGATCAAACTGGATGAGCTTGACAGCTTAAACCAAGAAGATGACTGTCCGGTTAAACCTGTGGTGATTCGCCTATCAAAAGATGAATCTGAGCCAAAGGAATCCCACCTGATGATAGTAACCATAAAAGTCTCACCAGCGGAAAGCTATGACTCTAGAGCAGCTCATTGTGACTATGGAACGGGAGAAGTAGATGCCGTAATGAGGTTAGAACGATTTTACGCCCCAACGGAAGGCGAATATGAAAAGAAGGAGGTTTCGATGGAAGATACGGAAAATTTTTTAACCATTGTTAAAACCAGTGAGTTTGAAGTGATAGAGTAGTTAAGAAAAAATATCTCTGTTGGATTTATTTATCAACTCAAAGAAGCACAAGGATGCGCTGCTAAAGGTACTAAATGAAGTACATGTCCTCAAAACCATCAATGACATACAGTTGGGAGAGTTTGTAGGGGCAATCTTTCTTAAGGATCAATTGAGTTTCTCAAATGAAGATTTCCCCATAAAAGGAAGAGGGCGCAACAAAGCCTTATACATCACTACACATTGTAATGGGAAGAGAGTAGCACACTTGCTAATCGACAACGAATCAGCTTTTAACATCTATCCATTGGCTACATTGAGGAGCTTGGGCATCAAAGAGGAAATGATTCAAACTTCCAAAGCGGCTGTTAGAGCCTT
Source organism: Rhodomyrtus tomentosa (assembly GCA_028455895.1). Taxonomy (NCBI): domain Eukaryota; kingdom Viridiplantae; phylum Streptophyta; class Magnoliopsida; order Myrtales; family Myrtaceae; genus Rhodomyrtus; species Rhodomyrtus tomentosa. The sequence continues at coordinate 21,882,153 of JAPCWY010000011.1, forward strand.
TGATGGGATGAGAAAAATAGTGGTAGGTGAGATCAAGCTGGATGTGTTCATTGGTCCAACCAAATTCTCCACAAACTTTCAAGAAATGGATTTGCCGACAGCATTTAGATTCTTACTAGGGAGACCCTGGATCCACGTCGTTGTAGCCGTACCTTCAAGTCTACATTAGAAAGTACGATTCGTGATTGATGGAAAAGTAGTCACCATCCATGGGAAGTTGACCTCCTTGCGTATCGGAATAGCGTTATCCCTTACATTGAATTTGAAGTTAAGTAAGAAGCTAGCTACCATTCCCTAGAGCTAGTGGCAGTAATCCACACTCCTGTGGTGGCGAAACTGAAGGCTCCTTTTATCTATGAAGCTAACCTTCTACCAGCTAAGATTTTTCTAGCAAATGGGTTCAACTTAGGAAAAGGCTTGACAAGCATGGTCAAGGAATCAACACTCCTCTGCAATTAAAATCCAATGAGCATAAGACAAACAATATTCACTTTTCTTCTAGCAAAAGTATCTGTCAATTCCCTTAATTTACCCATTAAGGTTCCTACATTCCAACTCCCCAATCTAATCTCTACCCCTAGGCTTTTCTTGCCCCCCACGCTCGTCCACGAAAGTGTGAGGACCCTTGCTCATTTATCACCACATCCGGGCACCGATGTGGCGTATCACTCTAGGAATGATGGCCCAAGGCTAGCTTCCTTACCCCTTGCACCGACCTATCTTTATGCAAAGACTCTTGCTCATTTTACTTGGCTTGGGACAAGCTATGTAGACTATAGAGGCGAAGTTCTCGACGGCATCAGTAGATATCTTTACATAATTCATATACTTTGCAGAAGACAGTGGAGACTTCGGCACTTCAGGTATGCTCCTTGAACTTCCCATAGATGCTGGATTACTCACTTCAATACCCGGTCAGGATAGATGACACTGGGTTGGGATTACTTCCCAAGGAACATCTTAAGGCAGCAGAGGTCCCATCAAGATACTATCTCCCACTTGACGAAACCATGCCTCAAAACGGTGAGGTTGTAGTTCCGACTTTCGTTCGTCCACCTAGACCGCTGTGCGCTTCCTGACATACGCGATACCCTTCCAATAAGGGAACTCATAAAAAAGGGCAGTCATCTCCTTTGGATCACCCAGGCGGATTAGCAACATGGCTAAGATTTGGAGTTTGAAAAGTTTGTCCTATTACGGGGTGAGATCGACATCTCAGAAAGTGAAACCTAACCCTATCCCTCAATAGCAGTCTTGCCAGACCACACGCATGCGACACTCAAATGCAAAACAACAAATAAGGCAATGGCATAATGCATTACACAATAATACTATCAATTATCAGGCACGGATAATCAGTACAAACATCATGCTCAATTCCAGGGTCCCAATATGCAATCACATGCACTACACATACCACAACCACCACTTTCTCATCCACCCACGTACTTCTCTGGCACTTCTACCACTTGACATCATCGAGGTCATCAGACCAAACGATGTACACATACTACTAGGGTCATTGACCAATCGGTACTCTTTAGGCTTACAGCCAGTCAATGCCATCAGGGTCATCAGACCAATCGGCATTCTCATTCTCATTCATTTTCACCACCCTCCGATACCACCTAAGTTATCAGACCAATTGGTATCCTCAACACCTTCCTCATTGAGATCACAATGCCATTATAACACACACGATTCAATTCATAAAATTCACCAATCATTCAAATCCATTTAATAACTCACCCAGCAGTGTCCTAGCATTCAGGTAAAGGTTTAAGAGACACTTGCCTTGATTAAATATCACAATGTCACACCAAGCAAATCTCCTTAAAGCCACAAGTATAGAATCCCCATGAATGCTTCGTCAACCTAACAAGATTAACCAATCTTGAGTCATGAACCATGGAATGGTCTCTTCGAACCCTTAAGCTATTCGGTTCACATGGTCATATTTATAGTAAGTCATAACTTAGACATTTATGCACCAAATTTTCCATAAATCACCTCTAAATCTCAATCTACTTCTCATCAATACTTCACAATATATTAAATAAGGTATTATAAGTCCATTTGTAGTCAAATGGTCCTCATTCAACCCCTAAACAGAACCGGCCAGTAAGGTTCATCCACCAAAACAGAACCGATTTCGGTTTCCAACCGTTCAATCGAGCCATACTTCAATTCTAATCTCAATCCTTCAATAACCAACTTGCTAAGACCTTCCTTTATAGGTTTAGAAAGCTCACCGCGATATTTGAAGTAGATTAACACCCCAAAAACTTCGAAATAGCCCAGTCACCACAAGGTCAGAATTTGTCCAAATTTTAACTTCAGTATTCAGCCATGAAAACCCATTTTAAATCCATCAAACTTGCAATCATAGACCATTTGACCTTAGTTCTAGATGTTATAAAGCTCTCTTAAAAATTTTGAGGCCAATCGGAGTCTCTAAGAGGTAGAGCGAAGACCATACCCTAGCTCGCGTAATTTCCGTCCGATTTTGGTCTAAGAGCTAGTTAGGAAAAACTGCCCAACGAAACCTCGATCTATCACTTGAAACTTGTCGGGGACACATCAACCTTTCTCCTAGTGGTCGGCACACGGCTAGACGGCTCTGGAAAGGAGGACTTGAGCACACCGAACAGGATGGATATAAATTGTTTTCTAGGACAGTTTTCGGTTGAGGCAAAATGGAGAGGAAAATGGAAAGAAATTGAGGGGGATTGTATACAGAGCTGATGAGGGTCTTCAAATGGTTGTCTCACACCCATAATTGGCTTGAAATTGATTAGACAAGGTTTGGTAGGGTAATTAACGCTTGAGGCTTCTATTGCTTGACATGTGTCACTCACCAATAATGCAACCAAGACTTTGACTCACCCTTTGACCTCATGTATATCCATTTTCGATAGCCTATGTGGAAGAATGATTGACTATTTTGTACTTCTTGATTTCTTAAGGCAAAGTAAACAGTCGAGGGGCAAAATGGTAATTTTATACTTTTATTCCAAACTTTACTTTTCTAATTCGAAATTACCATTTGTCAAGATGTTATCAAATTACTATCCTAAATTAGAATTTTCTATTTCCACTTGCTAATTTTGTGTCTCCATTTCATGATCATTCATTCGTCGATCGTAATTCCAGTTTGTCTCGAACTAACGAGCGGCTTTTGCAAACGTTATGCGTATCGACTTTGTGATTTTGATCACACTGAGGATAACTCAGGCTATGACTGGTTTTTTGTCATGTAATTGCGAGAGTTCTTCGCTAGTTTCAACGGTTTCGATCGTCATAGCTCGATTTAGGAAAATTTACAAATTATACATTAGTTAAGCGGCATCACTTGCAATCCAATCGTATAACGCTAACATTGTATTCCTTAATTGTTATTTGATCGGACCTATTGGCTCTAAATACTCCCTCGACAATCCTTATGGTCAAAGCGTCATTTCTTATTTCGAGTTTCCTAGGTTCACGTACATTGTCCTGCATTAGCTTTTCCCTTTTAGTCAGTTTACTCAAGATTGATCATATCTAAGTGAGACTAAACTAAATACATCGAAACATACATTCACAGTCAACAACCTCAAAATGGCAGGAAATTCAGAATGTCACAATTTTTCCCCCTTATAGTAATTTCGCCCTCGAAATTTACAATAAACCCAATTTATGTAAACAAATAGGGGCTTTAACATCTCATAGCTTCTTCGCTTTCCCACGTTACTTTTTCAGTCCCGTGATGCTCCCAAATCACTTTGACTAGTGGAATCGTCTTATTCCTTAAGACTTGCTCCTTTCGATCATTGATTCTGATAGGCCTGTCCATATATGACACCTTGTCATCAACCTCGACGGTTTCAAAATCCAAAACATGAGTCGGGTCTGGCTCAAACTTCCTCAACATTGATACATGAAATACATTGTGCACTTGCGATAAGTTTGGCGGCAAAGCGAGTCTGTAGGCCAAAGTTTCAATTTGCTCCTGAATTTCAAAAGGACATACGTATCTCGGACTCAGCTTTCCCTTTTTCCCAAATCGAGACAATCCACGCATCGGTGATACCTTCAGGAAAACATGGTTGCCAACTTGGAATTCCAATGGTTTGCGTCTTTTATCAACATAACTCTTCTGTCGACTTTGTGCCTTTTTCAGCCTTTCTCTAATGACTTTAATCGCTTCAATGGGCTGTTCCACTAATTCTGGGCATGTTATACTCCTTTCTCCAACTTCATCCCAACATACAAGCGTTCTGCAAACTCAACCATAAAGTGCTTTGAACGGTGCCATACCAATGCTTTGTTGATAATTGTTATTATTCGCAAACTCCACCAAATGCAGTTGATCTTCCCAGTCACCTGTAAAATCTATGACATAGGCACGCAACATGTCCTCAAGCATTTGAATTGTTCTCTCTAAATGCTCATCAGTCTGTGGATGATACACCGTGCTGAATTGCAATCTAGTTCCCAAGACCTCTTGCAGACTCTTCCAAAATTTACTATAAACTTAGGATCTTGATCCGACGTAATCGTAGTTAGTACTCTATGTAATCAGACAATCTGACGCATATATAATCCTGCGTGCTTATCCATTACAAAATCCTTTCGCACAAGTATAAAATGTGACGACTATGACAATCTATCCACGATTACCTAAATTGAGTCATGGCCTATCTGACTCCTCGATAACCCTATCACAAAATCCATCATCACATGCTCTCATTTCCATTCAAGAATTTCTAGAGGTTGTAGTAATCTTATAGGCTTACAATGTTGAGCCTTCACTTGCTAACAAGTTAAACATTTCACCACATGCTTAGCTACATCTACCTTCATTCCGTTCTACTAGTAGTATTGACGTTGATTCTGATACATCTTGGTGCTACCCGGATGAATACTATAGTTGCTCCTGTGAGCTTCCGACAAAATCCTTTCCTTAAGTTCCTCATCACCAGGTATACACAAACGTCCACGAAACTTCAGAATTCCGTCTTCTGACACTTGGAACTCAAGTTTCCTTTTTGTCGCGTCCATTCCAAGAATCTTTTGAATCTCTGGATCTGTAGACTGCAAAGCCTTTACTCTCTCCTGGATGTCAGGTTCAACTCTCAAGGTTGCCACTAAACATGACAATAGTCAAACTTCCAATTTAAACTCAGAATCCCTCAACCCCTCTAACAAAGACCATCCTTTAACCAATAAGAGGGCAATACTTGATTTCCAAATAAGTGCATCCGCAACTCTATTTGCCTTTCCAGGATGATATAGAATCTCGCAATCATAGTCCTTAAGTAACTCCATCCATCGACGATGTCTCATATTCAGTTCTTTTTTAGAAAACAAATACTTCAAACTTTGATGATCTGTATAAATCTGAATTCTTTCGCCACATAGATAGTGCCTCCAGATCTTTAGAGCGAAGATGATGGTAGCTAATTCCAAGTCATGCGTCGGATAATTCATCTCGTGTGGTCGCAATTGCCGTGAGGCATAAGCAACTACTTTTCCATGTTGCATCAACATACACCCAAGTCCTTTTAGCGAAGCATCGCTATATATCTCAAAACCTCCAGGTCCAAAAAGGAATGGTTAGTAATGGTGAAGACGTCAATCAATGCTTAAGTTCTTGGAAACTAATTTCACACTTATCAGTCCATTCAAACTTCACATCCTTCTTCGTTAGTCTCGTCTACGGAGTAGCTATAGACGAAAACTTCTCTATGAACCGTCTATAATAACCCGCTAATCCCAAAAAACTTCTAACTTCGGTAACGTCATATGTCTAGGCCATTTCATCACTACCTCAATCTTTGAAGGATCTACTGAAATTCCTTCTCCAGAAATCACATGAACAAGAAAAGACACTTTACTCGACCAAAATTTGCATTTACTAAACTTGGCGTAAAACGAATGCTCCCTCAGAGTTTGCAGAAACATCCTCAATGTTCTTCATATTCCCCATTACTCTTCAAATAAATCAAGATGTTTATGAAAATAATGATGAATCTGTCAAAGTACTCCTTAAACACTCGATGCATCAAATCCATGAATGCAGCAGGGCATTGGTCAAATCAAAAGGCATAACCGTAAACTCATAATGCCCGTATCTTGTTCTGAAAGCAGTCTTTGGTATATCCTCCTTCTTAATCCTCAGCTGATAATAACCAGTGCTCAAGTCTATTTTATAAAACACAGACGCTCCTTGTAGCTAATCAAACAAATCATCTATCCTCGGCAAAGGATACTTGTTCTTGATGGTCACTTGATTCAATTGCATGTAATTTATACACAAACGCAAGTATCCATCCTTCTTTCTTACAAACAGCACCGGCGCTCCCCATGGCGATGTGCTCGGTCTAATGAATCCCCTATCTAATAGTTCATGCATATGTACTCTTAATTCTTTCAGTTCAGACAACGACATCTTATACGGTGCCTTTCAAATTGGCTCCGTTCTAGGTGCTAACTCAATCACAAACACAATCTCTCTCTTAGGTGGTAACCTTGGCAATTCCTTAAGAAAGACATCAGGAAACTCATGTACAACGACTATACTATCCAGCTTTGGCTCCTCTGCTGTTGTGTCTACTGCAACAGCCAAATAAGCTTGACATCCTTCGCTCAACAACTTGGTCGCTTCAAGCGACGAAACCAAAGAAATCGAGGTTCCTCCCCGACTTCCTACAAATTCAAAACTAGGGCGACCCTTCGGGCAAAGCTAAATTACCCTATTACCACAATAAACTACAGCCCTTTGCTTCCCCAACCAATCCATGCCAATTATCACACCAAAATCATACTTAGACAACACAGCCAAATCTATCATTTCTTCGCTACCACCAATCACTATTTTGCAATCCGCACAACCAAGCAAGACTAGTACATTATCCTTTAATGGTGTAGCAACATGCAGTAGCACATTCAATGGTTTCAACTTTACTCCCACTAGATCAGCAAACTGAGCAGATATAAAGGAATGCGAGGCACCAGGATCAAACAAGGCATAGGCAACTTGATCGTATAAATAAATCGTACATGCGACCATGCTAGGCACTTCCTCCGCCTCTCTACATGCCACAGCATACACTCTCCCTTGGGTTGGTGGTCGATTCTGCTCATTCTGTGGAATCACAGCCGGTGGTCCTACTTGTGGTTTCTGTCCTTGTGCTTTTGGTCCTGGGGCTTGATTAGGATAATTCTTTATCTAGTAGCCCGTCTAACCACACTTAAACATACCCCCATCCTAGTAGGATAAGGACCATTTCCATGTCACCTTCCACAAATACGACAATACCAGTTAAACTGGTTCGTAGGCTTTCCAATATTTCAGCGAATCGGAGGAACAATTCGTCGGTTGTTCACCACTGGCTTTTTTACCAATTGTCGATTATCCCTCAGAGGAGTAAATCGTGATCCAGAAGCAATGCCTCTTTCCTTAATATCCCTTTCAATCATTTGGCTCCTCTAATAGATCTTCCAATATGTTATCAAGTTCACGGTTATTATCCTACTGCGAATCTCCGATCTCAAACCATCTTGAAATCTTTGCGCTTTCTCAAGTAGATCCTCCACTGACCTTGGTGCATACCTTGATAATCTTGCAAACTCGGCTTCATATTGATCCACGGTCAGTTGATTCTATCGCAACTACTGAAATTCCAGTCGTTTTCTCTCACGTGCCGTTTCAAAAAAATATTTGTCATTGAAAGCAGCAGTGAAGGCAGTCCATGTCAAAGCCATACCTTCATGCGCAGTTCCCTCTAGCCGATACACAGCTAGCAACACTTTCTCTTCATCTGTGCATCTTAACACTTCAAAAGCCTTTTCGAGTTTATCAATCCACCTTGGAGCCAACTAGGATCTCCAGTACCATCAAATTGGGTCGGTTTTAGTTTAATAAACTGCTCGACCAACTGACCCATTACTCTATTGGCATTAACATCCCCTTGAGCATTCCCAGCTTCTGCACCCTAGGCATTGTTTCCGTTTACCATATTCATAGCTGTTAGTACAGCTTCAGTAGCCTAAACTATAATCTCAGCTCTATCTTCTGATTACCTAAAAGCAGCGACGGCTATATCTTGAGCTTCTTTTCCCATCAGCTCGCCAATCTGTTCTAAAGCTCTCAGAACTCCTTCAATTCTTAGATCCTCGGCCACTAGAGCTCTAGAGCTTGAAGCTTCGCTTCTCGTCCTTCTAGGTCGATTACTCATGTTTGTTTAACTTAACTTACCTGAGTCACCATAATTCCACCACGGAATTAGAGATATAATTCACTTACTCATATCCCATTACTTCTATGCTATTCAACAAGGCAACAATCATAAAACATCAGCCAATCACTCAGGCATTCTCATTTGCATATTAACCAACAATACAAATCCATACCTCAAGTCCAGGCTCATCTACAACTTAGTAAAACCAGAGGTGTAACTCACTCATTCAATCAACATCCACAACAACATGCTAAGTGCAGAGCTCGACCCCTCATAAGTGCACCACAACCATGCTATGCCAAGATGCCAATCACATGCGATAATAATATGCCATGCATTCATGCTTCACTCTAATGACTCCCCCTAGGGTCTCACAACCCCAACTCATCCAAATTCCTTTACTCCTTATTACACCAATGCTCAATCGACTGTAATCTTGATAACTTGCTCTTAACCTACTATGATACCACTTCAAACAGGGATGTAACACCTCGCGTCCCTTGGAGCTCATTACATCCACCTCAGGCAAATTCTTACCCAGGAAACTCACACGGCCTAGTATGATATGAATCTGCACACACGGAAGACGAGATACATCGTCGTACAATAAAGATAAAAAGGAAAAGGGAGTTTTAGAAGAATTCAAAAGCACACTCATTTATACATTTCAGAAACATCCAGTACATACAACGGAAGGGAAAAGAAAAAAATATAAAGCCGCACACCTGGGTAAGAAAAGAAACTAAGGCCTAGGGTTCAAAGGTTACTATAACACGTTTCCCAAAGCCTAACACCAAAATGGTTCCTTAATCAGCTAACCCCTTTAACCGAACTTCTCAGAAGAATAGCTTGAGTCATCCCTTCCATCGTCCCCTTCAGCATCTGGATTGTAATCCGAAAAAGACTTGGATGGTGCATTCTCTGAAGGCTCCTCAGTGTCTTCCTCAGTTTTCTCTTCTTCTTCAGCTTCAGCTTCGTCTTCTTCGTCAGTGGTCTCGATAGCATCACCAGATATCTCTACATAATTCATACATTATGCAGAAGATAATGGAGACTTCGGCATTGTATGTTCCTTAAACCTCCCACGGATGCTAGGATATCCACTTCAATACCCTGTTAGGATGGATGACCCCAGGTTGGGATCACTTCCAATGGAACATGCTCAAGTAGCAGAGGTCTCATCAAGCTATTATCTCCCACTTGAGGAAACCATGCCTCAAAACGGTGGAGTTGTTGTTCCGACTTTTCTTCGTCTATCCAAACTGTTGTGCGCTTCCTGACATACGTGATATCCTTTCGATACGGGAACTCATCAGAAAGGGCGGTCATCTCCTTTAGATTGCCCAAGCGGATTGGCAACATGGCTAAGGTTTGGTGTCTGAAAAGTTTGTCCCACTACGGGGTGAGATCGACATACAAGTAAGTGAAACCTAACCCTATCCCTCAATACCAGTCCTACCAGACCACACGCATATGCCACTCAAATACAAAACAACAAATAAGGCAATGACACAATGCATCACACAACAACAATATCAATTATCAGGCATGGATAATCAATACAAACATCACGCTCAATTCTAGGGTCCCAATATACAATCACATGCACCACACACACCACGACCACCACTTTATCATCCATCCACGTACTCCTTTGGCACTCTTGCAACTTGACATCATCGGGGTTATTAGACCAAACGATGTCCACGTACCACTAGGGTCATCAGACCAATCGACATTCTCATTCACATTCAATTTCACCACCCTCCGATACCATCGAGGTCATCAGACTAATCGGTATCCTCAACACCTTCCTCATTGAGATCATAATGCCACCATAATACACACAATTCAATTCATAAAACTCACCAATCATCCAAATCCATTCAATAACTCACCCAACAGTGTCCTAGCATTTAGGCAAAGGTGTAGGAGACACTTATCTTGATTAAATATCACAATGTCATACCAAGCAATTCTCCTTAAAGTCACAAGTATATAATCCCCACGAATGCTTTGTCAACCTAACAAGATTAACCAATCTTGAGTCATAAACCATGGAATTCTCACTTCGAACCCTTAAGCTATTCGGTTCGCATGGTCATATCCATAATAAGTCATAACATAGTGATTTATGCACCAAATTTCCCATAAATCACCTCTAAACATCAATCCACTTCTCACACTTCTCATCGACACTTCACAATACATTAAATAAATATTATAAGTCCATTTGTAGTTCAAATGCTCCTCATTCAACCCCTAAGCAGAACCGACCTACAAGGTTCATCCACCAAAACAGAACCGATTTCGGTTTTTAACCGTTCAATCGAGCCATACTTCAGTTCTAATCCTCAATCCTTCAATAACCAACTTGCTAAGACCTTCATTTATGGGTTTAGAAAGCTCACTACGAGATTTAAAGTGGATTGACACCCCCAAAGACTTCGGAACAGCCTGGTCTCCATAGGGTCAGAATTTGTCTAGATTTTAACATCAATGTTTAGCCACGAAAACCCATTATAAAACCATCAAACTTGCAACCACAGACCATCAAACCATAGTTCTAGAAGGTATGAACCTCTCCTAAACAATTTGAGGCCAATTGAAGTCTCTAAGAGGTAGAACGAAGACCTTACTCGAGCTCACGCGATTTTCATCTTGTTTTGGTCTAAGGGCTAGTTAGGAAAAACCGTCCAACGAAACCTCGATCTACCACTTGAAACTTGTCGGGGACACATCAACCTTGCTCCCGGTGGTCGGCGCACAGCTAGACGGTGCCAGAAAGGAGGGGTCGAGCACACCGAACTAGAGGGACAGAAACTATTTTCTGGGGCAGTTTTCGGTTGAGGCAAAATGGAGAGGAAATTGCAATGAAATTGAGAGGGATGGTATACACAGCTGATGAGGGCCTTCAAATGGTTGTCTCACACCCATAATTGCCTTGAAATTGATTAGACAAAGTTTAGTGGGGTAATTAATGCTCAAGGCTTTCATTGCTTGACATGTGGGACTCACCAATAATGCAACAAAGACTTTAACTCACCCTTTGACCTCATGTATATCCATTTTTGGCAGCCTATGGGGAAGAAGGATTGATCATTTTATCCTTCTTGATTTCTTGAGGCAAAGCAAATAGTCAAGGGACAAAATGGTAATTTTGCACTTTCAGTCCAAACTTCACTTTTCCAATTCGAAATTACCATTTGGCGAGACGTTGTCAAATTCTTATCCAATTTGTCTCGAACTAACGGGCAGCTTTTGCAAATATTACGCGTATCGACTCTGTGATTCTCATCACTCTAAGGATAACTCAAGTTGTGACAGCTTTGGTTGTCATGTAATTGCGAAGGTTTATTGCTAGTTCCGACGGTTTCAATCGTCATAGCTCGATTTGGGAAAATTTACAAATTATACACTAGTTAAGTGGCATCACCCGCAACCCAATCGTATAACGCTAGCATTGTATTCCTTAATCGTTATCTGATCGGCCCTATTGGTTCTAAATGTTCCATCAATAATCCTTATGGTCAAAGCGTCATTTCCTATTTGGAGTTTCCTAGGTCTACGTACCTTGTCCTGCGTTAACTTTTTCCTTTTGGTCAGTTTACTCAAAATTGATCATATTTGAGCGAGACTAAACTAAAATACATCGAAAGGTACATTCATAGTCAAATGGCAGAAAATTCAGAATGTTACAAAGACAGATGGCAATAATGGAGAAATACCGTAAAATTTCTCACTTTCTTGTAAGAAAGAAGAAGCTAAAGATGAACATGCATTTGGTCAAACTTAGGGATGAACCATACTTTCAAAAGATAAACTTCTAACACTTGTTGCACACATATTAGGGTTAGAGGTTATCCAAACATGGCTGAAGCACGCATGGTGCATCATTAATTCCCTATGGGATGAAATGTCTGGAGAAAAACATAATGATTGTTCCAAAACAGAGTTATTTAGACTATCTAGTAGGAATGCTTCTTTAGATAAGAGGCAAGCCTAATCCAAACATGTCATATACACACCAGAAAGATGAGAGGAGTGTAAAAAATAGAAAAGTTCGAACCTGGGGATGTAAGGGCTATTTGCATCAATTACCTGGATTGGGATAACGAAGGCATTCATTCTTCTCCATAAACACTACAGGTGATCATTAATAAAACCTTTGAGCGGTGGTCTTCATTTCGTAACCCTGTCAAGAGCCGCCTCACATTAGGGTCGTGTAGAAGCAGTCCAACAGCTTGGAAAGGTAAATGGTTAGAAATCTTTTTGCTCGAACTAACATCAATCTTCGTGCATTGATATGTATTAATCTAGGCGCTGTAAGATGACGAAGAGACGTTCATTTCTCTATCCTATACACTTATACCCATTACATAGCCAATTTGAGCCTACATATTTGTTTCATGTTCCCTCATTGGTGATCATTGCAAAGCACCAAGACGAAGGTGGCGAAGACACTTGTAGACAGAGAAGTTCAAGAAGTAGGAGTCATATGAGACTTTCAAAGCAAAATGTTCAGACAAGATGAGACTCAAATCACATACCTTATATGATCATAAAAAAATCCTAGTTCTTAGAAAAAGAAAAGGAAAAGGCAGGATAAAAAAGAGAGAGTCGAATCTCTATGCATTAAAACAAGAAAAAGACAAAAAAATCGACAAGAGCAGGGCTGACCCTCATTAGAATTCTGAAAAGTGGTAAGACTGATTTTGGGGACATCAAGGAATTACTAGATACCCTAATCCCTAACAAGTTTTGAAGTAAAAAAGAATCTTCAAGAATTGTGCAGCAATAGACTACCCTTCGAATGGAATCATAGCCAACTGCCAAAAGATACACAAGGTCTTTCAAAGATTAGACCCGTTCTCAAGAAGACTAAAGATGTTCTTCAAAGACTCGTCAACTAAAGAGAAAACGGAAGATTGATCAGCAATGATCACCAATGTCAAACCCTTTCGCAATTTCGGGCCAAAAACAAGCCTTCTTTGGTCCCTAATCCTACCGACATTATAACCCTTCGCAGTCTTTTCTGACTAAGACACCTAGGTTAATGTGTACCTTAGCTCGAAGAGGTACAAGCAAGATTATTTCTTTCTCATTTTGTAGGGTTCTTGACTTGTAAACTCAGAGCAAATGAAGAAAACTTTCATTCAAAAGGCCTGACTTAAGGAGTGAGTCCCCCTTGGAAACTATGTCCAAGCCCAACATTATGGTCCCGTAAAGACCTCCCAATTGATCGGAGTGTATGCGCTACGAATAGCCTCGAAAACCTAGGTGCAGGTTATTAGGAAATTCGAGCGTTTTCTCCATAAAAGACCAAAGTCGAAGAATTAATGAGAAACCCTCTTTGACGAAGACATTCCAATAAAATGCTTAAAAGTGAGATTTGTTGGAAACTTCAAATTATTTGACCTAAGATCTTCCTTACAAGGATTTCTTATCATCTTTGCATGCTTCAAGATGTCTTGGATAATATCCAACGTCATAGGTCATTTTGCATAATCGCATAGGTTAAGGTACAATTTTACCTACATTATAACTGTCATTGCCTCGAGATAACTGATATCTTTTGATGAGGAATAAACTCTCAGGTTTAAACTTCTATGAGACTCGTGGCAGCCCTAGGTCAAAGAAGAATACATTGCTCAACAAGGAAGACCATCAGAGTCGTCTTTTATGTGAGATTTTAGGTTTGAGTTTTCTACAGGATACTTGGAGCCCCCCAAATCCCAAAATAGCACCTCACATGTCAAAAGGACAATCTTCGAAAATATCTTTCTAAGAGATTTCAGGTAACCCCTAAAACCCATAAGAGTCACGTTAAGGAAAGTTTTTACAAGTTTAAGCTTTCTGTAGGATACTTGGAGTCCTTAAATGCTAAAATTGCGCTTTGCAGTCGAGAAGATAATCTTTAGAATCAGCTTTCTATAAGGTTCTAGGTAACCCCCAGAATAGCTCCTTTGGTAAACCTAAGAGTTAGGTATACCTCATGTGTATAAACCCTCATTGATTTCTCAAGGTATAGGATCAACCTAGTCTCAGATAAACCCTAAAGAATGGGTGCGTCACTTTTAGGTTCTTGGTGGATAGGAAGTCCCAGACAAACCCTAAAGAATGGGTGCGTCACCTTTAAGTTCCTGGTGGATGGGAAGCGTAGTCCCAGACAAACCCTAAAGAAGGGGTGTGTCACTTTTAAATTCTTGGTGGAAGGGAAGCCTAGTCTCAGACAAGTCCTAAAGAACGGGTGCATCGCCTTTAGGTTCCTAGTGGATGGGAAGCCTAGTCTCCGACAAGCCTTAAAGAATGGGTGTATCCCCTTTAGGTTCCTAGTGGATAGGAAGCCTAGTCCCAAATAAATCCTAAAGAACAGATGCTTCACCTTTAGGTTTCTAGTGGATGGGAAACCTGGTCTTCGACAAACCCTAAAGAACAAGTGTGTCAACTTTAGGTTCCTAGTGGATAGGAAGCCTAGTCTTAGAGAAACCCTAAAAACGAGTGCGCCACTTTTAGGTTCTTGGTGGATAGAAAGCCTAGTATCCGATAAGCCCTAAAGAACGGGTGCGTCACCTTTAGGTTCCCGGTGGATAGGAAACCTAGTCCCAGACCCTAAAGAATGAGTGTGTCACGTTTAGGTTCCTTGTGGATGGAAAGCCTAGTCTTTAACAAGCCCTAAAGAACGAGCGCATCATTTTTAGGTTCCTAGTGGATATGAAGCCTAGTCCCAGACAAACCCTAAAGAACGGATGCGTCACCTTTAGGTTCCTTGTTCGCCCCACGCCTCATCGCGAGCACGCAATCATCCCTGCAAGTAAAACAACAACAATCTCTCGGCGGCCCCAAAGATCCACCTCATATAGAAAGAAAGGTCGAGAGATAAAATAACTTACATTAAGCATACGAAAGCGGCTCCCAATGTCTCCCGTGCAATATGTATATACCCATAAAGACTAAGTAGGACATGGATAGCATCAAGAAAGTCGTACATCATCACCTATAGACCGATAATTACTAAATCCGCTAAACATCAGGGGCGATGGGTAAGTATGCCAAAAAGGTATCCACAAAATCCACCAAGGAAGGAGGTCAGGTCATCATCCGGAGTCGCCTAGGAAGAACTGCTGGAATCTCCGGTGTCCTCGCTCTCCTCTGATGGCTCGTACTTGGAGAAACTCTTCGACGGAACCTCCATAGAGTCCTCCATGGTCGCTTCTGCGACTACTTAGCCTGGTCTCCCTCCACGGTCGCTTCCTAGTCCGGCTCGAATGGATCTCTCTCGGACGGCTCCACCACGATGACCTCATCCTCTAGCGGTAGCACGAAAAACTCTACTGTCAGCGTCCGCTCCAGGCCGTTCCTCGACCCAACCACTGAACCATCTGAAAACTCCTGATCCGAAGTCGTCTGATACCATGGAGGTATAACACCCTCCGGAATCTCGTGAGGCTTCAACGGCCCGATTTTCCAATCCCCGTCCTATCTAAACCAAGCCTCAAACCGATGAGGCTTCCAGTCTGGTTTGCCCTCGTCTACCCAAATTACTGTACATTTCCTTAAGTATATATTTCTCTACCTATCGAGGAACTCATCGTAATACGCCGTCATCTCCTACGAGTCCCCGAACCTGATAGGCCACATAGTTATTACCTAGGATTTGTAAAGTAAAATTTCCCTAAAAGGGGTGAGCTACACATCTCAATAAGAAAAACCTAACCCTAGGTCAGGTTGACCATCCACTCAGGCAGTGAAGTCACTCAACCAATCCAACTCATGTGCTCATGCAGGCATGACATTCATAATTCAATAAATAATAATGCATAGAGGACAAACATGCATTTATATTCTCATGTCACACACAGTTGCACGTATATGCTTGGCCTATTACTTCACTACATCAATCAACCTCTGCCTACCTCATTCTCTAGCCTGCGATTAGATCGCATCAGGCTCGACCTGCATAAATGCATCAGGCCCCGATTCAATTTCCAGGCAGAGTCTATGAGCTCATATTCTGTCCTGCGATTATATCGCATCAGGACTGTGGCTATCTCACCCCGCGACTTCGTCGCATCAGGGCGCCACCTAATCATTCATCCACCCCGCGATCTCATCACCTCAGGGTCTCAATCTCCCACCCTGCATCTCATACGCCTTAGGGCCATGCCTTGTCATACTACAATCAGAATTCATGCCATGATCTTATAACATTCACACACTCAAAGTCAATTACATTTCAAGTAGCATTCATAATCCCATGGCATGCAAAGCAATTCAATTATTATCCAAACATGACACGCGATTCCAATACAAGTTAAGGCACACATAAACTCTTTAATTAATCCTAAGACATACTAAGGCTCTTTACTTTAGAAATATGTCCATTAATCGATTAATTTCCCACTCAACTTACCTAATCGAGTCCAATCCCCCTAGCCTTAGTTTAGGAAATTCCTTACCTCCGTTTAATAACGTAAATTACTCCTCCTTGCACCTCCTAAGGTTCGGCCAACTCAAGTCCACGGTCAATACGTCGCCCAGCCTAGGATAATCGATCGATTTGTCAAAATTCAATATCCAACTCCTCAATTCATCCATCCAAATCACCCAATACATACTCCTCTTCATCTTAACGCATCATACACACCAAATTATAACTCAATTCCATCCTAATTAGCCCTCCACAGATTTGGTTTAGGCCCGGCATTGCAACGGTTCCATTAGGTTCTACTTGTGCCGGGTCCAACTGGTTCTAATCCACCTCAAAGCCATCAATTATACACATTTCTATCTCTTATAATGTCTACCTAAGAGTTTGGAGTGCTCACCATGGGGTTTAAGTAGCGTGGATGCCGGAAAGTCATCAGAAGTTCGACGGTTGTCCAAGGCCCTTATTACCGGCAGATTCTGGGCGAAATTGGCAAAAGTGGTTCATGGTAAAAAACTTATCAAATGAATTCCTAATTTTTTCACAGATTACTACACATGTCTACTGAGTTTCCACGAAATTTGACCCAAATATTTTAAGTTTTCGACTGTCAAAAGGGTTCAGAACCGAACCTACCTCAAATAGGAGCAGAATGCGTCGGCCTGTGGGAGAATGCTTGCCCCGAATTCCTCAAAGCTCCAAATGACCTAATTAAAGTTGGAGGACGCCGACGAGACGTGGGGCTACGTCTGGGTGGTGGGCCGGCAGCAGGGGACGGCCGAAGGCAGTGATCGTACTAACAGAACAGCGGCATCCGGTGGGGTCGGGTGAAGTAGAAACTGGAGAAGAAGAAGAAAGGGAAATGGTGGTGCTCTGTGATTTTTGGCCGAATAGGGGGGTTTGAGGAGAGAGAGAGAGAGAGAGAGCTGGTTATTTTCTCAAAAATTTTAATTAATTGAAGTGATTGATAAGTGGGCATTAAATGAAGAGTTGATCTTCCACCCTTGGATTTGTGACACTTGGCAATTGTTCTTCTCAAGGGCATCCAATGGCTGTCAATTGCTCTTCAATTTTCAACAGCTTGGGGGTAAGGGAGAAATGTCCATTTTGCCCTTCCTTCAATTATAAAGACAAAGTTCTAAGCTTGAGGGCATTATGGTCATTTTACCCCCGACGTTCGGAACATAGTTTTTCTCATTTTTGATTTCTTCGATAGGGTGACGGCCAATCCAATTGACGTTGGAATTCTTGATTTTCCTTTTTCAAACTTTTGAAGACTTAATTCTGATCGTTCCTTCTACCAGATGTGATTCCAGCTTATTCCAAACCGACAGGCGGCTTTTGCAGACTATTCGCGTATCGATCCCGTGATTCTCATCACGTTTAGAGCTCGTCAATTCATGGTGGCATTGGTTGTCATGTAATTTGCGAGGGCTTATCGCTAGTCCCTATGGTCTCGATCGTCAAAGTCCGATTTAGGATAATTTTGCAAATCGTACGTTGGTTAAGCGGCATTACCTGCGCTCCAATCGTACGACGCTCGCATAGTAATCTTTAATCGTTCTTAGATTGGCCTTTTTGCAGTCCTAAATATCCCCTCGACAATCCTTATGGTCAAAGCGTCATTTCCTATTCGAGTCACCTAGGTCCACGTATCTCGTCTTCCTTAGCCTTTCTCCTTTGATCAGTCTACTCAAATTGATCAGATTTGAGGGAAATACAACTGAAATACATCGCCTAATATAAATAAACTTCTCATTACAGAGTCTGAAGTTGATTGAAAATCAGAATGTCACAACTCTTCCCCCTTACAAATATTTCGTCCTCAAAATTTTCATTACACTCGACTACTCAAATAAATTGAGTCTTTTAATTTGTAATTTTAGCATTTTTAAGATCTTGACATCCAATCTGATTGTCCCTCATTTCAATTTAGCTCAATTATTTGCATAAATTGCTCAATTGCATGAATTGGGCAAAATTGCATACTTAATTGCAATTTAGTTCTTGAATTTGGGCATAATTGAAATTACTTTCAATTCAATGGCTATCTTCACAAATTGAAGCCATTACCCAATGTTTTTCATCATTCTGAGTCGATTGACATAGGTGGTTTGGTCCAATTTGACCATTTGAGCCCTTAATTGCACAACTTTTCGATTTGCAATTAAATGAAAATTTGAGAATTTTGTAAAAATTGACATGAACTTTTGGACAAAATCATATTTTTAGATAATACTCATGTCCTAAGTTTGATTCTGAGGTTTAAATTGTAAAAATTCCCCACCAATTTGGGTTAATTTTAAAAATTCAAAGTTAATACTGGTTCGGACCGGTCAGACTGCCCGGTCAGACCGGTCGAACTGATCGGGAGTAATGTCGTCTTCAACCTTAGGAATCCCGCACGAATGAACAGTCCTATGTGCATTTTAATCGCAAAATTGAAGGATCAATTGGCTTGGATTCATGAAATTGATGAGGGGGTTTTGTTAACCAAGAAGTTCAGCATCGATGACAACCAGTCCGACGACTTGGGTCCACCGGAGCTGCTCTAACGAAGGTCAAATGTCCGCCGACTGTTTCCATGCCAAATGCAAAACCAAATGCAGGTGGAAGTCGAGTGAAATTAGAGTCACCATATGCGAATAGTCATCACCGAATATCTCCCGCGCTGCCAATTTTTTGAAGAGGGGATATAACCAAAAATTGGCACGTTTTTAAAAGAGGGTCTCTCTGATTCTGTTCGGGGAGGATAACGGAATCGAGAGGAAGAGAGCTCGCTCTCCAATCCCCATAGGCATTTTATTCCCCAAACATTACTAATCATGATCGCATCCCATTTTTGTCTCAATTTTGCATAATAATCCTTGTATGAGTCTCCAAACTTCCCACCATAAATTGAGAACTGTTCAATCCCGTCTAGCCAAATCTAGGTCGTGCGAGCTCAATCGGAGCTCGAGGTAAGTGTTCTGAACCTCTTATGATGCTTCTGAGTTGATGAATTGACTCGAAATGCCATAAATTGCATGATTGGAGTAGTTATACCCGTACTGGTTCAAGCTTGCCTGCATTTGATTCTGTGCATGAAATGCTTTAATTCTGGCATATGTAAGACTAGAAGTTAAGATGAGTCAATCGGCGCCGGTCTTGTTCGATTCCATCGAGATTTCACCGTCAGATGGTCATCGGAGTTTCTTGGCCGTCCGTTGTAGATGAAGAATGCACGAGGAAGAACACGATGACGTGGCGGTCAATCAGTCAAAGGTGATGACATGGCGCTGACGTGGCATGCCACATGGCAGCCACGTCAGCTGAGTTGTTAGAGTTCGATTTGAATCTGTTAGTCGATCTAATGGTCTAGGTTGTGCCACGTGTTGGCTTGGTGACCGTTCGATCAATTGTATAAATTCTATTAATACAAATCGAATATTCAAAATTAAAGAAAATAAACGGTTTCATCGAACGGTCGAGGATTAACCAAGTCGTTTGATAGTGGCCGTAGATTTAAGTGATCAGATCTAACGATTGAGGGGCAGTTAGCTTTTGATCTGAGCTGTAGGTCTTAGTCAGCTGATCCTGAGGCCATGGATAAGTTACGTGGTTCAATAGGAACCGTCGGATTCAATTCAAATAATCGAAAAACCAAAAATGCGAAACGACGCCGTTTTATGGTTGTGGTCGTGCGGGTTCGGGTCTGGGCCGAGTATCTGATCCGAGCGGGTCGGGTCGACCGGTCCGAATCATTTTTTTAATAAAAAATTTAGAAAATGAATTTCAAATAATAAAAAATCGAAAAATTTCTAAACAATCCTAAGAAAATGTTAGAAGATCCTAGAAAATCCAAAAACACATAGGCAAATTGTGAAAAATTCTTAGATATTCTAGAAATTCTCAAAAATTGAGGATTGACCACAGACACCTGGTCAATCCTATTTTTGGGATTTCTTATCTGTTCTTCTGAAAATTGACGATATTACCCTTTAGAGGTAAATCGTCTCTGCTTGGTATATGAGATAGGTCGAGAATGCTAAAGTAAGAAATAGGGTCGGCTAGGTGACCAAATCTTAAACTTGGATTGTGACATTCTAATTTTCAATCAACTTCAGACTCTGTAATGAGAAGTTTATTTATATCAAGCGATGTATTTTAGTTGTATTCCACTCAAATCTGATCAATTTGAGTAGACTAACCAAAGGGGAAAGGCTAACGCAAGACGAGATACGTGGACCTAGGCGACTCGAATAGGAAATGGCGCTTTGACCATAAGGATTGTTGAGGGGATATTTAGGACTGCAAAAAGGCCGATCTAAGAACGATTAAGGATTACCATGCGAGCGTCGTGCGGTTGGAGCGCGGGTGATGCCGCTTAACCAACGTACGATTTGCAAAATTATCTTAAATCGGAATGTGACGATCGAGACCATAGGGACTAGCGATAAGCCCTCGCGATTACATGACAACCAAGGCCTCCATGAATTGACGAGCTGTAAACGTAACGAGAATCACGGGGTCGATACGCGTATAGTCTGCAGAAGCCGTCCGTCGGTTCGGAATAAGCTGGAATCACGTTTGGTAGAAGGAACGATTAGAATTGAGTCCTGAAAAGTTTGAAAAAGGAAAATCAAGAATTCCAATGTCAATTGGATTGGTCGTCGCACTATCGAAGAAGTCAGAAACGAGAAAAACGACGTTCCGAACATCGGAGGTAAAAAGACCAAAATGCCGCTCAAGCTTAGGACTTTGTCTTTATAATTGAAGGAAGGGCAAAATGGACATTTCTCCTCCCCCAAGCTGCTGCAAATTGAAGAGCAATTGATGGCCATTGGATGCCCTTGAGAAGAACAATGGACAAGTGTCAAGCATCCAAGGGTAGTAGATCATTTCACCAATTAATGCCCACCTACCAACCACCTCAATTATTTAAATTTTTTGGGATAATAAACAGCTCTCTCTCTCTCCTCAAACCCCCCATTCGACCATTTTTGTTCCCCCAAAGACCAGACCAAGCTTCTTCTTCTTCTTCTTCTTCTTCTTCAGTTTCTGCTTCACCCAACCCCGCCGGACGCCGCCGTTCGGTCCGTACGAACGCCACCTCCGACCATCCACTGCTGCCGGATGACTACCAAGACATAGCCCCACGTCTTGCCGACGTCCTCCAACTGGAATCAGGTCATTTGGAGCTCTGAGGAATTCGAGGCAAGCATTCTCCCACAGGTTGACGGAATCTGTTCCAGTTTGAGGTAGGTTCAGTTCTGAACCCTTTAGACAGCCGAAAACTCGGAATCTTTGGCTCAAATTTTGTGGAGATCAAGTAGACATATAGATGTTTCTGTGGTAAAAATTTGGGATTTATTTGATAAGTTTTTGACCATGAAAAACCCTTGTACATTATGCCCAGAATCTGCCGGTATTCTGTGTGTGAGTGCTCCGGCGACTTCCGACGACTTTCCGGCAACCGCGCGACTTGAAACTCATGGTGAGACTTTCAAACTCTTAGGTAGACATTATAAGAGGTAGAATGGTGTATATTTGATGGATTTGAGATAGATTAAGGCCGATTAGACCCGGCATGAACAGAACCGAATGGAACCGGTTCAATGCTGGGCCAAACCAGTTCTGTGGAGGGCTGAATAGGCTGGGATTGTGTTTTAATTTGGTGTGTATGATGTGTTGTGATGATGAGGAGTATCTAATGGATGATTTGGATGGATGAATGAAGGGATTGAACTTGAAATTTGACGAAATCGATTGATTATCCTAGGTTGCGCGACGGATTGACCTTGAACTTGAGTTGGCCGAACCTTAGGAGGTGCAAGGAGGAGTAATTTGTGTTATTAAGTGGAGGTAAGGAATTTCCTAAATCGAGGCTAGGGGGGATTGGACTCGATTGGGTAAGTCGAGGGCCGAACGGAACGATTTATGAGAAAATCCTCGCATGTAATAGCTTGATGCACCCTTGGACATTATAGAATGATTGTTTGACCTAGCCTATGTGTGAATGGTCTGAGTGCCTGAGTACTATTTGAATTAAATTGCATGCCACGAAATTTATTAAACATATTATCATGCGCATTGGCCATTGGTTATGAAATTTGATTTTTAAAAATCAAGTTAATTGATATGATGTGGCATGAGACATGATTGTAACATTGCATGGCATGGCCCTGAGGCGTATGAGACGCGGGGCAGAGGTTGAGACCCTGATGCGACGAAGTCGCGGGGTGGATTATGAAAAGGTGGCGCCTTGATGCGACGGAGTCGCGGGGTTGAGATAGCCACAGTCTTGATGCGATATAATCGCGGGACAGAATACAAGCTCATAAACTCTGCCTGGAAATTGAACCGGGGCCTGATGCGTTTACCCGGGCCGAGCCTGATGCGATCTAATCGCGGGCTAGAGCATGAGGCAGACAGAGGTTGATTGGTGTGGTGAAGTGACAGGCCGAGCATATACGTGCAACTATGTGTGACATGAGAATATAAATGCATGCTTGTCCTCTATGCATTATTGTTTATTGAATTATGACTGTCATGTCCGCGTGAGTTCATGAGTTGGATAGGTTGAGTGACTTGACTGCCTGAGTGGACGATCAACCTGACCTAGGGTTAGGTTTTTCTTACTGAGATGTGTATCTCACTCCTTTTGGGGAAATTTTACTTTGCAGATCCTAGGCAATAGCAATGTGGCCTATCAGATTTGGGGACCCGCAGGAGATGACGGCGTATTACGATGAGTTCCCCGATAGGTAGGGTAATATATACATAAGGAAATGTACAGTAGTTTGGGTAGATGAGGGCGAACCTGACTGGAAGCCTCATCGATTTGAGGCTTGGTTTAGACAGGACGGGGATAGGAAGGTCGAGCCGCTGAAGCTCCATGAGGTTTCAGAGGGTGTCATACCTCCTTGGTGTCAGACGATAGCAGACCAGGAGTTTCCCGAGGGCTCAGTGGTTGGTTCGAGGAACGGCCCGGAGCGGACGCCGACAGCTGAGTTTCTCGTGCCACCGCCAGAGGATGAGGTTATCGTGGTGGAGCCGTCCGAGAGAGATTCATCCGAGCTGGACCAGGAGGCGACCGTGGAGGGAGACCGGGCTAAGCAGTCGCAGGAAGCGACCATGGAAGACTCTGTGGAGGTTCCATCAGAGACTTTCTCCAAGTATGAGCCGTCAGAGGAGAGTGAGGACACCGGAGATTCCAGCAGTTCTTCCTAGGCGACTTCGGATGATGACCTGACTTTTTGACTGGCGACCTGATCCCCTTTCCCTAGTGGATTTTGTGGACATCTTTTGACATGTTTACCCGTCGCCTTGGTGTATAGCGGTTTGTAGTAGATGTGACCAGTTGATGTTGATGTACGACCTCTTGATGCTATCCAGTCCTGCTTTGTCTTGCTATATATATATTCATGTGGTACGGGGAGTTGTTGGGAAACGCTTCCGTGTGCTTAATGTAAATTATTTCATCTCTCGATCTTCCTTTATATATAAGTGGATCATTGGGACCGCCGAGAGATTGTTGTGGTTTTGCTTGCAGGGATGATTGCGTGCTCGCGATGGGGCGCGGGGCGTGACATGGATTCTCGAATCTGGTCTTTTTTCGAAAATGACGATTCTACCCTTCTAAGGGTAAATTGTCTTTCTTATTCCGATCGAGTCGTGAAAATTTCTCAAAATTAAGATTTGAGTCTGATGGTCGACCAATCGTTCTGTTTGGAATTTTCACCTCTCATCACCTTCTGTAATGACAATTTTACCCTTCATAGGGTAAATCGCTTATAAAATTTCAGAAAAAATCGAAAAATTCTCAAAAAATAGGAAATGGATTAGTTTAGTGACCAGTCCTATTTCCACCATCTTTTGACTCCATATTTCCTCATAAATGAAAAATATTCCCTTGTAGGGTAAATTGTTCCAAAGTTTTTCAAAATTACGATTTTGCCCCTCAATGGTAAATCATGTCAAAAATACTCTAGAGCCT
The DNA here is from genome assembly GCA_028455895.1 of Rhodomyrtus tomentosa. Taxonomy (NCBI): domain Eukaryota; kingdom Viridiplantae; phylum Streptophyta; class Magnoliopsida; order Myrtales; family Myrtaceae; genus Rhodomyrtus; species Rhodomyrtus tomentosa. The sequence continues at coordinate 21,906,784 of JAPCWY010000011.1, forward strand.
TGATTGACATTTCTCTAAGCTAATAGGGCTTTATTAGGGATGCCACATTATTTTTGTGTGATTTTTCGACATGTTTTAGATCATTGATTTGCGCATTCATTTTATTGATTGTGTTTGTTAGGATAGTTATTCATATATGCATGAACTCTTAGATTTAGGGTTCACACCTTATTCATCTACGTGAAATCTTAGGTTCAACAAATCATTCAATTTAGGTGTCGAAAGGGCGTCAACTGTGACAATTGACGTAATAAAGTCTTTGATCCCATTTCTCTAATTTCCGCAAAATTGAATAGAATGCTCCCAACTATTAGATAAGGTTTCCAATCGTACCTTCCACAAAACGATTGGTGGCGACTCATTGCCATGTACATGTATCACATGTCACCAGATCACATCGAAGGTCGACCACGTATACTGCCGTTGCGTCTTGGGTAACGGGCCTTGGGAGAGGCCCGTATCCAATCAGAGGGGACGGCCCATTAACCTGCCTAAAATCTCGAAGGGATCCGTCGAGATTTGGGTTGCGACAATCACAATCCGATCAAAGGGACCAAGACCACAAGAGCACGTACATTGTAGAATTGGTAAAAAGATCAAGGTTATGAGAGCGCATACATCATGAACCTTGATATGATAACATCATAATCATAATAGCACATACATTATGATTAGGCAAAAGACCAAAAACGTGAGAGCGCATACATCACGGATTGGCAAAGGATCATAATTGCAAGAGCGCGTACATTGCAATTTGATAAAGGTACCACAACCATAAGAGCGTATCATTATGATTAGGTAGAGGGACCAGAATCACAAGAGTGCATATATTGTGATCTAGTAAAAATAAAGATCATGAGAGCGCATGCATCATGATTCGATACCATCAATGATAAATAGCATATAAAGGATTAATTACCGAACTAAATCGATAAATAATAAAGGTGTATTGCCTGGACTGGAAACATTGCAAATACAAGAGGTCAGAAATGACAATTTAAATCTTGAAGCCGCCAATCTGAAAAGGGGGGTTCATAAAACTTACTTAGGTCTTTTAACGATGAGCTAGTGATGGCTGACTGTATTATACATGTCCATTCTCTTGGAAATAATGATATGCATAGGGCCAATGTAAATGCAACATCACGAGCTAGAAAATTTTGCAAGCTCTTGGTTGCTTTATAAAGCACCATTGGGGAATTTTGTTAATAAGAAAATCTATCTGACCCTTTTGACAATTTGATCAAATCGAATGAGGAAACTTAGTCAAAAAGGATTTTTCACTCATTCTCATGAAAAAGGCTTGAGACCTGGCCATTGATGTAGGTAAGAGAGTCATTTAGAGCTGTCATCATCATGCCTGGCAAGGATCCGGGTATTCTTGCAATTAGTCTGACCAAACCAATCCATGAGGTCATTTACAAGGATTGTAATTCAGGCTTCGTCAAAGGCTATAGCAAGGGATTTTTCACTTATTCTCATGAAAAAGACTTGAGACCCGGCCATTGATGCGGGTAAGAGAATCGCTCAGAGCTGTCATCATCATGCCTGACAAGGATTTGGGTATTCTCGCAATTAGTATGATCAGACCAATCCATGAGGTCTTTTACAAGGACTGTAATTCAGGCTTGGTCAAAGGCTATATCAAGGAGGACTCATGTGAGTCTTTAAGGCCATGAAATGGAATCTTTATCAGCTACATCGGGTTTACAAATTAGGAACCATGCGAATGAGATAAAAATGATCTTGCTCCCACTTCTTCGAGCGATATTTATAAGCATTTGAAACCCTATATTAGTCCAAGTGACCTAATTTGAAGAGGCTTTTGTTAAAGGTTGTGATATAGGTTTAGGGTAGGCTTGAAAATGAAAGACCTATTTTCAACAAAAGGTGTATGATGATGAAAATTGGTGACCATCCACCTCTATCACATTGCACTTTAGAAATTATCTTTCTTTAGGGAGCATTTTTTTTATTTTTTTTATTTTTTTCTTTTGGAGCATTTTTTAAACCAATTCAAGTAAGACCTCCCTTCTTTCAGAGATTTGTTTTTTTAAAGACCTCGTTTTCCTTCTCTCTCTCTTTTTTCTTTTGATGGAAGCGGGCGTTTTTGGCCCCCTATTTCTTTTTCTGCATGGCAAGCTTTGCTCTTTTGAATAGGGTGGAAGAGTCTCATCTAACAAATTTTCAAATTTCAGCTTGCCCCAAGGCACTTTGCTCATATGTCGAATAGTTCGAAACAATCACCTTTTAGGATGATCGCCCATTGGATTTAGAGAAATGAATCCACAACTCAAATTGGGTTAACCAAAGGGATAAATGAATATGTGGTATAGAAATGAAATGCTCTTCGTCATGTTTAAGACACTTGAACTAATAGAGAATTCGCATGCAACTGATGTAAGTGAAAGCAAGAAAATCCCATTCATTCTTTGAATTTTTTATATAGTCCCAATGTGGGGTTGTTCCTAACAGGCTTATGAAATGAAACCACCATTCAAAGGGGTTTAGGGAAGTGCAACATGTAGTGTTTGGATAGAGGAAATGAATGCCTCACATCATTTTAGTCATCATACTTTTCGCAAGATAACCCTTTATCTTGTAAGAATGGAAATTCTCACATTACTCACTGGGGATTGTGATATAAGACGTGTATGGAAACGACTTGCCTTTCATCATCCAGACATTTCTCATGCAAAATGATCAATTCGATTGGATTAGAGAAATTTTCTGATTGAAACTATCTCATAGTGGAAATTAATAATGCACACAAAAGTATGATGAGATGAAATTCACGAAGTTCAATTATAAAAAGAAGTGAGTGTATATCAAGTATAGACATGCATGAACCATACAAGTATACTCAGAGGTGAAAGAAATATCAAGGAATGAGGAAACTGTGGATTGCCCCAGTATATGTGAGTAGATCAATCAAGTCAGGAAGTCTAGTCCATGGGTTGAGAATCGGCTCCTTCTTATATTCGCCCTAGAGCAAGAAAAAAATGCATGAACGAGACGAACGAAAAAGATGCTCCGGTTGCCCCAGATATATAAAGTGGTAGAATTAGAGAAACAAACATGCATGCCTTGCAATTTTTGATATCTGACATGTCATTTTCGAAAATCTAAAAAGAAAAAAAATTAAGACCGCGAGACGAGAATTCTTGAGAAGCCTAACCCTTTGTGCTTACCATGGATGACATATTGTTAGATCGTTGGTTATTGTCATCTAGTCAGTTTGGGATACCTCATCAAGATTCCAAAATTAATAAAAAAATATGAGTAATTTATTGATATAAAATCATTGAATTACATCTCAGTGAATGGAAATGCAGCATTAAACTAAAATGAAAGCCTAATGTGCAACCTGAATTGGAAATCCTAATGCAACCTAAAAGAAAGCTGGAAAGATCCCACGAAGGGGATTGCCAAACTTAAAAATGTTACTCTGAACCATCCAATGGATCATCAACCATAGCTTCGACAGACGAGTTTGGGGACTCAGACGCCATGCAAGGCTCCTTCTCTAGTACTTCATCAGCCAGCACGGGGTCTTCAGATACAACTGTAATAACAAGATCATCGAACCAACCAGCGAGATCCGGGAATACACCATCAACTCCATCTTCGTTCAGTATCATTAGCTTAGTCACAATATTCAGTCTTTTGGTGAATCAGGGAATACAATTCCCAAGTCTCATCAAATGCATCATTGAGGGGAGGCATATTAGCCAAAACCAAATCAGCTTTGACCAGACTTGCTACATCCGCTTTTGCTGCTTCAACTTCTGAAAAATGCTCAGACTGAGTCATGGCCAAGGTAACAAACTCTAGGCCCTAATCGATGATAATCTGGGAGGTAATGACGACTGTCTCTGCTTGATTGACCTTGACTATTAATCTATTCTCCATGAGGGTCGAAATCGTCCACCTTAGTTAATTCAGAGATACAAGCTCTCAAGCCTGTTAATAACCTGCTCTGACCAGAGCATCAAGAATGTCTACTACCTGGATTTTGAACACGCGTGTCAGTTAGGTATTGCAATTAAACACATCATTAATTTCGGGCAGATGATTATTCTAGACATTTGGCTGATTACTGCCCTAGAACAAGAACGCCTTAGAATCGAGAAGGTCATGGATACGTTTCTTGAGCACAAAGCAACTATCAGTGTCGTGGCCAGCTTCACCTCGGAGGTAATCGCATTTCTTCGATGGATCATACCTAGGTGAGCTGGTGTTACCAGGACGCAAGGGTTCTGAAGTCAAGAGCTCTTTATTATGCAATATTGCCAAAACTTGCAACAAGGTGCCCGGTAGGGGAGTGTATTGTCAGTTACGCTAATTTCCCCTTTGCCCTTTGTCGCAACCCACTTGGGTTTTGGCAAGAGGGCTAATTAGCCGTCCTGTGTGGTCGGACGTGGGTCTCTCCCAAAGCCCGTTACCCGAGCCATAACAAAGGTAAACGCGGTCGACCTTCAATGCCGATTAGAAAGCCTATCGAATAGTTGAAAGCACTTGTGATATGTGTACATGCCAAGGAGTCGCCACCAATCTTTTTGTAGATGGTTCGATTAGAAACCCTATCGAATAGATCGAATAGTTGGGGCCTTCTATTCGATTATGCGATAGACAAAGTAATGAGATTAGGGACTTAGTTTTGCCGACTATCAGAGTCGACGCCCTTTCAATACCTGTATTAAATGAATTATCTAACCCTAAGATTTCATGCAGATGAGTGGGGTATGAACCCTAGTTTTAAAAGTTCATGTAGATAGCAATAGCTACCCTAACATTCACAATCAGTAAAGAAAGCATGCAAATCAAGGACTTAAGACATGTGGATAAATCACATGAATACAACATGGAATCCTTAATAAGGCCCCATTAACCTAGAGAAGTGTCAATCATGGGTCAGGAATGATTTAGACAAGATTTACTCTTTAAGGGCAAAATCGTAATTTTGAAGCAATTTCGGACAATTTGCCCTAAAAAGGGAAAAGTTGTCATTTCAAAAGAAATCTGGAGCCAAAGAAGGTTGGAAATAGGATTGATCATCAAATCAATCAATTTTCTATTTTTCGACAATTTTAGAATTTTCTGAAATTTTTAGGGAGCGATTTACCCTTTAAAGGTTAAATTTGTCATTTTAAAAAAAGAACGAGATGTGAAAACCCCAGCAGATTGGCCTCCCATCATGACCCATAACCTAATTTTGGTAATTTTCACAACTTTTGGTGTAGGAAAGATGATTTACCCTTTGAGGGGTAAAATCGTCAGTTAAAGAAAAAGCGTGAGATTAAAAAACTTAAGCATAAGAATTGATCACCTAACTGACCCTAATCTTTATTTTGGCATTTTCGACCTATCTCGTATACAAAGCAGAGGCGATTTACCCCTAAAGGGTAAAATCGTCAATTTCTAGAAAATTAGATAAGAAATCCCAAAAATATGATTGACCAGGTGTCTGTGGTCAATTCTCAATTTTTGAGAATGTCTGGAGTGTCTAGGAATTTTCTACAATTTTTCTACCTTTTTTTTGGAATTTTCTAGGATTTTCTAATATTTTTTTATAATTTTCTAGAAAATTTTCAATTTTTTTATTTGTTAAAAATTATTTTTTGAATTTTTTATTAAAAAATATTATTCGAATCAGAACCCGACTCAGACCAGGACCCGCGCAACTGATCCTATCAAAAAGACATTGTTCCGCCTTTTTTATTTTTCTATTATTCTGATTAATCTGACGGCTCCTACTAAATCATGTGGCTAATTTATAGCCTTAGGATTGGCTTACTAAAACCTACGGCTCAGATCAAAAGTCGACTACGCCTCAACCGTTAGATCTAATTACTTAGATCTACGGCCAAAATGGAACGATTTGTCTAATTCTCAATTGTCCGATCAAACTATTTACTTTTTATTTTTTTAAAATTCTGTTTTTATTAACCAAATTTATAAACTGATTGAACGATCACCAAGCTAGTATGTGGCACAACCTAGATCGTCTGATCATCTAACAGAAATATCCCCGACTCTAACGACCTAACTGACATGGTTGCCACATGGCATGCCACGTCAGCGTCACGTCAACAAGTTAACTGCTCTGACCGCCATGTCATTATCTTCTTCGTGGAATACTCTTCACCTGCAATGAACGATCGACAGCCTCCGGCAACGATCCAAGGGTAAAATCTTGACGGAATCGAGCAGGACCGGCACCAATTGACTCGTTTCGACGTCGTGAGTAACATATCTCAAAATCATACGTGATTATACAAGATAACTAGACTAATCGAGCTATAACCAGTTCAGCCATGGCTACGTAATAAAGCAATAGAGAGCATATCCGGCTAATTCCTTCACAAGATCACATCCATAGGAGTTCAAAATACTTACTTACAAGTCAGATTGACTTGGTATGGCTGACCTAGGCGAGCTTCGAATGAATCGGCAATGGCGACGAGTTTCAAATGCAAGGTTCGACTCGATTTCAATGCAATCAAAAGAGATAAACATGCTTACTGATGTCTTAGAGATGTTTCGCACACATCAATTGTAAGGATTAAAATAAAAATGAAGATGCGCCATTGAAGGTCAAAGATGGAGCTCGAAGGTTGACTTATCGATTTTCGAGATCAAAGGCAATGCGGGTGGCTACGATCGGCTCTATGGAGCTAGACGAAAATTTTTCAAGTGGAGCTGCAATTCGATTCAGCTTGAATAGTCGTCGTCGATCACTTGCAGGTAGAGCTCAAGTCCTCCACGGCGGGGGTCGGAGGACAAGCTCTTTTCTTCGTTCTTTCCCTCTCTCAATTCTGTTTTTCCTCTTCAATCGAATGAATCAACTCCTCTCTCCCTTTTAGTTTTCTTTTCTTTTTCTTCAAAAATTCGCCACGTGAAGGATATCCTGCAATGATCATTCGCACTGCAATCACGTGCGAAATGGTCATTGGACACCAGTGAACGTTCAGGACGAATTGGTCATCCATTCTTGTCATCCGATGACTTCAATTTTTCTTGAATTTCACCTGCATTTGGCTCGGCATTTGACTCAAAAATGGCCGAAGGGCTTTTGACCTTCGTCGGCATAGCTCCGATAGACCCAAGTCGTTGAACTGGTCTCAATCGACATAGGGCACTTTGATGATCAAAACCCATCGATCAATCAATCATGGTCAATTGGAAGGCCACTTTCTCAATCAAAACTCACCTGCAAATTTGCAATTGCCGTGGGAATATGAGGTTTGAAGATGACACTGTAGCGAATTGGTTCGTCCGGTTTGACCGTTCAGAATCGGTTCCGACTTGATTTTTTCGAAATTAATCAAATATTTGTGGGAAATTTTCATAATTAAACCTAAGAATCGAACTTAGGACATGAATTTTATCTAAAAATGTGTTTTTGCCCAAAAGTTCTACATAATTTCTATGAAAACCCCAAATTTTCATTTCATTGCAATTTGAAAATTTGTGAAAATGGGGGCTCAAACAATCAAATTGGACCAAACCACTTGTGCCAATAGACTTATAATGATGAAAAACATTGGGCAGCGGCTTCAATTTGTAAAGTAGCCCTAGAATTGAAAGTAATTTTGATTATGCCCAAATTCAAGGACTAAATTGTAATAAAATGTATAATTTTATCCAAATCATGCAATTAAGCCATTTACTCAAACAATTGGTCCAAATTGCAAATAAGGACAATCAGATTGGATGACAAGAATCTCAAAATACGAAAAATTACAAATTAAAAGACTCGATTGACATTGTTTACCAAATTCCATCATATGTGTAACAATGGAACATATATGATTGAACTTGAATTTTGACTTTTTATGAGGTCAAAAAGACAATGTATTTTAAAGAAAAATATTGGCTATTTTTCTATATTTTTGTGACCTCAAATATTATTTTTCTTAGATTTTCAGGTATTTTCATATTTTCTAAAAATACTACAAATTGCAAAAAATATAGAAAATTATTTTTTGGTCAAAAATGGTTCCTTGGGCTTGGGCTTGTCCAAGTCCACCAAAATTGATTTTGTAATTTATTTACTTTTTAAGGAATTTTTTATGAATTTTTTAAAAATAAGCTGAAAAAAAGACTCATCCAAAAATCAGATATCAACAACTGCCCTTCTTTGAGAAGAATCTCGTGAGAGGTTTCTCTCAAAGACAGGTGACATCTTAGTCCAGATTGACTTGACTTAGGAAGAGAAAAATGAATTTTGACACCCAATCTTTCTTGTTCTACCAGTGTATGCTATGCTCATTCTATTTCAGATAAGAGGAAGAGTAGAGAGACCCACCTGCTACTTAACTTATTGTTGACCTTCTTGATGCTTGTGTGACATACGCGGTATATGGCAAGTAAATACCGAGGGACTCGTCTCTTAAGCATTCTAGGGTGGTTAAGCTCTAGCCCGTATGATAGGCCAAACTAGAAGGGGATTCTTGTCTGATAGGAACTTAATGATGACATTCCTGTTCTTTGGGGTTCGTCAAAGGTTTTGATCCGTTTGGTGGATCAGACCACTAATAGGATTTCTATCTGTTAGAAACCTATGGATGACGCGCCCATTCTTTGGGGTTTGTCTAAGGTTCGCCTTCTGTAAGGCTTACCGAGGTGTATGGTTCGTCTTACCTTTGAAGACTTACCATAAAATTGATTCGTCAGTGGATCAGTCCAAGAAAAAAGTTCGTTCATTAAAATAGCTAATCCATGGAATGGTTCGTCTTACCTTCGAAGACTTGCCATGTATCTATAGGGAAGGTATATCTAATTCTCAGGTTACCATAGTGACTATTCTGGGATTTAGGGGTTTCCTAAAATCTTACAGAAACTGAATCTAAAGATTGTCTTTTTGACGTGCAAAGTGTCATTCTAGGATTTTGGGACTCCAAGTATTCTGCAGAAAGCTCAAACCTGCAAAAACTTTTGTTAACAAGATTCGTTTCGGATTTAAGGGTTACCTGAAATCTCGTAGAAAGTTGAATCCTAGAATTGTCCTTCTGACATGGGAGGTGACATTCTGAGATCTGGGGATTCCAGATATTCTGCAAAAAGCTTGAACCTGCAAAGCTTTTGTTATCGGATTCTTCTGGGGTTTAGGAGTTACCTAAAATCTCATAGAAAGTTGAATCCAATGATTGTCTTTCTGACGTGGGAGGTGACATTCTAAGATCTGGGAACTCTAGATATTCTACAGAAAGCTCAAACCTCCAAAGCATTTCATTAAAATGTATTTTCCTAAGATATGGGGTTACTAGGGAGCTTGCATAAAAATAAATTGGAAAGCTCTTCATTGTTGAGCAAGGTGTCTTTGGGGACTTGGGGTTACCACGAGCCCTAAAGAAGTCTAAACCTGAAAATTCTTTCTGCATTTAAGAAAACATAGGTGATGATAATTATCAAACTGATCAAGCTCTATAGCTATGAATGCGGTCATGCAAAGTGGTTTATAATGATGGAGGTTATCCAAAACATCTCGCCACACGTGAAGATGATAAAAAAATTCCTGGTCAGGAAAATTTAGGTTGAACAATTTGAAATCTCTAAAAGAGTTTGTTTAAAACATCCTGTTAGAATATTTTTATCAAAGGGGACTTCTCACCAATTCTTTGGCATTGGTCTTTTATGAAGAAAACACTTGAATTTCCTACCACTCTGTGCTGGGGTTTGAGGGCCATTCGCAGTGCATACATTCTGATCGATCGGGAGGTCTTCTTCAGGACCATAATGTAGGTCTGGAGTCAAATTTTTTGAATAGGAGTTTCCGAAATCTGCTCCGGATTTACAAGTCAAGAACCCTGCAAAATAAGAAAGAACTAGTCCTGCTCGTACCTCTTCAAGCTAAGGTATGCATTATCTCAAGTGTCTTAGTCGGAAAAGACCGTCAAAGGTTGTAACATTGGTAGAATCGGGGACCGAAAAAGGCTTATTTTTGGCCCAGAATCGCGAAGGGTTTAACGTTGGTGATCATTGCTGATTGGTCACCTATTCTATCTCTAATTGGTGATTCTTTAAAGAATATCTTCAGTCTTCTGAGAATATTACGCATTTTGAAAGCGTGTCTTTAGTTCTAGGAGAACTAATCCAATCTTTGAAGGACATCGCTCATCTTCTTGTCTCTGCCAGCAAGTTATGGCCTGATTGAGGAGTAGCCTTTTGTTAAATAGTTCATGGGGATTCTTTGTCATTCCAAATCTTGCTGGAGACTAAGATATCCAGTAATTTCTTGATGTTCACAAAATCAACTATATGATTCTCACTTATTTTGATAAGGGTCGACCCTGTTCTTATCAGGTGTCGTGCCTTTTCAATGTGCAAGGATTTGGCTTTTTCTCCCTTTCGATCCCGCCTTTTCCTTCTTCTTTTTGGAACCAAGATGTTTGATGGTCATGTGACATACGCAACTTGAATATCATCTTGTCTGAACATGTTGATTTAGAATTCTTTTGTAAACCCCATCTTTTGAACTTTTCTGTCCATGGGTGTCTCACTGCTTTTGCCTTGGGCTATGCAATGATCACCAACTAGGGTTCATGAAATGAATATGCAGGCCATAGTTGTTAAGGTGACAAGGCGACAAGGCGAGTAGAGGTCTCTAAAACGCTTAGACGATTCGGAGTCTGCCTAGTCATTCACAAGGCGATAAGGCGACAATGTAGCTAAATATTATAAAATATATATTTATATGTATAATTGTATGTTTTACATTTGTACTTCAAAACTTGCATGAAAGATTATTGAAAATAAACAATTATCAAATATATTTGAGGCATATAATAATCATAAAATGAAGTAAGTAATTGAGATTAAGTAACTATAAGTTCAATAATTTCAAAATAGTCTAACATACTCTACTAAATAAGTTTTAAACATAAAGAAACGTCTCAAACATATAAAAGTGATAATTCAAATAGTATCATCAAGCATCACTTCATCTTCATTGTTCCCTCCACATGATGTTACCCTTTGTTGCTTTGAAAACAAAGGGTGAAGTACAAAGGTTTGCTAAAAACTTATAGGTAGAAGGAACATGGACAAAAATCCTCCTCTTTATATTATTATTATAGGAGTGATGGAAATTTTTTATGTACATGTTGGTGGGAGGTCCCCCAACTAGTTTGGGTTAAAGATGTTGTTGATGTTGATGTTGATGTTGGTAGGAGGTTCTCGCTTGTGCTGTGATTCGTTCACTGCTCTCAATATCTTTAAATTACTGCCTAGCTGCAGCAGCAACTGCAACTTCCCGCTTAGGGATTGTCAATTGAGTTTTGTTTAGATGAAGTGAGGAGAGTACCCTCCTCCTTTTTTGTGGGTATTATTCTGGTAAAATCCCTCTTTTCTTTCTTTTTCTTTTTTTAATAAGAAAGAGCCCATCCCTTAAAGACCAGAAGTCCCGCGAACATGTGCTCCCCACTTTCTCTTCTCTCTCTCTCTCTCCCATGTTCATTTTCATGTTCCTATCCAGTCTTTGTCTTCTTCGTCAGCTTCTTCTCGCCGATACGAGCCCCTCCGCCTCTATGCACCTCCAATCCGATGCTGACCGAGACCTAGACCCCAGAACCCCTTCCATCTACGCCATGTCTCAGCCACCGAGGCCTTCTCCACCACTGCCCAGTTGAGTTCCACGATCCTAAGCCGTCGCAACAGCCCCACTGAGGTCTTACCTAGCCCACGCCGCCGTGCTCAGGCCCGAAGACAAACCCAGCTAGCACCCTAGCCTCTATCTCGCGGTCGTGACCCCAATTTGCGAGCTTGGAGACCCGACACCAGCTTCATCCTTCCTCCGCCGTCGACCTACAGCCCCAACGCCACTCTGAAGCCTCGATCAATAGTCACGCAACCGTCGACACCATCCGACCCAAATCTGGCTGTTGTCCAGACTCGTAGCTGGCTAACCCGAGCCGTCTGCTCAGCTCGACGTGTCCAAGGCATCGCCTAGACGTCCAAGGTGCCCAAGGCGTCCACAAGGCGATGCCTAGACAACCAAGCCGCCCACCTTGAGGAGAACCAGTAAGGCGATAGGACGCCTTGGGCATCCGATATTGACGTTTAGGCGACGCCTTGATCACTATGATGCAGGCTCGAATTGGCTTTGCAAAGGGTAAAAGTGTATAGGATAAGAAATGAATGTCTCTTCGTCATCCTATGGCACCTAGATCAATGTATTTTAACACTCGGGGATTGATGTTAGTCCGAGCAAGAATTTCTAACCATTTTTCTCTCGATGTTGCTGGATTTACCTTTGCATGACTCCAATGTGGGACGGTTCTTGATAGGGTTAAAGAATGGACACCACCGCTCAAAGGGGTTGCCAATGATTACCTATAATGCTTAAGGTAGAGAACGAATGCCTCCATCATCTCGATCCATGTAATCGATGCGAACGACCCTTTCATCCATAGGCCCAAGTTTTCATATCCTTACACTTATCTCATCTTTCAAGTGTGTGTAAGACATGTTTGGGTTAGGTTTGCCTCTTATTTGAAGAAACATCTTTTTAGACAGTTTAAACAACTCTTGTTTGGAAAAGTTATCTTGCCTTTCTTCCAAAAATTTTTACCCTACCAGCTATTTAAGATGCACCATGCATGTTTCATTCATGTTTGGATAACTTTGGATTCAAACACACACGCAATGAGTGTAATCAACGAGGGATTTCAAACTCCAAAATCTAGTATTTTATGAGTATACCCGGATTCACGTCTACTTCTGACTTTAAATAACAGAGGAAAATTCTTCAATACCCTTTTGCTGACTTCGATATTCACTCATCGTTCTTAAACAAAGAGATTAAAACCTTTGATGAGTGTAGATTATTTTAACGAATGATGGAATAGATACATTTCACCTATTTTTGTGCATTAGGACCATCCTAGTTTTGTTCAGACGAGTTTGACTCCAGGTTAGCCTCTTCGAAACCTGCAAAACACAACACATGTTATATATGCATGGATGCATGATACACAATGCAATGACCATTATAGCAACTCGGATCATTTCGAAGAAAGCCAAATCCGCATCTGATTTCATTTTAGGGATAATACTTCTTCACTGCATCAGAATTTACAATAAATCCCAATTCTTTTCCTTCAGAGTTTACAAGAATTAAGGCTCCTCCCATGAGAACTTTTTTGACAACACAAGGTCCCTCATAATCCGAGGCGAACTTGCCTCCTGGATAAGTAGCATTCGGTAGAGTCTTCCTCACAACCAGATCATCTATCTTAAACTCTCTAGGCCTGACCTTCTGGTTGAATGACTTGGCTACCCTCTTCTGGTAACTCCGACCATGACAGATCACTTTAAGACGCATTTCGTCAATCAGGTTCAGCTGCTCGAATATGTTTTTAATCCATTCCGCTTTAGAAAGTTTAACCTCAGATTATACCCTTAAGGATGGGATCTTAATTTCAACGAGTAGGACAACTTTCATCCCATACACCAGGGAATAAGGCATTGCCCCAGTTGAAGTTCGAATCGATGTTTGATATGCCATTAAGGCGAAGGGTAACTTTTCATGCCAATCTCTATAATTCTCGGCCGTCCAAGCTAGAATCTTCTTAATATTTTTATTTGCCGCTTCTACGGCTCCATTCATCTATGGACGATAAGGAGATGAGTTAAGATGTCGAATACCAAAGTGATCCAGTAGACCATCGATAATCTTATTGTTTAAATTGGACCTATTATCTGTGATGACCGCCTGAGGAACACCATATCAGGAGGTAATGTCTCTCTTAACAAACCTTGCTACGCTCTTTGCAGTGACGTTTGCGTACTTCCATCCACTTTGTAAAATAGTCGATTGCAACCAGAATGAAGCGATAACCATTTAAAGCTGCTGGGTTAATTGGCCGAATCATTTCAATCCCTCACATAGGGAAAGACCTAGCCTCTGACATCTGGTGGAGCTCATTTGGGGGTGCATTAATTGTCACCGTATACTTGACATTAATGACATGATCTAACATGTTGACTACAATACAATTTCATGGTCATCCGATAATAGCCAAGCTGCATAATCTTTTTTGCAAGGAGATGACCATTCATGTGTGGCCCTCATATGCCTTTGTAGATCTCTTCCATAAGGGTATTCGCTTCTTTTGTGTCCATACATCTCTATGGCACTGAGCCAAATGACCTTTTGTACAAAGTTTATCTGCTGAGAAAAAATTTGGTAGCTGCTTTGCCTATATACTTTCTGTCTCCGACTTGACATCCTTCATGGAACTCCTTTCAAGAGTTAATTATTGATGTCATGATACCAAGATTTTTTATCGAATTCCTCTTCGATCATCATGCAGTAAGCCAACTTCTTGATTATGCCAATTCTTAGCTGCTCCATTTCCAACCCATCAGCTACTTATAACATTGTGGCCAGTGTGGCCAATGCATCTACAAACTGGTTCTGTGTCCTTGGCAGATATTCGAATGTCACTTCCTCAAATTGAAGGATCAGTTCTTCCAGGTGTTCATGATTAGGAATGAGTTTTGCATCTTTCGTCATCCACTCTCCCCATATCTATAAAATAATAAGCATGGAATCTTCATATACTTGCAACTTCCGTACTCTCATGGAGATGGCCAACTATAATCCCAGAACACATGCCTCGTATTCAGAGATGTTATTAGTACAAGGAAATGTTAGCCTTGCCATGACTAGGTGATGCTGACTATCTGGGGATATTAAAATTACCCTAGTGCCTGCTCTCGATAGTTTGACGGCACTGTCAAAATACATGACGCACCTATCTTCAATCAAGGTCAGGATTTGATCTTTCATTTTTATCTCTTCAGGAGACGTGCTGCTTTGAAAATTTTCTGCTAGCACGTCAGCTACCGCTCGCCCCTTTATAAACTTCTGGAGAAAATTCCTGATGTCGAATTTTGACAACATCACTTGCCATTTGGCTAATTTTTCAATCAGAGCGGCCTTCTCGAGGAGGTATTTGATTGGGTCGTTTTTTGTCACCAACTGAATATGGTGATGCAGTGTATACTGTCTTAATCTATGAAGCATCCATGTTATCGCTACACAAGCTTTCTCGACAGGAGCGTAGTTTTTTTCAAATGGTGTGAACTTCTTAATCAGATAGTAGATAGCCCTTTAATTGCCATCCACCTGACCTGTTTGAGCGAGTAAGGCTCCCAAAGACTCTTGGTGAATAGTCAAATATAAGGTCAGAGGGTGACACGGGGTAGGTGACACAAGCACCGGCGAAGTGGATAAGTAATCCTTGATCTTTTGGAAAGCCTGACTGCATTATGTATCCTAAACCACCTTAGCATTTTTCTTGAGTAGCTTAAAAATTGGCTTAGCCATGTTTGACAATTGGCTGATGAATCTAGCGATGTAATTCAATCTCCCAAGAAGGTTCCTCACTTCTTTCATTGTTGAGGGAGTTGCTATGTTGTTAATAGATTGAACCTTAGAGGGATCAATCTCTACACCTCTGCTGTTGACCAAAAATCCGAGAAACTTTCTAGATTTGGCCCCAAATATACATTGAATGGGGTTCAGTATCAATCTGTATTTGCGCAATCGCTCGAACAGTTTTCTTAATACTTGAATGTGATCTTGTTCTTTCATAAACTTGGCGATCATATCATCGACATATACTTCGATTTCCTTGTGGATCATGTCATGAAATAGAGTTATCATTGCCTTTTGGTAAGTAGCCCCTATGTTCTTTAGTCTGAAAAGTATAATTTTGTAAGAAAAAGTCCCCCAAGGAGTGGTAAACGAAGTTTTAACCCTGTCTTCCTCTTTTATTAGAATTAGGTTATATCCCGACAATCCATCCGTTTATGAGAATAACTCGTACCCCGCTGTACTGTCGACCAGCACATCGATATGGAGAAGTATGAAATCATCTTTTGGGTTTGCCTTGTTTAAGCCTTGATAATCCACGTAAATTCAGACCCTTCCATCTTTCTTCATGACCGGGACTATATTCGCAATACAATTCGAATAAGGAATTGCTTCGATAAACCAACCCTAAGAAGTTTTATAACTTTTTCTTGGATCTTATCTGATAACTCAACTTTCATCCGCCAGCTTCCTTATTTTACTGGCTTAAAACTGGGATCAGTAGGTAACACATGTTCCACAATACTGGGGTCCAAACTTGACATGTCTGCGTATGACCATGCGAAGATATCTTGATATTCTCTGAGCAATTCAGTGAATCTGAGTGCCTCTACTTGAGATAAATGCCCTCAAATTTTTGCTTCTTTGATGTTCTCGGCATCTCCCAAGTTATTGACTATTGGTTCTTCTATAGTAAGAGATACTGATTTCTCGAAGGCATTCTAGTCTCTTCGGATGGCAGTATAGTCTTCATCATCATTTTCTTCGATATCACAAAAGGAATCGCATTGGTGATCCGAGTCGCACACTAACAACCTGGTATGTATGTTTGAGATGATATGTATGAAATATCTTAGTTTGTATCTCATATCAAGATGCTGTGCATAAGCATGAGAAATCATTTTGAACAAAATTTCAAAGTGAACAATGTCACTTATGGAACTAATCCTCATATCCTTGGACGTCCTCATTCCTAAAAAAATATTTAAAAATAGGAATCATAAGGCAAATCAGGCCTCAAGCTTCACATGTGAAAGACAGGAATCATCATCGGACTGATTTGAGGTTCCATATGTCCTTAATAAAATTGATGATGTTTTATTGAACACAAAATGTACCGCATTACAGAATGTGCTATTTGGACCAACGGTCGAAGATCCAAAGGTGTTCTCTTACATCTACCTCAAGCAACAACAAAAATAAAATGCTGATATCAACAATGCAATAAATTAAGTGCAGTATTGAAACAGGAGAAAGGTTTCTTTACTCAGAAGTAATGGCATCGTCACTAAGCCACTCTATGATGACATTGACAGAATTGTCCTCTAGAAAGGGATTAGTCATGTCTGGATCCGCTACGGGCACTATCTCCTCTTCCACCAACCATTTAGAGTTTCTGTAGAAATATTCCCCCAAAGGATTGCTGAACATTCTCAACTTTTCTTTCCATGCAGGAAAACCAATGAAGGAATCCTTCTAGTTTCTAAAGCATCTTTGGCGTCCACGGCTCCTGCCTTGGCTTCAGCCTAATATCTTGAAGGTAGAGCCATTAGCTTGAAAGCGAAACTGGTTTTATGTTCATTAAACTTCAATTTTAATGGAGAGCAAATCCCCTAGCCATGCTTGCCTAGACCCTCTCCTGGACTAAATCCACATGCTAGAAGCATATTGGCCAGTAAAAGGCTAAATTCAGATATGAACGTGATTCTCAACTTTGCTCTCGTAGGAGTGCGAATTACTGTCACCAGATCAAGGGAATGAAAGTTCACCTCTTGCTTAACTTTTAGCTCAATGTAGGGAATGGAACTACTTTGATAAGCATGCAGATCAACTTCTTCATGAATTGTCATACCTCGAACTCGTCGGGCTCGCGAACATCCCTAAAAGCAAACAACACATCTCTCGTGGTCCCAAGATCCACAAACAAGTCGAGAGATAATATATGAACATAAGCATGCGGAAGTGATACTGTAATAATCCCCGTACAAAATATAAGTCAAGTGAGACCTGCATAGCATAACAACTATCATATATCATAACATATGGTTCGTACAAATGCCGGCCACTACAATTCGCTAACAAACTGGGCGATGGGGTAATACACAAAAAGAATCCTTCCTGACATCCAAAAGGATAGGGTCGGGTTGCCACCAAAATCTCAGGTCAACGAACTAGGGTCCGAAGATGAACAGTTGGAATCCTCGGTATCCTCGGCATCCTCCGTCGGCTCGTACTCAGAGAAGGTCTCGAATGGGACCTTGATAGAATCCTCCATGGTCGCCTCATGAGACGGCTCCGCAAGGTCCTCTTCGGTCGCCTCCAGGACGATGACCTCATTCTCCTCCACGGTGAAGTCTAGCGTCGAGGTCTTCTCTAGCCCGTTCCTAGAACCAACTACGGACCCCTCTGGTAACCCTGCTCCCCAGCAATCTGATACCAAGCAGGGATAACTCTCGAGGGTATCTCGTGGGGCTTCAGCGGCCCAATCTGTTCGTCCCCGACCCTCTTAAACCATACCTCGAACCTATGAGGCTTCCAATCAGGGCTACCCTCATCAACCCACACAACCGTGCATTTCCTCACATAAATGTTTCCTTGACCATTCGGGAACTCATCAAAATACGCCGTCATCTCCTTGGAATCCCCAAAACATATAGGCCACATATCTAAGGCCTAGGATCTGTAAAAATAAGGGCCCCCAAAGGGGTGAGATACTCATCTCAGTAAAAGAATCCTAACCCTAGGTCAGGTCGACCGTCTGCTCAGGCAATCGTACACTCCAATCATTTCAAACTCATAAACACACAGCCATATCAAGCACAAATCAATAAAACAACAACATACAGATGATAGGCATGCAATGATGACCTCATATCACACTCAGATGATCATGCACACTCGTCCTGCCACTTCACCACATCCACCAATCTCCGCCTGCCTCAATCTCCAGCCCGCAATCTCGTCGCATCAAGCTCGGTCCGTGTAAACGCATCAGGCCGTCATCGGCAACCCGTGTAAACGCATCAGGTTTTGATGAATCTCCAGGCCAATCTCATCATCTCACACCTCCGTCCCGCGAATAGTTCGCATCAGGACCGTGGCCAACTCTACCCTGCGATTTCATCGCATCGGGGCGCCACACAACATCAACTTCACCCCGCGATCTCGTCGCATCAAGGTATCTACCTCCCACCCCGCGTCTCATACGCCTCATGGCCTCGCCATGTCATGCTCATGTCATGATTTTAATTCAATTTCACAAATCAAACAATAGGTGCAATTCATGCACAGTTCGAATACACATGGCATGCAAAGTAATCAAATGACACACATACATGGTGAATAATTTAAGCATAAACGATAACGTACAATAGCACGCATAACCTTTCTATAGCCATTTAGGATATAACAAGGGTTGTTCCTTCGAAAAATCATCATAAACCGATCAATTCAACCGCCGACTCACCCAATTGAGTCTAATCTCCCTATCCTATCCTTACAATTCCTTTACCTTTGACTTGATAACACAAATTTCTCCTTGCGATTGCGTCAAGGTCTCGGCCAAACCAATCTAAGGGTCAATTCGCCGCACAATCTAGAACATTCAACCGATTCGTCAATTTTCCATATTCAGTTCCTCAATCCATAACCCCAATTATCCATAACATAACCCTCATCATCTCACCATGTCTTAAACATCAATTTGCAACTTAAAATCGCCATCCTCAGCCCTCAACAAATTCGATTTTGTTGGACTTTGCATAGAACCGGACCGGTCTCTCTCGGTTCTGCGCAAACCGGGCACAACCGGTCCTAATTCTACTCCAAACCCAACGTCTAATCCTCATCCTACCTCTTAACATGTCTATCTAAGGGTTTGGAAGGCTCATCATGAGTTTGAAGCCAATTGGTCGCTGGAATCCCGTTGAAATCGCTTGATCCTCCTAGGTCAGTTTTCCCAACAGATTCTGTCCAATATTTGCAAGACTGGTTCATGGTCAAAACTTCATCAAATTGAGCCTCAATGTTTATCACAGATTCCTATACATGTCTACTAGATCTCCACAAAATTTGACTCCAAAAATTCAATATTTCGGCCTTAAAAGGACAAGAAATCGGACCTACCTCAGGTTGGAGCGGAATCTATCAACTTTCGGGAAATCTCTTGTCCGGAACTCCTCGGTGCTCCAAATGACTTGATTCTTATTTGAGGAGATCAGCAAGACGTAGGACTCCATTGGTATGGTCGGTCGGCAGTCAGACGGTGGCCGGAGAGGGTCGTTGTGGCCGGCGAAGGGAAAGACCAGAAGCAGTCCGGCGAGTAGCAAGAAGGAAGAAGAAGACGAGGAAGTTTCGAGAGTTTGAGGTACAAATGGCCAGTAAAGTGAGGTGAGAGGAGAGAGAATTTGCTATATACAAAGGCTTGATCAAATGGTTGAATATTTGAATGTTAGGTGGCCAAAAGTTTGACAAGACCACACCTTGCCCATCTCTTGACACTTGTCCATCTTGTCTTCCCAATGAGATCCAATGGTCCACATCTCTCTCTTGTGTTCGGCGGCATTGGGAGTGTGTAAGGACCAATTTGCCCTTCTTCAAATGCATGGGCAAAGTTCTAGGCTTGAGGGGCAAAACGGTCATTCTACCCCTGACATTCAGAACGTCATTTTTCTCGTTCCAGAATCCTTCAATAGAGCGACGGCCAATCCGAATAACGTTGGAATTCTTGATTTTCCATTTCAAATCTTTCAAGACTCGTTTCTAATGGTTTCCTCTATCAAATGTGGTTCCAACCTATCTCAAACCGACGGGCGGCTTTTGCAGACATTACGCGTATTGACCCCATGATTCTTATCACGTTCAGGGCTCATCAATTTATGGTGGCTTTGGTTGTCATGTAATTGTGAGGGCTTATCGCTAGTCCCTATGGTCTCGATCGTCACTATCTGATTTAGGAAAATTTTGGAAATCATACGTTGGTTAAGCAGCATCACCCGCGCTCCAATCGTATGACACTCGTAAGGCAATCCTTAATCATTTTTAGATCGGCCTCTTGGTGGTTCTAAATATCCCTTCGACAATCTTTATGGTCAAAGCGCCATTTTCTATCCGAGTCGCCTAGGTCCACGTACCTCATCTCGCGTTAGCCTTTCTCTTTTGATCAGCCTACTCAAATTGATCAGATTTGAGCGAAATATGACTAAAACACATCGCTTGATATTTATAAAGTTCTCATTAATGAGTCTGAAATTGACTGGAAATCAGAATGTCACAACTCTTCCCCCCTTACAAAAATTTCATCCCCGAAATTTACATTACACTTAATGGCTCAAATAAATGGGAGTGCTGTCGCCTCATTGTTTCTTCATTCTCCCACATGGCACATTCAGTTCCATGGTGTTCCCATATTACCTTTACCAGTGGAATCTTCTTATTCCCGAGGACTTGCTCCTTTCGGTCTTCAATCCTTATTGACTTCTCCACGTAAGACACTCTATCGTCCACTTCTATGGTCTCGTAATCTAGTACATGTGTCGGGTCTGGTTCATACTTTCGAAGCATCGACACATGAAATACATTATGCACCTGGGATAGATTAGGCGACAGGGCAACCCCGTAGGCTAAGGTTTCAATCCTCTCCGGCATCTCAAATGGGCCTATATATCTTGGGCTCAACTTCCCCTTCCTTCCAAATCATGATAGTCCTCTCATCGGTAACACCTTGAGGATGACGTGATCTCCCACTTGAAACTCCAGGGGATTGCACCACTTGTCAGCATAGCTCTTCTAACGACTATATGTCGTCCTCAGTCTATCTCGAATTATCTTCACTGCTTCCACCGATTGCTCTATCAATTCTGGGCCTGTGATACTTCTTTCTCCAATCTCATCCCAGCAAATCGAGGTTCTGCAGGCTTGTCCATAAAGTGCTTCGAATGGTGCCATCTGGATATTTTGCTGGTAGCTGTTGTTATACGCAAACTCTACCAAATGTAACTGCTCTTCCCATCCACCTTTGAAATCTATGACGCATGCTCTCAACATGTCCTTGAGCATCTGTATCATCCTTTCCGATTGTTCATCTGTCTGTAGATGGTACGCCGTACTAAACTGCAATCGAGTTCCCATGGCTTCTTGTAGGCTTTTCCAAAAGTTCGCCATGAACTTAGGATCTCAATCGAGCGTAATCGTCACTGGTACTCCGTGCAACCTCACTATCTGTCTCATGTACAGCTCCGCATACCTATCCATGGCGAAATCCTTTCGCACCGGGATGAAGTGGGCGGACTTAGTCAATATGTCCACGACTACCCAAATAGAGCCGTGACCTCTTTGGCTCCTTAGGAGTCCCATTACAAAATCCACAGTCACATGCTCCCACTTCCATTCCGGAATCTCTAGTGGCTGCAATAGTCCTCCAGACTTACAGTGCTGCGCTTTCACTTGCTGGCATGTCAAACATTTAGCTACGTATTTTGCTACGTCCACCTTAATTCCGTTCCACCAATAATGCTGTCGCAGATTTTGGTACATCGTTGTACTTCTAGGGTGGATGCTATAATAGCTTCTATGAGCCTCTGACAAAATCCTTTTTCTAAGTCCTTCATCGTTTGACACGTACAGTCGTCCTCTAAACTTTAGAATTCCGTCCTTAAGTACTTGAAATTCGGGTTTCCTCTTCGTCACGTCCATCTCAAGGATCTTCTGAATCTCTGGGTCCGTAGACTGTAAGGCCTTTATTCTTTCTTGGACCTCAGGTTCCACCCTCAGTGTAGCTATCAAGCTAGACAACTGATCGACTTCTAATCTGAATTCGGAGTCTCTCAAATCTTTTATCATCGACCAACTCCTCACTAGCAGACATGCGATACTTGACTTCCGACTTAGCGCATCTGCTACTCTGTTTGCTTTCCCAAGTTGATACAGGATATCACAATCATAATCCTTCAGCAGTTCCATCCACCTACGCTACCTCATATTCAACTCTTTTTGGGAAAACGTATACTTTAAACTTTGGTGGTCGGTATAGATCTGAAACTTCTCGCCACAAAGGTAATGTTTCCAAATCTTCAGAGCAAATATAATAGTCGCTAACTCCAAGTGATGAGTCGGGTTGTTCATCTCATGTGGCCTCAATTGTCTGGATACGTAGGCTACTACTCTCCCATGCTGCATCAACACATAGCCCAATCCTTTCAGCGAAGCATCGCTATATATTTCATACCCTCCGGTCCTGACGGAATGGTCAGCACTGGTGCAGTCGTCAATCTATGCTTAAGCTCTTGGAAACTCTTCTCACATTTGTCAGTCCATTCAAACCTCGTTTCCTTCTTTGTCAACCGCGTCAATGGGATGGCTATGGATGAGAATTTCTCCACAAAACGTCTATCGTATTCTGCCAGTCCCAAGAAACTTTTGACCTCCGTGACTGTAGTAGGCCTCAGCCAATTGGTTACTGCTTCAATCTTTGTAGGGTCCACTGCAATTCCCTCTCCAGACACCACATGACCAAGAAAAGCTACCCTGTTCAGCCAGAATTCACACTTACTTAGCTTCGCATAAAGCGTATGCTCCCTCAACGTCTGTAGTACAATTCTCAAGTGCTCCTCATGTTCTGTATCGCTTCTCGAGTAAATCAAGATATCATCAATGAAGACTATGACGAATCTGTCCAGAAACGCCTTAAATACTCGATGCATCAGGTCCATAAAAGCAGTCGGAGCATTAGTCAATCCGAACGGCATCACTGTAAACTCATAATTACCGTACCTCGTCCTAAAAGCAGTCTTAGGTATGTCTTCCTTCTTGATCCTCAGCTGGTGATACCCAGTCCTCAAGTCAATCTTTGAAAACACTGCTGCTCCTTGCAACTAATCAAAAAGATCATCAATTCTCGACAGCGGATACTTGTTCTTCACTGTCACTTGGTTCAGTTGCCGATAGTCAATGCATAGACGCAAAGACCCTTCCTTCTTCCTTATGAATAATACCGGTGCTCCCCACGGTGAAGCACTTGGTAAGATAAATCCCTTATTCAACAGCTCTTGTATATGTGCCTTTAACTCCTGTAACCCTGACAGGGACATCCTGTAAGGTGCTTTCGAGATCGACTCTATTCCAGGGGCTAACTCAATTACAAACTCTATTTCCCATTCCGGTGGTAACCCTAGCAACTCTTGGGGAAACACATCAGGAAATTTACGTACTACCGAGATATTCTCTAACTTTGGCTCTTCGGTAGTCGTGTCCATTACTGCCACTAAGTATGCCTGACACCTTTCAAACATCAACTTAGTCACTTTCAGAGATGAGACTAAGGGAATCGAGATTCATCCTCGACTTCCTACCAATTCAAAGCTAGGGCAGCCTCTCGGATGAAATCGGATTATTTTACGATCACAGTCTACTACTGCCCCCTGCTTACCCAACCAATCCACTCATATTATTATGTCAAAATCGTGCATGGGTAAGACAGCTAGGTCAATGCTTTCTTTACTCCCTCCAATCACAATCTCACAATCAGCACAGCCCAATGAAACTATTATGTTATCCTTTAAGGGAGTGACAATATGCAGAGTTATATTCAATGGTTCCAATTTCATACCCACTAATTCAACAAAATTGTGCAGACACAAACGAATGCGTGGCACCAGGGTCAAACAATGCATATGCAGCTTGCTTGCACTAGTAGACCGTACTTGTGACCACTCCTGGTGCAACCTCCGCCTCTCTGCGGGGTATTGCATACACTCTGCCCTATGCCAATGGTCTACCCTGCTCAATCTGAGGCGCTGCAGTCAACGGTCCCGCTTGTGGCCTCTGTCCTTACGGTCGACTTGTCGGAGCTTGATTTGGACACACCCTCATCTGATGGCCCAGTTGACCACACTTGAAATAGGCTCTTGTCCTCACTAGGCTTGGCCCATTTCCATGTCTCCTGCCACAAAGTATGCAGCTCCAGTTATTGGGATTCGGTGGCTTCACAATGTTCTTCCGCACTGGAGGCACAAAGCGCCTATTACCAGTCATCGACCTTTTGCTCATCTGGCGGTTATCTCTGAAAGACGTGAATCACAATCTAATGGCGATGTTCCTCTCCTTCAAGTCTCTTTCAATCATCTGGCCCCGCTCGTATATTTTCTTATACATCCTCAGATTCAGAGCGATCATCTGACTAAGAAGCTCAAGCCTCAAACCATCTCTAAACCTTCGTGCTTTCTCTAGAGGGTCCTCCACAGATCAAGGCGCATACCTTGAAAGCCTCGCAAATTCAGTCTCGTACTAATCTATTGTCATATGGTTCTGGCGTAACTGCACGAACTCTACCTGCTTCCTTTCCCTGGCCGTCTCCGAGAAATATTTATCATTGAAGGCCGTCTTAAAAACTTCCCAGTTCATGACCGTTCCTTCAAGGAAGACGCCATCCTTGGTGACAGCCCACCAGTCATTAGATGTGCCCTCCAGCTGGTACACAACTAACAATACCTTCTCTTCATTTGTACACCTCAATACTCTGAAGGCTTTCTCTAGCTTCTCGATCCATCTGGGCGCTAGCTCAGGATCTCCAATCCCATCAAACTGTGTTGGTTTCAACTTCATAAACTGCTCAACTAGCTGGCCCATCTGTTTGGCCATGACAATCTCGTCTTGGGTGTTTATAGCTTCGTTACTCTAATTTGGCCCACCCTAACTTATATTCCCGCCATTGTTGTCGTTGTTGGCATTAACGGCGGCTATGGAAGCTCCTACTGCTTGGGTGATAACAGCGTCCCGATCCTAGGCTTGCCTATTGATCATGTCGCCGATTCTTTCCAGTGCCCTCAGCACACCATCCATCCTTGGATCCTCAGCGACAGGCGACCTTGAGCTGGAGGCTCCGTCTCTTGGTCTTCCAGCCCTTCTAGGTGGGTTACTCATCTTTGTCTCTTTCTACTGAACTTGATCCACCACAAGTTGAACGAGGAGTTAGTAACTTACTCAATCATTCAAATCCAGAGCTACTAACTAATCCTTAACAGAAATAGTTACAATCCAACAGTACTCTGCACCACAGACTCCAGAGACATTCAACCAATAGCCCATGGCCATTTCTCAGTTCCATTCACTCTAGTGATTCACTAAAGCCAATAACTTTCATTCCTCAAACAAACCATGGTCTAGAAAGGACCTTCAATCCTATGTAGAGAACTTAATTCTTAAGCATTTCCACAACCCTACCAGAGTCCATTGTCAGCCTTAAGTACTAGGTCACAAGCTATACACCCCATGCCTTATCTTGACCAGTCCCCTAAGGTCTTGCTATCCGTCCTTGTCCCAACTTAATCCTCCTTATTACTTCAGTCTTCAACCAACTTTCGTTCGAGCTGACCTTGCTCTAATACCAAGCAAAGTAGGGATGTCACGTCCCGAACCCGTCGGGCTCGCGACCATCCCTGCAAGCAAACAACACATCTCTCGTGGTCCTAAGATCCACAAACAAGTCGAGAGATAATATATGAACATAAGCATGCGGAAACGATATTGCAATAATCCCCGTACAAAATATAAGTGAAGTGAGACCTAGATAGCATAACAACTGTCATATATCATAACATATGGTTTGTACAAATGCCGGCTACTATAATTCGCTAACATACTAGGCGACGGGTAATACACAAAAAGAAACCCTCTAACATCCAAAAGGACAGGGTCGGGTTGCCACCAAAATCTCAAGTCAACGAATTGGGGTCCTAAGATGAACCACTGGAATCCTCGGTATCCTCGGCATCCTCCGTCGGCTCGTACTCAGAGAAGGTCTCGGAAGGGACCTCGATAGAATCCTCCATGGTCGCCTCCTGAGAGGCTCCGCAAGGTCCTCCTCGTTCACCTCCAGGATGAGGATCTCGTCCTCCTCCACGGTGAAGTCCAGCGTCGAGGTTTTCTCTAGCACGTTCTTGAAACCAACTACGGACCCCTGGTAACTCCTGCCCCCACCAGTCTGACACCAAGCAGGGATAACTCCCGGGAGTATCTCTTGGGGTTTCAGCGGCCCAATCTGCTCGTCCTCGACCCTCTTAAGCCATGCTTCGAACCTATAAGGCTTCCAATCAAGGCTACCCTCGTCGACCTACACAACTCTGCATTTCCTCACATAAATGTTCCCCTGACTATTCGGGAACTCATTAAAATATGCCGTCATCTTCTTAGGGTCCCCGAAACGTATGGGCCACAAATCTAAGGCCTAGGATCTATAAAAATAAGGACCCCCAAAGGGGTGAGATACTCATCTCAATAAAAGAATCCTAACCCTAGGTCAGGTCGACTATCCGCTCAGGTAGTCATGCACCCCAATCATTCCAAACTCATAAACACACGGGCATATCAAGCACAAATCAATAAAACAACAACATACAGATGACATGCATGCAATGATGGCCTCATATCACACTCAGATGATCATGCATACCCGTCCTGCCACTTCACCACATCCTCCAATCTTCGCCTGCCTCAATCTCCAACCCGCGATCTCGTCGCATCAGGCTTGGTCCGCATAAAAGCATCAGACCGTCAATGGCAACCCGCGTAAATGCATCAGGTTCCGATGAATATCCAGGCTAATCTCATCATCTCACACCTCCGGCCCGCGAAAAGTTCGCATTAGGACCATGGCCATCTCAACCCCGCGATTTCATCGCATCACGACACCAAACAACATCAACTCCACCCCGCGATCTCGTCGAATCAGGGTATCCAACTCCCGTCTTACGTTTCGTATGCCTCAGGGCCTCGCCATGTCATACTTATGCCATGGTTTTAATTCAATTTCACAATTCAAACAACATGTGCAACTCATGCACAGTTCAAATACTCATGGCATGCAAAGCAATCAAATGACGCACATACATGGCGAATAATTTAAGCATAAACGATAACATACAATAGCACGCATAACCTTCCTATAACCATTTAGGATATGACAAGGGTTGTCCCTTTGGAAAATCATCATCAATCGATCAATTCAACCTCCGACTCACCCAATTGAGTCCAATCTCCCTATCATAAGTTTAGAATTCCCTTACCTTTGACTTGATATCACAAATTTCGCCTTGCGATTTCCTCAAGGTCTTGGCCAAACCAATCCAAGGGTCAATTCGCCGCGCAGCCTAGAATATTCAATCGATTCGTCAATTTTCCATATCCAATTCCTTAATCCATTAACCCCAATCATCCATAACATAACCCTCATCATCTCACCATGTCTTAAACATCAATTTGTAAATGAAAATCGCCATCCTCAGCCCTCAACAAATTCGGTTTTGCCCGACCTTGCACAAAACCAGATCTGTCTCTCTCGATTCTGTGCAAACCGAGCACAACTGATCCTAATCCTACTCCAAATCCAACATCTAATCCTCATCCTACCTCTTAACATGTCTACCTAAGGGTTTGGGAGGTTCACCACGAGTTTGACGCCAATTGGTAGCCGGAATCCCGTTGAAATCGCTAGATCTTTCTAGGTCAGTTTTCCCGGCAGATTCTGTCCAATATTTGTAAGACTGGTTCATGCTCAAAACTTCATCAAATTGAGTCTCAATTTTTATCACATATTCCTACACATATCTACTAGATCTGCACAAAATTTGACTCCAAAAATCCAAGATTTCGGCCTTCAAAAGGACTAGAAACCGAACCTACCTCAGGTTGGAGCGGAATCTGTCGGCTTTCGGGAAATCTCTTGGCCGAAACTTCTCGGTGCTCCAAATGACTTGATTCTTGCTCAAGGAGGTCGACAAGACGTAGAGTTCCGTTGGTGTGGTCGGCTGGCTGTCAAACGATGGTCGGAGAGGGTCATCGTGGCCGGCGAAGGGAAAGACTAGAAGCTATTCGGCGAGCAGCAAGAAGGAAGAAGAAGATGAGGAAGTTGTGGGAGTTTGAGGTGTAAATGGTTGGTCAAGTTAGGTGAGAGGAGAGAGAATTTGCTATATACAAAGGCTTGGTCAAATGGTTAAATGTTAGGTTGTCAAAAGTTTGACATGACCACACCTTGTCCATCTCTTAACACTTGTCCATCTTGTCTTCCCAATGAGATCCAATGGTCCACATCTCCCTCTTGTGTTCAGCAGCCTTAGGAGTATGCAAGGACCAATTTGCCCTTCTTCAAATGAATGGGCAAAGTTCTAGGTTTGAGGGACAAAACAGTCATTCTACCCCCGACGTTCAAAATGTCGTTTTTCTCGTTCCAAAATCCTTCGATAGGGCGACAGCCAATCCGAATAACGCTGAAATTATTTATTTTTCATTTCAAATCTTTCAAAACTCGTTTCTGGTGATTTCCTCTATCAAACGTGGTTCCAGCCTATCTCAAACTGATGGGCAGCTTTTGCAAACATTACGCATATCGACCCCGTGATTCATATCACGTTCAGGGCTCGTCAATTCATGGCGACTTTGGTTGTCATGTAATTGTGAGGGCTTATCGCTAGTGCCTATGGTCTCAATCGTCACTGTCTGATTTAGGAAAATTTTGCAAATCATACATTGGTTAAGCGACATTATGACATTGTGATTTCCAGTCGATTTCAGGCTCAGTAATAAGAAGTGTGTATATGGAGATGTATTTCAGTTGTATTCTGCTCGAACCTGATCAATTCGAGTAGACCGACCGAAGGGGAAAGGCTAACGTGAGACAAGGTACGTGGACTTGGGGAACTCGAATAAGAAATGACGCTTTGACCATAAAGATTGTCGAGGGGATATTTAGAGCCATAAAAAGGTCGATACAATAACGATTAAGGAATGCCTTGCGAGTGTCATACAATTGGAGCGCAGGTGATCCCGTTTAACCAACATATGATTTGTAAATTTTTTCCTAAATCGAACGGTGAAGATCGAGACCTTAGGAGCTAGTGATAGACCCTCACAATTACATGACAACCAAAGCCGCCACGAATTGACGAGCCCTAAACGTGTTATGAATCATGGAGTCGATACGCGTAATGTCTGCAAAAGTTGCCTGTCGGTTTGGGATAGGCTGGAACCACGTCTAATAGAGAAAACTATTAGAAACGAGCCTTGAAAGTTTGAAAATGGAAAATCAAGAATTCCAACATTATTTGGATTGGTCGTCGCCCTATCGAAGATTTCCAGGATGAGAAAAATGACATTTTGAACGTCGAGGGTAAAATGATCGTTTTGCCCCTCAAGCTTAGAACTTTGCCCAAGCAAATGAAGAAGGGAAAATTTGACATTTAACCTCCCAAGAGCTGCCAAAATTTATGGAGGAATAAGGACCATTGGATCTCATTGGTAAAGCAATTGGACAAGTGTCCAAAGATTAGCTAAAGAGTAGTCTAGTCAACTATGCCACAACTATCATTCAACTCTCTTTGACCAAGCTTTGGATAAAGCTTTCTCTCTCTCCTAGCCTTTGCATTTCGGCCAGACCACCAAGAAAATCGAACCCAAAGCTTCTTCATCATCTTCCTCCAACCTATTGCCTGGGGACCAGATTTTGGGCTCCACTTCGCCGGCCACCACGGCCATCTCCGGCCACTTTTTGACTTCCGGTCGGCCACAGAAACAAAGATATATATCTTTCCGACATTCTTCAACAAGAATCGAGGCATTTAGAGGACCGAGGAGTCCAGCGCAAGGATTCTCCCAAAAGCCGATAGATTAGGACTCAAACTGAGGTAGGTTTGATTCTCAGTCCCTTTGGTGGTCGGAATGTTGGAATCTTTGGCTCAAATTTTGTGGAGATCAAGCAGAGACGTGTAGGAATCTATGGTAACAAGTTGGGCTTGATTTGATAAGTATTTTACCCTGAACCAACCTTGTATATTTTGCCTAGAAACTGCTAGAAAACTGACTTGAAGGAACCAACGGCGTTGCCGAATTTTCGATGACCAATCGACTCGAAACTCACGATGAGCTTCCCAAACCCCTAGATAAACATGTTAAGGGGTAGAATGTTGATCCAATGATGGATTTAGGAGTGATTGAGGTCTGAATGTGTTTGGTTTGCACCGAACCAAGAAGGATCGGTTCAGTTTGAGGCAAACCAAATTTGTGAGGGGGCTGGGGATGAATGAGTTGAGCTCCAAATTGATAATTAGGGCATGATAAGAGAATGAGGGTTATGCATTGAAGGTTTATGGTTTATGGATTAAGGAAATTGGGCATGAAAATTGACTAATTGATTGGAAATGCTAGGTTATACGATGGATTGGCCTTGAACCATGGTTGGCCGAGACCTTGAGAGTCCACAGGGAGTAACTTGGGTTGCCAAATCAAAGGTAAGGAAATTCCTAAATCGAGGCTAGGGGGATTGGACTCGATTGGGTAAGTCGATGGTCGATTGGAATGATTTTTGAGAAATTGCCAAATGAGATAGTTGTGATATGTCCTAAGACGTTAAAGAATGGTCGTGCGACGTAGCCTATGCTTGAGATGTTTGATTTGTCTGTGAACCTTTTGAATTGATTTGAATGCCACGGAATTTATGAAATGTATTAAAATGCACATTTGCCATTGATTGTGAAATTTGAATTGAAAATCAAGGTATTCAATATGATGTGGCATGAGCATAGCATGGCGAGACCATGAGGAGTGTGAGACGCGAGGTGGGAGGTTGAGACCCTAATGCGATGAGGTCGCGGGGTGAAGTATGATTAAATGGTGCCCTGATGCGACAAAGTCGTGGGGTTGAGATAGCCACAGTCCTGATGTGATCTAATCGCGGGACGGAGTATGAGCTCATAAACCTTGCCTGGAGATGAATCAAGATCTGATGCGTTTACGCGGGCCGAGCCTGAGGCGACTAGTTCGCGGGCTAGAGAATGAGGCAAGTAGAGGTTGATGGATGTGGTGAAGTGGCAGACTGAGTATACTTATGCATAAGAGTATGACACGAGGTCATAAATGCATGTCTGCCTTCTGTTTGTTGTTGTTTATTGAGTTGTGATTGTTATGCCTATGTGTTCACGAGTTTGGATCTGTCAAGTGACGTGACTGCCTAAGTGGATTGTCAACCTAACCTAGGGTTAGGACCCAACTTACTTAGATTTATATCTCACCCCAGTAGGGGCTTCATTTTTCAAGTTCCGGGCGGAGGGAGTACGAGTTTGCTATAGAGTAGCATTTAAAGGGATAGTGGACAGTTGTGTTTATAGTATATTTGTCTTTCGTGATATTAGGATTGTATATCCGATTGGCAGGTTAAGAGTTAAACCTACGTGTATTGGTTGTTGATTTTGATGTATCTGTCCTAAGTCATCGGGTACAGTTGTATTTATATAATTCAAGAAGGCATCGCTTTCGCATGCATATTTCTATATGATATTGGCCATTGGATCCTGGAGCATTATGAATGAACGGCATGGACAGGGATGTTCGCGTGCTCGTCGAGTTCGGGGCGTGACAGGCATCACCCGCGCTCTAATTGTATGACACTCGCAAGGCAATCCTTAATCGTTCTTAGATCGGCTTCTTGGTGGTTCTAAATATCCCCTCGACAATCCTTATGGTCAAAGCGTCATTTCCTATCCGAGTCGCTTAGATCCACATACCTCATCTCGCGTTAGCCTTTCCCTTTTGGTCAGCCTACTCAAATTGATCAGATTTGAGCGAACTCTGACTGAAACACATCGCATGATATATATAAACTTCTCATTACTGAGTCTGAAATTGACTAGAAATCAGAATGTCGCATGAATAGTGTTCACTTCCCCAGCAACCAGAAATCATACCTTTTAATGTAAGCTCGAGGGTACGGCTCCAGTTGTGTAGATCCAAGGTCTTCCCAGAAAAAATCCAAACGCGCTTGGTAAGTCCATTACTTGGAAGTTGATAGAAAATTTGGTTGGACTAATGAAGACATCCAACTTAATCTCACCTGCCACCACCTTCCTCATTCCATCGAAGGCTCTGATAGTTGCCTTGGAAGTTCGAATCATTTTCTCTTTGATGCCCAAGCTTCTCGATATGGCCTAAAGACAAATGTTAAAAGTTGATCTGTTATCAATTAATACATGAGCTACTCGCTTCCCATGATAATGAGAAGTGAGGTGTAAAGCCTTGTTGTGCCCTCATCCTTCCACACGAAAGTCTTCGTTTGAAAAACTCGTTTGATCCTTTAAAAGGATTGCTCCAATAAAGTCTCACAATTGTACTTCGTTGATAGTTTCAGGGACATGTACGTCATTCAGCACTTTCAGCAGCGCGTCCTTATGTTTCTCAAAGTTGATGAACAAATCCAATAAGGATATTTGAGCAGACATTTTCCTTAGTTGTTCTATCACTTCAAATTCACTAGTTTTGACGATGGATAGGAGTTTTTCCGCATCTTCTTTCGATACCTCATTTTTCTCCGATTCACCTTTCCTAGAGACATAAAATCGTCCGGACCTCATCACAACATCTATTTCTCTTGTCCCATAATTCCAATGGGCTGCCTTAGGGTCATATCTTTCACCGGCAGGACTTTTATGGTCACTATCTTCAAGTTGGATGTCTCTAATTTAGATTCATCGTCTGTTTCATCCTTTGATAGAAGGATTACAACAGGTTTAATCGAACAATCCTCTTCTTAGCTCAGTTTCTCAAGCTCGCCTAGTTTGATCACCACAGTTGTAGTAGTTCCAACCATTGCCACAATATTATCAAAGTCTTCTGAGAAATCCTCATGCTCCAACTGATGATGTTTGTCAGCGACACTTGATTCTGTTGAAGTTGCTAAATTCAACTGTTTTCTCACTTTCTCGAATAGTTCGGTCAAGCTTTGCCACTGAGCTCTTAATTTCTCCATCCTAACATATTGCTCGATATTGAGTTTCCCATTTGTCGTCCGAGAATAGCTGCATGTTGCCAATCGGAGTGACACATCTTTCATCTCCCATAAGAGATCATTCATTTGCTCTTCGATGCGTGGAAATGTTCCGACATCATTTGGTTGAGTGATGATTCAGATTCTTCTGCAAGAGTCTCTATCACATATTTCAAGACCTCTGATTGAACATGATCATCCATACACCCCATCCATCAGGTATAATATCCTCTATTTTTTGAAAGAAATTGGGTGGAGTAGAGTATTTCACCTTAAAGTTATACCTTCCAGAATCCTCGCCCAAATTATCTACAACTTCGCCTCTTTCTAGTACTTTAGCCACAAATCTGCAATCAACCAGACTTCGCTTGGTGGCTTTCAATTCATCTTTGTCAAGTTCCTCTTTTGGTTTGATGATTAGTTCGACGTCACCTACCAAACTCTCGCGAGGGATACTCCACAAATTTCCTTGTTTGGTCTCCACCACAAACTGATTCTAACTCAAATTTACAGAGGCAAGAGTTCCTTCGAATGACTCATCGATGGTGTCTACGATTATCACTAGGCTCATCAGCTTAGTGATGCATAACTTTTTCCTTTCAATTGACACCTCCTCTTCTTGTGGGTATGAGTATGTTATAGCCAGAATGTCATTCAGCCTAGCAACATTTACTTTTAGGTCTAGACTGCTTTCTTCCACGTCGTCAAGAATCATGCCAACCACTTGGTAGTTAAGAAGTGGGTTATCTTGTACATTCGGGGCCACATCGTCGAATTTTAGAATTTTGTTGTCAATAAGAGCCTGCACCTTCATCTTGAGGATATAGCAGTTGTCTATATTATGCCCCCTTTCGCCCATATGATAAGCGCAAGTTTGGCTATATCAAAATCAGAGTACCTTGCTGGGTTTGCTCAGGGAGATTCCTTTGCAATTAAATGATGTTCCAGTAACATCGGGAGCAATTTAGACAACAGTCTCGGGAGTTGTGAAAATTGCTTCTATGGCAGTTTCTTCTTCGTTTCTTGCCCCTTAGGTGTCGACCAGGATGTTCCTTCCTTGACCTGACTAGAGTTAGCAAACTGCTTGGGCCTCGGCGGGTTTGGCACGAAAGTTATGTCAATTTCGATTTCTCTCTCCTTTCTTGCGATATATTGCCTTCTGATCGGAGCTTCTGGTGGCTTCATTTCTCTTAAGGCTCAATCCAACCTTTCAGCTACCTTTATTAAGTGCGTGATGGTTTGGCACCCAGAGGTATTCAGCCTATCAAAGTATTCAAATGGGAGCACCTTCCAGAACAAATCGACCTGTTCGTCCTCTGGGATAGGCGGTCTAACTTAGGTCGCCAAATTCGACCACCTTTGAGAATATGTCCTGATTGTCTCGTTCTTTTCTTTCATGGTTCGCGGCAAATCCTCCCTTGTTGGAGCAGTCGTAGTGTTAAACATATATATTGGCAAAGGAAATCTTTAGCTAGATATTTCTATACGTCATAGTCATTCGGATCAAACTCAAAAACCAAGCTAAAGCGGCGCCGACCAAACTTTCTTTGAATGTGTTCACGAGCAAAGGAATAAAATCCGAGTAGTGTGCCGTCTTGCGCAAGTAATACTTGAGGTGAGCACAAGGACAACTCGTCTTATTATACTTCCTTACAAAGTCTAGTTCTTTGTAATCCGGAGGAGTCTCAACCTTTGCAAAGGGAGATATTTTGTCAAAACGAGCCAACTCATAGCCTTGACTGCTGAAGCATTCTTCGATCTTAGTCATCATCTTGGCTTCTACTTCGGTCTTTACTGCCAGTTTTTCTTAATCCTCTTTTTCAAGGTTGATGATAATAGGGGGTGTCTTCCGTCGATGGTGAATATTTGACGCTTAATTATGTTTAGGAATACGTTGGACATCTTCAGCTGGCTTTTTATCAATCATATTAGTCATCGGGGGTTGACGAGCGTGATTCAGGTTTGGCGTTACTATTTGTTTGGCTTGAGAGGCTTTCAGCATAGCCTTGATCTCAACCATCATAGTAGTCATGCTAGTCATCTGAGTTTCCAATATGCCAACTCATGGAGTTAGTTCCTGTTGCTCGATTCTCGTTTTAAGTTGAGTGTAAAAATGATGTTTAGGCAGTTTTGTGATTGAAGAACACCTGTTTAAAGAGCAATACGAAAGTAGGTTTCATGTCAAGAAGAATGGGAAAGTACAGAATCCTTTCAATTGCATGTTTTCTACTAATTAATGAGAAAAAGGGCTTCCATATGAGCCTTAGCCTCATTGGTTAGTTCTTTCAATCATTTGTTTGGAGAACACATGAAATTAAAAGAAACGTAACCCATGGCGACAGTTTTCTATGCATAGATGAAATATGTTTGTATATACAAATGCATTAGAAATCAATGTTTATTACAATTTTGCGTTCAAATGCCAAGTCATCATAATGTTCAGACATTCTAGGCTTGGTAGAGCCATCCTATCCAAGTTTGGGCTGCTTGGGACCTAAGGAGTCCTCCATGCCTCAGTAACGATCAAATTCCTTAGTTTAGGACTCTTCATGTTCACTATGTACTGGTGATCCCATGTCTTCGAATATATATGGCTCCACTCCGGGTACATATAGCCAAATGTATTCTGGCACGTATGGCTCCACAAAACTACGTTTGATCATCTGAAAACGTTGGATGTAATCAATAGAGGCTCTATATATATCCATTTCTGGAGTAATGTCATCCAGCCATTCCACATCTTCTGTCTGGGAATCTTTCAAAGAGCATATGGTGAATTTCACCTTGGCTTCAAACTGCTTTTTCTTTTTCCCTGTGAAGGTCTCTCTCAGCATGTCAAATGAGAAGACACCTGGTCGTGGCAATGAAGGGATCTCTTGCAATGCCCCAAACGGTCGGATAACCCTCCTAGGGTAATATGTAGTATATCACTTGTGAATCCTAACAATGAGACTGAATTTCCACCATTACATGTAAGTTTGGTTTTACCTAATGTTGGTAATCTAAGCTGTCATCGGAGTTGCTCTAGCTTTACAGTCCTAAGAAATTCCATCCATTCTTTAAAATGGAACCTCAGGATTCGAGTATGGGCCAGGATAAAAGTCTTAAGGGGATGAATGTTAAAACTGATTTCAGTGAAATCCTTGCAGATGTGGAATTGTTTAATATGGAAAGTACCACAAGTATAAAAGAACACTAGAGGTTCTAAAGATTCAGGGAGATGAAGATTTCGGCAAGAATAAGGTTCGAATAATCCTACCCGTAATGGACTTGTTTAACCACTACGGCCATGATAGGGTCAAAGGGTACATATGAGATTAGAAATAGCGCAAAGCTAAATAATGCTAGAACAAAGGCTCTACCAAACTTGGTTCATTTACTAACAAGAGAGTTGGGAAACCTATTCAGAAGAAAGGACAAGCATACCCGTCCATATTTACTTTTGGTTTCTAGTTCTATCTCAGTCCGA
Source organism: Rhodomyrtus tomentosa (assembly GCA_028455895.1). Taxonomy (NCBI): domain Eukaryota; kingdom Viridiplantae; phylum Streptophyta; class Magnoliopsida; order Myrtales; family Myrtaceae; genus Rhodomyrtus; species Rhodomyrtus tomentosa. Next base: position 21,943,660 of record JAPCWY010000011.1, read on the forward strand.
CTTGTACCGAGGAACTTAGCCAGTTAACTGAAAGGTTCGAGTCCTATTGGGGGTTGAACTAAGAGATGGTTGAAATCAACTCCAATGGAAGCGCTATACTCCTCCAATGTAGGGGTAATCTCCAATCCCTCCATCCAGAATGTAGTCGTGGTGGGTCCCAATAACACGTCATAGCTTGGATAAAGGTAGGTAGGCATTCAATCTTTAATAGGTCCAACAGATAAACTAATCGCAATCTGGCATACATTTGACTGGCTTCGCCCATGCTATTCCACCAGGCTTAAAGATCATCTTGAGGAATTCTGAACACCCAGATGTCATCCTTCCCCATCAAGTCTAGAATGTACAAATGATTTTTTGAAAAATCAATCGCCATAGGTTACTCTAAAATGCGAGTATGTAAATGTCATGAAATATGCATGAATCGATTCAATTACATATTTCAATTAGTGAAATGAAAATTAGATTTTTCATTAAGTCTAAAGACCTTTAATGGGGTCTAATTTAAATTTCAATTAAATGAAGTATGCCATTGATCGGGGTCATACCGTGACTGAAGATAATAACAATGTCACATTCCATTGGTCAAAACATCAAATTGATCAAAGAATGTAAAGAAACATATCCTTATGAAAATTCATTAAGGGAGAGACAAATCGCCAAGTGCGAACTTCAAAGCAGGGCATCTAATAGCCTTATTCTTCAAACAAGAAATTCATAAAAGACCAATGGAATGTGGGGTTTACACTACCCAAAACTTAATATCTCTAGGGTCTAGTTCTCCTCAAAAGGGTAGTCGACTGGAGTCTATTCAAGATGGCTCGGCTCATCTGCCCATTCTTTGGTCCAAGGTATGATCACTTTAGGAGACTTTTAACCCTCTTTAGGCTTGATCTTCTCGAGGATGATGTGCTTTGGTCTGGTCTTGAAAGTAGGGCATCTCCTCCTACCCCAAAGAGTCAACATTAGTTTGTTCTCTTTATCTTGCCGCTTAGTCTTTTGGCGAGCGTACGCTTCACTAACCAGGCCATTGCAGTGAACATTTCATCGGATTGCCGTTTGAACTTGAGGTTGTCGACCTAGTAACGGGTCTGACAATCTTCTGCAGATCCTAAGTTACGTCCAGTCTCGCGACCATGCACAAACCTTGTAAAGTGTAGCCTTGTCTTCGCTCCCAAACGAGTTACTTTTCTCAAGTACTCGAAGTTACCAGCTCAGACGAATACTTAGGGAATAGAGGCATCCTATCCCTATCATTGTCATTTTAATCAGTCACTCGAACAATTCCAAAATGTATGCCATGCATTTAGATGCAAATGATATCTAACATGTGAATATATTAAGAACAAACATAAGAAAATACATTGAGCATTAAATGTCTTACCAACTCCAATACCCAGGGAATGTTAGGTGTTTTCTTGTAACAATGAGTGGTTTTAGGTATACTAACCATCCAGAGACATGCGCAAGAGACAAGTAGGGGGCATACTCTAAAAAATCTGAATTCGGGTGAAAAACTTACGACTCAAGCTCCCATGATCTAGATATGACAGATTCCTCCCTAAGAGTACCCACTCAAAAGGGCTAGATATCAGCAATTTGGATTGTGAGTAGGAACGAACACGAAAGCCTCCAGTGCCATCAAACACGAGATTCTTTTGCACATTTTCCCTATTTAAGGTAACCTAGAAGTGGTTGCAATCGAGGTGACCGCCAGTGTACGAGATGTGTCGTGGTCATCACAACGTAAAGTCATGCACGACAGTTCGTATCAAACACCGCTTCAATATGTGCGTAAAATAAAAACACATTCCCAACTCCAACCTGTAGAAAAGATGTCAGCAAACACTCCACCCTTTATTTCTTCAATCTGCAAAAACATCTAACACAATAGTTAGGATACGTACCTCACCTTCGAGAGCATCTGCAGAAAATAAGGTTAGATAAACCAATCGACTTTCTAATCGGCTCAAGTCCTTCAAAATTCCTAACCATAGATTTTGGTTTGGAGTAAGTCCCTAGTAAAGTCGCCAGTTTGTCGACCTTCTCGGGTTTTGGCGAGGGGCTAATGGGCCGTCCCGTCTGATTGGACGCGGGCCTGTCCCAAGGGCCATTATCCAAGTCGCAATGGAGGTATATGCAATCGACCTTCGGTGTGGTCTAGTGACATGTGATATGTGTACATGCCAATGAGTTGTCACTAATCGTTTTGCGAAAGGTACGATCGGAAACCCTATTGAATAGTTGAGAGCTTCTGTTCGATTATGCGATAACCAAAGAAATAGGATCGGGAACTTAGTTACGCCGACTATTAGAGTGGCCGCCCTTTTGATACCTAGATTGAATGAATTATCTAACCCTAAGATTTCATGCAGATGAGTGGGGTACGAACCCTAGTTTTAGGAATTCATGCAGATAGGAATGGCTACCCTAACATTCACAATCAATAAAGAAAGTGCACATATCAAGGATCCAATATATGCGGATAAATCATATGAATACAGCATGGCATCCCTAGTAAGACTCTATTGGCCTAAAAAAGTATCAATCACGGCTCAGGAATAATGTAGACAAGACGTACCCATTAGGGGCAAAATCGTAATTTTGAAGCAATTTGGGATAATTTCCCCTAAAAAGGGAAATGTTGTCATTTCAAAAGAAATTTGGAGCCAAAAGGGGTTGGAAATAGGATTGATCATCAAATCAATCTATTTCCTATTTTTCGACAATTTTCAGAATTTTCTGAAATTTTGAGAGAGTGATTTACCCTTTGAGGGTAAAATCATCATTTTAAAAAAATGAGATGTGAAAATCCTAGACGGAAGGATTGGCCACCCATCATGACCCATCACCTAATTCTGGTAATTTTCACAAATTTTAGAGTAGGAAAGACGATTTACCCTTTGAGAGGTAAAATCGACATTGCAAGGAAAAGTATTGTCACCTAACTAACCATAATCCTTATCTTGACATCTTCAACCTATCTCTTATATAAAGTAGAGGGCGATTTACCCCTAAAGGGAAAAATCATCAATTTTAAGAAGAATGGATAAGAAATCCCAAAAATCAGAGTGACCAGTTGTTTGTAGTTAATCCTTAATTTTTGGGAATCTCTTGAGTGTCCAAGAATTTTCTACAATTTTCTTACATTTTTTGAAAATTTTTAGAATTTTTTAACATTTTTTAGAATTTTCTATAATTTTTTTGATTTTTTTTTAAAAAAATTATTTTTTGAATTTTTTATTAAAAAATATGATTCGGCCCGGTTCGAACCGATCCACTCGAACCGAAACCCGGCCTTGACCCAGATCCGCGCGATCGACCCTATCAAAACAATGTTGTTCCGCCTTTTTTTATTTTTCTATTATTCGGATTTAATCTGACGGCTCCTATTGAACCACGTGGCTAATCTACGGTCTTAGAATTGGCTTACTAAATCCTACAGCTCAGATCAAAAGCCGACTACGCCTTAACCGCTAGATCTGATTATTTAGATCTATGGCCAAGATCGAATGACTCGGTTAGTCCTCGACCGTCCGATCAAACTATTTATTCTTTATTTTTTAAAATTCGATTTTTATTAACAAAATTTCTAAAACTGATCGAAAGCACCAAGCCAACACGTGGCACAACTTAGATTGTCCGATCATCTAACAGAAATATACCCGACTCTAACGACCTAGATAACGTGGCTGCCACGTAGCATGCCACGTCAGCGTCACGTCAACAAGTTGACCACTCTGACCGCCATGTCATTGTCTTCTTCATGGAATACTCTACACCTGCAATGAACGGCTGACAGCCTTCGACAACTATCCAACGGTGAAATCTCAACGGAATCGAGTAGGACCGGCGCCAATCAAGTCATCTCAACATCGCGAGTAACATATTTCAGAATTAAACGTGATTATCCAAGATAACTAGACTAATCGAGCTATAACCAGATCAACCATGGCTATGCTAATCAAGCAACAGAGAACATATTGAGCTAATTCCTCCACAAGATCACATCCATAGGAGTTTAGAATACTTACCTACAGGTTAGATTGACCTGGTATGGTCTAGGATGACCTAGACAAGCTTTGACTAAATCGGCAATGGCAACAAGTTTCAAATGCAAGGTTCGACTCGATTTCAATGCAATCAAAATAGATAAACATTCTTAGTGATGTCTTAGAGATGTTTCGCAGACATCAATTGCAAGAATTAAAATCGAAATGAAGATCTGTGACATTCTAATTTCCTGTCATTTCGAGACTCATTAATGAGAATGTATCTAATAATGTGTTTCAGTCGTATATCGCTCAGATCTGATCAATCTCAAGTTGACTGACCAAACGGGAAAGGCTAACGCGAGGCAAGGCACGTTGACCTAGGGAACTCGAATAGGAAATGACATTTTGACCATAAGAATTGTCGGGGAGACATTTAGAGCCATAAAAAGGCCGATCTAAGAACTATTAAGGAATGCATTGCTAGCGTTATACGATTGGAGCACGGGTGATAGCGCTTAACCAATGTATAATTTACAAAATTTGCAAAATGGTAATTTTACCCTCGACGTCCGGAACGTCGTTTTTCTAATTGCAATTTCCTTCGATAAGGCGACGACCAATCCAGTTATAATGTTGGAATCCTTGATTCTCTATTTTCTAATTTCGAGACTCATTTCTGAATCATTTCTCTATCAGATGTGGTTCTAGCCTATCTCTAACTAACGAGCGGTTTTTGTAGACGTTACATGTACCGACCTTGTGATTTATATCACAATTAGGGCTCGTCAATTCGTGGCGGCTTTGGTTGTTATGTAATTGTGAGGGTTTATCACTAGTCTCTATGGTCTCGATCGTCACAGTCCGATTTAGGATAATTTGCAAATCATACGCTAGTTAAGCGGCATCACTCGCGTTCCAATCGTACGACACTCGCGTGGTAATCCTTAATCGTTCTTAGATCGGCCTATTGGCGGTTCTAAATATCCCCTCGACAATCCTTCTGGTCAAAGCGTCATTTCTTATCCGAGTCGCCTAGGTGCACGTACCTCGTCTCGTTTTAGCCTTTCCCCTTAAGTCAGCCTACTCAAATTGATCAGATTTGAGCGGAATACAACTGAAACATATCGCTTGATATATATAAACTTCTCATTACAGAGTCTGAAGTTGATTGAAAATCAGAATGTCACACTGGCCTTACCACCTAATCTATCCCAAGTGCACAACGTCTTCCATGTGTCCATGCTACGGAAGTACGAATCGGACCGCATGTGCTGGGCTATGAGGTTATAGAAGTGGATGACAAAGTATCCTACATGGAGAAGCCAGTTAGAATCGAAGATCGAAAGGAGCAAATTCTGAGGAATAAAACAATTCCATTGATCAAAGTTGTTTGGGAGCACCATGGAACCAAATGTGCTACGTGGGATAGGGAGGAAACGATGAGGCGTCAATACCCCCATTTGTTTGAGTAACTGGGTTTAATATAAATTTCAAGAACGAATTTTTTGTAAGGGGGGAAGAGTTGTGACATTCTGATTTTCCTGTCACTTCGAGACTCATTAATGAGAATGTATCTAACGATGTGTTTTAGTCGTACCTCACTCAAATTTGATCAATCTCGAGTTGACTAACCTAAAGGGAAAGGCTAATGCAAGGCAAGGTACGTGGACCTAGGGAACTCGAATAGAAAATGACACTTTGACCATAAGGATTGTCGAGGGGACATTTAGGGCAATAAAAAGGCCGATCTAAGAACGATTAAGGAATGCATCGCTAGCGTTATACGATTGGAGCGCGGATGATGGCGCTTAACCAATGTATAATTTGCAAAATTTTTCTAAATCGAACAGCAACGATCGAGACTATCGGAACTAGTGATAGCCCTTCACAATTACATGACAATCAAAGTCGCCATGAATTGACGAGGCCTTATTATGATATGAATCACAAGGTCGATACACGTAACGTTTGCAAAAGTCGTCCGTCAGTTCGAGATAGGCTGAAACCACATCTGATAGAAAAATGATTCAAAAGCGAGTCTCGAAATTAGAAAATAGAGAATCAAGGATTCCAGCATTATAATTGGATTGGTCGTCGCCTTATCAAAGGAAATTAGAATTAGAAAAATGACGTTCCGGACGTCGAGGGTAAAATTACCATTTTGCCCCTCAAGCCTTGGCCTTGCCTTAATAATTGAACAAGGACATTTTGGTCATTGATATCCCTCCATAGTTTACGAAAATTGGAGAGATTGAGAGCCATTGGATGAAGCATTGATTGACCCTTTGGACAAGTATCAAAGGATTAATCATTGATGTGAATGGGGACACTTTTAACCTACCATTCAACCAAGTTTAACAAGCCATTTGAGTATATACCTCACCCTCTCTCTCTTTAGCCGAACACCCCCCTCCAATCTGCCGATTATCTTCTTCTTATTCTTCTTCTCTTCATCGTCGAGAGCTCTAGCCGACCAGCCGTAGCCCACTAGTTTGCCGCCATCGACTGCCACCTCTGGCCGCCGCTTGGACCCGAGCCGATCACCATCCCCTTCCTCATCCTCTTGCTGACATCCTCCAAGTGGAAACAACTCATTTGACCCACTGAGGAGTCCCGGCCGGCCATTCTCCCGAAAGTCGACGAAAACCATCGCACTGGAGGTAAGCTACTATTTAGACTCCGTAGGACCCCGAAACCTTTGATTCTTTCGGCCAAATTTTGTGGACATCTAGAAGACATGTAGGCTGAACTGTGGAAAAAAGTTTGGATGAATTTGATGGAGTTTTGGCCTTAAATGGGTCTTGTGTTTGAAGGACAAAAACTGATCTATTGAAGACCCGGAGGAACCGGCGCCGTTCAAGGACTTTCCGGCGTCGCCTTGGCTTCAAATTTTCGGTAAGGCTTCCAAAAAATGCCTTGTTCGGTTCTGTTCATGCCGAGATATGGGAGTTGTTTGGGATTCAAATGAGCTCAAATTTCATCGTTGAGATGTATGAGGATGTCAATTAATATGTCAATAAGGTTCATGCTGCATGGATTGATGAATTGAGCAAGGAAAATTGACGAATTGGATGAATTTCCTTAGGTTGCGCAATTGACTTGTTATAGGATAATTGGACTGAACCATTGAAGGGCTTGGAAGGAGAATTTTGTTGGTTTTAGCACAAGGTAAGGAGTTTCTAAACCTTGGCTAGGAAGATTGGACTCAATTGGGTGAATTGAGTGTGAATTGGATTGATTCCTATAAGTTTATGAAGAGATTGTCTTTATGTGTCCTTGAGAGATGTAGACGGCTTGCATGCTTAACAATATCTGTGTCACAAATTGATTGTCGCATTTGACTGTTGAATTTGATTATCTCAAATGCCATAGGTGTGTTGTTCATGCATGTGTTTGCACTTGATTATGTATTATGAATTAAAGTGAATATATGGCATGTCTGAAAAATTATGACACCGTGAGGTGTTGAGACACGGGATTATGTGGATGGATACCCTGAGACGTTGAGACGTGGGGTTTGAGTTGAACGATACCTTAAGGTGCACGAGACGCGGGGTTGAGATGGCTATAGTCCTAATGCATTGAAACATGGGACGGAGTTTGAGATGTGTCGACATAAGCCTGGAGTGAAATTAAAAACTTGATGTGTTTATGCAGGTTTGTCAATGTGATGGTCTGAGGCATATTTATGCGGACCGAACCTGAGGCGTTCTAAACGCGAGCGTGAAAATGAGGTGGACTAGAAAGGTGAAAAGTGTGATTTGGCATGGCAATGTGTGTTTGATTCTAGTGATGTGATATGGTGCCATGATTGCATGCCTGACACTCGTTCTATCCGTATGTTATATAATGACTGTTGAATGTTTCATGTGATGGCAAGTGCGTTTGTCCTTGATTGCATTCGCCTGAGTGTACGGTCAGCCTAACCTAGGGTTAGGACCTACCTTATTGAAATGTAAATCTCACCTCATTGTGGGATCTTAATTTTCAAATCCTAGGCCGTGAGAATGTGGCCAATCAGATTTGGCGACCCAAAGAGATGTCGATGTATTTTGATGAGTTCCCAGACAGACAGAGGACAATGTATGTTAGGAAATGTACCGTAGTTTAGGTCGTCGAGGGTGGTAACAGTTGGAAGCCTCATAGGTACGAGGCTTGATTTAGAAAGGTAGGAGATGTTTTTACGAGGCCATTGAAGCCCACTGAGGTACCCCGCGGGGTAATCCCTAGCTGGTGTCATCCCGCTCGGGATTCGATGGAGGCCGATGGGTCAATAGCTGGCTCGAGAAATGTTCCTGAGAGAACCCGACCCTAGAGGACACTGACGAGGTCATCGAGATCGAGGCCACCGAGGACGATTAGGTGGAGTCGTCAGCTAATGAGACACTCGAGAACACCGTGAAGGTTTGCTTTGAGACTCTCTCGGAGTACGAGCCATCTGAAAATGCTGAGGAGACTGATGATTCCAGTAGCTTGACTTAGGAGTCTTTGTCCTTCTAATTTGATATTTTGATGATGACCTCAATGCCTGTTTCTTTTAGGAGATGTGATGATCCTCTTTGTATTGACCCTGTCACCCCTACTGATCAGTTGGTTTAGGCCAGCGCTTTTGTATGAACATGATAGAAGGTTATGTATATTACTAGCGTTCTCTTTACCCTGGTCCCCTTTATTATTGTACAGAGGAGTTTGTAGATTGTCGCTTCCGCATGCTATTAATCTTACGTATCTTTCGTTGTATGTGAATCCCGAGACACTCGAGAGAGTTGTTGCTTGCAGGAAGTCGCGCGCTCGTGCCTAGAGCGCAGGGCGTGACAAGATCGACCATTGAAGGTCAAAGATGGAGCTCGAATGTTGACTTATCGATTTTCGAGATCAAAGGCGACGCGAGTGGGCACGATCGACTTTGTGGAGCTAGAGGAAACCTTTTCAAGTGGAGTTGCGACTTGATTCAGCTTGAATCACCGTCGCCGATCACTTGCAAGTCAAGCTCAAGTCCTCGACAACGGAGGTCAGTGGACGAGCTCTTTCCCTCATTCTTTTCCTCTCTCAATTATGTTCTTCCTCTTCAACCGAATGAATCAACTCCTCACTCTCTTTCAGTTATCTTTTCTTTTTTCTTCAAAAATTCACCATGTGAGGGATATCCGGCGATGACCATTCACACCTGCAATCACATGCGAAATGGTCACCGGACATCAGTGAACCTTTAGGATGAATTAGTCATCCATTCTGATCATTCGGTGACTTCAATTTCGGTTGAATTTCACCTGCATTTGGCTCAAAAATGACCAATGGATGTTTGACTTTTGTCGACGTAGCTCCAATAGACCCAAGTCGTCGGACCGGGCTCAATCGACAAAGGCTACTTTGATGATCAAAACCCTCAATCAATTTTATCAATCATGGTCGATTGGAAGGCCACTTTCTTGATCATAACTCACCTGTAAATCTACAATTGGCACGGGAATCTGAGGTTTGACAATGACATTATAGTAAACCGGTTCGTCCGATCTGACCAGTCAAAACAGGTTTCGACTTAAGTTTTTCGAAATTAACCAAAAATTTGTGAGAAATTTTCATAATTATACCTCAGATTCGAACTTAGGACATGAATTTTATCTAAAAATGTATTTTTGCCCAAACGTTCTAACAAATTTCTATGAAAACCCCAAATTTTCATTTAATTGCAATTCGAAAATTTGTGAAATTGAGGGCTCAAACAATCAAATTGGACCAAACCACCTATGCTAATCGACTTAGAATGATGAAAAATATTGGGAAGCGATTTCAATTTGTAAAGGTAACCCTTGAATTGAAAGTAATTTCAATTATGCCCAAATTTAAGGACTAAATTGTAATAAAATATGTAATTTTATCCAAATCATGCAATTAAGCCATTTACTCAAACAATTGGTCCAAATTGCAAATAAGGACAATCAGATTGGATGACAAGACTCTCCAACTGCAAAAAAATTACAAATTAAAAGACTCGATTGATATTGTTTACCAAATTCCATCTTATGTGTAACAAAGAGACATAAATGATTGAACTTGGATTTTGAATTTTTATGAGATAAAAAAGACAAGGGATTTTAAAAAAAATATTGACTATTTTTTCATATTTTTGTGACCTCGAATATTATTTTTCTTGAATTTTCAGTTATTTTTCTATTTTCTAAAAAGACTAAAAATGCAAAAAATATAGAATTTTTTTTTGATAAACAATGGTTCCTTAGGCTTAACCAAGGCCACCCAAATTTATTTTTTAATTTTTAAAATTTTATGGATTTTGTTATGAATTTTCTAAAAACAAGCTGAAAAAAGACCCTTGTGAATGGGGGTTAGTTTGTTGCTCATTGGAGACTTGCACAAGAGGTGCCAAGGTTGTCATATTAACCTGGGAAGAAAGGTCTTTGTCTTTCTTTGCCGCAAACCGTTTAGCAAGCGTTCCAACATCTCCAGACCAGCCTTTCTTCATACCTCTCTCTACTTCTTCGGTCATTGCTACGAGGTGATCGAACGATGTCGCAGAAGTACGAAGGACTAGTGTCCACATTATCTACGGTAAGGTGGAGACAAACAATTTCATGAGCTCTCTCTTAGGGGGGACTGGCTTAAGTTGAGATGCAAAATTTCTCCATCTAGTGGCATATTGCTTAACGGTTCCGCCCTTCTTCCTCTCAGCTTCTTCTAGGTCTTCAATGGAGACGAGAATGTCTTTGTTAAAACTAAAATGCTTCATAAAAGCATTTGATGCTTCTTTCCAATCTTCCATGCTGTATATCTCGTAATTAGCGTACCATCTCATCGCCACATCTTTGAGACTCGCTTGGAAAGTCTGAACCAACAAAGGGTCATTGTTCTCATATTTGCGTATTCTGGCCTGATACATCCCAAACGTGCTGCACAGGATTGGAGGTGTTGTCACACCCCGAACCCGGCGAACACGTGAACACCCACCAGGCCGTTGATCTTCGATATTCCCTGTGACATTCCGAATTTCGACCCCTCTCGAGGCTATTGAATGGAAAGATATCGATCGAAATATTTCAATTGTATTTCGCTCGGAGCAGGCCACTCTCGAGTTAACCGACCAAAAGGGAAAGACTAACGCGGAGTCGAGTACATGGATTTAGGAAATTCGAATAAGAAATGGCGCTTTGACCATAAGAATTGTCAAGAGGATATTTTGAGCCAACGGAAATTGATCTAGGAATGATCATGGAATGCTTCGTTAGTGTTATACGGTTGGAACACGGGTGATTCCGCTTAACCAATGTATAATTTGCAAAAATTTTCTAAATCAGATTCCGATGATTAGGACCGCAGGAACTAGAGATAAATCCTCGCAATCACATGACAACCAAAGTCTCCACGAATTGAGAAATCCTAAGGTCGATACGCGTAACGCCTGTAAGAGTTGCTTGTCAGTTTGAGATAAATTGGAATTACAGTCGAGAGAACTCGACATGAATTGGACCTCGGAAGTGGGTATCGGACATTGAGAGATTCCAACATTTGAAAAGAATTGGATGCCGCCTCATCAAGGGTAATTAAGATTCGAAAAAGTGAAATTCAAACCGAAGGTGGAAAATTACCCTTTTGCCCCTTAAAGGACGTTCATTCTATTAAGACCAAAGCAAGGGCAAATTAGTCATTCTCCCTATCCTTAAGTGGCCAAATAAGTGAGGGCATAATGGATATTTGACTCTTGAGATTTTTTTATGTGCAAGATACAAGTATCTCAATTGGAGTGGTAAGTACACCTAGGCTAGGATTAGACACCTAAGAACAATAATTTGTTGTCTAATCTCACCTACCATTCCACTCTCTCTCTTCCTTGGTTTGTGGATGAAGCTAAGCAAGCTGTCTCTCTGTCTTTCTCTTTCCGTTACAACAAGGTATTATGAGCCCAAATTGGCCCATCGTTTGTCCCGTAGAGCCGTTTGAGTGAGAAAAGGTCGCTGCTTGACCCTGTATCGACCCGAAGAATTTCGGGCTTTTTTTGGCTTCATTTTTTGTAAATCCACTTCTCAAATCTAGTTAAGACATATATCTTTGTGTCCATGAATTTTGGTTGGATTTTGATGGGTTTTGGTGGTTGAATCTTCATGGTTTTCAAGATGACAGAAACTGCCCCTACCAGTCAGACTTGAAACCGTGACTCTTTGAGGGTCCTTGAGACATTGTTTTGCTTGAAATTGCTGGTGAGTCATCCTAAGACTTAGCTCTACGTGCTGACTAGCTTGTGGAGGAGTTTGGTTTAATTTAGAAGTGATTTGATAATTAAACTCCGAGATGATTCTCGCTTGGATAGAACCTATCCTGTGGAACCAGTTTGGAAACCATGGCACTTTGCAGTCCATCGAGATGTCATTTGGCTTGGAAATTATTGGTGAGTTATCCAAATACCTAGTATCATGTGTTAGCAAGGTGTATGATAGTTGGAATGGAGTTTAAATGGTGTTTAATGGCTAGTTTCATGTGATTTTCTCCAAGGACAGAATCTGCCCTATACCGAACAGACTTGGAATCGAATGCATTATATGGTCCTTTGGTCAATTTCATTGGCTCAAATTCTTGGTAAGACTCCTTAAGACCTTGCTTGAGATGCTAGGGTAGCTTATGGATAAATTCAAAGTGGACTGAAGGAGTTTTGATGGATGAGTGTTGGTCAAATGCTTAGGAACCGATTTTGGACAGATTTAGAACAAGGACTTATGTCGCCTATTTCGTGGATATTCCTAGCTTAGAGTACCGGTAAGTTATGCCTAAACCTTTATTAGGATGTTATGTTACTAAAGGACGGAGTTTTAAGTTTGATTGAATGATTTCATGGCCTGGTTTTGTGAGAGGCGCGAGGGAGTCCAAATCTATCCAGTTTTGTGAGTTGGCATTCCTTGGCATGTGTGATTGAAAATCGATTGTTTGGGAAGCCCTAATTGAACATGAATGTGTGCCTTAATGGCTATTTGAGCATGTGAGATGAGAAGCCGAAAATTTTGATTGAAAGAAAAGCCAAGATTGAAAGTGGTGAAAAATGTGATTTTGAGTAAAGCTTGAAATTATGAATTGGTCGTAATCATTGAATTCCCTGAGGCTTTACTTGAATTTATACATGCTTGATTGAGAAAATTATGACTCGAAACGTGTTGTGTCCAGTGATAGACATTTGAAAGGAATGCCTCGAGTAGGCGAGGAACTGCTTGATTTCATGAGTTGTTCTTGAATGATGAATTTTGAGACATGAATTGTTTTCTTTAAATGAAAATCTGAGGCTTTCTATAATTGAAATTTTTATGAATAAAATGGCGTGTGGGATCGCCGAGGAATTATATGTGCACTGACGTGTGGGATTGTCAATGGCATATGGGATTGCTGAGAAATTATATTTTGGCCAACGTATTGGGAGGGAGTTACTCCCATTTGACCTGACGAGGTCGTGCAGCTAGAGAGTCCCATACTGATACGATTCATCTCGATTGAAAATGGGAGTTGAGAGTCGTATGGCGACCGAATCATCTCTAGGTCTGGACGTAAGAGTCTCATATGGACTGACGGGTCATATGGAGATTGAATCATCTCGCAGCCCCAAAGTGGGCGACCCAAGATGCGTGAATATGGAAAGATTTTTTTTCCGAAAAAATCAAGAATGATTTTGTGAAAAATTGTTTATGCCTCATGTTTGAAACTTTGCCTCATGATTTGAAAATAGCCTAGAAAGGGGCGTGAAAGTAAAGAATGTGTTTTTTGGAAATTTCAAGCAATGATACTTTTGAGAAAGAAGTGAAAGTTGCCTCATGTTTTTGAGATGATGTCGAGTGCTTGCTTTTGATTGAAAACCCTACCATCGTACGAAGCTCAGATTTTTTGCCATGATTTGTGAATGAGTCGAGTCGATTTGAAGTATTGAAATGTCAGGTGTTGACAAGTACCCTATTTTAAGCATACCAATGTTTTAATACCAAAATACACACGTTTTCTAAAAATGTCTGGAGGTACTGACAGCCTAGTTTAGGGTTAGGTTTGACTTACTGAGATTATATATCTCACCTTATCGTGGGATAATATTTTTTAGGTCCCAAACGAAGGAAACCGAGTTTGTCATGAATTGGCATCTAGAGAAGTCATTGGAGGAAATGAAAATTACACTTTTGTGACCTTAGGGAGGAAATGATATATTTGGGGATTTAGAGTTATAACCTCTGAAGTATGATTGACGTTTATGAAATGTGTACCCCTTTGTCCTAAATCATCCTGTGCTGCTTTATTTTTATGGGGTTTGGCCTCACTTTCGCATACATGTTTCATAAAGAGTTTTATGTTATTGGCCATTGGATACTAGGAGTTCATTAAAGTTAACGACGAAGGTGAGATGCTCGTGTGCTTGCCTGGTTTGGGACGTGGCATTCCCCCAGGGTTCTTCGGCCATAACTCAACTACTCCCTTATTAATCGAAAACGAGAAACAACTCCATACAATCAAAATAAGAGAAGACTCAGGACGAAGGGTACTTCTTCTCATGAACTCTTAATAGAAAATCACAAATTATGATTCTATCTTCAATACAACATGAAATTCTTAAAACTACAAAAGTTTAAATCCATTTCTCTACAAATTCTTCTTCACATATACTAATCCTTAACAAACTTGGGGTTTCATCGATTGGGACCTAAAAAAGTTAATCGCCAACGGGGTGAGATATATATATATATATATCTCAGTAAGTGAAACCCAAACCTAAACCTGAACACCAGTCCCCCTAGACCACAAAACGATACCAAATGTAGGCATTCATCAATGCAATGGCACAAGGCATCCATAAATCAAACATATCAACAAACCAAGCATGGATAAGAATCACAATCATTCATCGCCTAGGCTCTTAGCCGCAGTGTACTTCTCTCGTACTTTGGCCAATTAATATCAGCGAGGCTATAAGCCAATCGATATCATCAGGGCTCATAGCCAATTGGTACCACCAGGGCTACAAGCCAATCGGTACCTCTAAGGCTCACAGCCAATTGCTATTATAGAGGCTCACAGCCATTTGATACCACGATGGCTACAAGCCAATTGGTATCACTGGGGTACTCTGGCCAATGCGATCTCCGGGGCACCAAGCTAATTGATAGCTGGGGGGACTACAGCTATAACGGCTCGCGTCCCTTGGAACTCATTACATCCACCTCAGGCTAATAATTACCCAAGAATCTCACATGGCCTAGGATGGTATGAAATGCACACACAGAAGACGAGATAACATCGACGTACAATAAAGATAAAGGGGAATAAAACAAGTTCAAAGCACACCATATATATACAACCCGCGAACATTCAGTTTACATAACGGAAGGGAAAAGACAAACGAAAATATAAAGCCGCACACCTGGGTAGGAAAAAGGAACTAAGGCTTATGGTTCAAAGGTTACTACTATACCTTCCCCAGAGCCTAACGCCAAAATGGTTCCTAATTCACCTAACACCCTTAACCTGATTTGTCATAAGAACAGCTTAAGTCGTCCTTTCCATCATCCTCCTTATCAGCTGGATTGTAGTCAGAAAAAATCTTGGATGGTACATCCTCAGACGATTCTTCAATGTCATCCATAGTTTCTTCTTCTTCTTCAGCTTCTGCTTCGTCGTCCTCATTGGTGGCCTCGATCGCATCAGCAGAAATCTCTATGTAATTCATGTACTCCGCAGAAGACAGTGGAGACTTCGACTTTTCAAGTATGTTCGTTGATCCTCCTGCCGATGCTGGGTTATCCATTTTGATATCCAATCGGGACGGATTACACCAAGTTGGAATCACTTTCCATGGAACATCCTCAAGCAGCAGGGGTCCCATCAAGCTACTGTCACCCACTTGACGAAACCATGCCTCAAAACAGTGGAGTTGTAGTTCCATCTTTCCTTCATCTACCCATACATTTATGCGCTTCCTGACATATACGATACCGTTCCTAGTAGGGAACTCATCAAAAAGGGCGGTCATCTCCTTTGGATCGCCTAGGCGGATTGGCAGCATGGCTAAGGCTTAGGGTCTGAAAAGGGTGTTCCACTAAGGTGTGAGATCGACATCTCAGAAAGTGAAGCCAAATCCTATACCTCAACACCAGACCCCTCAGACTACACACATAAATGTCATCAAAATGCAAGCAATCAATCATTCAATGGCACAAAGCATCGAAGAATCGCATACATCAACCACCCAAGCATGGATTAGAATACATTTAACCACAAATAACCTCAAGGTGCAAGCTCCATGCATGTACAACATTTAAGTCAATGCACAATTGTCACAAATAATATAAAATCCCATTTCCTCGGCTCTCAGCCACATTATGTTTCGCTGGCAACTTTGCCATCTAAGATCACCGGGGCCATAGGCCCATTAGTACTCTCAAGGCTTATAGTCATTCAATGCCATCTGGGGCCACAAGCCAATCATCATTCTCATTATGTTTCAAATTCACCACCCTCCGATACCAGTGAGGCCATAGGTCAATCGGTATCCTCCACATTTTCTTCATTGAATTCACAATGCCATCACAACACGCACAGTTCAATAACTCATCCAGCAGTGTCCTAGTATTAAGGTAAAGATTTAGGAATCACTTACCTTGATCATAATGTCACACAATGTGAATCTCCTCAAGGCCACAAGTATAAACTCCCCACGAATTCCTTGTCAACCTAGAAAGATTTATCAATCTTGAATAAAAAATTCATGGAATGTTCACTTCCATCAACTCAATCCTTCCTTAGCCATGCCATTGGCAATTTATGACACCTTATTAATCAAACAAATGCATAATGACACTTCCACAAACCCTCAATGGGTTCGGTTCACACGGCCCTACACAAGACCAAACTCAATTTAGAGGTTTAAACGTCAATTTTGACCATAACTCATTTCTAAACCTCAATCCACTTCTTACACTTCTCATCAACACTTCATAATACATCACATAGGATATTATAAGTCTATTTGAAGTTCAAATGCTCCTCATTCATTCCCATAATAGAACCGGCCAACATGTAGTCATCCTCAAAACAGAACCGATTTTGGGTCTCAACCATTTAATCGAGCCATATTTCAATCCCAAGCCTAACTCTTTATGCAAATAATATACTAAGATCTTCATTTACATATTTAGAAGGCTCACCAAGAGATTTGAAGCGAAACCACACACCAAGGACCTCGAAACAGCTCGGCTTCCTCAAGGTCAGAATCTGTCCAGTTTTGATCATCAATGTTCAGCCATGAAAACCTATTTTAAAACCACCAAAATAGCAACTATAGACCATCCAACCTTAATACTAGATGTTATGAAGCTCTCCTAAAAAATTTGAGGCCAATCGGAGTCTCTAAGAGGTAGAACAAAGGCCTTACCTCAGCTCGCGCGATTTCTATCTGATTTTGGCCTAAGGGCTGGTCGGGAAAAACTGTTCAACGAAACCTCGATCTATCACTTGAAACTTGTTAAGGACACGTTAAGCTTGCTCCTAGTGGTCGGAGCACGGTCAAGCGGCGCCAGAAGAGGGGCTTGAGCAGACCGAACAAGGAGGCAGAATTCTATCTTCTGGGCAATTTTTCGGTAAGAACAAAAGGAGAGGGAAAATGCAAGGAAAATTGGTGGGAAGGCTATACACAGCTGAAGGGGACCTCAAATGGTTGTCTCACGCATATAATTGGGGTTAATTTGACAAGATAGAATTATGTGAGGTAATAAATGCTTGGGTCTCTTAATGGTTGACATATGGCATATGACCAATAATGAGTTTGACTCCACTTTGACCCCTTGTGTATGATTTTTGACATCCATATGGTATTGGGGAAAGACCATTTCGCCCTTTCTTGAAGTCCTAAAGAAAAGGCAAATGATCGAGGGGCAAAATGGTAATTTTGCATTTTCAGTCCAAACTTCACTTTTCCAATTCGAAATTACCATTTAACGAGACGTCGTCAAATTCTTGTTTAGAATTGGAATTCTCTATTTCCAATTGCCACTTTTGAATTTCCATTTCATGATCATTCGTCCGTCAATCATAACTCCAGTTTGTCTCGAACTAACGGGCGGCTTTTGCAGACATTACGCATATTGACTCTGTGATTCTCATCACACTGAGGAAAACTCAAGTTATAATAGATTTGGTTGTTATGTACTTGCGAGGGTTCATCGCTAGTTCCAATGGATTCGATCGTTATAGCTTGATTTAAGGAAAATTTACAAATTATACATTGGTTAAGCAACATCACCCGCGACCCAATCGTATAACGCTAACATTGTATTCCTTAATCATTATTTGATCGGCCTTAGTGGCTCTAAATGTTCTATTGACAATCCTTCTGGTCAAAGAGTCATTTCCATTTTCGAGTTTCCTAGGTCTACGTACCTAGTCATGCGTTAGCTTTTTCCTTTTTGGTCAGTTTACTAGAGACTGATCAGATCTGAGCGAGATAAAACATAAATACATCGAAGATACAGTCTCATTCAACCTCAAAATAGCATGAAATTCAGAATGTCACAATAGCCCATTCATATAATAAGAGCTTCATAGCCAATTCAAATATCACCATAGTCATATAAATCAAGTAGGCGTCACAGCCAATTAAATCATCAAGGGCTCACTAGCCAAATATAACATCAAGGGCTCAATAGCCAATACATCATCAAGGTATATCACAATTCAACCGTCATACTATACCATTCAAGTCATGGAATCCACTACTCAATCAAGCAATTCAAGCCACAGGCTTCACCAAGCACTCAATTTATTTAAACAATCTATCCAGTAGTATTTATGTGTGATTTGGGGGGATTGGTGTTCAGGTCTAGGTTTAAGTTTCACTTATTAAGATTTATATCTCACTCCAATAAGGGTTTAACTTTTTCAGGTCCCAAGAAGGAAACCCGAATTTGCCATGGGATGGCATTTGAAGAAGTCGTTGGAGTTAGATTTGCAACTAATCTTATTATTTATGTAAAGTATATACCTATTTGTCCTGAGTCATCTCATTATAGAATTGTACGGAGCAGTTTTATGGCTTCCGCGATCTTGTTTATTATTTATATGATTGGCTGAGGGATCTTGGGAGATAATTGAAGATCAACGGCCTGGTGGGATGTACGTGTGCTAGACGGGTTCGGGGCGTGACAAGTAAGGGTTTAGGAAATACTTACCTCTTCAAGCAAGCTAGCAAATTCAATCCAAATGACCCTCTTAGGTCAGCAAGCTCACCGCCAAACAGGGCTCTCACGGCGTGCCTAGGAAAACTACATCGAAACTCAATCATTTCTCAATTTCCTTGCGCAACTACTTCAATAACACGCCCAACACCTTATCCTCATGTTGTCACAGTGTTAAACCAATGCCCCTAAGCATGCCAAGGGTCGTTTTATCAAGGCAAATCATCATAAATATCATTCCGTCTAAACTGCCCTTTTCAAGTCCCCACAATCAACTTCATTCGTAGGTAAAATGACATTGATCTATCGACTTTCTATGAAATTAATTTTCATAATCTTATAACTCAATGTCTTATGGACACGTGGTCAAAAATGGAGCTCAATTTGGATGCCGGACGACTTAGAACGACTCAATTCAAAATTGGTGCGCACTGAGGACACAGGTTGGACAGCATCTCACATTTTCACTTCAAACAGCCCATTAATCACCTCTTAACCCAAATTTCTCACAAAACCAACTTAATCCACGGTCCTCTAGTGGAGTTTTAAAGCGAAACAATACCACAAAGCCTTTAATCCACTCAATTTCCCCACGGTCCTCTAGCGGGCAGAATCTGTCCATGCAAGATCAAGTAGTTTCATCCATTAAAACCCATCTCAACCCCCATAAATCCTTAATCTTAGCTTTCCAAACTCTTATAGTATGAGTCAAGAGTGACTCACCGAATATTTGGAGCCATTTGAAGTCTTGAAGCCCCCAAAAATGGATCTTCTCCAAAACCGGATTAGATTCTTACCTTTGTCCACTCAAACAAACCAATGGGAAAAATGTCTGGGTCAAATTGATTTTGTAATACCTTTTTGAAACAGCAAGACGATAATCTTTCAGATGGCAGTGGTTTTATCTCAATCTAATATCGGACGACAAAGTTATGGCCATAATAGTGAAGCAGTTTTGGTCTATCTGCGAGAAAGCTTCTCGGCCGAGATAGGAAAGGAAGAAGAAGAAGAAAAAATGAAGATTAAAGGAGAGGAAGAGGGGGTCACGGCTAATGAGGGGTCTAATGGAATCTTCCACAATTAATTGAAGTGTTAAAGTGACAAGATTAATTTAATGGGGCATTAAATGCAAGAGCCCTTCCATGGCTTTGACTTCCTTGACCTCATCCATACAAATTTTCGACAACCAAATAGAGGGTCTAAAATGACCATTTCGTCTTTCTAAAAATCTTAAGGTAAGGGCAAATGATCGAGGGGCAAAATGATCATTTTGTGCTTCAAATGACCATTTCGTCCTTCTAAAATGACAATATCCGAAATTTCATTTTTTCCAATATAAATCACCCCGATGAGGCGACATCAAATTCAATTCAAATGTTGAAATTCTTCGATGTCCAATACCCAAATCTCAAGGTCCAATTTCATGTCAAGCTATCGTCGACTATAATTCCAATTTATCTCAAACTGACAGGTGACTCTTGCAGGCGTTACATGTATCGACCTTGGGATTTTCTCAAGCCGTGGTGACTTTGGTTGTCATGTAATTGTGAGGGTTTATCGTTAGCTCCTGCGATTCTGATCATCGAAATTCGATTTAGGAAATTCTCGCAAATTACACATTAGTTAAGCGGAATCACTCACGTCCCAATGTATAACACTAGCAAAGCATTCCACGATCGTTCCTAGATCGATCTCTGTTGGCCCAAAATATTCCATCGACAATCCTTATTGTCAAAGTGTCGTTTCTCATTCAAATTCTCCAAGTTCACATACCCGACTCCGCGTTTATCTTTTTCATTTGGTCAGTTAACTCAAGAATGGCCAACTTCGAGCAAGTTACAACTGAAACACATCGATCGATACATTCCATTCCATAGCCTCGAGAGGGTCGAAATTCGAAATGTCACACGTGCTATCATATTTCTCAAAATCAGGCACTTTGAACTTTTCAGGCATATTGACTTTCGTGAAAGCAGAAAAGTCAATATGAGAGATACTATGTTTTCCCTGAATCTCTCAAAGCCTTTCCTCCATCTTCCGCTCTATCTCTGCTCCATTTGAGCCAACATCTTGGCTGCATCGTTATTCTGCTCCAGTGCCACAGGGCTAGCTAGAGCCACAAGCGGAATACTCGAACTAGTGCCTGGGACGAACATGTCTTCCAACGAAAGAAACAGCTCCTAGTTCTTGCTTGGATTGTTAGCTGCAAGAAGAGGAGGAGGTGTCATTAGTTGGGGAGTCTGGCCAGGCAATGACATCTTGGTCATGAGACTTGCCAGCACTTTATCTTCCATCTGGGAGACCATGTTATCCATTGTGTTGTTGATAGCGTCCATATGCTCCTGGAGGGCCCCTTGGATGGAAGCATTCATTTTTGCTTTGTCTGCCATTTTCTTCGTGACTAACCTGGTGATGTGTGGATGACCCGTGATAAATTACCTCAAAAGAAAGATCGTACGAAGATCATAATGAGCAATGATAGTGAGCTAGTCCATGACAACCGTCTAGACTTGACGAACATAACAAGTATGAGCAGAGAACTAAATCAAGCAATTTTTCAATTTCGTCGACCTTTACGATAAAATTCTTCATAATTCGCACGCTGGTTAAACAATTTCCACATTTTACGAGCTGATACGGGACACAATGATAAACAACTTTCATCTTTGGACTTAAGATCGAAAATGGGCCAATCAATGCAATTTATTGCATCTTTGGGAAATTTTTATCTAGAAAACTGTTTCGACCAGTCTTTGTTAAATGAATGACGGACCCTCTTAAATTATGAATTAGGGTCTAGAATTTTGTAGGTTACTAGTTGAAATATTGACCTACAAATTTTATTTTTCAAGGTTCGACAGAGAAGGTCATTTAAGAGTAGTAAACTACAGGACAAAACAAGTGTCGAAAAACCGCCGAAATTCCAGCTTACATTATTCTCAATGAAAATTCATCGTTAAACGGAAAGCACTATGGATCATTCTCAAAATTTTGTAGATGATAGCCCAACATATTATGAACATTTTCCATTCAGACACCAGAATTAAAAAAATATTAGAAGGAATCTTCAAAAATCAAACCATGCCAAGTGTACACCTAGAAAAAGTAATAATCAAAACATCATTCAAATGAAATAATGAATAAAGCTTGCAAATAAAGACTCTAGCTATCTCGAGCCATAGAGAGCTTCCATTTGAGGCAATTTGTCACGCCCCGTGCCTTGACGCGAACACGCTACATCCACTTTTTAACGCTCATAGACCCCAGATATGACACATGCAGTCCTTGAGATATGAAATACGCATGCGGAAACGAAAAGAACATACATCTCCTTAATCGCGCAAAGGAAACTTGGGATAACGAGAATATAAAATATACATAAGCATAACATAAGCATGAATTTATACAAAAGATCCAAGATCAAGTTAAAACCTTCAGATGAGACAGAGGAGATAAGGAACTGACCAAAAACAATGACTACCTAAGCTTCCAAAAGATAACATGTCCACAAAAGACAATCTCAAAAGATAACCCAAGAACAGAGACCACTAAGACGAACTACTAGATTCATCTACGCCCTCGTCCTTCGATGGATCGTAGTCAGAAAAAGTCTCAGTGCGTACCTTCACAGAATCGTCCTCCATGGCGTCCTCCGGCTCGTCCTCTGAAATAGAAACCTCTATCACCTCAGTATCCTCCACAATAGTAGGGGTCTTCTCTAGCACATTCTGTGATCCTACCATGGATATCTCCACCTCTACCTCATCGCGAATAGAATGACACCAACTGGGGCACTACACCTCGGGGTACTTCTATAGGCTTCAAAGGACATGTGGTATCCTCATCGACTCTACGAAACCATGCCTCGAGCCTATGTGGTTTTAAATCCTTACCTCCCTCATCAATCCAAATGACAGTACATTTACTAAACTATACAATACCCTGACTATCATAGAATTCGTCAAAATAGACGGTCATCTCCTTAGGATCGCTTAGGCGAACTGGAAACATACTTCAGGGCTTGGGGTCTGAAAAAGGTACGTCATGCCCCGAACCCGTCGAGCACGCAAACATCCCTGCCAGCAAACAATACATCTCTCGTGGTTCCAAGATCCACAACAAGTCGAGAGATAATATATAGACATTAAGCATGCGGAAGCGATACTTAAATAATCCCATACAAAATATAAGTTAAGTGGGACCTGGATAGCATAATAATTGTCAAACATCATAATATACAGTTTGTACTAATACCGACTACTACAAACCGCTAGGAAAGGAGCGACGGGGTAAACACATCTAAATGACCATTATCGACATCCAAAACAGCCATGGTCAGGGTCGCCATCACAAGATCGAGCCAATAAACTAGGGCACCTAAGATGAGCTGCTGGAGTCTCCTGTGTCCTCTGCATTCTCTGTCGGCTCGTACTCAGAGAAGGTCTCTGATGGAACCTCAACGAAATCCTCCATGGTCGCTTCATGTGAAGGCTCTGCTAGGTCCTCCTCGGTCGCCTCTAAGACTATGACCTCGTCCTCCTCGCCAGTAAAGTCCAGCGTCGGGGTCTTCTCCGGCCTATTCCTAGAGACAACTACAGACCCCTCTAGTAACTCCTGCTTCTAGCAGTCTGGCACCAACTAGGGATAACTCCCTAGGGTATCTCATGAGGCTTCAATGGCCCGATCTGCTCGTCCCTAACTCTCTTAAACCATGCCTTGAACTAATGAGGCTTCCAATCAAGGCTCTCTCGTCGACCCATACAACCGTGCACTTCCTCACACAAATGTTTCCCTGACTATCCGGGAACTCATCAAAATACGTCGTCATCTCATTGGGATCCCCAAAACGTATGGGCCACATATCTAAGGTCTAGGATCTATAAAAATAAGGGTCCCCAATGGGGTGAGATACTCATCCCAGTAAAAGAGTCATAACCTTAGGTTAGATCGACCGTCCACTTAGGTAGTCGCACACCCCAACAATTCCACTCACAGGCATATCAAGCATAAATTAATAAAACAACAACATACATATGACAGGCATGCAACTATGACATCATGTCACACACTCAGATGATAATGCACACCTCCTCCGCCATCTCACCACAACCACCTATTCCTGCCTACCTCAATCTCCAACCCGCGATCTCGTCACATCAAGCTCAGTCCGCGTAAACGCATCAAACCGTCATCGGCAACCCATGTAAACGCATCAGGTTTTGATGAATCTCCAGGCTAATATCATCATCTCATATCTCCGTCCCGCGAATAATTCGCATTAGGACTGTGGCCATCTCAACCCCGCGATTTCATCGCATCAGGGCGCCACACAACATCAACTCAACCCCGCGATCTCGTCGTATCAGGGTATCCACCTCTCGGCCCGCGTCTCATACGCCTCGGGATCTTCCCATGTCATGCTCATGCCATGATTTTCAAATTCGTTTACATACATGACAATATGTGCAATCCAGGCACAATTTAAAGAACTCATGGCATGCAAGGCAATCGAGTGACACACATACATGGCGAATGATTTAAACACAAACAATAGCATACATAACCCTCCTATAACCACTTAGGATATATCAAGAGCTATCCTTTAGAAAATCCTCATAAATCGATCAAACTAAACCTTGACTCACCCAATTGAGTTCAATTTCTCTATCCTAAATTTAGAATTCCCTTACCTTGTGCTTAATAACCCCAAAATACTCTTCTTGAGTCCTCAAGGTTTGGCCCCCCTAGGGTTCAAGGTTGAACTCGCCGCGCAACTTAGAATATTAAACCAATTCATTAATTTTCATGTCCAATTCCTCAATCCTTGAACCATAATCCTCCGTAACATAACTCTCGTCATCTTAACATGTCTTATTCATCAATTTGAGACTCAAAATCCAACTATCAACAGCCCAACAAATTCGATTTGCTAGGAACCGAACCAATTCTCCTTGGTTCCGTGCAAACCGAACATAATCGGCCTTTAATGTACTCTTAAATTCATTATTTAATTATCATCCTACTCTTAACATGTCTATCTAAGGATTTGAGAGGCTCACCATGAATTTGAAGTCGATTGGTTGCCGAAAACATGTTGAACGTCGCCGGATCTCCCTAGGTCAGTACCGGTAGTTTTCTGTTCCAAGTTCACAAGATCGGTTCATGGTCAAAACTATATCAAATTAAACCCCAATTTTTATCACAGATTCATACACATGTCTAGTAGATCTCCACCAAATTTTGCCTCAAAACTCAAACATTTCGGCCTTCAAAAGGATTAGAAACTGGACCTACCTCAGGTTGAGCTCAATTTTGTCGACTCTCGAGAAAATCCTTGGTCGGGACTCCTCGGTGCTCTAAATGGATCGATTCTTATTCGAGGAGGTCGGTAAGACGTGGAACTTGGTTGGTGTGGTCGACCGGCAGTCAGACGGTGGCCGAAAATAGGCATCAATAGCGCCAAACGAAGAGACCAGAACTGGTCACCAGCGGCAGAATGAAGAGGAAGAAGGAGATGGAGATTTTCGGTGGTGAGGGGTTTATGGCCGTTCAAAATGAAGTGAGGAGAGAGAGAAAATTTGTTATATATAAGGCTTGGTCAAAGAGGTTGAATGGTAGGTTTGTAATAGTTGACTTGACCATCCAATGCTTGATCTTGTGACACTTGTTCCCTTGTCAATCAAGCTTGATCCAATGGCTCTCATTCACTCACTTTTTCGACAGTTGTGGGGAGGGTTTAATGTCCAAAATGCCCTTCTTCAAATGCCTGGCAAGGTTCAAAGCTTGAGGGGCAAAAGAGTAATTTTACCCCTGACGTTCGAAACGTCGTTTTTCTCATTCTAGAATTCTTCGATAGGGCGACGGCTAATCCGAACAACGTTGGAATTATTGATTCTCCATTTCAAACTTTTCAAGACTCGTTTATGATGATTTCCTCTATCAGACGTGGTTCCAGCCTATCTCAAATCGACGAGCAGCTTTTGCGAACTTTACACGTATCGACCCAATGATTCTCATCACATTTAGGGCTCGTCAATTCGTGGTGGTTTTGGTTGTCATGTAATTGTGAGGGTTTATCACTAGCTCCTTTGTTCTCGATCGTCACTGTCCAATTTAAGAAAATTATGCAAATCGTACGTTGGTTAAGCGGCATCACCCGCGCCCCAATTATGTGCCCTCGCAGAGCAAACCCTAATCGTTCTTAGATTGGCCTCTTGGTGGTTCTAAATATCCCCTCGACAATCCTTATAGTCAAAGCGTCATTTCTTATCTGAATTTCCTAGGTCCACGTACCTTGTCTCGCGTTAGTCTTTCTCCTTTGGTCACCCTACTCGAATTGATCAGATTCGAGCGAGATATTATTGAAATACATTTCTAGATTTATTTCTCATTAATGAGTCTGAAATTGACTAAAAATTAGAATGTCATAAGGTAAGTCCCACGACGGGGTGAAATTTAAATCTCAAATCTAAGTTAAGCTGACCATACACCAAGACACAACTTCAGACAAAAAGTAGAAGCACGTCATCAAATAGCATAAAGTAAACAATTATTATAATAGACCATAGAAATGCATAAGGTAAGCAATCACTAAGATGCACCGTCAAGTCGACACATGGTTCACAACTCAAGACATGTATAAGGAGATAAGACTTAGCTTAAAGTACTAGCACCAAAATTCATTTATCATCCTCGCCCGCGTCAAAGCTCCTCAGGCTTGGTCCGTGTCAAAACGCCTCAAACCATGACAATCAACAAACCTACATTATACGCCTCAAGTTTTCAATGCCATACAAGGCTCATGTCAACACATGCAAGGTTTATCCCACGTCTCAACGCATCAGGATACAGTTCA
This sequence comes from Rhodomyrtus tomentosa, assembly GCA_028455895.1. Lineage (NCBI taxonomy): Eukaryota > Viridiplantae > Streptophyta > Magnoliopsida > Myrtales > Myrtaceae > Rhodomyrtus > Rhodomyrtus tomentosa. Next base: position 21,970,710 of record JAPCWY010000011.1, read on the forward strand.
TTGCAACCCCGCGTCCCAACACATCGGAGTGCCAGAAGTCCGTAAGCATACAAGTTTCACTTCCCCCTCAAGACTTCATGATCGAGTATAGTCTTATCCACTAAGTAATGGATCTAAAACATGTGAGATAACAAGATTGACCACACACAAGGTGATATCGAACACAAAGGATATACTTTAATTGGGTACACACATAACTTACCTCGATCGACAATGAACAATCACACGACAATTTCACAAAATTCATTCAATCTAATCCCAATTAGTCCAGTAGCGGCCTATTGTCCTAACGAAGGCTTAGGAATCACTTACCTTCCAATTTGATCAGCAAAAATCCCTCCAAACTCCTCCAATGGTTCAGCTCCCCTTGGTTCGAAATAGGGTAGCCGTGCGATCTAATCCAAAGTTTGTCAATCAATCAATTTTTCTATTCTAATCGTCAATTCACGGAGCATACATCTCATCAACACCTCAAATAACACTCTAGTATGTCCTAACGACTAACTCAAGGCACAGCGACATCCCTAACAGCCCTCAAAGGTCCGGTTTATTCAAATCGAAATAAGGCAGAATTCGGTTATGCCTTCTAACTCCATAAACAGCCGGTAATTCAACCATAAGCCTTGATTTACCACAAAATTGACTTGCTAACATATCTCTATGTCTATAAGAGTCTCGCCAAGAATTTTGGGGCAAGTGAACGAGAAATGTGCCGCAAACAGCCTCAATTTCCTCAAGTCTACCGGCGGTCAGATTCTGCTCAACGAAAATCATCCCATTTCAACTAAAAAACTCCATCAAAACTCAACAAAACTTGCTATCCTATTTCAGCAAACTTAAGTACAATAAGTCTAGAAGGCCTCACAGAAAATTTGAGGCAAAACGAAGCCTTGAAGCGGTCGAACGAAGGCCTACCCCCACTGAATCCAATATGTCCGGTTTTGGAAATGAGGCTGGCCGGGCAAATCAGGACCTCTAACAACGTATGGTTAGCAAGAGCTTGTAGGGGATAGGTTGAGGTTGATGTTGGTGGCCGGCGCGAGGCGAGGTGGCTGTCGAAGGCGGCGGTCGATGATGACAAAGTGGCAGGCAGCCGCTAGTCAGCTAGGAGTTTTCAGTATACAAGTGTACATTAAGTCTACGAAATCTTGCCGAAAGTTTGAAGCAAAACGAGGCCCTACGGAGGCCGAACGAAGACTTACTCTAGGTTGTGTTCGATTCTGTCCGCTTTTGGGAAAATGGCCAGCCGGAGCTCTTCCGATGTCCAATGGCCGAGCTTCCACAGAGAGGCTGAGCTAGAAGCTGGCGGCCGGCGCGAAGTCAGTGGGTCGTCGAAGACGGCGGTCGACCGGCGCGAAGTCGGCGAGTAGGGCTAGTCAGATGGGAGTTGGTTCGACTGAGGAGGAAGTGATGAAGAGGAAGAAGAAAATATTAAAGAGAGGGAGATATCAGAAGGTGTTCGACAATGGCAAGGGAAGAAGAGGCTTTCCCCCAAAATAATTTGGTCAAGCCCATAGAATGGTAGGTTAAAAGCTTGCTTTAATTGATGACCTTCCAAACAATGACCTCATAGCAATAATTTGATCATCCAATAGCCACCATTCATCCTCATTTTCGGCAGCCTTGGGGGATGGTCATTGACCAAAATGCCCTCTTTTATTTAATACGACAAGGCCAAACCTTGAGGGGCAAAATGGTAATTTTCTCTCGTCCGAAACGCTGTTTTTCCAATTCAAATTTCCTTCGATGAGGCGAAGTCCAATTCGATTTTCCAATTTCGAGACTTGTCTCTAGGTCATTTCTTTGTCAAATGTAATTTCAGACTATCCCGACTAACGGGTGACTTTTGTAGATGTTACACGTATTAACTCTATGACTGTAATTCTCATCACACTTAGGGCTCGTCAGTTTGTAGCGACTTTGGTTGTCATGTAATTTCGAGGGTCCATTGCTAGTTCCGATGGTCTCAATCGTCATGGTTTGATTTAGGAATTTTTTTATAAATTATACATTGGTTAAGCGGCATCACCCGTGCTCCAATCGTATAACGCTAGCAATACCCTCCTTAATTGTTCTTAGATCGACCTTTAATGATTATAAATATTCCCTCGACAATTCTTATGGTCAAAGTACTATTTCCTATTTGAGTTCTCTAGGTCCACATACCTTGCCTTGCATTAGCCTTTCCCTTTTGGTCACATAACTCAAGATTGATAAGATCCAAGCGAGATACGACTGAAATACATCATTAAATGCATTCTCATTGATAAGTCTCGAAAAGAGAGAAAAATCAGAATGTCACAACTCTTCCCCTTTACAAAAATTTCATCCTCGAAATTTACAATAAACCCAGCTATTCAAACAAATCGGGGTATTGATGTCTCATCATTTATTCACTTTCCCACATGGCGTCTTCGGTCCCATGGTGCTCCCAAATGACTTTCACCAGTGAAATCGTCTTATTCCTTTGAACTTGCTCTTTTCGATCTTCTATTATGGCTAGCTTTTCCACATATGACACCTTGTCGTCCACTTTGATAGTCTCATAATCCAACACGTGCGTCGGATCTGGCTCGTACTTCCTTAGCATTGACACATGGAAGACGTGCACTTGAGACAAGCTAGGCGGCAAGGCAAGTCTGTATACCAAAGTTCCAATCCGTTCCAAAATCTCGAAAGGACCTACGTACCTCAGACTTATTTTTCCTTCCTTCCAAATCGCGATAGTCCTCTCATCGGCGATACTTTAAGGAAAACACGATCACCAACTTGAAACTCCAATGGTTTGCGTCGTTTGTCAGCATAACTTTTCTAAAGACTCTATGCTGTATTCAGCCTATCTCTTATTATTTTCACAACCTCCACTGATTGTTCTACCAACTCTGGTCCTGTAATACTTCTCTCTCCAACTTCTTCCTAGCAAATCGGGGTTCTGTAAGCTCTTCCATACAGTGCCTCAAAAGGTGCCATTTGAATGCTCTGCTAGTAACCGATATTATACACGAACTATACTAAATGTAACTGGTCCTCCCAACCACCTTTGAAGTCTATAACACGCGCTCATAACATATCTTTGAGCGTCTAAATCGTTCTCTCAGATTGTTCGTCTGCTTGCGGATCATACGCCATGCTGAACTGTGATCGAGTTCCCATGGCATCTTGAAGGCTCTTCCAAAAGTTCGCCATGAACTTAGGATCTTTGTCCGACGTAATCGTTACAGGTACCCCATACAATCGTACTATATGACGCATATACAGCTCGGCATACTTGTCCATCGCGAAATCCTTTCGCACCGAGATAAAATGCACAAAGTTAGTCAATCTGTCCACGACTACCCAAATCGAATTATGACCTCTTTGGCTTCTTGGCAATCCCATCACAAAATCCATCGTCACGTGTTCCCATTTTCAATCAGGAATTTCCAATGGTTGTAACAATCCACCGAGCTTACAATGTTGTGCCTTTACCTGCTACACGGCAAGCATTTTGCCACATATATAACCACGTCTACCTTCATCTCGTTCCACCAGTAATGTTGACGTAGGTTCTGGTACATTTTCGTGCTACCTAGATGGATATTATAATTTCTTCGGTGAGCCTCAGATAGGATCGTTTCATTAAGCTCTTCGTCCTTGGGCACATATAAACGCCCTCGAAATCTCAAAACTCCATCCTCTAACACTTAGAACTCCTACTTTCCTTTTGTTGCGTCCATTTCGAGGATCTTTTGGATTTCTTGGTCCGTAGGCTATAGAATCTTTATCCTTTCTTGGATCTCAGGTTCTATTCTCAAGGTCGCTATTAAACTAGTCAATTGGCAAACTTCTAATTTGAATTTGAAATCCCTTAATTCTTCGAGTAACGACCATCCTTTAACCAACAAGCAAGCAATACTTGATTTCCGATTAAGTACATCCGCGACTTTGTTCACCTTTCCAAGATGATATAAAATATCGCAATCATAATCTTTAAGTAGCTCCATCCATCGGCGTTGCTCATATTTAATTCCTTCTGGGAAAAGAGATACTTCAGGCTCTGGTGATCTGTATAAATCTGAAACTTTTCACCACACAAATAATGCCTCCAGATTTCAGGGCGAAGATAAATGTACTCAATTTCAAGTCATGAGTTGGATAATTCATCTTGTGCAGTCTTGGTTGTCACGACGCATAGGCGAACACTCTTCCATGCTGCATTAGTACACAACCCAATCCCTTAGTGAAGTGTCATTGTATATCTCGTAGCCTCCGGATCTTGATGGGTTCGTCAATACTAGTGTGGTTGTCAACTGATGCTTAAGTTCTTGAAAGCTTCTTTCACACTTCGATCCACTCAAACTTTGTTTCTTTCTTAGTCAATCTCATCAATGGAATGGCTACGGATGAAAACTTCTCCACTAAGCATCGGTAATAGCCAGCCAATCCGAGAAAACTCTGGACTTCCGTAACTATAGTAGGTCTAGGCCAATTCATAATGGCTTCAATCTTTGTGGGATCTACAGTAATTCCTTCTCCATATACCACATGACTAGGAAATGCTACTTTATTCAGTCAAAACTAGCATTTGCTAAACTTAGCGTGAAGCGAGTGCTCTCTCAAGGTCTGCAAGACGATCTTCAGGTGCCTTTCATGCACTTCGTCACTCTTTGAGTAGATTAGAATATCATTGATAAAGACTATAACAAATCTACCCAAGAATTCCTTGAACACTCGATGCATTAAATCCATAAATGCAGCTGGAGCATTAGTCAATCCGAAAGGCATAACGGTGAACTCGTAGTGACTATATCTTACCCTAAAAGCGATCTTCGGTGTATCCTCTTTCTTAATTCTCAACTAATGATAACAAGTCCTCAGGTCAATCTTAGAGAACATAGAAGTTCCTTGCAGTTGATCGAACAAATCATCAATCCTCGGCAGTGGATATTTATTCTTTACAGTTACTTGATCAACTGCATATAATCAATACACAAGCGCAAGGATCCGTCCTTTTTCCTCACAAGCAACATTGGCGCTCCCCACGGTGAAGTGCTCGATCAAATAAATCCTTTATCTAGCAATTTTTGCATTTGCACTTTTCATTCCTTTAGTTTTGATAAGGACATCCTATAGGGTGCCTTCGAGATCGACTCGGTTCTGAGAGCTTAATCAATTAAAATTCAATTTCTAGCTTTGGTGGCAGTCCTGGCAATTCTTGAGGAAAGACATCAGGAAATTCATGTACTACTGAAATATTTTCTAATTTAGGTTCCACGACAGTCGTATCCGCGCAATCTGGACCATTGATCTAAGTTGAGCGGGAATTTCAAACTTTGACCGGGTATGACCAAAGTGACGCCATTTTGGGCGTGGCCGGTCTGGGCCGGCCACCCGTGGGTCGTAGGTTGGGTCACCAGACCCGGCCCGAATAAAAATCCTTTTTTAAATAAAATAATTCAAAAAAAGTGATTTTAAAAATAAAAAAATCAGAAAATTCTTAGAAAATTCTAAAAAAAAAATGTTAGAAAATCTCATAAAATCTCAAAACAAAATGTAGGAAAATTGTGAAAAATTCCTAGACATTCAACAAATTTAAAAAAATCGAGGAATAACCACATACAACTGGTCAATCATATTTTTGAAATTTCTTATCCATTCTTCTGAAAATTAATGATTATGCCCTTTATGGGTAATTCGTCCCTGCTTTGTATTTGAGATAGGTTGAAAATACCTATATTAGGATGGGGCCAGTTAAGTGGTGAATCATTTTGCTTGGGTTTTCGAATGTCATCATTTTCTCTAAAATGATGATTTTCACTTCTCATTATTTTCTAAAATGATGATTTTACCCCTCAAATGGTAAATCGCTTCTAAAATCCAGAAAAATTCTAAAGATTCCCGAAAAATAGGAAATGGATTGGTTTGATGACCAATCCTATTTTCCGCCTATTTAGACTCTAAATTTCTTCTGAAATGAAAATTTTACCCTTTTGGAGCAAATTATCCCAAATTTCTTTATAATTACGATTTTGCACCTCATGGGCAAATCATGTCAAAATCACTCCTGACCTTGATTGATACTTCTCTAGGCTAATTGGGCCTTATTAGGGATGTCACGCTGTATTCATGTGATTTATCCGCATGTTTTGGATCATTGATTTGCGCACTCATTTTATTGGTTGTGTTTGCTAGGGTAGTCAATCATATTTGCATGAACTCTTAGATTTAGGGCTCGCACCTCACTCATCTACATGAAATCTTAGGTTAGATAAGTCATTCAACTTAGGTGCCGAAAGGGCGTCAACTTTGATAGTTGACGTAACAAAGTCTCCGATCTCATTTCTCTAATTTTCGCAAAATTGAATAGGGTGGTGCTCCCAACTATTCGATAGGATTTTCGATCGTACCCTCCGCAAAATAATTGGTGGTGACTCCTTGAAATGTACACGTATCACATGTTAGCAGAGCGCACCGAAGGTCGACCACGTATACCTTTGTTGCGACTTGGGTAACGGGCCTTGGGATAAGTCCGCGTCCGACCAGATGGGACGGCCCATTAACTCCCGATCTCACTTAAGATTTTCAAGGGTCATGACAGACTGGCAACTCCACTAGGGACTTATGCCGAATCATAATCTCTGGTTAGGAATTTTAGAGGACTTCAACCGATTAGAAGGTTGAATGGTTTATCTAACCCTATTTTCTACAGATGCTCTCGAAGGTAAGGTATGTACCCTAACCATCGTGTTAGATATTTTTGTAGATTGGAGAAATAAGAAGTGGAGTGTTTGTTGACGTCTTTCCTGTAGGTTGGAGTTGGGATTGTCTATTTATTTTTACGCACGTATTGAAGCGATGTTTGATAGAAATTGTTATGCATAACCTTGCGTTATGATGATCACGACACATCTCACACACTGATGGTCAAAACCCGACTGCAATTAAGGTTATCTTAGATAGGGTAAGGATACAAAAAGATCTCATAATTGATGGCACTTGAGACTTTCATACTCATTCCCGCTCACAATCCAAATTGGTGATCTCTAGCCCTCTTGGGTTGGTACTATTGGGAAGGAAAATGCTATATTTGGATCATGGGAGCCTAAGCCGTAGGTTCCTCACCCGATTTTCGATTTTTAGAGCATACCCTCACTTGTCTCATGCGCATGTCTATGGATGGTTGGTATATTTAAAACCACAAAAAATCTACAAGTCTAGTTGGTGACATTTTTCTATCTCTTGATTTGTTGTAATCCATTTGCATGCATCTCGTACTTTGAATTGATCATATCCTTCAATCAATTTCATGATTCTATTGGAAGAAATATGGATTGAAACCCCTATTTGACCTTTTTGCCATGTAAGGGAATCCAACCCTTACTTCACCAAAAGAAAAGTTGAAATTGAATGGGTTCATACATTTTAATCACATTTTTACACTGTTGACATTCTTTTGTAATCCATGGTAATTGGACAGAGTCTTTTTACGTATCCTAAATTCAAGAAACTACTAGATATTCGAATTGTATTTGGATGTCCTATCTTCAATTGAATTTAAGACATATTGAAATTGCATCTTACTCCCTTTAAATGTTTCATTGGATTTCTTGGGAATTGGCTAAAGACAATTACCGCGGATTACATTCCTTTTAATTGCATGATTTCGTATGAAAAATATTGATAAGTACTTCCAACACAAGATTAAAGTTTGTGTAAAAGTTCTTATCCTTATTAGTCACAAGAAAGCATAGAATTGAAAAGATTTTTGCTTTCTTCCTTCTGTTATTATTGTGCATTCATCAACATAGGTAACAAGAAATAGTAAGAATGAGATTGCTCGCGAAAATATACTCACGAATAAGATGAAGAATTAGGATGTACATGCTCGACTCACCAATGTTGAAGCTCAACTCGTCCAAGTAACCATCGCATTTAGGGAGATGATTCAGCAATCATGTGTGCAAAATGGTCGACTGGTTAATTTGAAGAGACAGTTTGAAGAGATTGATGTCGTATTTACAACTTTGATGTCTCTATAACCCTGTTGCTCCTGGTTAAAGTTACATGTACTCTTGACGACCTTCAGGACCAGATTAATGTGATGCGTGGGATGTTGATGCGACTTATGGATCGCGTGAATCAAATTGTTGTGGAATCTCCATCTCATCCCATGTTTGAAACTGCCGATGGTAATATATGAGACAAGGGAAAACGACCCTATGATAAACTTGTAAATGGAGTCAAGCAATCTTCTGTCAATAAAGAACATGGCCAAGGATATATCAAGGGAATTAACTTTACTTCTGCTCAACCATCTCATAGTCCTCAAAAGAAGCCTTGCAAACGAGATATGCCTCATTGAAATCATAAAGATCAAATAAGATCTTCTAGTGGCATTATTGCACCGAAGTCCGTTGAACCAAAGAAAAAGCAACCTCCCAGATAGTTTTCGCCTCTCCCTAGGCCATTGTCTAAGTTGCTCCCGATGTTGTTAAAGGAGTACTTGGTTGCAAAAGAACCACCGAGGACGAGCTTGATAAGGTGTCTTGATTTTGATGAAAGCCAAACATGTGCCTATCACATGGTGAAAGAGGACACAATGTAGACAACCGCTTTATCTTGAAGCTCAAGGTGCAAGCTCTCATAAACAATGAGCTCTTGAACTTTGAAGAGAAGGGGCCAGGGATGTCACAGAACTCTGCATCCTAGTTGGGCCATCATTATATCTAGAATGATGTTTTAGACGAATTGATTTGTTGACATAAGAAGGATATTATACTGGCATATAAAGAAGTAGATTGTGAGAGATCATTTGAAGCTGTTTTATCTTTTTGAAACGGCCTACGCTAGTTGTCTGTTTCATGTCATTTTCATTCAGTCTTTCAATTCATGTTGTAAGCAGAACTCGTGATACTTTGGATCTTGAGCCGTTGGTCTAAGGTAGTCTGTTTCGCAAGACGGCCTTATCATTTGAATATTCAATGAATGCATGTGCACGTTTTATTAAGGACGTGCGGGAATATTCCAAACCAAGCCTATGATGATACTTGTTTTCGATTCTCGAAGACTTGAGGCTTGGGTTCCCGCACGCTTCCTAACTTCCAAATGAATTTTAGAGGAACGAGGATATCCGATGACATTAGGATTAGTTCCTATTTCTTGATTTTATTTCTGGAAGAGTTACCTTCCATGCTCGAATTAGAGAAACAAGGATATTCGATGATATGAAGAATAGTTCCTTTTTCTTGATTTATTTTTGAGAAATTTCTTTTCATGATTAGATCTGAGGAACGAGGATATCCGACGATACGAGGATGAGTTTCTACTTCTTGATTTACTTTCGAGAAATCACCTTTCATGTTCAAATCGGAGGAATGAGTATGTCCGATGATAGGAAGTCTAGTCCCCTTTTTTCTTCATTGTCCCTTTGAAATATCTTTTGGAAGAGTTTTTCAAAAATACATGCATATATTTCAATATTGCCCATTTATGCATAATGTCCTAATGAAGGGTATTTCAAGAAGGTTGAGGATGATCAAATATTCGAGTTGCTAAAAGAGACGATCGAAGACCGATAGATAAAATTCACTCGAGGCAAATTATTAGAAGCTCTCCAAAGGAACGCATGGAAGTAGTGTCTGGGGCAAATCGCCTAGGCAAGACTACACTCCTAACCAAGAAAGAAGACTAGATCGGATCATCTGTTTTGGTAAAAGTATGTATTCGTTCAAAATTAAATTGATATGGTTACATATACTTGCTGGTAATTATAAAATAAAGGGGATCACTAAAGAACACTCCTCTACTTTGAATGTTGTCACGCTCCGCACCCAGTGAGCGCGCGTACATCCCACCATGCCGTACTTTTCTAAAAATTTCAGGATCCAACAACCAATGTTCTAAGAACTGAAAGGATCACGCATGCGGAAGCGATGCCAACTCCAATCCCATTACACATCAACAACCGATGACTTAGGACAGATACATCAAAATCTCATTAACCAATTCATAACAGTTCAATTCCAAATCCACCAATTAGAAGGAATATCCCTAATATCTCAAAATATAAATCCATAACTGGTAACTCTCTTAAATACAGTCGATCAGCTATCCCTTCAAATGTCAATCCTTGGCAAGTTCGCACTTCCTTCTCTTGGAACTTGAAAAATTAAGCCCCCCACTAGGGTGAGATATAAAATCTCAATATGGTGGGTCCTACCCTATGTTAGGTCAATCGTCCACTCAGATAGTAATCTATCCCAAAATTCAAGCTCATAATCAGATAGGCGCATACAAATAAAGGTAGTGACACACAGATGATAGGCATGCAACTATGACACCATGTCACCCTCAAATGATTATGCACACTTCATCCCGCCACTTCACCACAACCACTAATCTTCGCCTGCCTCAATCTCTAACTCGCGATTAAATTGCATCAGGCTCGGTCCGCATTAACGCATCAGGCCGTCATCGGCAACCCGCATAAACACATCAAGTTCCGATGAATCTCCAGGCCAATATCACCATCTCATAACTCCGTCCCGCGAATAATTTGCATCAGGACCGTTGTTATCTCAATCCCGCGATCTCGTCGCATCGAGGTGCCACACAACATCAACTCCACTCGCGATCTCGTCACATCAGGGTATACATCTCCTGTTCCGCGTCTCATACACCTCAGGGCCTCTCTATCCTGCGAGTAATTCGCATCAAGACTAGAGCCATCTTGACCCCGTGATTTCATCGCATCAGGACACCACATAATATCAATTCCACCCCGCAATCTCGTCGCATCAGGGTATCCATCTCTCGCCCTGCATCTCACACGCCTCAGGGCCTCGCTATGTCATGCTCATGCCATGATTTTCAAATTATTTCCATACATGACGTCATGTGCAATTTAGGCACAATTCAAGACCCTTAGCATGCAAGACAATCAATGACATTCGACATGGCATATGATTTAACCACAAGCAATAACACACATGACTTTTTATAACCACTTAGGGCATTTTAAAAAGCTACCCCTTTGGAATATTTCTCTAAATCAATCAAATTAAACCTTGACTCACCCAATCGAGTCCAATCTTCCTAGCATAAGTTTAGGAATTTCCTTACTTTAAATTTGACAACATAATTTCTCTTCTTGAGCCCTCAAGGTTTTGGCCCCCAATGATCCAAGACCAAACTCATCGCGTAACCTAATAAAATCTAACCAATCCGTCAATTTTCATGTCCAAATCAACCACCCATGAATCACAACCCCCCATGACATAATCTTCATTATCTTAACATGCCTTAATCACCAATTTGTGACTCAAATCATCCATTTCCAGCCCCTCACAGATTCGATTTTCACAAAATAGAACCGAGCTATGTTCGGTTCTGTGTAAACCGAATGTGTCCATGACTAAATCTCCTCCAAATTCATCATTTAACCCACATCCTACCTCTTAACATGTCTATCTAAGGGTTTAGGGGTCTCACCAAAGATTTGAAGTCGATTGGTCACCGGAATCTCGTTGAACATCGCTGGTTCTTCCCAAGTCAGAATCCAACAGTTTCTGTGCAAGGTTTACAAGACCGGTTCATGGTCAAAGCTTCATCAAATTGAGCCTCAATTTTTATTACAGATTCCTAACATGTCTACTAGGTCTTCACAAAATTTGACCAAAAAAATCTAACAATTCGGCCTTCAAAAAGGTCAAAAATCAGACCTACCTCAGGTTGGGTCAGTTTCCATCGACTTTCGAGAAAACTCTTGACCGAAGCTCCTTGGTGGTCCAAATGTCGTGCTTCTACTTCGAGAAGGTCGGAAAGACATAGATTTAGGCTGGTATGGCTGGCCAGCATCCAAGTGATGGCCGGAGGTGGCCATCGACGGCACCGAATGAGGCATCTAGAATCTGTCACCGACGTAGAGTGAGAAAGGGAGGAAGAAGAGGGATTTTCGGCGATTCTGGGGGGTATGGCCGGCCAAAATGAGGTGAGGAGAGAGAGAAGGCTTATATTCAACCTTGGGTCAAAGGGGAAGAATGGTAGGTGGCATAAAGTTGGACATGACCACTCAATGGTTGATCTTGTGACACTTGGCCTCATGCTTTTCCAATGTGATCCAATGGCCATCAATCATCCTTCTTTTTCGGCAGCTAGGGGAGGATTAAAAGATCAAAATTCCCTTCTCCAAATGCAACGGCACTGAGGGGCAAAACAATCATTTTACCCCCGACGTTCAGAACGTCGTTTTTCTCGTCCTATAATTCTTCGATAGGGTGACCGCCAATCCAATTGTAATGTTGAAATTCTTCATTCTCCATTTTCAATCTTCAAGACTCATTTCTGATGGTTTTCTCTGCTAGACATGATTCCAGCCTATCCCGAACCGACGGGCGGCTTTTGCAGACATTACACGTATTGACCCCGTGATTCATATCACGTTTAGGGCTCGCCAATTCGTGGCGGCTTTGGTTGTCATGTAATTATGAGGATCTATCGCTAGTTCCTTCGACAATCCTTATAGCCAAAGCGCCGTTTCCTATCCGAGTTCCCTAGGTCCACGTACCTCGTCTCACGTTAGCCTTTTTCCTTTTGGTCAGTCTACTCAAATTGATCAGATTCGAGCAGAATACGACTGAAATATATCTCTAGATATGCACTTCTCATTAATGAGCCTGAAATTAACTGGAAATCAGATGTTACAAATGTTCAAATGGATGAGAGAAAAATAAAAGGATTGTTTGAGATTAATATCCATTTCTCTAAGGGAGGAAAAGAAAGACTCAGTTGTAAACCCTCAAAACTTAAGGCAAATGTGACTAGGCATAATCGCCAATTGAAGCACTTCTCAAGGAGCATGAAGAAAACTGAATGTTCGTTTGCGAAACATCACTTCAAGATTGAAGTGCATCAATAGAGAGAAAGTGGACAAAAGACCACACGACCTCAAGAAGAGGAGTGACATAAGTTAAGTAGTGTCGAACAACATAGAACATCAAAGGCCAAGATCTTTGGATAATCATAATGGGGTTCTATCATCCGATGTCACGAAAAGTGTCAGAGTAGATTGGAAGGCACGAAATGATAGAATCACTTGACATGAAAGTAATTGACTCAACCTAAAAGGAAAAGCATGGCACAATGAAGCCGACTCAAGATGGAGCACTCAGTTGCTAGAGGCAAATCATTCCCCCTACCTAGAAAGCATGTCGAAATCGAAGACATCATATTCGTCATGCAATACGCAGGGCAAGTCCCCGAAGTGGTGGTAATTACCTATGGTTTATAATGGAATAGAATCCACCCATTGAATACAAAATGCGTTTGGCCATAGCAGCAACACTTCTAACTAAGAAGGAGAAAGATACTGAGTCATCTGTCGTGGTAAAAAGGAACGTATCATTGCTAAATAATTTTCAATTATATATGGAAATAATGCTTCCTATCTTTTTCCTTTCGGGTTATGAACAGAGGCAAGACACCCAAGAAGCAATGCCTTCAAATAACAAAATAGGGAATACCCTTTTTCATGTCATCTCAAACATGCATTTAGAATAAACGAATTCAAGAGCATTCTAACGGCTCAATTCGTGAATAAAATTCTCGAGAAAACTTGAAAAGGGTTCTTATCAGAAGTCTCTTTCAAAAGAGCATTTGAAAAGAAAGAATTCAAATTTTGTAGATTAACATACTTGATAAAAAGATACTTTCTATGAATGGAATGAAAGACGAGGATCCATTTTTCGTTGCAAACACGAATCAGCTTAGATCACTTCAAGGGAAACTATGATTGAAATAGTCACCAAGTTGCCATGTGACAAGTTCCAAAGCCGTCAAGTTTCCGAACGACGGATGAAAATAACCAAAGACTTAGATGATTGACATAAGTGACCAGAATCAACAAAAAAGATTCATTGGGGGCAAACCTCTCCCTTCCAATCAAAAGACCAAGTTGGGGGTAAAATTCTAATGTGCCACCAAGAGTGCATATTGGAGTAAGCTGTCAAGCTCAAAGATGACAAACATCAAGACAGACCCCACTATGGCAAAATGCAGGGAAAGAACCGTTTCTTCAAGCTTTGGAAGAACGAAATCTCAAAGGGAGCATCTCATTCCTAAAAATTCAAATGAAGTCAAATAAGAACTAACTCTTATTCATTCATGTATAGGTACAAAGACTTTCTTAAATTGAATAAGCAATTGCAAGATAACAGAAACTACTAAGGCTTTTAGCCAAGGTAGACATCACCAACTAGGGCAAATGTATTGTTGATGTTATTAACACCTTCAAGATTCGAAAAATGTTGTCCATATTAGTATACAACATTGAAATGGACACAATTAAAAGAAAAATACCGACAGTCGACAAAAGAAGAATAGTTAAGTATCGTATCCAATTTATCTCTTTTCCTCGCATTTGCTAATGCAAAATTATTTCTTTCTGTGGCAGAATATGCCAATAGAATACCATCATAAGCCCAATAAGAGGAGGATATAATAAGAAAAGTCACAAGTGACAAGACGTCTAAAGCGAATGATTTTCTCAAACATCGAAAGGATGACACTTCGAAAGTGAAAATTAAAGTGAAGACCCAAATAAGAGATATCTCAAATTGGATAGTGGTTTGCATGAAAAATGCAAAAATGAATAGAGCCATTTAGTTGGGGCGAGCATTACTTGGCCATGACAAGTCATGCCTAGTTGGGGCAAGTGAATCATTTGAGTAACCGGATGAAAAAGTGGCATTTCATTCCCAACAAAGTCAAAGCACGCAATAGAAAGAGTTGTTTGCATCAGAGTCAAACCTCAAGATACAAACTTGAGTGAAGAGTAACTTTGTATCGTTCTAATTTGATTTATATGTTCTTGGTCCTAATATGAATTTGCCCTCATTTCAACAGGAAATTATTGGCACTCGAAAGGAAAGAACTCGCTAACTCAAATTCAAGGCAAAATGATCTTTGAAGATAACAGCTTTGGAAGTCAACCATCTAAGAAATAATCTTTGGTTACAAGATCGAGTGGACGCTAAAAAGTATCGCTTCCACGTTGCATGCTTTAATGTACACTTGATAAGAATTCTCTTTTTCCTTAAATTAGGAACTCCGAGGAGTGGCATGGAACATGTTCAAAAGATGAATGAAGCCATCGAGCAGGATTCATTGCCCAATTAGATGAAGGGATCATCACCGTTGGTCAAAATGGTCGATTTCTATAATCTGTGTATTGGCATTTAGATTGGAACGCGTGATCAAGAGGGCTTACTGTCGTGGTGGCCAGGTACGTGTCCTCACTCTAACAAAAATGAGCATTTCAAGAAATTATGGAACACCTAACCATCCTGTGTTGTTGAGTAAAAAAAATAGAGTTTTCACGATCCACGAACTCCCGTGGAGGTGTAAGACTGAAGGTAAGTGGTATCGTTCCAATTTTTCTAAAATTCGAGAACATACACTGACATATTCCTTTTATATTTTCAGGAATCCCTAGCCACGATGGCAAGGTAAGTATCCATTTTCCCAATCTCTTAGAGTTTAGAACTTTCAGAATCCCTGTTTCCAGAATTTGAAGACTTCTTGGAATCTAGCGTGCGTTCAATTTTCATGTCTAGAAAGACACAGAATTCTCACAGTCACGTCATTGGCATTCATGTTTAAACTTGGAGGTTATCTAAACATGATTGAAACGTGCATAGTACATCATAAACCCCTTTTAAGGGCAATATTTTTGGATAAAACGAAATGAACTTTTCCAACAAGAGTTGTTTAAACTGTTTAAAAGGATGTTTTCTCATACAAGAGGCAAATCTGATCCAAACACGTCCTTTATACACTTGAGAGAAGAGTGGAGTCGAAAGGATAGTGAAAACTTGACCTATAGATGCAAGGGTTTTCGTAGTGATTACATGGATTGAGACGATAGAGGCATTCGTTTCTCTATCATAAATATCATAGGTGACTATCAACAACCCCTTTGAACGGTGTTTTCATTCTTTACCCCTATCAAGAACCACCCCACTTTAGGGCCAAATGGAAATAGGTCTAGTAGTATCAAGAGGTAAATGGTTAGAATTTCTCTTGTTCGAACTAACATCAATCTTTGAGTATTGCTTGTCATTTTAGCTTCTATGGTAATTTAGGTGCTCTAGGATGACGAAAAGCATTCATTTCTTTATCATATACACTTTTACTCTTTGCACAGCCCAATTGAGCCTATACATTCATTTCATAAACCTGTTAGTGATCATTGCATATTCCAAGATTGAAGCGACATCACTTCAAGAATGGAAGAGTTTAAGAGATAGGATTTATGAAAAGTTCCTAGACTAATGTTTAAGCGAGCTAATATTCAAGTTGTACATCTAGCACACTCATTTGAAAATCCTGATTCCCAAAAAGAAAGGAAAAGGTGAGATTTCAACAAAAGATAAGAAAAAGAAAAAAAAGAAAGAAAAATCCAATCCTGGGCATCAAGAAAAAGTAAAGTGCCGGGTAAAAGTAAGGCCAATACCATCCAAATACTTGTACACTTGTGAATCATGTGTTTAATCTTGTAAATCCCAAAAGATGACATGATATCTTTGTATAGGACACCAGTGAGATCTGGTTGTAAAAGAAAATCTCATGGGAGCTAGACTGCGAAAGATACTCCTAAATTATGTCACATTCTATTGACAAAAGCATAGACAAGATGTTGATGCCGTCTTAACATAAAAGAGGTGTTGTCTGAAGACAAATGTGTGCTTCGAAGACTAATGAAGTTCTCCAAAGATTAGAAATACTCTCCCAAGATAAAGAGTGTTCTCAAAAGACTGACAATGACTTCCAAAGATTATCGATGTACTTCGAAAACTGAAGATGTTCTTTGAACCAGAAAGGGTTAAGATGGGCGACAACCTACAATGATCACCAACATCAAACCCTTCGCATATTCTAGGCCAAAAACAAGCCTTTTCTGGTCCTCAATCCTACCTACATTACAACCCTGAGAAGCCTTTTCTAATTAAAGCATCGGGATTAACGTATGGTTTAATGTCTAAGCTTAGCTCGAAGAGTTCGAGCAAGATTTTTTTCCTTCTCATTTTGCAGGTTCCTTAACTTGTAAACCCGAAGCAATGATGAAGATCTTTTGTTCAATAGCTTTGGCTCACTTGTGAGTCCCCCTTGGAAATCGTGTCCAAACCCAACATTACGGTCCTTCAAAAGACCTCCTGATCAATCGAAATGTATGCACTACGAATGATCCCGAATCCTAGTTACATGCTTGATAGGAAATTCGAGTGCATTCTCGATAAAAGACCATTATCTCAAAACGATGAGAAGTCCTTTTGATGAGAATACTCCAATTGGCATTTTAACCAAACTCCTTTAATAATTTTAGATTGGTTGATTCAAACTTTCCCCATAAGGAATTTTTATTACTTCCATATGTTGCAAGATGTTTTGCATAGCCTCCAACATCATAATGCACTTATTGAAACTTTTTCATGACTTTGATATAAATCATAAAGTGCTGACAGTTTGACGTTAGATATCACTCAAAGACCATTGATATTCTCTTGGTGAGAAAATTTTCAGATTAGAGTTGCTGCATGATTCTTGGTGATCCCGGATCCCTGAATGGCTTTTGTAAAATTTTGATTTCTAGTCAATTTCAGGCTCAGTAATGAGGAGTGTGTATCTTGAGATGCATTTCAGTCGTATCCCACTCGAATCTAATCAATTCGAGTAGATTGACCAAAAAGGGAAAGGCTAACGCGAGACGAGGTATGTGGACTTGGGGAACTCGGATAGGAAATGGCGCTTTGACCATAAGGATTGTTGAGGGGATATTTAGAGCAACAAAAAGGTCGATCCAAGAACAATTAAGGGATGCCTTGCGAGTATCATACGATTGAAGCGCGGGTGATGCCGCTTAACCAATGTATGATTTACAAAATTTTCCTAAATTGGACGGTGAAGATCGAGACCTTAGGAGCTAGTGATAGACCCTCACAATTACATAACAACCAAAGCCGCCACGAATTGACGAGCCTTAAAAGTGATATGAATCACGGAGTCGATACGCGTAAATGTCTGCAAAACCCGTCCGTGGATTCGGGATAGGCTGGAACCACGTCTAATAGAGAAAATTATCAAAAATGGGTCATGAAAAGTTTGAAATGAAAAATCAAGAATTTCAATGTTATTTGGATTGGTCGTCGCCTTATCAAAAAAGTTAAAAACAAGAAAAACAACAATCCGAACATCGGGGTAAAATGACCGTTTTGCCCCTCAAGCTTAGAACTTTCTTATTATAATTGAAGGAAGGGTAAAATGGACAATTGACCCCCCAAGCTGCCGATTCAAGGACAAAGAGATGGTCATTGGATCTCCTTGTTTAGAGCAAGTGACAAGTGTCAAACATCCACGAGTTGTGGTCATCTCACACTAAATGCCCACCTACCAATCAACTCATGTGTCCAATTTTTGGGATAAACAAAAGCTCTCTCTCTCCTCTCTCTCTCTCACTCTCCATTCGGCAGATCACCCTCCCCAAAAAGAACCAAGCTCTTCTTCTTCTTCTCCAGTTTCTATCTCGCCCGACCTGCCCCAACATCGCCGTTCGGCCTATACGACCGGCACTTGTGACCACTAGCTGTTGCCGGTCGACCAACTAGACGTAGATCTACGTCTTGCCGACGTCCTTCAACTAGAATCAGGTCATTTGGAGCACTGTGAAATTCAGGGCAAGCATTCTCCCAAGAGCCGACAAATTCTACTCTAGTTTGAGGTAGGCTCGGTTCTCACCCCTTTTGACAGCCGAATTCTTGGAATCTTTGGCTCAAATTTTATGGACATCAAGCTGAGATGTGTAAGAATCTGTGGTTTTGGGCTTGATTTGATAAGTTTTTGACCACGAACCAACCTTGTACATTTTGCCTAGAAACTGCCAAAAAACTGACTTGGAGGAACCGGCGATGATCGTTAAGTTTCCGGCGACCAATTTGCCTCAAATCTTCGGTGAGCCTCTTGGACCCTTAGATAATCATGTTAAGATATGGTATAGCATTTGAATAGTGAATTTGGGGTTGATATATGGCTGGATCCATTCGGTTCACACAGAATCGAACATAGCCCGGTTTGGTTCTATGCAAATTGAATATGTGGGGCTGTTGATGGTAGAGTTATAAGTCTTAAATTGATGATTAAGGCATGTTATAATGATGAGGATAATGCTATGGAGGCTTGGGGTTCATGGATGTTGAATTGGATTAGAAATTGATGTAATTGGTTAGATTTGATTAGGTTGCACATTGAGTTCGGTCTTGGACCATTGGGGGCTGAAACTTTGGAGGCCCAAGAGGAGTAATTTGTGTTGCCAAATCAAAGGTAAGGAAATTTCTAAACCGAGGATAGGGGGATTGGACTCATTGGGTAAGTCAAGGGCCAATTGGAACGATTTATGAGAATTTATTCAAGTGGGTAGCTTAGTGTATACTAAGATGATATATGATTGATTATGAGTAATATTGTGTGCATGAGTTATTTGCCATGCCTGTATATCATTTGAATTGAATTGCATGCCACGGAAATTATGAAACATATTTGAATGTGTGCCTGCTAATGAGTGTGAGAGTGGATGGAAAATCAAAGCATATGATGTGATGTGGCATGAGCATGGCATAGCATGGCCCTGAGGCGTGTGAGATGCGGGGCGAAAGATTGAGACCCTGATGCGACGAGGTCGTGGGGTGAAGTATGACTAGATGGCGCCTTAAAGCGACGAAGTCGCGGGGTTGAGATAACCACAATACTGATGCGATCTAATCGCAAGACAGAGTATGAGCTCATAAACCTTGCCTGGAGATGAACCGGGACCTGATGCGTTTACGCAGGTCACTGAAGATGGCGGTCTAATGCATTTATGCGGGCCGAGCCTGAGGCGACTAGTTCGCAGGCTAGAGAATGAGGCAAGCAAAGGTTGATGGATGTGGCGAAGAGGCAGGCCGAGTATACACGTGCACATGAGTGTGGCACGAGGTCATAAATGCATGCCTATCTTCTGTGTGTTGTTGTTTATTGAGTTTGATTATTATGCATAGGTGTTCATGAATTTGAACCTGTCGAGTAACGCGACTACTTGAGTGGACTGTCAACCTACCTTAGGGTTAGGACCCACCTTACTGAGATTTATATCTCACCCCAGTAGGGGCTACTTTTTTTCAGGTTTTGAGGTGAAGGAGACACGAGCTTGCCAAAGATTGGTCATGAAGAGATAGTCGACCAATTGTACTTGGGGTGGATTTGCTTGTTATGATATCAGGGATTGTACTTGAGATTAGCAAATTAAGAATTAATCTTTTAGTAATTGATTAAGGAGATTTTGTTGTGTATGTCCTAAGTCATCTGTATGTTGCTGTATTTATATATATGGAAGATGGCATTGCTTCTGCATGCATTTGATAAAACGAGTTGTAAGTTATTGGCCGTTAGATCCTGGGGCATTCTTGAATGAACGGCATGGACAGGGATTTTCGCGTGCTCGCCGAGTTCGGGGTGTGACATCACTGTTCGATTTGGTATTAGAGCAAGGTCAGCTCGATCTAATGTGATTGAGGTTTGGAGTGATAAGGAGCGATGACTTGATAACAATTAAATATTGAAGCCTATAGGACTAGGCTTGGATTGTGAGTCTCGAGGACGTAGGCTTGAATTTGTGTACACTTGAATGGTCCTAGAGTTGATTTTAATGGATGATCTTGAGTTAGATGGTGGTTAAAGTCAAGTGGAAGCAAACTGTGATTGGAGAGTCATGAGCATAGACTTTGAGGTAGTAATTATGCTTGTGGATGATAGGAAATTGCTTATAAATGAAGGGTCAATTGAGGTGTATGGTTGCGATCTTGATTTGTCCATGACCCAACTTGAGGAGTACGAATTATAAGGAGACAACTGATATTAGTGGATTCAGGCTTGAATTGCATGATATTTTGATGGTTTGGCTATCGATTGCTATTGACAGCCTTGGGCGATATGAGTTGAGATGAATACAAGGAATACTTGAATCGAAAATCAGTTGTGATTGGATGCATGAGGAGTCGATTTGAATGTTGACTGGACTTGAGATAGATAATGGAATATAGGCAATTGATCTACGAGATGTGATGGTCATTGGTGGAATTAGAACTCTTGAATGGATAGGAATTGATCTGAAGGCGCTTTTGTTATGACAAGTGGTGAGGACAGTTATACTGTGCTTGAGTTTGTGGCTTTGAAATGAAGGTCGATGAGGGTGCATTCAATGATTTATTGCTGTTGGACTTAATAAATTGTCGCTTGATATGGATAATTTGATGGGATACTTATAAATTGTGATGAAACATGATATGGGACATGTGAAACGGGGCTTTCTCTGTAGATGTATGGCTTGGGACAACCTGCATCGGCCAGGTCTCATGAGGGCGGGGAGTGATCGCCGAGACAGAGAGGTCCGGACAAGGAGCGGCTCCTAGCGGGCTTCTAAGATGGCAGAGGCAGGAATGACCCAAGTCATAACTTGAAAGGGGAAGCCTAGGTATCAAATTGAGTCTAATTGTAGATAAGGAATGTGCGGCACGGATTGATTCTCATCAAGGATGATTGAAAGTAACATGACCTGTGTGATGGTGCCTGTAAGAGGCATGGTTAAAGACTTTGTGCATGGCAGTGGACGCCTTTAGAAAAAGAAAAAGTGATGGTTGTGATGAGCCTGTTAGGCATGTTTGATGATTAGCCTCGTGTGATTGGCTTGGCCAAGATATAACTGAGGAGTTAGATGACATATGGGTTTATACCCTTGGAACCGAGGCGTGTTGAGATGAAATAGTCTATTGTGACTATGCTAGAAAGGCAAATGTCTTTCGGCCTAGAATATGAGCTTTTGACCCAGTGAATCGTTGTCTTGAGTGATTGATTGACTGTTGCCTAGTTGAGGCTAGCCTAGTAATGGCCGTTAGTTGAGAAGTTGCATCGTTGAGGCTGGCTGGAGGAAGGATTATGACCAAGGATGATTTGAGATCCTTGAATATTCGACAATTAATTGGGAATAGCTTGAGAACCATTAGAGAGTTGTTTGGGAACCACTAATGGATGGTGAAAAATATTGAGATAAGCAACCTGAGGTGTATAGACTTGAGTAGACGACTTGAGTAGACGACTTGAGTCTTGGATTCCTGAAGGGAATCATAGTGGTTCAAGGGACATGGAAACTTGATGAAACTGAAGGACCAAGGTATGGTCTCTAGAGTAGCACTTGATTTTCGTATGAGAGATACGAAAAAATCCAAGGACTAAGATAGATCATGAGAACGTAATGAGTTTGAACGACCAAGGTGTGGTCATAGAAGAGCGTTGGGCTCGAGGATACGCGGTATGGAAGATCCAAGAATTAATATGAGTCATGGAATTAAGTGAATATAGGCGATCGGAGCATGAGTACTAAAAGAGAAGATGGCTCGATCGGTTGATCGTACTAGACCCAAGAGCTGAATGGATCGTGAAGACTTTAAATGGAAATGGGAAAAATTGCTGATTAAGCAAGCTCGAAGAGAAGCTACCGTGATTCTCTAAATCACTGTGGTGGGGAATGCTTGTGCTGAAGAGTTAAGTGACGGAAGTCGCGAGAAAAGGACTCGGAGTAAGTCTTTTCGAGATTGAATGTGTGGGTAGGATCACGAGAGTTTGGAAAAGCCTGTAAGATTATGTATAAGGCTGAAATTGATTGAGCCAGGCCGAGGGATATTGGCTCCCTCTGGATTGAGGACCTTAATGAGAAAACCTTAGAGGTTTGGGCACACTAAAGAAGGAAAGTGACCATGGCAGTACTAGCCCTAAAAGGCTATTGAGGATTGATGAAAGATCACTAGAGGAAAGATTTCCTTAGAGGCATAAGTTCTACCTAGACAACTTCTCTTGAGTTGATTGATGGAAAGTACCCTCTCGGGATTGCTTGAGAGCAAGGATTATTTGGATCCTGATACTGTTGCAAGGACTATAAGATGATCGACCAGTGTGAGACAGAGTTCTCAAGGTCGCTTAGATATATGGTTAGGGTGGTCAAGGACTCTTGAATAAGATGAGTAAGTCCCTAAGTGAATGGGAACTTGAAGACCTTATGACTGATTATTGCCGATTTTGAGGAATGGTGATGGGACTCAACAAAAGAAGAGAATGATCAAAAGATTTATGAGCAAGAGAACTTCTACTCATGGATTACGAGCAAAGAGATATTCATTATGAATATGGAGCGTGCCTATGGGAAATGGTTGATTACTTGGGAGTAAGATACATGGTAGAAAGTAAGCAGCAAGTCTTTTCTAGTATGAATGAGATCGAAGAAGGATCGGCATGTTAGATTGCCTGAAGTTAATGATTTCCTGGGATCGGTTGATTGGATTGAAATCATGAGAAATGAAATCATGAGTTACCATTCCCTAAAGAATATGGCATTGCTCTTAAAGGGCAATTGAACGAGGAATTGGCCACTGACGAAAGGAAAATTGAACGGACTTGGTAGTCCTGAATGGTCGTGATTCTAGTAAGTGGTGTAGTAAATGAAAAGAGCGCTTAGAGAATACTTGCAAAGTGATTTGAAGTGATCGAATTGACCATTCGATAAGTGGATGGGTGGAGACCCAAGGACGAACAGGTATTGTCACTAGAGGTGACTAAGTTATAGGAAGAGAATGTGAAAGCATGGTGGCACTTGAATTCTAGAGTAAAGGTATCACCGTTGGCGCAGACTCCCAGATTGTTGTCCTATGGAATGAGAAGGACAAGGTGAATTGAAAGCAAGGAAATGCCACGAAGTTGTGTAGTTTCTTTCTTAGGGTAAGAGACCCTATTGTAAAAGGAAGAAAAACTCTAAATTATCTAAGTGCGAAGAATGAGCGTCTGTACCGAGAAAGAGGACGCAGGACTTGAATAACTCCTAGAAATGAAATCAGAGAGACAGTCTTGAAGACAATGTTGAATTCTAGGATGATGTCGACATTCGATGGAACGAACGGAATTGGATAAGGTCACCTCAGTGAGTTTGGAACTCAGAAGCTAAAGCGCTAATGCTTCTCGAGGAGAAGAGTGACAAGGATAAACGAAATGTCGTGCGGACCTAGAGGAGACCTGTGATGACAGAAAGCCAAGGTCTAAGCTCTCAAGTGAAAAGTGCGAGGGATAGTTGGTAAGATTTGACACCTAGAGGAATGGAGTTGATAATCGTCGAACTAAGTGCCCAAGGAATGGTTGAATTGATCGTTACCATCTTAAGAGGCGATGGTTGAACTCATGTAAAGAGCCATGAGAAACATGGATAGTCTTTGAGAATGTCGTATGGGCTCTAGGGAAAATGCCTATTGCGTGCTGAATGTGAAGAGCGCAAGTTGTAGACAAGATGAAGTAAGATTCACGCATTGAAATAAATGAAAAATCCTTGGGGATAAGAATGAGTGATGAATCGACAAAGGTCGTGTGAGTTGTGGAAAATGCAAGCTTTTGGGATTGATGAGCGGCAATAGATGGACCATTGAAAGATTCCCTACAAGAGCTATTCCATTGGTGAAATGGACTAAGTACGAGCCATGAAACGAGTGGGCGAATGAACGTGGAAAGAGTTTTCGAGAACTCAAGTTAAGCTAACGAAATGGGTTAAATACAAGACGTAATGCGAAGGGAGGAACAGATGTGAATGGCACTTTCGAGGACTGGAGTCGAATGGATGCCTATGCTGATAGTGGTGTTCCGGTCCGGATTCAAAAGAGTTGATAGAGTCTTAATGATGTGATGTGGAAAGGAAATTTGAGGCGTCACAAGGTGATTTGAAATGGAGATGGTTTGTACGTCGTAATGATAATGCCATATGAATTAGCATGCTCAGAGCATGATTAGAATTGGTTTACGAATGTCCTCATGATAAAGTTGAGAAATGTTGTTTGAGTGAAAAGATGTTGCAAGGCAACGCCTACCATAAGAGTATAAGATAGCAGTTTCCCCAGGGGAATCGAATAAGAGGCAACGCTGACGTATAGAAATTGCTTGAGGATATTGGGCCGTTGCTTGTGCAAGGAAGACCTTGAAGTTATGAGAACTAAAGGAGGTTGAGAGTATGGACTGTATAAAGGGAATTGAAGGCGAAACATGTGGAACAAAGTGACCACCCAAGTATTGTTATAGAGATAGTTGCATCACTAAGGAAGGGTGAACGGTTTAACGGGTGTTTACAAGTGAGAGTTGAATATTGAGTAACGGACTAACGTGATGGCTATTGGAAATATCTAGCTTGAGAGCCGGAAGGAGATTGAGGTGTACCATGATTAAACACCGATGCTGGAGGAATTATAGAAATGGATAGAACCCTTGAGGTTATGGACGGAAGTACGAGTCTAGCATTGAAGAGAAACTAAAGGAGTTGACCTCGTAGAAATTCAAAGGGAGAATTATAGTGTTTCCTGGGGATGGCATAAAGATGTGCCAAGATGCATATATATATATATATATATATATATATATATATATATATATATATCGATGATAAGGTTGAGAGTTGAAAGTTGTCTATCTTGTAGTCGAGCAATAGGGGTGCCGATGGAAGGGAAGGACATGACAATGAAAGTTGAAGGACCACTTGATCTAAGAGAATTATCGGACGGAATCGAAAATGGATTACTATGGAAGTAATCATGTGACTGTTTAAAGAGTCGAGAGGACCATAACTCGATTTGATTGATGGAGGGCAAATTGATAAAGCCCTGAAATCTCTGTGGGCGTAAAAGGAAGCTCGAAAGAAGTAATTCGCTGAATGGTATGGATATTAAAGAGCACATTCTGGCGAGGGCTTAGTGATAATGGTTATGGACAAATGTAAAAAATAAGGTGAATGCTTGAGGAAGAGCTGCTGGCCAATGATATGAATACCACAAGAGAATGGAGAGAAGCCCATTGGATTGAGGACTAGAGGAGACAAGTCCTAAAGAAGGATGGCCTTGAGTTGGAAAGGATGAACAAGATCGTCAAGCCATGGAAAAGAGTATTCGAAAAAGTGAGAATGCGATGAGACATCTATATCCCCGAGGGATTGGATGGAGTAGAAGGTTGTGAATTTCGAGAATGAAATTTCTTTAAAGGGGGAAGAGTTGTGATATTCTGATTTACAATCAATTTCAGGCTCAGTAATGAGGAGTGTGTATCTTGAGATGTGTTTCAATCGTATCCCACTCAAATCTGATCAATTCGAGTAGACTGACCATAAAGGGAAAGGCTAACGCGAGACGAGGTACGTGGACCTGGGAAACTCGAATAGGAAATAGCGCTTTGACCATAAGGATTGTCGAGGGGATATTTAGAGCCACAAAAAGGCCGGTCCAAGAACGATTAAGGAATGTCTTGCGAGTGTCATGCAATTGGAACGCGGGTGATGCCGCTTAACCAACGAATGATTTGCAAAATTTTTCTGAATCAGACAGTGAAGATTGAGAGCTTAAGAGCTGGTGATATGCCCTCACAATTAAATATCTGCAAAAGCCGCCCGTCGGTTCGGGATAGGCTAGAACCACGTCTGATAGAGAAAACTATTGGAAACGGGTCCTGAAAAGTTTGAAATAGAAAATCAAGAATTCCAACATTATTTGGATTGGCCGTCGCCCTATCGAAGAAGTCAAAAATGAGAAGAAAAAAAAAGGCGTTTCGAACGTCAAGGGTAAAATGACCGTTTTGCCCCTCAAGCTTAGAACTTTATTATTATAATTAAAGGAAGGGCAAAATGGACAATTGACCCCCCAAGCTGCCGAAAATTCAAGGACAAGAAAGTGGCCATTGAATTTCATGGAAACTAGCAATTACCAAGTGTCAAAGATCCAAAGGCTATGGTCATATCACACTTTTCCCACCTACCAATCAAAGGCCTTTGACCACAAATTGAATATAGCAATCTCTATCTCTCTCTCTCTCTCTCTCTCCATTCTGCAAAAATTTTGGCCACC
Organism: Rhodomyrtus tomentosa; assembly: GCA_028455895.1. Lineage (NCBI taxonomy): Eukaryota > Viridiplantae > Streptophyta > Magnoliopsida > Myrtales > Myrtaceae > Rhodomyrtus > Rhodomyrtus tomentosa. The sequence continues at coordinate 21,997,682 of JAPCWY010000011.1, forward strand.
ACCCCTAGAGAACCGACCAGCACCTTCATCCTCTTCTTCTTCATCCTGCTACCCGCCCGACCAGCTTCTGGTCTCAATTTCGCCGGCCACTACAGCCACTTTCGGCCACCATCTGCTGCCGGATGACCACCAAAACAAAGCTCTATGTCTTTCCGACATCCTCCAACAAGAATCGGAACATTTAGAGCACCAAACAGTCCGGAGAAAGGATTCTCCCGAGAGTCGACGGAATCTACTCCAATCGGAGGTAGGTCCGGTTTCTGACCTGTTTGGTGGTCGAAATCTTGGAGTTTTGAGCCCAAATTTCGTGGGGACTTAGTAGACTTGTAGATGAATCTGTGGCAAAAAGTTAAGATGGATTTAATTAATTTTTGACCACGAACCGGCCTTGTTAATCTTGCCTAGAAAACTGCCAAATTCTGTGCTTGGAGGAACCGGCGACTTTGGATGGTTTTCTGGCGACCAACCGGCCTAAAACTCACAGTGAGCCTCTTGGACCCTTAGATAATCATGTTAAGAGATATATTGATGATTAAATGGAGGATTTAGGAGGAGATTGAAGGTTGGATATGCTCGATTTGCACAGAACCGAAGTGAACCAGTTAGTTCTATGCTAGATCTGTTCTATTGGGCTGATGATGGATGGGTTATTAGTCTCAAATTGATATTTAAAGCATGTGAAGATGTCGAGGATTATGCCATGGAGGGTTAGGAGTCATGGACGATTGAATTGGACATGAAAATTGATGGATTGGTCGGATTTTATTAGGTTGTGCGGTGGATTGACCTTGAACCATGGTTGGCCGAGACCTTGAGGGTCCATGAGGAGCAACTTGGGTTGCCAAAATCAAAGGTAAGGAAATTCCTAACCTAATGCAAGGAAGATTGGACTCAATTGGGTGAGTCGAAGATTTATTGGATTGAGTTATGAGAAAATCCCTAAACGTGATAGCTTGATATGTCCTTAGGCGTTAAAAAATGATTGTATGACATTATCAATGCCTGAGTTGTTTGTCATGCTTGTAAACCCTTTGAATTTAATTGCATGCCATGAAAATTATGAAACACATCTGAATGCACGCCTACCAGTGAGTGTGAAATTGATTTGATAATCAATCATATAATATGATGTGGCATGAGCATGGTATGGCAAGGCCCTGAGGCGTGTGAGACGCGGGGCGGAAGGTTGAGACCTTGATGCGACGAGGTCGCGGGGCGAAGAATGATTAGATGGCGCCCTGATGCAACGAAGTCACGAGGCTGAGATAGCCACAGTCCTGATGCGATCTAATCGCGGGACAGAGTATGAGCTCATAAACCTTGCCTGGAGATAGACCGGGACCTGATGCGTTTACGCGGGTCACCGATGACGGTCTGATGTGTTTACATAAGCTGAGGCTGATACGACCTAATCGTAGGCTAGAGAATGAGGCAGGTAAAGGTTGACGGATGTGGTGAAGTGGCAGGCTGAGTATACCAATGCATTATCATCTGATTGTAACATGAGTTCATTTTTGCATGCCTGTCGTTTATATGCCATTGCTTCGTTGAATGGTGCCCTATCTGCCTGTAAGTTATGAGTTTGAAAGGACAAAGGATTGGAAGACTGCCTGAGTGGATGATCGGCCTAACCTAGGACTAGGACCCACCTTACTGAGATTTATATCTCACCCCAGTGGGGGGTTTACATTTTACAAGTTCAAGTGAAGGTAATACGAGCTTGCCAAGGATTGGCGTCTAAAGAGATAGTTGATCAATTGCATTAGATTGGATTTGTCTTGTGATGATATTGGGTTTGTACTTTCGATTGGTGAATTGAGAATTGATCTTTTAGTAATTGCTTAAATGAGAAAATTTCCAAGTGTGATAGCTGTATATGTATTAAGTCATCGGTATGTGGCTGTATTTATATAAAGGGAGGTGGCATCGCTTCTGCATGCATTCCTTAAAGGAGTTGTATGTTATTGGACGTTGGATCTTGGAGCATTAATGAATGACGACATGGACAGGGATGTTCACGTGTTCGTCGAGTTCGGGGCATGACAGCTTCTATCTCCCTTGGAAAGAGTTTACATATTCGAGCTTATGTAGTATCCCTAAATTCCTAGTAACCCCATATTTTAGAAGAACACAAGCCTTCTTGGTAAGAAAGAGTTTACATGTTAAGCTTCTATAGGATCTCTAGTATCCCCAGACCTCAAAATGCTACTTCTTTTGTGAAGAATAACTTTCAAATTTGAGCTTATACAGGATTTCTTGCAACCTTAGTTCCTAGAAGGACATATTTCTTGGTAAAGAAAATTTGCTTGTTTAAGCTTCCACAAGACTCATGATAACCTCAAATCTTAGAAGAATGCCTTTATCTATAAAGAAAAATTTGTATGTCTAAGCTTCTGCCAAATTCCCGGTAACTCCAAATCATAGAATGATATCTTTTTTGGTTTAAACTTCTACAGGACTCATGGTAACCCCAGGTGAATAATGTGCCACGTGTCAAGATCTTGCCTTTTTTCGAAAATAAAAATCATTTTCTAATGATAAATAAATAATTGATCGGACGGTTGTAATTTAATCATACACATTAATCTGGACCGTCGGTCTTTAGCCTTAGATCGGGCCGTTGAGCGATAGCCATGTGGCATGATCTAGACCGTTGGTTTAAGTTGAGTAGGAATTTCAAACTTTGAGAGGGTAACCAAAGTGACGCCATTTTGGGCGAGGCCGATCTTGGCCGGCCACCCGTGGTCGTGGGCCGGGTCACCCGACCCAACTCGAATAAAAATCTTTTTTAAAATAAAAAATAAAAAAAATGATTTTAAAAAATAAAAAAAATCAAAACCTAGAAAATTCTAAAAATATTGTTAGAAAATCCTAGAAAATCCAAAAAAAAAATGTATGAAAATTGTGACAAATTTCTAGACACTCCATACATTCCCAAAAATCAAGGAATGACCATATATAACTGGTCAATCCTATTTTTGGAATTTTTTATCCATTCTTCTGGAAATTGATGATTATGCCTTTAGGGGTAATTCGTCTCTGCTTTGTATTTGAAATAGGTAGAAAATGCCTAGATTAGAATAGGGCCAATTATATGGCGAATCCTTTTTCTTGGATTTTCGAATGTCATCCTTTTCTCTGAAATGACAAATTTTGCTTTTCATTATTTTTTGAAATGACGATTTTACCTCTCAAGGGGTAAATTACTTCTAAAATTTCAGAAATTTTTTTAAAAATTCTCGAAAAATAGAAAATGGATTGGTTTGATGACCAATCCAATTTCCAACCTATTTTGACTCTAAATTTCTTCTAAAATGAAAATTTTACCCTTTTGGAGCAAATTATCCCAAATTTCTTCAAAATTATGATTTTGCCCCTCACGAGCAAATCATGTCAAAATCACTCCTGACCTTCATTGATACTTCTTTAGGCTAATTGGGCCTTACTAGGGATGTCACGCTGTATTCATGTGATTTATCCGCATGTTTTGGATCATTGATTTACGCACTCATTTGATTAATTGTGTTTGTTAGGGTAGTTACTCATATTTGCATGAACTCTTAGATTTAGGGTTCACACCTCACTCATCTGCATGAAATTTTAGGTTAGATAAATCATTCAACTTAGATGCCAAAAGGGCATCAACTCTAACAGTTGGCGTAACAAAGTCCTCGATCTCATTTCTCTGATTTTCACATAATTGAATAGAGTGCTCATAACTATTCGATAGGGTTTCTGATCATACCCTCCGTAAAACGATTGGTGGCGACTCCTTGGCATGTACACGTATCACACGTCACCATACCGCATCGAAGGTCAACTACGTATACTTCCGTTGTGACTTGGGTAACGGGCCTTGGAAGAGGCCCGCGTCCGACCAGACGAAACGACCCATTAACCCCCGATCTGGCCAAAGATTTTCGAGGGTCGCAACAGGTATATTCTTCTTCTTAATCCTCAATTGATGGCAGCCCGTCCTTAAATTGATCTTGGAAAACACTAACGTTCCTTGCAGCTAGTTGAGCAAGTCTTCTATCTTTGGCAGCAGATATTTGTTCTTAGTAGTTTCCTAATTCAATTGTCTATAGTAAATGCACAAACGCAATGATCCATCTTCTTCCTTACGAACAACACCGGCGCTCCCCACGGCGATGCGCTAGGGCAGATGCATCCTTTGTCTAATAGCTCTTGCATCTAGACCTTCAGCTTCGATAAGGACATTCTGTAAGGCGCCTTTGAGATCGGCTTAGTCCCAGAGGCTAAATCAATTATGAACTCCACTTCTCTTTCAGGTGGCAATCCCGATAATTCTTATGGAAAGGCATCGAGGTAATCACACACCACGGCTATATCTTTTATACTAGGTTCATCGATCGTCAGATCAACTATTGCAGCTAAGTAGGCTTGACATCCTTCGTTTAGTAACTAAGTCACTTCAAATGACGAGATCAAAGGGATCGAGGTTCCTCATCGACTTCCTACAAACTCAAATCTAGGGCAACCAACCGGATAAAAATGGATCATCCTGCTACCACAATGCACAACAACCCTTTTTTTACCCAATCGATCCATCCCAATTATAACATCAAAGTCATATATAGCCAAGACTGCTAGATCAATCAATTCCTCTTTACCACCAATTACTATCTTACAATCTAAGCACTCTAACGAGAGTAGCACCTTATCCTTTAAAGGAGTGGTAACATGCAATATCACTCCTAACGATTTCGATTCAATTTTAGCAAATTCCACAAATTGCTCATATACAAAAGAATGTGATGCTTCAAGATCAAACAATGCATAGGCATCATGATCACATAAAGAGATTGTACATGTGATCATGCCAAGCGCATTCTCCGCCTACACTTTTCCTTGAGCTGGTGGTCGATTCTGATTATTCTATGGGACTGCTCCAATTTGAGGTCATGCCTATGGTCGCAACGATTGAAACTAGGGTCCCGCAGTCTGGTTCGGGCAAATCCTCGGCTGATGACCCTACTAGTCACACTTGAAACACGTTCTCGTCCTACTCAGGCAAGGTCTATTTCCGTGCCTCCAATCACACAAGCGACAATTCCAGTTAGACTGGTTGTTTGTCTTTCCAATATTTTTCCTGGCAGGAGGGACAAAACGCCTATTATTCACCATCAGCCTCTTGCTATACTGGCGATTGTCCCTTACAAGAGCAAACCGCGATCCAGAGGTGGTAGCTCTTTCCATCATATCTCGCTCCACCATATAGCCATTTCATACAAATCGTTGTAATCCTTCAAGTTTAGTAGTATCAACTGGCTGCGAAACTCTAGCCTCAGTCTAGCTCTATCCAACGAGTTCACAACCATTCTTGGTGCATACTTCAACATCGAGAACACCGCTTCATACTGGTCGATCGTCGTATTGTTCTAACGAAGCTATTGGAATTCTACCAACTTCTGTTCCTGAGCAACCTCGAAAAAGTACTTGTCGTTAAAAGTCTCAACAAAGGCAGTCCATTTTGGGGCAATAACCTCAGGGAAAACTCTTTCTCGTGTGGCTTTCCACCAGTCATTAGTAGTACCTTCTAGCTAGTGACTGCTAGGGACACATTCTCTTCTTTAGTGTACCCTAAGACCTCAAAAGCCTTTTCCAAGCTCTCAGTCCAGCAAGGAACCGTCTCAATGTCTCCTCTTCCATCAAACTTAGTTGGCTTCAGCTTCATGAACTGTTCCACAAATTGGCCCATCTGATGATTCTCATTTCCATTCCCAATTCTATTGCCATTTCCATTTGGTCTAGCAATAGCAACCTCAGAGGCTTGGGCAATAGTGGCAGCTCGCTCTTGAGTTTGCATGCCCATCAAAGTTCTAATTTCTTCCAAGGTTCTAATGACTCCATCGATCCTTGGGTTCTCCACAACTCACGTTCTTGAGCTAGATGCTCCTTTGGCATCTCTACCTTGGTTGCTCATCCTCGTTAAATCTTACGATACTTGAACCACTGTAATTCCATCCAAGAATTAGAGATCTAAGCTAGCTACTCAAGTCTAGTGGTTCTAAGCTACTTACCATAGCAATTATCACAAATAACAATCATTTAGCAGGCCATTCTCAATTAGGCAATCATTAAGTAACACTCAAGGCACCAATTCAATGAGACACTCATTCGTACCTTAAGTCCTGCTGCATCTGTAACTTAGCAAAATCACAACATGCTATGTAGCATCTCAAATGCACAATCGACAAAACAAATATCCAGTGCTCAGTACGAAGCACTTTTAGCATGCCAATTACAAGCGCCAATTTACAATACATGCATATAATGCCTAACTCTGGCGAATTCCTAAAGTCTCACTATCTAACCATCCTAAAATCATCATTCCTTATCACTCCAGGTCTCAACTAACTTAGATCAAGTTGACCTTGCTCTGATACCACTTAAACGGGGATGTCACGTCCCATGTCCTTACGAGCGCACTAACATTCCTCCTAAGTTGAACTATTACAAATGTTTCCCAGGATCCACGGCTTATGAACTTAAGCAAGTCATGACAAGCACATACAGAAGCGGAAAACAAAACTCCGTACAATCATACATAAGATGACTCAAGATCGGTAAAAACACAACACATATATATTTATTTATATATATGTATATATATATATATATATAACATAAAGCTAGTCTTGCAATAATAGCGAAATAAAGAAACTAGTAGTTAGGTCAAGGGAAAGAACAATCACATAAGTCAAAAGAGAGCAACTACCTAGGATACGATACCCATATCCTAAGAGGGAATACAAAAGAAGGTGTTTCGTCTATCCCTAAGCATCAGCCTCACTATCATCAGTCCATGCCTCCATCTCCTCGGAGTCATGGTCTGATTGCGCCTCTAGCTCTGACTGTAGCAGCTCCTCCAGGTCAGACTCCTCCGAGACCTCTGGCTTGTCCTCGATGTCCTCCTTCGGCTCAGACTCGGTCTCAGATGTCTGCATGGGATCGTCCTCAGCATCGGAAGGCTCCACGACCTCGCCATCCTCCATGGGGTTTTGGGACTCCAGCTCCGAGTGGTCATCCTCGGGTCTGCTATCAAGGTCAAACACCTCGTCGTTAGGGGGATGGGCATTCTACCGGTCGTGCTCGACGACTACATCCCATGGGACATCAAAGCTTCTCAACGGTCCGAATTCAACATCTGTCTCGGTAAAACCAGAAGGCATAGTTATGAGGGCTCCAATGGTCACATTCCTCATCAACCCAGACTATATTATACTTTCTAATGTAGACCTTATCCCCGCCTACTGAGTACTCAGTGGTCATAGCATAGATGTCCATAGGTATCCTAAAACGCTTTGGTGGTCCAACCATGATCAAGGGCGGGGGTCTGAAAATGGTGAGCCCATAACGGAGTGAGAATAAATCTCAGCAAGTCATTCCCAAACCTAAATTAGGCTAATAGTACCTCCGAATGATTCCTAAACATAAAATTCAAATCAAATTCGCAGAAACTCAAAGTCATGCTTCATATTTAGGCAATTCACAACTTACATTCTTATATAGAGAATTCATCAACCCATATTTCAAATTTTCAATGTCAAGGCCCACATACTAATGCATCAGGCTAATATAATTTGGGAAACTCGTGTAACGACGCCTCAAGTCAAAATCTCGCATTTAACGCATCAGGATAAACCTAAATCCCGCGTAATTGTGCCTCAAGATAGTATGTGCACACGTACATAATTCAGTCTAATAATAAGCCAACCAAGTTGAAATGCACAATCATCATAAAATATTCATAATTCAACCTTAAAACTCCGATTCAATTAATTGAACCATTCCTTCCTACTCATGGCCAAATGCACACAGGACAACAATCATTTCGTTTGTTTGATTCACAAAATTGAGATCATGACCGAACAAGACGATCATGCAAATAAAGCAACCAATCTAGTCATGAACCAACGCATACCCTAGAGCCATCCCTAGACAAGATCAAGTCATGAAATCATTTCATCCATTCAAGACGCAACATCGAACCACTATAAATCACATTATCGAACTAAGAAAATTGAGAATAGCATCACAACACATTCGGCCCTATCTAGTTCTCTTAGGACCAAACCCCGAACACCCTAAACAGGCTATGAAAGTACCATTCCAAGTTTGACAACAATCACTACAACCAAATCCCCTACAAGTCGAGCCCGGCCATGCCGTGTACTCCCTCATTCCGCCCACAAAACTCATCACAATCTCACTCTAGTTCATTCATTAGTAACCTAAGGTCCTAGGTAAGGCTTAAAAGTGGCTTACCACAAGATCAAGCTAAGGAAATCCATGAAACGAGCGGCGCAAATCACGATTCAAGGTGATCAATCAGCCGACAAGTTCGGTTTCCTTCAAAGATATCCCAAGAATCAACCATGAAACTCACATAAAACCACCCCTAACTTCACTCACAACCTTCATAACATACTTAACTAGGTTTAAATGATAACTTACCAAAGAAACAAGTAAGACAAGCCTCCAAGTTAGCCTCTCAAGTTCATGGGTCAGGTATGTTCGACAATATAGGCAATAGAAGAAGGCTCGTGGGCTTCAACGGCGATGGCAGCTCACCGTGGTGATTGGCCAAGGGAAGAGAGTAGCTGAGCGAGAGAATAAGAGGAAGAAGAAGAGAGAGCAAGAAAATGGCATGAGAAAAATGAGAGAGAGAGAGAGAGAGAGAGAGTGTGTGTGTGTGTGTGTGTGTGTGTGTCTTGGTCGAATGGTGAGGGAGAGAGAGAGAGAGAGAGTGTGTGTGTGTGTGTTATCCAATGACTTGATCAAATATCCAAGAAGGTGATGAAGGTGGTTCATGGGATTTCATTGATGGACAAGGTGGATGACTTGAGTAGTGTTTAGGAATAACTAGTTGATAGGTGGTTGATAGGGTTTGACCATGGGTTCCACTCAATCTTTCTCTTGTCATCTTATAGTTCAAGAAGCAAAATTGGACCATTGTGCCCCTAAAGTTTCGACCACTAGGGGGAACCATCAAAAGACGAAAATGCCTTAAGCTATTCTAGACGAATGAGTTTAATATAGGGGTAAAAAGGTAATTTTTAATTTACAGTCTAAATTTTACTTCTCTAATCGCTTCAAAATAGATCGTACGATAAACATGCTCCTAATGAAGCGACGTCCAAAATGTCACTTTTGGAATCCTTGAATGCCTGATGCCTAATTTTGAAGTTTAATTAATGCCTAATATCAATCGATTGTGACTTCAATGCATCTTATACTAATAGCCAGCTTTTAGAATTTACGCGTATCAACCCGTGATTACCGTCATGTTTAAGAGTTACTCAAGCCATGGTGACCTTGATTGTCATGTACTTGTATGGGTCAATCATTAGTTCTAAAGTACGCGATCGTCAAGAATTGATTTAGGTTAATTTGCAAATTATACGATGGTCAAGTGGAATTACTCGCGGTCCAATTGTATAACGCTAGCAAGTCTTTCTGAAAATCAATCATAGATCGATCTATAACGATCCAAAATATCCTCTCGATAATTCTTATGGTCAAAGTGTCATTCCATGGTCGAGCTCTTTGATCTACATACTTAAGTCCTAGATAGTCATTCCCCTTCAGTTAATCGTCTCAAGAGTGATCAAATCTGAGTGAGATTTAATTGAAATACATCAACGAGACATTTCATTTATATCATAACTTCGACAAAAGGGTTGAATTTCAAAATGTCACACCTTTAGTCCAAAGATATTTGCATTTTCTCAAAGTCCCTTTGTCAAATGTTAAATCAAACAAACCCAATAAGTTTTACAAAACGAAGCATAC